>JADMNL010000023.1:355597500-356190000 GCA_016271365.2 Neoceratodus forsteri
AAGATAAATAAATATGTAAATACAGGCAAGGAATCAATGTCCTGTAACAATAGGTCATGTTACAGTTATGTGAAATGTGCACACAGCAGTTCTCTGGCTTTCAGAATGAAACTGTTATATGCAGTCTCTAGAGGTTCCATAATGGTACTATACCACAGAAGAGTACAATCACATTCCATGACCTCTGAAGTGTGGTAAAACAACATTTTGAAAGGGATGGAATTATATGCAGAGCAGTTCTCTGGTATACACTGTATATCAGTTCTTGGCAGATACTGTGAGGATGTCTTTCCCCACCTGGACAGCCTGTTTCCCCTACCTACTGTAATGCAACAGACCCTACTTATTTGCTAGCTTTATCACCACTTCCACTGCATCAATGTTCCATCATGCAGATCTTATGCATTCGTGAATGCCAGTGTCATTTCTGACCCTATCACCTCTGCTTTGAGGATGTTCAATGCATTCACCGCCTTATTAGAGAAGAAGGACTTTCACACATTTTGCCTTCATCTGCCCTCCCCAGTTTCATATCATGACCCCTTGTTCTTGGAGACCTTTTAATCTGAGTATGCTTCCCTCTTGAACCTTATTTATACCTGTGAGGTATTTGAAAGTCCCTGTTTTTTCATATCATATCATATCATATCATATCATATCATATCCATATCATATCATATCCATATCCATATCCATAGTTTCCTCCAGAGTGTATATAATGAGATACTTTAGTCTCGGGCCATAATTATTTTATAATGACTGGTCAGCAATTATTTACATAGGCTGACCGAGGTATAATTAGCCATTATAACCCATAGATTATAATGGTGAGCATGCGCCGAGTCACTCAAAAACAGTCACTCCCTGACTGGCTGTTGCTCTACTACTGGACAGGGTAAACAGTTTCAGAAACATGGTGGCTCCTTATCCCGCATACTGAGGATCCGCCAGACCAAGGGTCATCATTGGTTTCTCTTTTTTCAACCAGTTCAACATCTACAAACAAATAAAATCTATCTGGTTGATCCTGTCATTTGGAACCCGCAGTGGACTACCAACCAGCGGGAACCGGGAACGGCTGAGAGGTCGAAGTGCCTGATGTAAGCCCAATTGCAATCCAAATGTCCCACTCTGCAAGTGAAAAGATAAATGCCAGATCAAATTAAAAAGCTTTACAAGTAAAAAAAATAATAATAAAGCAGAGGAGACAGAGATAGACTGTGTGTGTGTGTGTGTGTGTGTGTGTGTGTGTGTGTGGTGTGACACATGAGTGAGACACAGCAATACCAAATGCACTCTGGCAAAATAAATTACTGATCAGCAATTACAAAAAATAAAAGATGGGGAAGTTTCCTACTCATATGCAATGGTGGCTCTCGGTATGGGATGCTTTAAAAACCCCTTCAGGCTTTGCCCTCTGGGTTTATGTAGCATCCCACACCTCAGATGACCATTAAAGTCTCATAACGCACACTTCCCCATCCATTATTCTATATGTTTTATTTATTTTATTTAGCTTTTGTTAGCCGGGTAAGTGCACTAGCCATAAAATGACTATTTTCAGGCATGACCCGGGAGAGTACAGACATGCAGAAACTTAACAGGATAACAAATTATAAGTGCTTTACATACAATGAGTTAGAGAGGATACAATATATCTGAACATACAAAGTAAAGCGCTTTACAAACAATGAGTTAAAGTGGATACAATATATCAGAGACATACAGAGTAGACCATTCATAAGTTCATAGGTACCTATCTATGCAATGAATAGAGAGGACCTTGGACAATAAATTTTCAGGTGGCACATCATATGAACAGAAACAAGGTACACAAAAACAGGTAATACAAAAGGAAGAAATAACTATTGAGAGCAGGGGGTGTCATTAAGGAAAAGGTCAGTAAGTGAGGAAGAGGGGAGCAAGCCATGAAATTAGATTATATGAGTGTATGTAAGTGTAAGGAAGATGTCTGCAATGCAAGATTGTATATGGGCAGGGAAAGGGAGCCAGGATAGGCTGAGGCAGTAAGAGGGTTATATGGAGGTGAGGAAATACTATTGTATGGCCAGAGACATCAGTCATTAGGTAAGGTGAAAGCAGGAACAGGTATCAGCAATCAGCAGATTCAAGCGCAGTTTTCTCTTAAAGCATGTGTGGGAGCTAGAAAGTCTAATGTCGAGGGGAAGGGAATTCCACAGCTGTGGAGCCGCATGTTCAAATGCAACAGTTCCTTTCCTCGTGCGGCACCTCGGCAAATTCAGAAAGGATTTGTCATCTGATCGTAGACCATGGAGTGTGACCTGAGGAACAAGCATAGCTGCAAGACACCTAGGGGTTTGATTTCGAATTATCGAATCAATAAGAAAGCCAAAGTAGTATTTCCTACTAACTAAGGGAGACAACCATCAAGATCATTATAAAGCTGACAGTGGTGTTTAAGCCGAGGAGCAGAAGAGGCATAGCAACATATGTTGTTATACGTAATATCCCATCTGAGTAGGTCAGTTTTATGAGCAGCCCCAAACAAGGAAGCCCCATAGGTTAGGGTGGGACAGAATCCTCAAGAATGGCTATTTTAGCTGATGGCATGAGCATATAACTAGTCTTATATGCAACACCCAGTTTGGAGTTGACAGCTCTGCAAACAGACTGTACATGAAGATTAAGATCAAGAGATTGATCTAGCAGGATGCCAGGTACTTGAAAGAGGTCACACATTCCAGTAATTGACCTTCTAAGTCCTGCACCGTCAGTGCTGTTGTGCAAGCCCGAGCTTTGGGCCGATCCAAGCAGCATGGCTTTAGTTTTGCTAGTGTTGACAGCCAGTTTGTGGTCATATAGCCAGTTTTGGATATTGTTAAAGTCAGAGGAAAGGGTTGTGTTGATAGTGTCTATATTAGTAGAACTTGTATAGATGACAAGATCATCAGCATATAGAATAGCAGAGCAGGATTTTAGAGCAGCTCCAATGTTATTTATATAAAGAGAGAATAGGAGGGCCCTAGGATGGAGCCCTGAGGTACACCAATGTTAATGGTGGTACTGTTTGATAGAGAGGAATTAAATTTCACCACTTGAGTTCTATTTGTCAGGTAGCTTTATACCAGTCAACAACAGAGGAGGAGAAATGCAAGTGTCGGGGAGGAGAGAAGCAAAGTGTGATCAACAAGGTCAAAAGCCTTTGTGAGGTCAATAAAGACAGCCCCAGTCAGATTGCCAGTATCCATTTTTGAAAGAGTGTCAGTGGTGAATTTAGAGTGCAGTCGCTGGGTCTATGTCCTTTCCTGAAGCCATGTTGGGTATCCGAGAGCAGGCTGTGCTTAAGTAGATAGTCAGTTGTCTGAGTTGCGACAATTTTCTCCAGCATTTTGCTCAGTAGTGAGAGTATGGCAATTGGTCTGTAGTTCATGACAACCTTAGGATCCCCTTTTTTAAGTATAGGTGTGATCCGAGCAGCTTTCCAGAGGTCAGGTACCACTCCACCTGAAAGTGATAATGTATAAATTTTGGCCAGCGGTAATGCAATAAGGGGAGCTGCAAGTTTCAAGAGGCGGGGTTCCAGGGAGTCTGAGCCAGAGCTGGTATGATCAGAGATGGACCTCAGGAACTTCAGGACTTCCTTTCTACACACAGCCTTAAAATAGAATGGAGGAGTATAAGGAGGCAAAGGGGACAACACTTCCAACTTATCCAGACAGGTTCCTGATGAGGAGGGAGGACACTGCAGCGGGATTGAAGGAAGAGGTATATTGGGAGAGATCAGAGAAATGCAGGTTGAAAGAATTAGCTATGGTTTGTGAGTCATTGCAATGCACATCATTTATCAGCATATCACCAGGGGTAGTTGACAGTGAGGATCCTAGGAAGGATTTGATGTGTGACCAGAATTTTCTGGGATCATTGGCCGAGTTAATCAGTAGGTCTTTACAGTACTTGCTCTTAGCAGCTCTGACTTGTTTTTACATGAATTCCATAGCGTACGGTAAGCGTTGAAATCTGTTTGCTGGACTGATGTTTTGTAGCGCTTCCAGAGTTTATCTCTAAAGCGCAAACTTTTGAGCAAGTCTTTGTTTAGCCATCTTGTTTGTTTACCCTTCACTCTCCGGGTGATCTTTGGGGCATGTTTACATTGAACCATAAGGAATTTAGTGATGAAGAGGTTAAGAGCATCCTGAGAACAGTGTGATAGATAGATCTCTGACCAATCAATTCTGGAGACGTCATACAGAAACACCTCTTGGTCTAGGTGAGCAAAGTTTGTGAGAGTGATGAGACGTGGTGGAAGAGATGAAGGTGCCCCCAAGGACAGGATGTAGAAAGTAAGAGAATGGTCAGTTAAGGCATCAGCAAGAGTACCAGCGGCTGAGATGTGTTCGATCAGGTTTACCAGCACCCAGTCCAATAGTGTGCCTAGTGGTGATGAAGACAAACTTCTAGTTGGCACTGTTACCATCTGATGCAGGTTGTAGCTATGAGTCAGAGATTGAAGAGAACTGAGAGCTGCCCCAAGTCAGTTTAAGTTTAGGTCCCCTAAGATGACAAACTCATTATGATTTTACAGTCACTGCACCATTTTTTTAATCATAAAAGTTTGTATAATGATTTTTCAAGAATAGAACACACATGAAGCAGAGATGACTTAGCATCAAAAGTGGTAGGTAACAGCTGTATACTTCACTTTTGCTTATAGGATACACTGTTTGCAAATATATGCATGCACTGAAGGAATTTAACACTAAGTAGAACTCGACATTGGGATGATTAGTCCCTTTCTGTATTAACCATAATAAGTAAGAATATCAACCATTGCATGGTAAGCCACACCCTCTAGTCCTGAGTCAATAAAGGAGTATGTATCCTGGGTATACTTCAGCCTGGAAGTAGCATGGGCTCATCTTGTTGAACCTTTACAGAAGGGAACTGAGCAAAATCCTGACTATTTCCAGCCATTGCTGACCCATCTGCCTGGGGGGGCGCTGAACCTGTATTATTAAGAGTGACCCCTTTCTAAGACTTTTCAGCCTATAAGAACGGAAGTGAACCAGTTCAGGTGGAAGCTTAAAAAGGAGTAACAGTGTTGTCTGGGTCAGAAGGGTGGGTTGCCATGTGGTGGGGTGGGGGTAGAGCATAGGTGTGATCTGAGATAATGGTCCAATTTCTTGTTGGAAACCTGTGTTTGGTTGGCGGTGGTGTTTGTCAACCATTTGAAAAGTGCTAACTAAGCCACTGTTGTATGCCATGTAAGAAGAGAGGGAGGCAGATTCTGGCACCACCTCATTAGGATAGCCCTTTTGGCTTCGAGTAGTACCACGAGGAGCCATTTTTTGGATTGGTTGGAACAGTTTGACACCTTTGAGGTATTTCCCAAGAGGCTAAGGGTTTGGGTAGCAGGGCCTTTTGTTTGCAGGATCTTGGAGCAGTCCTGAATTACTCCTGTCCAGAAGAGCACCAGTCTGGAACACTGCCATAGTATGTGCAGCAGATTGCCCTGTTGGGGCCTGGCACCTCCAGAATTCAGAATGGGGCATGAGTACCATCTTTTGGAGTGTGTCCGGGGTATGATACCATCTCAGTAGTACCTTAAAGTATATAAGCTGGCTCCTAGAGTCCCTGTAGACCAGATGGGCATCCTTGAGCTACTGCCACCCTTCGGTGTCTGTTGTCTTTATTTGTAGGTCCTGCTCCCATTGCACCTTACACTTAATCATGGTATTGAGTAGGGTGTCCCTAAGCATACCACACATCTTGCCTGCAGTGCCCTTTACTTTGCTTTGTTTATGCAAGGTGGTCAGCTATTTCCACCCATCTCTCATAGGTGCTGTGTCTCTGAGCATCTCGGATGCATCCCAGATCTGGAGAAATCTCCAGAAGTCTGTTTTGGGTAGTAGATACTGTGCCTGCATTTGCAGGACGGACATCATGGCTTCAGAGTTCAGCGCATAAAGATATGTTATTATACAGATACCCGCCTGCTGCCAAGAGTGCCAGTTGATGGTTTGTCCCCCCACTAGCACATTTGAGTTGCCTCATAAGGGACTGTACTGTGCAGGTGGTGCCCATAAGGGGGCTGGACATTGAGTGAGATGTTTGCATCTGTGCCAGGTTTCTCTTGTCTCTCAGATAAAAAAGAGAAAGGTGGCCCTTTGTGTGTCCCCCTTTGCTCAGCAGGTTCCCCAGCAGTTTGGATTCTAATAGGTTCATTTCCAGATTCACCCATACAGGGGTATTTGGGGTTTTAGGGAGAAAACATCTGATTGCTTGTGCAGCCCTATATGCTAGTAAATATCTCTGCAGCCAGGGGAGAACCATTTCTCTCAGACGAGTGCCCCCTTAAGCTAGTTTTTCCAAATCTTGGGGCTTTGCCTTACCAGATGAACCCTACTATCACCTTGTTGATTTTCAGAAGTGTGTTTGGTTGCATGGGGATTGGTAGGTTGCACATGAGATATGCTATATTAGGCAGCACAAACATGCATACAGCTTCTACCTTGCCTTTCAGGGATAGGTGTAGCTTAGTCCATCTTTTGTGTTTCCGCTCTGATGGAGGCTGTGATGGATGTGCAGCTTGCCTCAACCAAGTTCCTTCATAGTGTGGTGATGTTTATCTCCAAGTATGTAAAACCTTGGGGCGCCCATACCACTGGCATACCCTGTAGGCATTCCCTCGTGCAGGGCAAGTTTAGTGGTGACAGCATGCCACTACACCATTTTATTTGCCCTCCTCTAGACCGCCTGTAACCTGTGCATGTCCATCGGAGATATGGTCTCCAGAACTGGACACAGTACACTAGCTGAGGATTCATTAATTACTTAATTTTACAGTGGTGTAAACACCTCTCATACTCCTTGCTGGTGATACCTGTGCACAGCAACATCCCACTGGTGCTCCCATCTGCTTTGTCACACTGCTTGGCTTCTTTTAGGTCATCAGAAATGACAGTCCCCAGTTTTCTTTTCTTTTGTGTGCTCACCATTGCAGTACCCCATTCATATACTCCACTCTCTTGGTTTCTGTGCACCAAGTACTTGATTTCTCATTTATTCACAATGAATATACGGTGTATTGTAGAGTGTTGTTCTGTATAGAATTACGTGCCTTTTAATATGCTGCCGTACCGCAGTTCAAAGGTCATGGAATGCGATTGAACCCTTTTGTGTTACAACATCATTCTGAAAGCTAAAGAGACTGCACACCTCAATTTCATTCTGAAAGCAACATAACTGCCACATGCACATTTCACTCAGTACTACATACATTAAATAAAATACAGGATGAGCAACTTTATTCACAACCAGTGTGTTCTGCAAACTCAGGGTTCTGATTCCCACTGACATCTCAAGCTTCACTTTCGAGGTTAGAGGGAATCAGAACCCATCTATGGCAGAACACACTGGTGGTGCATAGTTGCCCATCCATTATTCTCTATTTAATGACATACACTGGACCACTTCTCAAGCTTTAGTACTTCTCTCTTCATTGTTCCATTCAGTTTTCACGTGCCCCGCTGGTAGTGTCTACCCTGTGGTAGATCTTTGTCTCAGCCATAAAAAAAAAGCATATCTTACCTTCTAACCCCTCTTTATTGTCACCAGTGATGTCAATAAAGAGTACAGACCAAAGTAATGATCCCTGTGGCGCACCACTGGTCACTCCCTCAACATCAGGTGAAGGCCATTTCCAACCACCCACTGATGCCAACTCCCCAACAAATTCTCTGCCCAGTTTAACATTTTAGTACCCCCCCCCCATGCTGCCCAGCTTCTTTACTATTCTGCTATGTGGAGAGGTATTGCGGGCCTTACTGAAATCCAGGTGAGCCACGCCCACCACTCCACCCTGATTAATGTCTCTAATCACCCCTCAAAGAAAAACTAATCGATTACTTTGATATCCGCCTCCTGTCCCCCCAAGTGAATCCATGCAGCCACAGGTACTGTAAGTCACAGGATTCAAAATATTCCACAGTCCTTTCCTTCAACATTGTCTCCATTACTTTCACCTCCACCAAATTCAGGTTGATGGGCCTGTAGTCAGCTTACTGCCTGCTGCCAGCCTTCTCCCTGCTTCCACCTTTGTACAAAAGAGCCCATGGTGAGGGTACAGCTCTGCAGTAGTGCTAGCTCACTTGTTACCTGATGTTGCAAGCATTATGCAGGGAGGCAGTGGTGAAAAACATTGCACATGTGATGAAGAATGCACTTAAACATAGGGTCCCTGACAATTAACCATTTTTATCACATTCACTTGGCACAGTAACCTAGAATAGAACTCCCGGCTTTGAACATTTAGATTATTTTATGCTCTAATACAGTACCTCACAACGATATCTAATTGGTATTCCCATACATACTGATTTAACATAAAAAACATTTTTTCCTGACGTTATAGACTGAAGTATGATACTGTTAGACCACCACCCAACAAAGTCTGACCAAATGTCAAAGCAGTGTACCACACTTTCAATAAAAAAAAGATTTTCTTTCATCACCCATTAAGTTGCACACTTTCAGCATAGCTGTAAGTCCTCTTTTGGTTATCACACACACACACGCATGCACACACTGTCTCTCAGTCCTAACACAGTGCATGTACTGTATGAAACTAATGTTTAGCCTGGTGTTTCACTTTCCCAGTTGCAGCTGGCAGCAGATGTTTTGAAGGAAAAGACTCCTGTTTATTTATGAACTGGATATTTGTGACATTTTTCATACATTACATAAGTTAATTCAAGTATGTCAATAAGAGATCAGTAATTTTTTCTGTTGTAATACATAGCAAGATACTGAGGCAGTAAACAAGCTTATAAAATGGTAAGAAAACATCTAGAAATCTCATTGGCCAAGAGACATCAGCTGACTGAACATTAAATCTCTATATATGCACAGTCATCCTGGTCCTAAATCACATCACACAATGAGCAAATCAGTCCTCATACAACCAGAACTATCTTCCATCAGTCCCCCTTCAACCAGAACTAATCTTCCATTATAAACATGGCTGCTACCTTTACACTGTAAAAAACTTCAGCTGGGCCCTAAAATAAAACTACCTTAAATAAAAAATAAAATAAATTCATTAAATGTTGTTTCTGATCATCACACTCCCTTACACACATAAACAAATTAGAAACATTAAGTGTTGTTTATAGTTTTCATTACAACTGTTTGTTTACTAGCAGTGAAAAATCCCCCTTCTGCCTTTACCTACTCATCAGTGAAATCTCTCATGCTTTCCCTGACAGTGATATAATTGAGTCTCTGGCTCTAAAACAGGCCTTTCTTGTGTGTGTGTACAGAATGTCAGGAGAGTAACATTCTACAAGTGGAACACAACAGAATTTTGAATCTCTGTATTCCATAGTAAACATTCCATGATAAACATTCTATGTCTTGAATGTGGGGACAAACAGAAAACAAAAAAACAGGATGAAGAAAGTAGGCAATACAGTAATACTTTATAGTATATGGGTGCTGTCTATTGTGAATGGATTTCAGCAACTGCTTAAATCTTGTTGTAGTACAGTTCAAAGGTCAAAAAAGATGTTGTATTATCGTTCTGACATCACAGCGATAGTACAACAACTTTTTACCCTTGACCTGCTGCCTGATTGGCTCAGACGACGCTCTCTAGAAAAAAAACCAAAAAAACATGGCGCGATTTAGTGAGCGCCGAGCAGCGGAGCCACTGACTTAGAAGTCGGGAATCGAGACACGGAGAGCCATACATGTCTCCCTTTCTAAAAACACAATTGCTTTCTTTTTTCTCCTCGATTTTAAAACTAATGATGTGCAGAGGAGAAACTGAGAAGCAGGACAGAGCATAAGCGGGAACGGGTGCGAGCAGAAGCACCAGAGGGAACGGGAGCAGCGCCTACGGCAAGTAATGGAAAAAAAAATGTAAAACAAAAAACCCATATACTATACAAAACAGTGGATGGGTGAACATCCACAACTAAGTCTGTGTTCCCATCTCGGGCAGTTGATGACATCAACGAGACCTCTCGAGCTTTGCTCTCAAGGCCTCTGTGATGTCATCAACTCCCTTGATGGAAACACAGCCTTGTTGTGGATGTTCACCCATCCACTATTCTATATATAAACAAAAAGAAAAGGTGGGAAACACAGTTAAATAGGCAGAGGCAGACCCAAAGTGCCCAAATACATTGATAATATTAATAAAAGTAATCCATAGAGGTAATCGGCCTGTGACACGGGCTATCAGTTAACTCAAACATACAACACGAGTTCAGAGAGGCATTAAAAAAAAAGCTGATTGTTTCCCGAGATGGAAGTGCACAGTGCATAATGGTAGGCACCAAAAAGTTAAAGAAGTAGCGACCGCTACGATGATGGAGGGAATTTAATATTAAAGAAGGCAGCATACTATAGAGGTTGAATGGTCTATGCTGCAATTCTGGAGACCTGGGTTTGAATCTCACATTTGCCAATGAGGTCCCAATCCCCTGTCTGCTTCACTGTCCCCCCCCAAGCTGCCTGGTGCCACGCGGAGAGCCCACCCCAGCATGGCAAAAGCTTCATTTGCCGACGGGGGTGCCCAATCCCCCGTCGGTTTCACTGCCTCCCCCAAAAATGTTCGTATGCCACGCTGGGAGCCCACCCCAGCATGGCAAAAACTTCCCTTAGTTGACAGGGTGCCCAACTTCGTCGGCTTCACTGCCCCCCAAGCCATGCTGGGAGCCCACCGCAGTGTGGCAAAAGTCCTTGTGTGTAAACAAAAAAAAAAACCTGAAACAAAAAAACCTTCCTTGATTCTTTTGCCCCTCCCCAACCCGCACCCACCCTCTGTGTACCTACCTCCCCACATCCCCACCTCAACCCATACTTACCTCCGGAGCCCAGTGCGACGATCTTCGGTAGACCGGGAACACGTCTGCACTCTTCAAAGCCAACTGCGAACTGAAGAAATGTCGGGAAGCTGTATAATGGCATAAATGGATTTTTTTCAACTTTAGTGCATATCTCAGCCATTTCTGAGAATTATTTCACCAAATTTTCAACATGGGGTTTTTGGGGCCCCACCTCATGAACTGTACCATTGTTATTTCGCTAATCGGTCCCGAAAGGTGGTTCCGCAATCACTGTGTGGAACCACCTTTCCAGAATGATTAACGAAATGACAGTGTCACAGTTCATGAGGTAGGCTCCCAAAAACCCTATGTTGAAAATTTGGTGAAAATATTCCCCAAAACAACTGTTTTGCGAGCGTGCGTTGCGCAGTTCCTACGCACACTCGTAACTTCGATCATTTTTAATATTTTCACTCCAGATTTTCAGTATTGCCATTTTACCACACCTCCTTATGAACAGTATAACTGTCATATTTCACACCTCACCGGAAATGTGTTTTCGCACATATAGTGCACAATGGCGCGGTTGGTGTGCGAAATCAATGTTCTGGGCAGATTAATAAAATCACAGTGACACTGTTCATGAGCAGTGGTCTTAAACTGGCTATGTTGAAAATTTGGGGAAAATATTCCCCAAAACGACTGTTTTACGAACGTGTGTTGCGCAGTTCCTACGCAACGTAACTTCGAGCATTTTAATATTTTCACTCCAGATTTTCAGTATTGCCATTTTACCACACCTCCTTATGAACAGTACAACTGTCATTTTTCACATGTCACCCAAAATGTGTTTTCCCACATGTAGCGCACAATGGAGTGGTCAGTGTGCGAAATCAATGTTCGGGACAGATTAAGAAAATCACAGTGAAGTAAAGTGCAATTCATAAACTACAACAAGTAGACTGTTGTTTGCTAATGTTGGTAATTGCTATTTTTTTACCATCCAAAAAAGTTTACCAAGGGACTATTTTATCTCAATGTTTCAATGAATTCTCTATTCTGTATTTAAATAAATGTTACAAAGTTTTCAAAATATAAACACCTTGTCAGTGTCCTTTTTTCCATAGTTATTTCCCATTTTATAAGTGCAATAAGACACTCCAGGGTGGTGGTTGTTATGTGATAACCGCACACCGAGGTGCAGAAGGACACTCGGTCTTTGGCCTCGTGCCTCACCAAGCACCTAGGTGTGCGGTTATCACATAACAACCACCACCCTGTCGTGTCTTATTGCTTACTTGTAACTTCAAGCCAATCTCCTTGTATATGTAAATGAGGCACTTGTAATACAACTCCTCTCATTTTTGGATACCACTCAGAAACTCTGAAAGCATAATGTTTTCAATGTTCTCTTGTCTATAATGTTTTCAATGCTTCCTATTTGTATTTTATGCTGTTTTCAAAGTCCTGTCACACCTCTCACACAGTGTGTAGTACTAATAGTCTTTATTTATTTGTGCAAAGTGTATTTTTTGCATTTCAAATGCTCCTTAAACCACAGTTGCTGACTGGAAATACCATGGGAAGGAATGACTATGACATGGAAGAACTGAAGTAAGCAACCCCCCACCCCACCCACAGACACACACACACACACACACACACACACACACAGACACACAGTCCTTGTAAATTAACCCTTTCACCACTGACTTTACACACATTCTTGAAGGAATTGACAGAGCAGCACAGAAGGGACCATGCATCACACACACAGGAAGCCTAACCAATTGTAAACAAAGCAGAGCAGAGGTCTGGGAAACAACATGGCAGGCTTACAAATGTAAACAAAAACAAAGAAGAAACTGGACTCAAATGCTGCACTGCACAACAGAATTTTAAACAGCTACATGCTCAACAGATCAGAAGAAAGACATATATGTGGTACTGACTTTTTTAATGCACTACTGCTGCTTTAAACAGAAGGCAGAGATCTGTGCCTCAGCACCAGTCGAGACACCAAACGTAGGACAACTACCTCACAGTCTGGCTATGACACTCTTTTTTCCTCTCCTACATCATGGCAATACATCAGCATGGCTCCAGCCATGCTGCCATAAAAATAATGAATATGCAAGTGTGTATTTATGGATTTGTTTTGCACACCCTTGGTGTTTGATGACCACATAAACATTTCAAGGTTTATGGGTCATCAAACACCTTGGGTGTGCAAAACAAATTCCATAATACACACTTGCCTATCCATTATTCTGTATGTAATGATCTAACCAGGCATAAATTATAATTGGAATTGATGATAAATACTTCTGTTAATGAGGCAACCACAGCTATTAGGGCCTAGGTAGGAAAGAATTTCACAGAACACAGAAACATATAAGGTAGTGCTGCAAAATGGACAGCACCCAGCTAAGGCAGTTCTGCAAGTCAAGCAGAACCCAGCTAATGGAGTTTTACGATAAGGGCAACACCTAAATAGGGAGCCTCTGCCAGTTAAGGAGAATAAGGTAGGGTCACACTGCAATATATGGGTAGTACCCAGATAGGGTGGTTCTGCTAAATAGAAACCAGGTGGGGTTGGTGCCACAATATAGGCAGTACTCAAATAGGGTGGCTCTGCCAGTAAGGCAGAAACTAGGTAGGCCATATTGCAATACAAGCAGTACCCAGAGAAGGTGGCTCTGCTAGTTAAGCAAACCCAGGTCGGATTGCACTGCAATATAGGCAGTACCCAGATAGGGTTCACAGGCCTTGTGTGGGGAAGGGATACTGGAATAATTAGTTAAGTACTTATTCAAACTGCAATAGTGAGATAGCTCATTATTATCTGGTGCACATAATAGGGATAATAATTAGCAAACAGACAGGCACGTTCCATTTGGAGTGCATACAGTAAAACAAATAACCATCAACAAGTTAAAGGAGCAATGCTGGATCCACTAAATCAAGAGCATTGCCTGATCATGAAACTAAACAGTGCATATTATATACACAACTACAAATGGCTAGCATACACATTAATTTTGGCTTGAATGACTACACAGACAGACAGCATGTATTTTGCTATGCTACATGTGTATAACAGTTGAAGCAGAGTACTTACTGAAGCAGAACAGGTCGCTCATTATCCAGGCAGCATGGCCAACTGCCTCCACAGCTGATGCCCATGGTAGACACCAGTAACTTGTGGTGCTCTTTGCTGTGGCCCTTAGCATTCTGAACCACAGCATGGAGGTCTGCTAGAGTACACTTCAGTTATGAATGAATAGGATGCTCCTCCCATTGTCCTGCTTCAGCCACCAGATAGGTGAAAAGGAGAGGCTGGGGGAGGAGAAGCCAACTGGACCATCACTGTCCTTGTGGAAGAACTGGCAGGTCCAGAGGAGAGGGCGTCTACTGGCATACTGTCTGAATGGATTACCCCTCATGACCCCATATATTGTATTCTCTGCAGTGAAGGGCTGGAGAGTGGCATTGTTCACTGACTGAACAGGATGGAGAGAATTTTAAATTTGGTGCCTTTTATTTGCTTTGCTAACTCTCTTGCTTCAACCCCCAAGTTGGCGGAAATCAGAAGCTGGGGGAGCAGGAGCTGACTGGACCATTCCTGTCCTTGTAGAAAAGCTGGCAGGTCTGGAGTAAGAGTGAGCATGAAGCCAAAGGGGTATTTGGTGAACGTCCAAACTTTGGTGGTTTTCACCCAGTCAAAGCTAGTCTGAAGACTGCCATCTTCATTTTGTTTTTTGGCACTTCAGTGGGAATGACACAGCTATTTTTCAAGAGAGCAGACACTGAACATGTGCAACATTCTAGCAACCACCTCAACTTCAACAACCAATCAGGGATGCAGAATCTCAGCAAAATCAAGCATTCTGCAGCTGTGTGCCATTGCAGCTCTGGTGTCAGGGAGAAAGGACCTTGTTGTGTCTGCTGTGCTGTCTTTTTTTTTCAGAAAAAGGAAAGGTTGCCATATTCCAATTTGCGAAGAAGAGCAGTTTCTTGGAGTTAACTTGGAAGCTGCCACTGCAGTTCCATAGGTTTTGTTAGGCAGGAAAAGAACATTGTGAAGGCAAGCAGGGGGGAGGGTTGAGGGGCCCCAGCCTGCCCCGCAGTGCTGTTGTGCTGTTTGTTGTACTCAGATCTTCTAAACCAAAGTTTTGGGTAATTTTCTTGATTGGGTGCTTCAGCCCCAGATCATAACTTTATCAAATTGTAGTTTTTGGTTATTGTGCGTGGTGGCTGCTGGGTCAGGGAAAGGATGCCATCAGCTTGCCCGATCCCCCCACCAAATCTTGTGAAATACTTGCTCCAATTACAATATACATTTGGTGGGTGGCAGTGGTTGCCTGCCTGAGCCACCCTTCCAAATCTTATGAAACACTTCATCCAATTCCAGTGTAGTTTTCATGACAGGCAGTGAGTGACGCTGGCTGCTTGGCCTATCTGAGCCCCCCAAAAATCTTTTTTCATTTATTTTTTATTTATTTATTTATTTATTTCGTGATTCAGAAAATAACCCTTGAGCCGAGGCTCTTTTACAAAGGTTCCACATCATAAAACAGTAACAGTCTCACAAAAAACAGAACATTCACAGAGTATTATACAATTAAAACAGAGTTAAATCAGAGAAACACATCTTTAAGCAATTGCCTCAGCATTTGAAACAACCACAGGTAGCATGAGGCTTAAGTTAAGGTTGGTGCTGAGGGAGACCCCCCCCCAGGAATTGCCTGAAACTGAGCAGAGAAACGGGTGGGGGTGTCAACCCACATGGAGGGGGGAGAGGGAGGTAGGGGGGGTATTAGGCAGCCTAAAGCAAGGCTTTTTTCGACAGCACAATTTGGGGGGGCTTGGCAGGCAGGTCATGCAGAACAAGTGGGCCAGAGGGGTAGGAATAAGTAGGAGAGGAGGCAGGTGGAGGAGGGAGGGCAGAGGTAAGGAGTTTGGGGAGGACGAGGAGGGGAAGTGGGATTGCCAGGGAGAAGAGACTGAGTATGTTAGAACTGGGGAAGCAGCCCAGGACCCTGCTTGAGGGAGCAGCTCATAGAGTCAGGCATTGTGGGCTCCCATTGGGTGGCATGTATTCAGGAAACAGGCACACATGCTGCTGGTGGTGAGATAGTGCTTGAGTTTGGATTTGAAGTGGGAGAGACATGTTGTGTTGCAAGTGACCTTAGGAACCTCATTTAACCACTGGGGAGCCCTGTAGGAAAAAGCACGTTGGCCTAGTGTGCTTCATCGAAATGGTACCAGTAGTGCCCCCTGCTCTCTGCTTCTGGAGCTTTACCCAGTGCATGATTTGGAAAAGATGGCAGATATGCTCAGGGGTGCCTTTCCCAACAGCACTTTCTTTCCAAGGAGGCAAGTTTGGAATTTGATCCTACCCCCAAGCGATAGCCAGTTTATCTGTTCATAGAGGGAGCAGGTATGGGTGAGGTGGTCAGCATCCAGGGTGAGTCTGCAGGCCTTGTTGAATGTGGCACATACCCTCTTTAGTGCCGTTTCTGTGGCTGCACCATAAATTACTAGGCCACAGTCGATGGTTGTTAAGATGGAGCTAGTGACTGAGAGGCTGAGGACCACTGGAGTAAGGTATCTCCTGTGCCTATATAGCAGACCCATCTTAGAATTTACTGCCTTGACCACTGAGTCAACATGCTGGGCAAAGGATAGGGTGTCATCAATGGTGACCCACAAGTACCTAAAGTAGCGCACTTGCCCCAGAGGTGCTTGGAGCGTTATTGGTGATGGAGAGGGTGGGGATCCTCTTCTTGAGCTGAGGGCTGGAGAGGAGCATAGTCTTAGTTTTTTTATAGTTGAGCATGAGCTTGTGCTCACAGAACCAGTCCTTTAACCTGTTGAAAGAGTGCTGAAAGGTAGTTTGGAGAGAATCCGTATGAGTATTGTGCACATTTTGTCCAACTGCAGTGTAGTTTTCATGACAGGCAGTGAGTAGGGTACCTGGCCTGCCTGAGGGAGCCAGAGCACCTCCCCCCCCCCCAAATCTTGCAAAGCACTTTGTCCAATTGTGGTGTAGTTTTCGTGATTGCCATTGAACATTTATTTCTATTTTGAGATCCTTTTCTGAGACACCCCTTAATTTAGGCAGTTTGTCTAAATCTGCAAAGCCTAACAACATAAATTTTACCCATCATTTTGTCAGATACCAAATTACCTATCAAAAACTGTTCAATCAGAGTGAATCCACTACTCTTAGCATGGTCCTGCCTGTGGTGAGTATACTTGAACAACACACACAATGTTATATGACATCTACCACAATGATGGTAGATATCATATAACATTGTGTGACATCTACCACAATGGTGGTGCTGCTGGAGGTTCTGGTAGACATGATGGTAGTTGTGGCATTATTGGTGATGAAGGTGATGATAATGACTTCAGCAGTGATGATCAGAATATTAGTGCTGGACAAGGTGGTGGTGACATTAGTTCATTATCTCAGCAGCAGCCGAAGCTGGATGCAATCCTTATTGGGGAAGTGGTGGAGATGTTTCTGACACAACTTGAAGAACAATTCATAGCATTCAACTGGACACCCAGTTTGGCATGGCAACATTACTGGATCCCAGATATAAAGATGTCTGCATTCCTCCCACACACATTGATTATGTCAAACAGAATGTCTTGCAGACACTTCAGATAGAGCAGTGCAGACAATGCACAGAAACCAAAACTCAACCACTTCCTCCTCCTTCTCTTCTTGGGCCTCCTTTCCATGCTTCCAGTGCCAGGGGACATCAACATGGTGGTGATGATGATGCTGTAGATGAAGATGACATCAGATGGGAAGAGAAAAAAATTGATGATCCAATTCCAAGAGAAACAACAAAAGACACATGGGAGCTGTTTGAAACACAGTACTGACATTATGCAGACATTATGGATGAAGACATGGACATGACACCAAACTACATAATGGAGGCATTATTAGCAGAGCCACCGTCTAGCCAAAATACTGATGCCACTGAATTCTGACAAGACAGAGAAGTTATTTGGCCTGCACTAGCTAAAGTGGCTTTGTACTTACTGGGATGTCCTCCAGAATCAGTTGCTTCCGAAAGGTGTTTCAGCTAGGGGTCTGGATTTCCAGAGACTTGAAATTTTATTATCATATTAATAAAACTAGCAGTAGATGCCATCAAATAATCAGATGTATATTAAATTCTATAAAGAGCAGAGACCCTCAAGTAATTATCCCCTTGTATAATCTCTTGTTCATCCACACATAGAGTACTGTTTCCCCTTTTCTGCCCCTAATTCTATTGGCGGGAAAAATATAGAAAAAGTTCAAAGAAGGGTGACAAGACAAATTAAGTCCGTATAAGTCCATAAAGTTACTCTAATATCATGAGAGACTAAAGTACTTAAATTTATATTCCTTGGAATACAGGAAATTGAGGGGTGAATTATGCTTAACCTATAGAGCCTTTCAAGATGAAGCACTTTTTGAAACAATTGGATTAGTTAGAAATACTGACCACACCAGAGATACTAGGTCGCATAACCTGAAGTTGAAAGGTGAAGTTAATATAACATATATGAGAAATCAATGGTATAATCAGAGAATTGTCACACTTTGGAATACTCTCCCTAAGAACGTGGTGGAAAGTAATAGTTTTGCAGTCTTTAAAAAAAGGTTAGATTATTTTATGGGAGAAAGGAAATTCTTATGTTCCACCATAAAAACCTAATGGTGGCAAGTTCAATTATGGACCTCGGCCTTATGAACTGGATACTTCTTCTATGAACCTATGAACAACTGGGGATATTGCCTCACCACAGTGCTCTAGGCTAGATCTGGACATTATTGGATTCCTAGCTTTTCTAAAACTGAATTTACCATGCAGCTACTTCATGTATCCATTTGATTATTTCAAATTCTAGCAGGTGTCAGCAACTAACCCTATACCCCCTGCAGGCAAGTCTCCCCGCACTCCCACTGGCACTGGCAGCACCACAGTCCAGTTCACCACCACCACTCCTACCAGCAGGAAAAGCCTTTGGACACACCCTGACATCTCAAGTCCTCCAGAAGATAGTACAACAACTTTTACAGTGCCATCACCAGCAAGCTCAATTTGAGGAAGTGCGCCTGCCTCAGTGCAACTCAGCCTCAGCCTCACATGCTTACAGACAATCCATGCTAGTAAAATCAGACCTGTAATGTCCCCTAAACCACTGGCAAAGATTACAATGGTCACCTTAGGCAGCATGGGATTGGTAGACTGGGAGGACATCAGAGTAATGCTACAACTGGGCAGCAGCTGTTACAGTATGGTTTAGCACTAAATTAAAAAAAGTTTTTAAAAATTGAAGAAAACAAAAAATACTTACAAAAAAAAGGAACTACGAGAGGGGGGTCTTGAACTCAGCCAAGGAAACTAAAATTCATATAGCTCTTACCACTACATGTTCACAAAATGTAAAAAAAAAAGAAAAAAATACATAAAATGGGGGGAGGGAGGACTACAGGGAGCATTGAGTTCATCCAAGGAAACTAGGAATTCCTACAGCTCTTGGTACTACTTGTTAGGAAAATATTTTTTAAAATTTAAAATCATCTACAAAAAAAAAAAGGAAAAAAACTTAAATGGTTGTGATGCTTTTTAATAATTTTTTACTGGGTGTCTGTATTATGAAATTGACATGCGTGTGTATCACTTTAAGTAATTAATTGTGAAGTCACTATGTATTAGCAGTGACATGGTAACCCGGAGAAAAGTATCTGTCTAGCAATTGCTTTAAAAATAGATGTAATCCAAATACACGCGCTGCGATCAGGAACAAAAATGGGGTGGTGCTGATATAAAGGGTAGCCAGCCCGTAAATTGAAGCAGTCCAGAGAAAGAGCAGCACTCAAAGCCTGTTAAAGGGACAAATCCAGGTCTGATTCCAAAGTAATGCAAAATGTAACATTTATTATAGCAAGGATCGAAAGGACCAACAGGTACGCTACAAATACAAAGCACAAACTTGCCCCAGCGCTTCGACGCTCAAGCGAGTCTTCATGAGGATGCATTACTTACAGATCGCACCTGGATTTGTCCCTTAACAGGCTTTGAGTGCTGATCTTTCTCTGGACTGCTTTAAAAATAGAACTGGGTGCCTCCAATAGCTCCATATGAAGTCCAAACTATCCATTGTTTACCTGACACAAAATGGCCTCCCAGGAGGCAATGAGTTAAGCAAGGCATTCTGTATGTACCCAGTTCTAGTTTTACAGCAATTGCTAGACAGATACTTTTTTCTGGGGTACCATGCCACTGCTACAGAGATACTGTATTCAGTTAGTACTTCCCGAAGGAATAAATGAAAACTAATAGTCCCAGTTGATAGTTGCCGCAGAACCAGGTCCAGGTAATTAGCAGCTTCAGTGGACCAAAAAGGGGAAAAGGAAAAGGAAAAATGGGGAAGAGAAAAAAAGAGGGGAAAAGGGGAGGGGAGAAATTAAGGGGGGGTGGGGGAGATACTGTAGAAGAAAGTGTACAACCAGGGGGACCCATGCATTTAACAGACTTCAATCTGTGCCTACACTGTCTCTGTATCTGAAGCTGCTTGCAACTTCCACAGATTCAAGGGTCCTACAAGAGAACAGTGCACAAATGATAAGTCTATCAATTAAAAGAGGCTGTAACTCAATTTTGTCATTCAGACCCTTTTCTGTAATGCATGCTCCCAATTTAAAAATCAAGAAGTGCTCTCTCCTACCCAGTTTGAAATCCCTTTCCCCGCCCCTTGCCCCTAGGCACACTTGTTCCAGGCCAGTAAACTTAAGCTTATGTGCCTCTTTATTGGCCGCTTCCATCACGTGGATTGCCCACACATTTTCCATATTTCGATTAATGACATCCCTAATATTCTCTCCTACCCTTTCCTTCCACTTACGCTTGGTCTCGCCAACGTAATATGCCCCACATGTACAGTTCACAAGATAAACCACATACATGGTATCACAACTGATGAATTGGTTTATTCTCAGCATTTCTCCATTGTAAGGGTTTTGTACTTGGCTACATTCATTAATGGGGACATCCAATTACTGGGCTTGTCTGTGAGTTGAACTGAATGGACCAATACATCTTTTAAGTTTTTAGCTCACCTGTATGCCATCCAAGGTGGGACTTTAGCAGTCTCTCTTAGTCTTGCATCAGCTTCTAACACTGGCCAGTTTTTCTTCACCTATCTCCTCCCACCGGACAGCACCCGACCACACGCACCCTCCAAGACCCATCGGTTCAACGACTGGCACAGCCACGCCTCTCAGCATCGCAGCCCAGCCACCGACTGTGATCTGTATGAGTGTGTACCACTGTAAGAATGACCGTTCATTCATTCATTGAGCGTATACTATTTACAGTAGTATGCACTCATACAGAGTGCAGTTGGTGGCTGGCCATGGTGGTGAGAGGTGGGCTGTGCCAGTTGCCGGCTTCAGATGGGTCTTGGGAGGGAGCATGTGGTTGAGTGCTGCCCAGTGGGAGGGTGGGGGCCACTAGACTACCAGGGATAATGGGGAATTACTGCATTAATAACAGCATATCCAGGACTTGATTTGGGGATCAGGACCTTAGGGGGCATTTACATGTGATATTGGGGGATCAGGGGCCGGGGGCCAATAGCCATGTGGGGCTGTCCAGGCTTGGGGAGGGCACTTGCACCATACCGCCATGCAGCTGCAGCTTGTGACATGCCCTCAGGTATGCCATGCATTTGGCATACCTGTGGACTTGTTACAAATCGCAGGACTTAGCCGCAGGGACCCTGCCCATTACAGAATTGGGCATAGGATCCTTGGTGCAACTGCACCCCTCGCATGTGGCAACTTGCGACATGCATGGGGTGCTTCTATAATTGCATCCATAGTGTGGGCAGTGCTTTGGTCTTCTGGGAGCATTCTCCACTCTAAAGAAAATTGTTTCAATAATATATAAGTGAAAGTTTGTGTAAGATCTAATGTTGGTGTCTCATCTTGCAGGTACGTCATGGATGATGAATACACATCTTCCTATGGAGCCAAGTTTCCAGTTCGCTGGTCACCACCAGAAGTTCTAAGTTACAGCAAGTATAGCAGCAAATCCGATGTCTGGTCCTATGGTGAGCTACTTGTGAATGTATGGTACTTTTCAGCACCAGACTACAGCTAAGCAGCTCTGGTTGACAGAGCAGTGTGTAGTATAGCTCATTAGGAAGCATTTAATCCTGTGTCCCTAGGCTGTGAATTTGAATTCCACAGTCTCAGTGTATTGTTGGGGAGCTCTCACTGCATTAGAGGCTGAGAGTTATAATAATGCAGTTTGTGCCTTCAGCAAGGCTCGAGTGCATAGCGAGGGGTTTTTCGTCCAGGCAAAGAGAGGTGATTTTGCCCCTCTACAGGTCGCTGGTAAGGCCGCACTTAGAGTACTGTGTGCAGTTTTGGAGGCCATACCTAAAGCATGATATCAGGCTACTGGAAGGCATGCAGAGGAGGCAACAAAGATGATACGTAGAATGGAGGGGAGAAACTATGAGAGCAGGCTGGGAGACCTGTACACTCTGGAGGATAGAAGGGATGAGGGGAACATGATGAAGACATTCAAGTATCTGAGGGGAATCAATAAGGATGGGGTAGATGGGATCTTTAAGCTAAGGAAGGGGAGAGACTCCAGGGGCCGTGGGCTAAGAATAGAGGGGGGGGAGATTTAGGAGGGAAATGAGGAGACACTATTTCACAGAGAGGGTGGTAGCAAAATAGAACGCACTACCAGAATGGGTTGTAACATGTAAATCTGTGAACAGCTTCAAAAGGGCATGAGACAGGGAACAAGGGAGAGTGAGGCTGGGGAAGCTGGGGGGTGGCAGTGGGATGACAAGGGGGGGTGGGGCAGTTGCAAACTAGGGGTGCTAGCTGCACACTCGAGCAGACTTAGATGGACCGGATGGTCTGTTTCTGCTGGCACATTCGTATGTTCGCATGTTTGTAAATGTGGTATTTTGACAGGAACTCAGGGGGGTACATCAGTGGGGGCAGAATCTGCCTATGGACCACTGAACCACTATGTGGATTCATAAAAAAGCTCACTTGCTGCAGATAATATATTGTGAGACATTTAGTATTTCACACATATCATGGTACATAGCAGTGCTGCAGTGTTCTATGGTCTGCTGCTAATCTCTTGTAGATACAGTACTTACAATTCCTCATATAGACCAAGGTATGTAGACACCTACCCCAAGCTGCTGCAGCCTTCTAGCCTCTTCAACCTTCAGCAAGGCAAACAGGATGCTATGGTGCATCAGGACAGTGTTCTACAGTAGAAAGCAGGAGGTTATGTTACCACTGTATAGGTCGCCAGGCCACACCTGGAGTACTGTGTCCAGTTCTGGAGTCTACATAGAACATAGAATTCGATAGCAGATAAGGACCGCTTGGCCCATCAAGTGGCTCATTCCTCCCTACAGTACCTACACTATTACTGCAGACTATACTCGATCTGCAGCTCTTTCTCCCTCCCCACTTCCTTTCCATTATGATTTCCTTGTACTTATCACTTGCATTCTTGAAGTCCACCACTGTTTTTGCCCCCACCACCTCTGCTGGAAGGCTGTTCCAGGAATCCACCATTCTTTCTGCGAGTACTCCTGAAAAAGGACAGGGACAGGCCAGAGAAGGTACAACGTAGGATGACCAAGATGATTCAGGGTGAGGAGGGCAGATCCTATGAGTATCGGCTATAGACACTGAACATGTATTCACTCAAAACCAGAGGGGGGGGGTCATGATATGACAGAGATCTTCAAGCTCCTGAAAGGAATTAACAAGGTGGACTGTGAGGCGCTATTTACCAGGAACACAGAAGATAGGACCAGGGTTCACGAGTGGAAGTTAACTTGGGGTGTTGGGCTTTAAAAAAGATTTGAGGGAGTATTATTTTACAGAAAGAGTGACTGAGCCATGGAATAGTCTACCAGCAGAGGTGGTGGGTGCCAAAACAGCTATAAACCATAAACAGCTTCAAACATGGCTGGTATAAAGTCAAGGGGATATTAGCTACTCGGCAAAAAGTGGGGGTCAGAAACAAGGATAAAAGAGAGGAAACAGTGTAAGCGAAGACCCCACAGAGACAATGGATCCTGCAGTATAATAGGGTAATTTGGGCAGTCTGGAAGGACCATCAATCGTTTTCTGCCACAGTCGTCTGTTTTATGTTTCTGTGCTGTGTGCAATAGAGAACAGTAAAGAATTTAGATTTATGTAGTCTCTTTCATTTCTGAGGTGTCTCAAAGCACTTTACAAAGCAAAGAGTTAGATAAATGTAGTTATGGGGGCCTATATTATATTTAAATATAACAACCCTTCCCCCAACTTCAACCTTTCAGGCATTCTCCTCCTTCTGCAGTGCAATTCATGTCATCTCTTCTCATTAATCTATTATTTCCTCAAACTGAACCAGTTTCAGATTGACCAGTTTCTCATTACCTATCAAAACTGATTTTATTTCTCCTGTTCTTCCTAAAACATGGAGAGAAAACAAAATGAGAATATTTTTCTGTGTGAAGATAATACCTTTATTAGGCTAACACAAAGTTAAAAATACAAGCTTTTGAGGCCTATAGTACTGCTTCTTCTTTAGGTATTTTACACAATTTAGGCTGAAGCACCCAAAGTAGGTGTTTGATTTCTTTTAGCAATGCAGTAAAACAAACTATGGCGATTGAGTAACTTTGAAGTGCTGATTAATTTCAAAGCAGTAGTTGTAAGCTAAAACACCAGGGATATAAAAACAAGCTTTGTACTGACAATTTACATCAAACAGGGGCCAAGCAGATTGTTGTGTTATCTAATTTGTATACCAAGTATAAGTGTCAGAATGTGTGTTCTCCCACTCCCTTTTCCCTAATGCTGTACGGTAATCCTTGCTTAAACTGTTAATGTGGCACCTTAAGCTCTCGGGCCCCATCCTGGATAAATTGCCTCCCTCAAGACATCTCCAATGAACCAAAACTTGGTCCCTTTAAGTTTAAGCTCTGCCAGTACCTCATCTTCCTCACTAGTTGTGACTGCCCCCCCCCCAGCCTCCTTGCTTAACCACTCTCTTCTTCCCATTTCTCTCTCTCTATCTACCTTTGTCCTCTTCCCTTAGTTTGGTCTCACCATCTGACACCTCAGTTTTCCCTCCCCCACTGTCCACCACCCTGTTATCCCTCCATCTTTCCCCCTCTCTGGATGCTTCCTCCACCCCTAGGTAATCTTCCCCACACTGCATCCTTCTTCCCTCCCTAGTGTTTGTTTCCCCTCCTTGCTTGACCTAGTCTGCTATTATCCTTTACCTGTTACCATGCAAACTTACAAAGTTGTGCTAAAGATTGCTTCGATATTATAATGTTCAATATACCCTTTAAATTGTACACTGTTATCATGATGTCATTTTTGTACTGTTCATCCTTAGCTGTTATTACACTGACAAATTTGTACTTAAGACTGCCTTTACTCTTCTACTGCTCATAGCTCCTGTTAATAACGTATTTCTGTAACCTTGAACTCATTTGTACTATTCATAATCCTTTATTATTGTACACTGGAACAATCAACTTTGTTATCTTCATCTCCTACGTATATAACTTCCTACATTACTTGTTTGTTTTACCAATGTTGACGTGGAACCTTTGCAAAAGAGCCTCTGGCTCAAAGGTGTTAATCCTAGTAATAAATAAATATAAGCACTTCAAATGTGTATCTTCATATATATGTTTATGTATTGTTATTTATCTAAGTATGTATGCCTATGAAGTATGTAATGTAATTTATTTTGCTACTCCTATTCTCTTTTCCCCAGGACGCAACTGGAAACAAGTAACTTGTTGCTCAGTGTGCCTTTTCTGGTGAAACTTTTCAATAATTAAATAGCTAAATTATGGAGCAGTCCTGTATTGAAGTTTGTTTAATAGTAAGGGAAGTGTTTTTCTGGGCAAAGTTCAACAGCTGTTATAGTAAGCAGTGGGACATGAAGTCCCTGTCTTTACTGAGGCCAGGGTGTTAAAAGTTAGCATAAATTTGAATTCTGAGGCCCTTTTCTTCATCTGTGTTCTGGAGTTGCCTTTCAGGACTGACACTTCCATGTCATCTTCAGAGCAGTTCAGGCTCAGCTGATGTCAGTTTGTTTTGCTTCATTGTAGCCTTCAGCTCAACTGACGTCACTGGGTTCTGGAACTGATAAGTAAATAAAAAAAATGAATATTAGACAGGGAAAAAGGCTGCATTGATATGGAACCCTAAATAAGGAAAAACAGGACTATTTTCAAAACCAAAGCAGAAACAGGAGTGATTGGACAGATTTCACACATTCTCAAATTTGCAGTTATAATAAAAGATGTAAACAATATTGTTTGTGTTCCATTTAAAGTGTACTGTAAAACTTTATTGTTGAATCAGGGTTTTTTAATGGTTTTCTTTCCTTTTTTTTAATTATTCTTTTTTCCCCCTTCACCGATACTGCCCCCCTGTGCCCTGACTACCATACGTTTCCTTTCCCTCCTCTGACACTTACCTCCAACCTCACAGTGCCACAGTGCAGCTTCTGCCCTATGGTGGTTTATTCAGAAGGGTCTTTGTTCAGCAGCCCCCTCCCTGGTCCTTTAGTGCATGAAGTGGAGTGGCCAGTCGGGAGAGTAGGATCCAAGAGCACAAGGGCATTGTCTTACATGCTTTGGGGTTTTTCCACTTTGTTGCACTCTTTCCCCTTAGATGCAAGCAGCAAGGGCACCAGGTGTGCATACATATTAGAGCTGTGTGGAATGGGACAAGTCTGAATTCATGGAATTTCGCTGAAATTTAGTGAAATTCCACGACATTTTTCAGAATGTCATCAGAATTTTGTGGAAATTTTAAAATTTAGTAATTTAGACATAACTTGGATGTCATTTAAGCTAAAGCTCTGAAATGTGGCATGTTCCTCTTTGGGTGGAGGACCAACAGCATGCCAAATATCATGAAATTCAGTTAGATAGCTGCAAAATTATAGGTGCTCAAAGTCTGTCATTTTATGTTTTGTGTGAAATTTCATGAACATTTTTATCTGCCTATACCTCAGCCATCTATTGGGTCAGATATCTTAAATGTGGCATGATTCCTTGGCAATAAATGTTCTAACAATGTGTCAGATTTAATGACAATATGATGCATTGTGTCAAAATTATACGTGCTCAAAATCTGCCATTTTATTTTTTGTGGTAAATTTTGTGAAAATATTTAATCTGCATATGACTTAGGCACTTTTGGTGCTAGACGTGTAAATTGGCACAACTAAGCTTTTTGTAATGCTTACAGAATTATCTAAATATGGAGAGAAATGGATTAGAGATTTTTAAGTTTTAGGGGTTCAAAACTCTACTATGTAAATATTTGCAAAATACTGTGAAAACTATCAAAAATGTGCATGTTTGTAACTTCTATGCCCTTGCAGACATAGACTTAACATTTGACGTGCATATCCATAGTCAGTGTATCCTGGTGTCTAACACAACTGGATAAATTGGTTTAGCAGTTTTAAATTTGCAGTAGAAAAATAATTATTGGTAACATTGTCTCATATATTTATGGTAGTGTATAGATGAAGCATCAAGAATTATTTTTGTGGAATTTAACAATGCACGTATCACTACTTAAACATAGAAACATAGAATCTGTCGGCAGATAAGGAACATGCTCGCTACTATCCCCACCTCTGCCTGCAACTACCTTCCCCCTCTATACTCCTGCCTCTCTCCCTAGCCCTGGTCCACCACCACCTTCCTCTCTTACCCTCCTTCAACTCCCTTCCCCTCTCCCTTTTCTAATCTGCTCACCCCACCCACTGTTGCACAAGTTCTCTGATCCTTGCCTCCCAGCCACCTCTCCTTCTACCGCCCTCCCAGTTACCCCTCTACACCCACTCTCTCTTCCCACTTTCCTATGTTACCTGACACAACTGGCAGCAACTCAATTTTTCCACTCCACTCCACTCCACCTTTCCCTTTGACAATGCCCTTCTGGCAGCTTTAATTCATGTACATATTGTTTGCTGTGACTCATCATTCTTAAATGTATGCTTGGTTGTGTTGTTCTAATTGTTAAATGTATTACCTGTAGCTTTTAGACCATGTATACCCTGTACTGAAATTTGTATTCCGACTGCTTGCCTGCTAATCTCACACAAATTGTACATCTATTCTTAGTATATTGATGTGGAACCATTGGAAAACAGCCATTGGCTCAAAGGTATTTATCTGAAATTCTAATAAATAAATAAAAATAAATAAGATACAGCCCACCTAGTCTGCTCATTTCCCTACTTGGTTTGGCAATCCCTACTCTTATCTGGACTGCCTTTTGATTCATTTGATAAGCTGGGCTGAGCTTTTTGCAGTCCTGCTGTTACTCTCTGGGTGATTATTCCCCTCCCCTTCTCTTTTGGCATAGCCAGATTGACTCTGTAGAACTACTGATCCCACTGATATCCTCTTTGTTCTTTACAGTGACAAACTCCCTAAAATCGTGAGTCATCAACTCCTTTTCCTATTGACCTACCCTGTTGGAATAGCCAGAATTCTTCCTTCCTGCTGCCCCAGACATTGTCTTTACCCCACTACACCTTTTTGAGCACCTCTAAGTCCCAGACTTGCATGTACATCAGGCTCCCTGGATCATAAATGTACTAGATGTGATCCTTAAATACCCTGCATTCAGGCTGGAATTGCTGACACTCTGTGCTTCCTTGCTCCAACCTGGGGTCTATCACTGTTGTGCTACCCAGCTTAGTTGTTCCTTTCTTGGTGAAACTGTGCATCTAACTCCTGAACCTGGTGACCCCTGCACTACCTGCCTCTTATACCCCTATCATTTAATTAGAATCCACCAGATAAGGCTGAGTGAAATTAGAAAATTCCAGTTTTATGGAACTTTTATGAAATTCTACAACTTTCACAAAGACTCATGGGGATTTGACTTTAAGTACAGATGTTATTTTGCCATTTCTGGCAGCAAGCAATTAATAAAATTGATACACACACACAGTCTCTTTGTAAGCTCTAAAAAGCTGCCAAATTTATTGGTATTCCATTCTCCAGTTTTAAAGTTTCAGGGATTTATAAATGTGTAATTTACATTCTTTCAAAATTTAAATGTTGTGAAAGTTTGACTACTTTTAATTCAACCCCATTTAAAGCTGCAAATATGAACTTTTTCAGAACTGACCATGTGGTAAGGTAGTTTAAATGTTTCAACTCTGGTTAAATTTAGATATGTTGTTTTAAAATTAGAGGGAAATAACTGAAATTAAAATTCTGGAAACATGTTTGGCAGGCTATAACTCAGTCCCATTTGAAGCAAGAAATCTAAAACTATATACATATAAAAATGTAGTGATAACCTGTATACCTGCCACATTGATATTTCAATAAATACTATCAAAATTATAGTAAAATTACAGAAATCTAAATTTTAGCAAAATGTTTGGCTATCTATATCTCAGCTCCCACTGAAGCTTGAGACTTATAATGTGGTGCATATACCCATGCTGGATTCTTCTCTAAATCCTGACATTGTGGAGAAATTTGGATAAGGAATTTTAAAATTATCTCAAAATAACTGAAAATAAAATTTTGATTAAATGCTTGGCCAATCATAACTCTGCCCCTTTTAACCTGTGACTCTGAAACTTGATATACTTTTGTAAGTTTTTGGGTACTGTTTACATTCCATATCTGGTGTTATTTGAATGCGTACATTTAAAATTATAGCAAAATAACTGAAATTTAAAATGTGGTGAAATGCCACAGAATTTATGTGAAAATTCCATGGAATCAGAATGTTCACTGCATGGGCATTCCACAGGCAGAATTTTCTATTCTGCACAGCTCCAATGCATATGCACATGTCTGGCTGAGCATTTTTTTAGCTTTTTGTTTGCTTCAAGTTAATATTTAATTTAGTGGAGTGTATGGGTCGTGTGTTTAGTGTAGCTATTTTTTGTATTGGTAATTTGGTTTGAATGGTGATGTGTTTGTGGGAGGTTTAGGTAATTTTACTTTTGGGTTAGGTGTGTGGCGTGGGTAACTTTAGTTATAGTGGGGGGGCATTCTACATATTTAAATTTTGATGTGTCCGTGTAGCAACTAGACCCTTGTTGGTCTACTCTGTGGAGCAACTATGAGAGTGGCATCCCTTTGGAGGTCTCCCTTGTACCCTCTCTGTGGCAGTGATTGACCATCATAAGGAGTTGGAGGGCCTCTGGGGGTTCTGCTCAAAATGTAGAGTAGACATGGGGGTAGGATTAGGAGTGTGGTGTTTAGGAGGCACCCTGGAAGTAGACTTTATCGGGTGAGGGGTCCCTCATGCCTGATCTCTATTCGTCGAGCTGCTGAGATTTCCAGTTAGCTGGTAAGCTAATGAACCACTGACTCAGCCCCACCCCTTAGGACAGTTCTTTGTAACACCAGGGGCTGATATTCAAAACTGGGCAAAGCCAAGTGCAAATATTTGTGCTACCCTTGTAGTTGGCTAGGTGTCTAAAAATGCTATCTTCAGTCGAATAGTGCAATATAGGTCCATTGTGGCCCAGTGCTAAGCTACTTAGCACTTAGCACTGGGCACACATTGCCCCCAAAATAGGGCGTCATAATGGCTTGTGCCTGTGCTAAATTTCCTATATTCAAAAGGACCCATGCAAATGGGGCTGGCAGTATAGCCTAGAGGTTACAGGAACGAGGTGTGAACAAGCTTGACACATCCAGAAGACCAGACCTGAGTTTGATTCTCACAACCTCCACTTGCATACTGTGTGACTCTGAGCAAGTCACTTAGCCACCCAGTGCTCCCAGGTCACCCCTGAAAACAGGCACTTGTGCCTAGTGGGCCTTACCTGGTTACCAAAGACTAAAATAAAAAAAATTAAAAAAAAGCCCATTGGGCATGCAGGGTACTAAGGGTCCATTTGCATGCTCATTATGGGCTCATCTGCATGGGGAGTGAGACTGGACTGCATGGCACTGCCCCCCCAATTCACTGTTCACTGAGAGCTATCCCTTGTGCTAGTGGTCCCTGCCCCCATCTGCCTAATAGTTCAATGTATACTGTCCCTGGTGCTAGTGACCCCCCCAACTGATCACCAGCCCAATAGTTCAAGGTATACTTTTCCTGGTGCTTGTGGTCCCCCCCCTCAGCCTGATGTTAAAAAATAAACTGTCCCTGGAGTCTAGTGGTCCCTCCTACCCACCGATCACCGGCCCATTGATATAAATCCATCTTTCCTTGGTGTCTAATAGTCCCTCCCCCAGCTGATTGCCAGCCCAATCTGAAAAATTAAACTCCCTGGTGTCCAGTGGTCCCTCCCCCCACCTGTGCCCATGCCTGATCAAGAAATAATATTCCTTGGTGTCAAGCAGTCCCTCTCCCCACCCACACCCACGCCCAAGCAAGAAATAACAATCTTCACTGAGGAAATCTCTTGCAGCAGGTCATTACATATAGGAATATTCCAGCCACAGGTCTGATTCTGTTTGGATGATTTATCAGCAGTCTACCTGGGACCTCCCCAATGACACTACGTGTTGTGTCCTGACAGGTATAAAAGGGGGCAGTCCCAGATGTTCCTCAGTTCTTTTCCTACAGTGACCTGCATGCTGCACTTTTTTCCATCTGGAATCCGGCTTAAGTGGATGACATAAAGTTCAAGTCTACTATTTTACTGAGGCGTTACTAGTATCATTGCATCCCAATTAACCGATCCATGTTGTCAATGGACTCTCTTTTCAGAAATTGTTCCTGTGGCCATAAAATCACAACAGAGGACCTACACGAATTCTGTGTAAAGTGCCTGGGTCCAGCACATGATACCCGTGCTTATGTCCTGTGCCAGCAGTTTAATAAAGTCACTAAACGTCGACAACTCCAGACACTTCAAGAGCACCTCATGGAGCATAAAGTTGCCCTCCTGAAATGGGAACACTGCTCGAAGTCGAATGAGTCCTTGCCCTCGTCCTCTGAATCCTACCATTCCGGTAGGCATCCCTTGTCTACTGGGATGGTTGACACTCAGGAGAAGCCTAAAAAGCACTCTTCTAAGAGTAAGCATGCTACTCCTGTCTCCTCTCTGTCAATGACCAGCCTGTCTTCTTCTTCCCACTCAATGGAGCAGGGTATACTTAAAGCTAAAATGTTTTTAGCTGCACTTTTGGAAGCAGCTACCAAGTTGTTTTCCACACAGTCGATGACCTCTGGCCATTCTACTACTCATTTTTCAACGTTAAAGACTTCGGCGGGTTTTCCTCAACTGCAGCTTCCAACGCTGCCGCCCCCGTCTCCAGGTTCTCACTATCATCCATCAATGGCTCCATTGCTGTCAATTACCAGGTCTGCACAGCTTGGTCAGGACATTCTGAGTTCCTCTTTACCATCGACAACTCTTCCATTGACAGCACTGGGTGCCTTTTTCCACCCTTCGTCGACAGCTCGATTAGTCCCACAACCAACCCCAGTCTCTTCAGTTGTGCTCATACAATCGGTGTATTCTACACCAAGTTCTGACTCTTCTCCTTAGTTGACCATGGTGAATGTCCAGGCCCTTGTGCAGACTATTCTGGGCCTCACGAAGTCCACTCCCGTCTCCCATGGGAGTGTTCCTTCAGTTCTGGTCTCACTACCTTCAAGACACTCCTCTGTTTCTAGAACTGCCAGTTCCTCCCCAGCATCTCAAGGTCTGCTTCACCATAACATTGACATGGAGGACCCTGATCTACAAGATTGGAAAGTGGAGGATCAGGAGGATGCTTTGGACCAAGAACCATTATCTCCTTTATCAGTTTCTTCTACCTTCTCAGTTCAGGATGAGACTTCTCCTGCCCTTCCTTGTTCCCTTCCAAATGACCCTAGTTTTTCTGATATCATGAATCATGATTCATGATCCATCTTCTGAAGACTTTTGGGTTGCAGGAGATGGAACAAAACATCTCCCGGAGAAAGTTGGCCAATTATTTAGGCCTTCCTGACTGTCCTTTCTTCCTTGGTCATTCCTCCTTTAGTTGATGCATATGAGGGTGCGATTATGGCTGCTTGGCAACAGCCCTCTTCTATACCCTTGGCTCCATGTAAAGCTGGCAGGACTTATCATGCTCCTATGGAACACCCTTACTTTACTTCCCCTCCACAGACTGACTCTGTGGTTATCAATGCAGCTCATGATAGGTTAGTACAACCAAAACATCTCATTGCTCAGCCTCCAAATAAGGAATCCGGGAAGCTTGATGTCATGGGGAAAAGGGTGTATTTCTCTTCTACTCTGACCCTCAGTATTTTAAATTATATGGGGCATCTTCTTAAATATCAAGAAAAAATCTTAAAAGCAATTCAGGCTTTTGTTCAATCCCTCCCAGACACTGCTCCTAAGGAGGATTTGAGGGCCAAGTTGACTACGGCCTCAGATGTTGCCCGGCATTTATTGCAAGCAGCCTATGATGCCATCAAATCCACAACCAGGGCTTCTTCATCTGGTATTTGTCTTCGGCGACATGCCTGGCTCCAGATCTGAGGATTTGCCCCAAAATCCAGCAGTCTATGCTCAGTGCCCCCTATAAGGGTGACAAGCTATTCAGTCCTCAGATCCAGGATATCCTGATATCATTGCAGGCCTCGGGTCGTACATTATAATCGGTACGCTCTCTCTACCATACCCAGACAAAACCCAATTACAAGAGTAATTTTTACAGACCTGCAAACAGACAAAGATCCGCCCACAGGCAGCAGCCTAATAATAAAAGAAAAGCTCAAGTATCTCAACCAGGGCCACGTAGTGCTCAAAAGACTACCTGTTAAGTCCCCTGTCCCCCAACCGGGACAGCCTACTGCCTGAAGTTTCCCCCTCACCTGTGGGATTAGAGGCCCAGATGGGGGCATATTCTTCCTACATCTTCCAGGTTGGCAACACATCACCTAAATTGCTTGGGTTCTTCAACTGATACAATCAGGTCACACCCTGGAATTAATTGAGATCCCACCTCCTATGCCCCCAAGAGCTTCTCATCCCCCCGACCAAGACTCAGTTTTTGCAGAAGAAATACAAGCCTTGGAGACAACACTGGCAATAGGGCCTGTTCCCCTTCCCCAAAAGGGCAGGGGGTTTCTACTCCCATTTTTTTCTCATACCAAAATGGACAGGGGATTTGCGCCCCATTCTGGATCTCAGAAACCTCAGTCTCTACATAGAGTACAAAAGGTTCAATATGGTGACCTTGCAGACCCTCCTGCCTCTTCTAAACAAGGGGACTTGGTTCTGTTCTCTGGATATGAAGGCTGCTTACCTCCATATCATGATTCACCCTGCTCACAGGCACTTCCTCTGGTTCTGTTTTCAGGGTCATCATTACCAATTCAGAACACTTCCTTTTGGTCTGTCCTCTGCCGCTAGGGTCTTTACAAAGTGTCTAGTGGTGGTGGCGGCTGCTCTGTGCAGAAAAGGCCTATAGGTCTTTCCCTACCTGGACGATTGGTTTCTGAAAGCCCCATTCGGTACTCTGCTAGTGGCCACATTGTGCCAGATGCTTCAGCTGTTCTCCTCTCTGGGAATCATGATCAACGTGCCAAAGTCCAAAATGAATTTCACACAATGTCTCCAATACATAGGAACTGTCCTCAATATCTCTCAGGGTTTAGCCTTCCTTTCCAGGACTGGGTGGACAAACTCATCCTGTTGGCATCCCAGATGGCCTCCAACTGGCATGTCTCAGCCTGGGACTACCTCTGTCTGTTGGGGCATATGGCAGCAGCTATTTACATCATTCACCATGCAAGACTACACATGAGGGTCCTTCAGTGGACCTAGTGTTCAATGGAATCAAACAACAAATGATTTCAAAGCTCCTGTTCTGATTTCATCCCCAGTCATTCACGAATTGCAGTGGTGGATGTCTCTGGATCACCTCCTATGTGGTGTCCTGTTCCAGGTTCCCATTCCCTGCCTAATTCTCACCATGGAGGCCTCCACTAAAGGTTCCGGTGCCCATCTGGATGTGGTTGAGATGCAAGGGACCTGGAACACACAGGAAGCACATTTACATATCAACATTTTAGAGGTGAGAGCAGTCTTGTAGGCTCTACAAGCTTTCGAGACCCTCCTTCCCCAGGGCTGTCTACAGATTCAAACCAACAGTTCCATGGTGGTTCATTACCTGAACAAACAAGGGGGCACCCATTCTTATCCCCTCCGCAAGGAAGTGATGCGAGTATGGTACTGGGCAACCAAAAGGGGATACATCTAACAGCAGTACGTCCAAGGCATTACTAATACTCTAGCAGATGCACTAAGCAGATCCAAGACTCAAAAAACATGAATGGGTGATACTCCAGGAAGTTCTGGAAGACATCTTCCTCCTCTGGGGTAGGCCAGACATGGACTTGTTCATCTCTCCATGAAATGCCAAACTGCCTCACTATTGTTCACTAGAGTCAGGGCCTGGAACGTTATGGCTGGATGCGTTATCTTGTTCCTGGACAGGAAAATTTCTTTACACATTCCTTCCCTTTCCTCTCATTCAGAGGGTTCTACTCAAAACACTTCAGGGACAAGGCTTCCATGATCCTCATCATGCCTCTGTGGCTGAGACAAGTCTGGTTCCCATTATTGCAACAATTGACTGTCCAGGACCCTCATCCACTCCCTATTTGTTCTGCAGTTCTGACTCGGGCCGGGGGAACTCTGCTTCATCCCAACCTCCGTTCCTTACATCTCCATGCCTGGCTCCTAAGGACATAGTCCTCTCCAGATTCCCAGTCTCCCCTAAAGTAGCGGACGTTTTGTCGGTGGCCCGTGAGCTTTCCACCCATTCCTCCTGTTCATAAATGGAAGAGATTGTCCCTGTGGTCAAAAGATCACAATTTGCACCCATATTTCTGTTCACCACGTGTGCCGGACTATTTGCTTTCCCTTTTGAAAGGTGGCCTCAAGTACTCCTCCATCAAAGTACATTTGTCGGTGATTTCTGCCTTCCATATTTTTGTGGATGACAAATCTCTAACCTAACTACAAGTAATGAAAACCTTTTTAAAGTGTATTCTTTATCTTAAGCCCCCTGTTAGGGACCCAGTCTCTCCTTGGGACTTGAATTTGGTGCTTGATAAACTTACGTTAAAACCTTTTGAACCGACAGCTTCTTGTGAGTTGTATTTTCTCACCTGGAAAGCTATTTTTTTTAGTTGCTATTACATCAGGTAGACATATTTCAGAGTTACATGCACTAATGTGCAAGGAACCCCACCTGAATTGTCACAAGGATAGGGTTTCTTTACATACTAATCCTACATTTTTGCTTAAAGTGGTATCTGAATTTACACTGAATGAGCCATACACTTACCAGTGTACTATCCGGAGTCAGCTAATCCAGGAGAATCCCTGCTCAGGTTCACAGGATGTACACAGAATGTTATGATATTATCTCCTTCACGTTAATCAGTGCAGCTTTTTGTTTCTTTCACCCCTGGAAAAGAGGGCATTCCTGTGTCTAAGCAGTGCTTGTTCACTTGGTTGGCCATCTGCATTACTTTTTGTTATAATACATACAAGAAACCTCTCCCGGTAGTGGTAAAGTCTCACTCCACGAGGGGTATGGCTGCCTTAGCGACATGCTTTAGAGGCATTTCACCTATTGATATTTGTGAAGCTGCTACTTGGTCCACTGAACATACTTTCACCAAACATTACTGCCTGGACATTGCGAACCAGCTTTGGCTGGACTGTTCTTCAGGGCCTGCTGTCCTGAACTCTTATTTTTCGTCTCCTCCCCACTTGCCTCCCAACTGCTGGGGACTCATTCCTATATATAATGACCTGCTGTAAGAGATTTCCTTGATGAAGATAGTACAGTTGCATAAGAACTTACTGTAACAGAAGATCTTCAAGAGAATCTCTTGCAGCAGGTCATGCTGGCCCTCTCTCCATCCCCCTTACTTCCTGCTTCAGGAGGATAACATGCTCCTGCTCTCTCTAAAGAAAAATTTGTAAGGGCTCCCTGCTTCTCCTCGGTTCCCCTCGGATGGTCTGACAACCATATTCATCATATACAGTCACTGAGGAGGAAAAGAACCGAGGAGCATCTGGGACGCCCCCTTTTATACCTGTCAGGACATAACACGTGGTGTCGTTGGGGGCGGTCCCAGGTTGATTGCAGACAAATCATCCAGATGGAATCAGGCCTGTGGCTGGAATATTCCTATAAGTAATGACCTGCTGCATGAGATTCTCTTGAAGATCTACTGTTACAGTAAGTTCTTAAGCAACTGTACTTTCCGTGATGTCTAGCAGTCCCTCCCCACCCCAGCCATGCCCAAGCAAAAATTATATTCCCTGCTCTCCAGTTGTCCCCCCCATCCTGATCCCCTGTATTGTAAAGTAACACATGTTCTGGTTACCAGTGCTCCCTCATCTCAGTTCACTGTAAAATAAATTGAAACCATTCCATGGTGTCTAGTGGACCCCCCCATCTCCGATCCCCAGTAACACAAATTGACACCATTCTATGGTGTCTAGCAGACCCCCACTCCCCACCCTGGAAGGCAGTGCTTCAGCACCTACTGTAACAGCACCCATCATGGGGATGCTAGCTGAATTTTTTCTGCCTGCATATTCACCTTATAAGTACAATAAGTCCAAAATTGAACTTGTGGGTTAACAGAAGACATTTTTCCTTCCTATTTTCGTGATTTCTTTTTCTGTTAGTTCCCCCATTGTCACTTGGAATGAATTTACTGCTGGGTTACACATACTCACCAACTAGGAGCCAACATACTGCAAAGCTATGATGTCATCACAGAACCCCTGGATCCACCCCATTCTGAGACAGTTAGCTTAGAATCTTCAGGTATACATCTTTCAGAGCTGTACAACAACATAGCTATGCCAGGGTTAAAGAGGAATACTCAGCTCCCCAGGAGAAATACTGAGGGACCTTGAGGTCCAATTTAGCGATCCGCAACATTAAATAATTTTTTAAGGCACTTACTTAGTTACAGTTTAATTTATTATCTGGTTGATCCTGCATCCCCCTGCCCACCATGGCTCCATACTATTTATCCCAGAGTCCCCCCATGGCCACTCTTCTGATGATGCAACTGACTGACTATGCCGCAGGGGATGTCTATGAGCTGCCACCTCTATTAACCGAATACTAATTTTCAGAACACATGATCATACTTATTCTTCCAGTACTGATCATGCTGGGAAGAGACAAATCTTACCCTTGATACCTTCACCAATGTCACAGATGAAAATATTGAAGAGAAACAGTCCTAGTACCGACCACTGAGATACCCCACTTGTCACCTCTGAACACTCCTCATTAATTACCACCCTCTGTGTTCTATCCCCCAGCCAGCTCTCTACCCAATTTGTCACTTTTTCCTCTACCCCAAAGTCTCTAATATTTTTGACCAGCCTCCTGTGGGGGACTGAGTCAAAGGCCTTTCTGAAGTCTAGGTATACAATATCAGCTACCATCCCCTTGTCTGGTGCTTTGGTTACCCAGTTGAAGAACTCAGCCAGATTCGTCTGGCAAGGCCTTTTCTTTGTGAACCCACGATGTCTAGGGTCCTTCAGCCTGTTAGGAAGTCCACCAGATCAAGTCTGAGTAGAGACTCCATACTTTTTTTTTATAGATGTCAAGCTGTCTGGCCTACAGTTCTCTAGCTCATCCCTCTTTTTACTCTTGTGTCATGGAACCACACTCGCTATCCTCCAGTCCCTAGGGGCCACCCCCTTGGTTAGTGGGCAGTTTAAAATGTCTGCTAAAGCAAGCCCAGTGGCATGAAGGACTGAGGTGATGTGCGCCTTACCTGCTGCCTCACCAATGACCTGACCTCGTGAATGGGCTCAGATTGCTGTGGATCACTAAGGGGGTGGGAGGAAGAATCAAGCATCCAATGGACTTCTCTCCCCTCTCCTGGGGAGGGAGGGCATGTTGTCTCTGCTGAAAGACTGCCACCAGGAGGAAGCCTGGTGGCAGCGTGGGAAGGGAGTGGTATGAAAGGAGGGAGCTGCAGGATTCTGCAGAGCATGCGTACCTGCATATGCAAGCACCAAGGTGCACATCCCAGCTAGGGTAGAAAGCAGGAGGAAAAAGGAAGGCAAGACAGGCATATATGATACTCTGTGTGCCGGTCCTCCACCACTGTACCAGCAGAACACTGCCACCTGCTCTAGATGTGAGATTTCCAGCGCCCTTCTATCCGTTATCTGGATTGTTCCCCCAGAGTCTTTGCTCCCACCTTCCCTAACCCTACATTCTGACAGTGGCCCATGCTTTCCTTAGTAAATGCCAAACAAAAAAAATTGTTCAGTATCTCTACCTTCCCCCTCCTCCCACCCATCATTGCTCTTAAGTCTCACCATACCCCATTTGGCCTTACACTTCTCCCAGATGTACTGGAAGAATGCCTTATCGTCTTTCTTCACCCCCATTGCCAACCATAGCTCCATCTCTGCTTTGGCATCCCTCACTTTCCTGGTGGTTCCTGTAATTTCTTTCAGATACTTTACCCTGTTTTACTCCCTTTGACTACCCTTATACTTGGAAAATGTCCTCCTTTTGGCTTTTACCACCATCTTTACATTGGCTGTGAACCACATTGGTCCCTTAGCCCTTTTTCCTTTAGATACCTTTGGAACTGAGCTATCTGCTGCTTCTATAACTGCCTGTTTAAATGTTACCCACTTTTCTTCTGTGCCTCCTACACTCACAATGTCCTTCCTTCTTTCCCCCAATTTTTCCCTCATATAGCTGAAGTTCACTTTATTGAAGTTCCATACCCATATTCCTTCTGCCCCTTAGCCTGTCCCCATCTGGACCTCCAACTTTACTGTTCTGTGGTCACTGGAACCAAGTGGTTTCAGGACTGCTAAGTTCTGAATCCTCTCACTGTTGGTGAGCACCACATCCAGCAGGCCCTCCTCCTTTTTGCGGCCCTGAACTAATTTTTCTAAAAATGCCTCCTGGCAAGCATCAACCAGAATCTTATTCTTAGTATTGAAATCCCCAACTAAGACCACTTTCCCTGGACTCAACGCCCTCTTCTTTTTTCTTTTTTTTTTGGGGGGGGGTAATCCATATTTTATTGGAGTTTTCAAGGATATACAGCAAAAAATATAAATATAATCATCAATACATACTATCAATCACTTTTATGGGAAAAAAAAATCATAAACCTCGACACAGAAAATGCCTAAAACAATTACTAGCCTAGGAAAAATATGAAGGGTGGGGAAGAAAATGGAACAATAGAACATCTCCTTTGAAAATGTGGACCTAACTGTATAACTAATGAGATGAGAAGAAGGCAGTATAGTGCAGTGGGTTAAGGCTCTGATCTGCAGATCTGGAGACCTGCGTTTGAATCCCACAGCCGCCTAGGTGCATACTGTGTGATTCTGAGCAAGTCCCTTAACTTCCTTGTGCTCCCAGTTCACATCTGGAAACAAGCTTTGGCATAGTGTGCTACTCCTGGTTAAACAATGTTCCCTTTCCCTTTAAAAGTGGTTCTCAAATATCACAGTATTTGTTCAGTCTGCTAATATTGGCATAAGTCACGCTTTCATAGCTGATTCTAACAAAAAGATCATGAAGCCATTCCTCTTCTGTGGGAGCTTCTGTATTTCTCCAATGCCTTAAAATCACATTTTTGGCTATTATAAAGGCAGCAAGCAACCAAAGCTTTTGGAATTCAGAGCACTGTGCCAGTTCTGAACAGATACCCAAAACTGCAAATTTTGTTGAGCATACAATGTGCTTTTTCACTACTTTTTCACATACTGCCGTAATGTCTCTCCAAAACGGAGTTAGAGACAAACATGACCATAATATGTAAGAAAGTGTACCTTTTTCTGATAAACATCTCCAGCAGGTTCCCTCTGTAGATAGGCCCAATTCTATTAATTTACATGGCATATAATACCATCTGTGAACAATTTTGTATTAAATAAGTCTGCCTTTGGCTTCCCTGTAGGCTTTCAAAATCATAGGCCACAACAGAGACCACTCTTTTAACAAAATTGTAACTTGTAACTCATCTTGCCAATTGTTTGACAGGGATTGCAAATGGTCAGTCATTGAATTTATAAGCATTTTGTAGAGATATTTGTGTCCGTTATTTGTCGTGCAAACACTGTCTAAAACATGCATTGGAGGGAAGAATACATCTTTAATAATTTTTTTCCTAAGAATATCCCTAAGTTGGAGATAATTATGGAACTCTATCCTAGGTATTTGAAATTTATGGGATATCTGTGAAAAAGACAACAGGGAGGCTGAAGCAGTATCGGTAATACCATCCAGGAAACAGATACCCTTTGATTTCCAAATAGGCCAATTTAAACATTTGCCATTAATACTTAGAAGATGATTACCCCAAAGGTGCAGTGGGGGGATGTACTGTATAAGGGTCCCACTCTAAAGCTGAAGCAACATCTTGCCAAGATTTGTTTACTTGGTAAAGAACCGGGTTGGAATTAAATGATCTTGTGGTGTCGGAGTATAGAACTACTCTGGGGTGATGTCCTCTTAGCAATGCTCTCTCTAGATTCACCCATCCAGGAACATCCTGGCTAATATTTAGCCACAAAGACTTTACACATTGCACTGCAATGAATGCCTTATGCCTTAGTTTAAAATTGGGTAAACTAAAGCTGCCTTTATCTCTTTGCTGCTGTAACCTTCTCAAAGAGATCTGTGGCAGCTTATTTTACCATAAAAAATTGTTTGAGTAACACCTGAATTTTATTAAAGAAATAGGGAGGTATATGCAAGTATTGCATGAGATAATACACTTTTGGAGCAATTATCATGTTGAAGGCTTGTACTTTGCCCCAGAATGAGAGCAGCATTTTGTTCCATCTAGTTAGATCTAGATCCGTATTTTCTAATAGTGAGTTAAAATTCTGGGTGACCATCTGTAAAATGTTTGATATAATATTTATTCCTAGAAACCTAATCTTTCCTTCTGCAATTTTGATATTTTTGTTGATACACAGACTTATCATTGTTGTCTGTTAATAAGAGGACCTCTGATTTATCAAAATTAATTTTAACCCTCAAAAAAGGTGAACATTCCTGTATCAGTCCTAGTAATGAGGGAACAGAGGTGGCTGGATGTGTTATTGAAAGCAGTACATCATCTGCAAGAAAAAATGACTCACCACAGAAATCTTCTTTCTTCCAAGGTATCCTTTAGCATCAGTAAGTTTAGCAGTTAGCTAACTAGGTGCAACTGCACCGGTGGTGTGCCTTTAAGAGAATTTGTATTTATATTAGCCTAGGGCCATAGCCAATCAAAAAACAGGAAGGGGAGTGAGCTGAATGAGAGCTGCTGAAGGCTTCAGAATTTTTTTGAAGGAAAAACAAGGGCACATGCCCAAAAAAGAATCAACTGGATTCAAAAAACATGCAAATGTCCACAAAAAGTGGAAATAGAAACAACAACATGAGTTAAAAACTCATCAATAAGAAACTCCAAATTGGTAAAAGGTGTGATAAAGAGCCCTTTTCAAACGTTGAACTGGGGAGGAAGGGTGGGAGCTTATTGATGCTAAAGGATCCCTTGGAAGAAGGAAGATTACTGCGGTGAGTAATTTTTTCTTCTTACCCCAGGAGTCCTTTAGCATCAATAATTTTAACAGACTACTGAACAGTACCAAGCAGGAGGTGGGCAGAGAACCTACTTAGGAAAGAGGCTCTGCAGAACTGCCCTGCCAAATTTGGCATCAGATCTGGTCTGCACATCCAAACTGTAGTGTTTCACAAATGTGTGGACAGATTTCCAGGTAGCTGCTTTGTAGACATCCAGTAGGGGAATGTCCCTTGCTGTTGCAATAGAGGCTGCAGTGCCCCTGGTGGAGTGGGCCCTGAGCCTCACTGGAGGTTGGTGACCAGCTTTTTAATAGCAGAAACTAATACAAGAGACCAACCAGCGGGAAATGGTTCTCTTGGCAGTTGGTCTTCCCCTGCCTACATCCCCGTAGGTGAGGAAACAACTGAGTGGAGGAGCCTCTGGACTGTCTAGTATGCTCTAGGTAGTAGAAAATGGCTCTTTTGATATCCAAGCTGTGGAGCTTTTGCTCACCAGGGGTGGATTTCTCAGTAAAGAAGAGGCAGAGTAATGGACAGGTTTAAGTGGAACTCTGAAACCACCTTTGGCAGAAATTTCCTATTTGTCCTGAGCTCAACTTTATCATTGTGAGGTATGATGTAATTTGGCTGAGTGCACAGGGTCTGTAGCTCTGAAATCCTCCTGGCAGAGGTAATGGCCACCAGAAAGACTGTCTTCCAAGTCACGAACTTGATATGAGCAGTGGACATAGGCTCAAAGGGTGCTTTCATGAGCCTGTCTATGCAGAGGTTAAGGCTCCAAGGGGGAACCAGCTCCCAGACTGGAAGCTGAAGGTGCAAAAGGCCTTTGAAAAAGTGTTTAAATATGGCATGGGAAAAAACAGATTTTTTCTTCCCAACCGAAAGGTAGGCCAAAATTGCCACCAGGTGAAGCTTGAGGGAAGATGGCTTCAAGCCCGACGCCTGTAAGTGTACCAGGTAGTCTAGCAGCTGAGGGTCTGAAGCTGGTAGGGGTTCAGCCTTTTTGCTCTTGCACCAGAGGGAAAATCTTTTCCATTTGGCTGCATAAGTCTTCTTAGTGTTCATTTTTTTTTTTTAGCCATCCTCAGTATCTTAAGGACCCGTTAAGGGTACTGTGAGGATGGAAATGCTAACTCCTCAAGAACCAGGCCTTGAGGTGAAGAGAGTGTATGTCTGGGTACTGCACTCCTGTATGAGGAAGGGTCAGCAGGGAGTGAGTTGGAGGCAGACAAATGGGCATTAAGAGAAGGAAAGGGTACCAGGTTTGCCTGGGCCAGTCCGGAGCTACTAGGATCATCAATGCAGGCTGTTGTCTGAGTTTCAACAAAACCATGAGTATCAGAGGAAAGCAAGGGAGTGTGTATAGGAACCTCCCTGACCAGTCCAGGATCAGGGCATCCAGAGAAAGTGCTCCCAGGACTGGGAGCCTGTATCAGTACTGAGGAAGCTGAAAACTGAGGGGAGAGGCAAACAGATCCACATCTGGTGTTCCCCACCACCTGAACACTGTTGCTAGTACTTATTTGTTCAGGGTCCATTCACTCTGGCCTTGACTGATGCGACTCAGAGCATCTGCCAGGGTACTGAGTTTGCCTGGGAGGAGAATAGCTGAGAGGCTGACTCTCAGGGAGAATGCTAGAGACCAGACTTTCAGAGCTTCCGAACACAGTATTCCTGATCTGGTACCACCCTGCTTGTTTGTGTAAAACACTGCAGAGGTGTTGTACATTCGAATTTGAACTGCCTGCCCTTTTATGCTAGGAGCAAATGCCTTGAGAGCTAGGATGACTGCTCTGAGTTCCAAAAGATTTATGTGCAAATGTGACTCTTCAAGAGTCCAGTTGCCACTTACTGAGGCACTGTCCAGATGTGCTCCCCAGCCCAACAGGGAGGCATCTGTGGTGATCACCTTTGTGGGAAGAGGAGCTTGGAAGGGTACCCCTGCCTGTAAATTTGCAGGGTTCTTCCACCACAGCAGGTTTTGGAAGAACTGCTCCAACACAGGTATCAACTTTGAAAAGTTGTTGGTAGGCTTTAGGAGTCACATCCTGTACCTGACTCCTGGGACCACTGCAGTCATAGAGGCCATGTGTCCCAGAAGTTTGAGGAAATGTCTGGCTGGTCTTGGCTGTCCCCAGATGAAAGAATCTGCCACTGAAAGGAAACTCTGAATTCTTTCTTGCAGAATGAAAGCATATCCCCTCTGAGTGTCCAGCTGGGCCCCTATGAAGGTGAGCAGCTGGGGGGTTTCAGGATGAGATTTCTTTAGATTTACCAGGAAACCCAGACTCCAGAGTGCATTCTTTGAGGGAAAGGGACACCTTTACCTGACAAGGAGACTTTGCTACTATGAGCCAATTGTCCAGGCAGGGATAGAGAACTACACCCAGTCTCCTGAGGTGTGCCGCTACCACTGCGACACACTTGGTATAGACCCTTGGAGCTGAGGACAGACCAAGGAGCATTGTGGTGAACTGATAGGGACCCAAAGGAAGTTTGAACCTAAGAAACTTCCTGTGAGATATCCTTATGGGCATGTGGAAGTAGGCATCCTTTAAGTCCAGGGAGGCTAGCCAGTCTCCCTGCTGTAAGGACTGTATGACCAGTAACAGAGTGACTACTTTGAATTTGAGTTTTTTCAGATGTTTGTTTAAATATCTGAGATCTAAGATAGGTTGCCACTCCCCAGTTTTCTTTTGTGTCAGAAAATACCTGGAGTAGGGGACCTTGCCCTTTTTGTGGGCGGGGACCCTCTCCACTGCTGGTAAAGCCAGAATGTTTTGTACCTCCAATTCCAACAGTGGGATCTGTGTTGGAGGCAGAGGTCTTGACACCTGGGTATGCTTGAGATCTTTCAGCTGCTTGAACTGTAATGGCAGACCCATTTCCACTATCTCCAACACCCACTTGTCCAACGTAATGAGGGACAAGTACTGAAGATAGTGGGAGAGTCTGCCTCCCACTGGAAGCAGGGAGGTGACCTGGATTCTCACATCAGGACTTAGACTGCGAGGCAGGTGGCTGGGTAGAGGTGACTCTTCTTAGGCTCCTTCTGCCCCGGCCTCTGACAGACCCCCCTGTACTGACCGAAGTCAGACTGGGGATAGGGATTGTAAGGCCTGGGAACAAAACGTCTGCCCCTACCACCCATGGGACGGGATATCTAGGGGGTGGTGGGCTTAGGTTTGGACAAGTGGCTCTGCTAGGAGGCCTTGTACTCATCAACTTTTTTCATGTAGTCGGTGGTTCTGTAATCAAACAACATATTTGATCACAGGGGAAATCCATGGCCTTGTTCTGAGTGTCTGTGGTTAGACTGGCTGTTTTAAGCTAGGCAAAGCGTCTCAGAGAGAGATGGCATGGGCCATCGCCTTAGAGGCTGCATTATTGTTGTCATCTGCCATGTAGAACTGGTACCTGGTAGCTTCCAGGGCAGTTGTTGTCATATCCGCCAGCTCCTGCACCATAGATTCTGATCCATTGCGGGTGATGGCCAGGACAGATTTCCAAAGGACTTTCTGATATTTGGCTGTGAACACCGCGTACAAAGAAAGTCTGAGAAGCAGGGAAGCTGTGGCATACATTTTCTTTGCTATAAAGTCAATTTTCTTGGAATCCTTGTCCGGGGAAGAGGGGAACAAGGAGACTCCAGCTTTCTCACGAGCTTCCTGCTGTACTATACTCTTGTGACTAGGGTGTACAGACAGGAACTTGGTACCATTTTTAGACAATCTATATTTTCTCTCAATCCACTTATCAACCCTGTTACTGAAGTGGGGTGTTGAAGCACCTTCCTGGTATTTTTCCTAAATGCATTATAGATAGGGATGACCAGGGTCTTGGGGGTTGAAAGACCTCTCATCTCCCTATAATCTTTGTCTAAATTGACATCCTGGTTTGGTTCCTGCGTAGGGAGGTCCATGGTGTCCAGCATATTTTGTACAAATGTAAACATAGAGGAGGAATCCTCCTGGTCACCCAGAAATCCCCAAGATGAGGGTCCGGAGACTCCTGGGGCTCAAGACCCTCAAAACCCATGTCGGGGATTCATAAAATTGTTCTCCATCATCTGCGTCACCCTCACAGTCTATAGAAAAGATAACTGTGGAAGAGTGCTAGCCAGCCCCAGTAAATAAAGGACCCATCTTTTGTAGGGTCTGAAACAGTTGCCATGCTTTTTTCATATCTTACACAGACAGAAGAACCTGCACAGACTTTGTAAGTGTTCAGTGTTCTCTGTATGCTTGAAGCTGCCTGTTGTCTCATTATTGGCTTTCCCAGGAGCAACGGGAGCATTTTTGTCTTAACAAAGTTTCTTTTTAGCCACTTCATTAGTGGCTTGATCAAGCTTCCTTTTTTCATTGCTTCTATTATTTTTTAATTTGTGAGGAACTTCATCTTTGGAAGTTTTATTTTTTTGGCTGGGATCTGGAGGGTTCCTCAGTATCTCTACTTTTATTATTAGTACTTTTGGATGGCCCCTCATCGGAAGCCTTTAATTTATCCTCAGCCATAATAATCAAAGGTTTGTCTGCTATGTTTGCCAGTTTAAACAAAGCAAACCAGTCCTGGACCTTACGAAGCGAGTGCAGGTTTCTGTGAAAATGCCACCAGCCAGTCCTGTCCCAGTTAATTAACTCTGTCTATTACAAGTGCCTTTTTTTTCAGTTGTAGAACTGGGATCTGTATCGTGCCAATCTTAATAGAAAACCCAGTAATACTGGTCAACTGTGCACAGGTTGCTGCTGGACCCTTACAGACAGTCCTGTGACAGATAATACCATAGGTCCACTTATATAACTATGGGTTTCTCATAATTGTCAATCCTGAGAGAAACCCCCAGGCACTGTTAAGGTTTGAATTCCACTGCAGGTGCCTCGTGGTAAAATCTGCAAGATCTGAGGTAAAAAACAAGGCAACTGTCCCTAATTTGATGGTTCTTACAAGAATTTCGTCAAAAAAGAAAAGAACTGTTGAAATTAAGCACCAGCGATAAATTTAGCATTAAAAATGAACAGTCGCAGTAAAAACAAAGTCAAAAGAGCACGGCTGTGCCAAAAATAAAAGATTAGTGCGGTGCTAACGAAAATGTAAAACTTTCACTCAGCACACTATTAAAAAAGAAATATGAGGCAAATTTTACCCTGATAAGCACTAGGAGGCTGTCAACAAGGAAAGTTGAGATGCACCTCAGGGGCAATGTTGCTCAGTCCAACAGAGAAAAAAATTCTGAAGCCTTCAGCAGCTGTCACTCAGCTCACTCCCTTTCCTGTTTTTTGATTGGCTATGGCCCTAAGCTGGGTGTCAGCGTGGCTCAGTTGGTAGCACATCCACCTCTGGACCAGAAGGTCGTGGGTTCTTGTCCCTCACTGGGATTGGACTTGCACCCAAAAATCGCTGACATCCGAGTGCAGTATTGGGGGGTGCTGTACTGCTGGGGTGTGCTGTCCTTCAGATGAGACGTTAAACCGAGGTCCCTTCTGCCCATCCTGGTGTTATCCTGGTGGGTGTCCAGGTGGAAGTAAAACAACCTAGGGCACTCTTCGTAAAAGAGCAGGGAGCATTCCTGGTGTCCTGGCCAACATTCCCCTTCCCATAAACAGGTTCATGCAATTATCCAGGCTGTGTGTGGGTGATGATGTGCGATATGGCTACCACCACACATTCAGTCACTTCACTACCAGTCTAGCATTGCTTGTAAAGCACTTTGGGATACTGTGTATGAAAATTGCTATATAAATCCTGATTCTTCTTCTTCTTCTAAGCTCATTTAAATACAAATTCTCTTAAAGGCACACCTCTGGGGCAGTTGCACCTAACTGCTAAAGTTACTGATGCTAAAGGACTCCTGGGGTAAGAAATGCAGATATTTGCGGGCCTTCCCTGTAACTATGCCAGATATAGAATGGGATGATCTTATTTTGGTGAGAAGTGGTTCTAACGCCAAGATAAATAACAGGGGAGAGAGGGGGCATCCTTGCCTTGTACCACGAAAGATAGGAAATCTGTCAGAAGAGAAACCATTGATTTTTACTCTGGTGTACACTTTCACGTATAAAACCTGAATCCATTTACAAAAATAATCTCCTAAATTATATTCACTTAAAATTTTAGTCAAATGTATCCATTCAGTCCTATTGCCCTCTTCAAGTGTCTCTCTCAGTTCTCTATCAATCCCTTGATTCTGGCCCAGTGGTCTGTAGACCACCCCAATGCAGATTTGCTTCCCCTTTACTGGTTTTGCTAGTAGCCAAAATGTTTCAAATTTACTCCACCCTGGCTATCTATTTCTATTGCTTCAATCCCCTCCTCAACATACAGCTCTACCCCTCTTCCCCGCCCTGCCCTTTCCCTTCTAAAATGTGTGTAGCTTGGTATGGTCATGTTGCCCTCACGGTTTGTCACTGCCAACAGGTCATGTCCACCCTCAATGACTAGTGCCTGGAGTTGCCTTAGTTCGTTACCCATACTCCTTGTGTTGGCACTTATCATTTGGCATCATTTCCCCCTAATCCCTACTTTTCCCTTTTCTTGAGTTTGCAAGATCCTGCTGAGTTTATTAGTGGGGAGGTCAACAAGGCCTGCTGTGCTTGTGACATTATGTGTGTGCCTTGCCATCCTGACACCTGTGGGAAAATAACGTAGAACCCTACTGCACAGAAAATACGATCGTCAATAAAGCAATCGCAAGTATTAAAATGGTGGTCCACAAGAAGGAAGTCAAGATCAGACTCTTTCTTGTATTATCGCAACTAAGGGCCAAAATGACTTGAGTATATCAGGTAACACAGCCAAGGGGCGCAGGCATGTTTACCAGTTAACACAAAACCAGAGAGTGAGCTTCAGATGTGAATGCAGGAAGATAACTGCAGACAAGGCACAGGCATGATGAGTTCTGGGTTCCAGCGTAAACATTGAGTGAGACTCTATTGAAAATGCTGGGAATACAGTGGCAATCATGAGCTGAATGAAAACAAATGAAAAGAAAAACAGACTAACAGTTCCACTGACGAAACGGCAGTGTGCTCGGACACAACATGGGGGAGAAGTGGAATATTATTACAGCCACTTATGCACCATTGAATAAAGCAGTAGTTTTGCACCTGAAATTTTTCATTGAGTCATTAGTGTGCCCTACTTTTGCATTTAAAGCATCTGATATGCATTGCTGCTGTAATGCCCATTTCTTGACTGCATTATTTAGGGGGAAACTAATCAGACTTCGGGGTATCTCTTGCAGCAGGCCACAGATATGGAACTACAGCTACCAGGCACTAGGACCACATGGACACTATTCTAGCTCGCAGTCTGTCATGCAGCTGCATGCCATTCTGATGTCAGGTGCTGACGTCACCGCGTGCTATAACAGTGGGTGGCCCCCATGCCCTCCTCAGTGCTTTTCCTGCCATTGACCAAAGCACGTCAGACCTTTTGGAATGCCGCAGCTTTAGTCAACTGCCATTCTTTAACTTCATTTTTTTGGTTTCTTACCTCAGTTTGTTATCACATTTGAGTGATTTTCCTTTTTCATTTATGTCTTCTGAGCCTTCTTCATCTTTTGACTGTATGACCATGTTTGTCTCTGGAAAGCAAGTCCCAGAGAAAGATGGCCACTCTGCCTCTGTTCTCTGCCTAGGCCCAGACTACAACGCTGATGCCTGCTCCATCTGCCACAGCTTCAACCTGGCAACCCGCCACCATCACCAGTGGACATTGGAAAACTTTCTGCTCCAACAAAAAGTCACCAGCATGGAGGAGGAGTTGTAGGCCAGGGGTTCCTTGGTCTCCTCGACCTTATCCTTGGGCTTTCAGTCATTGAAGTCCCAGGATAAATCCTCAGGCAAACATAAACACAGGGACAAGGACTGCATCAAGCCCTGGTCCCCTCCCTCTTGTTGTCAGTCCCTACATTGCTAGGCGACCAGGGCAGAGCCATCCTCTGCTTTGGGGACAGTGTCATTTGCCTCACATGCCCTATCTTCTACAGGGCTACTGCTGGCAGCGCCTCCAGTCAACCTTACTTTGATGGGCGGAGGTCCTTTGGGGTTGGGCTCTCTCCCGGACCCTCAGCCCCTGCTATTCCAGCCCTTATTTTTGGCAGGCTCGCAGTCAGGAGGGTTTGCCAGTCTATCTTTGACCAGCATGGGCTTAGCTGCCTCAGGATCTTCTGGGACTACCTGACTGCCATCCGCCACTGCAACATCAGCCCCAGCAGCCTTGGAGCCTTCACCTTACCCGGTGTTGCCCCAAGCCACATTCTGGCCTCTTCACCATCCCATAGGGGGACTCAGGCCAGGGACTCCTCCTCAGGGTCTAGGCCTATCCAGCCTTGGCCCCCTGCTCCATCACCAAGGCCTATGCCGGTCCCTACTCAGCCAGTGCTGCCTGGCTACCCAATGCCAGTTACAGTGAATTTTCATTCTTTACTCTCCTCCCTATGGGACTTTATGCAGGCCCACCTGACTCCCCATTGGGCCCGCTCCCTAGGGAGCCCCCAATGCTAGTCCCTGCCCACACGTCTCCAGTGTTCCTGCGCCTGACCCCCTATACTTCCTCTAGGCATTCAGGAGGAGGGAATGAATATCACCTAGACCTTCAACTCCCTGATGAGGATGAGGATGAAGACTATGAAGGGGATGCCACCCCTTCTCACTGTACCTCCACGGTCTTGTTAGATGGGGAGGAGACCCTGAAATACATTCTGAGGTCTCCCCAGACGATCTGGCATTCATAGTGGTCCTCTGCCAGATGCAGGCAGAAATGGGTTTTGACACGGAGAAGCAAGACCCTAGCAGACATCGGTAAGCCACCTAACTGCACCTGCCCCTGCCTGACACCCCTCCCTTGGTGGTTCCTCCTCTAATTAAACTCTTTGAGGATGCCACCACGGCAGCCTGGCACAACCCTAACCTGGTCTTGCCATGCCCAGGAAGGCAGACAAACTTTACCATGCCCAAGTGGGGAAGACATTCTTCACGGAACAGGCACAGGCCATCTCGGTGGTCATTAATGCAGCTCATGACCGTGCCATAAGGCCAAAACATTTAAGTTCACTCCCTCTGGACAAAGAATCCTGGAGATTGGTCTTATTGGGCAAGAAGACATTTGCCTCAGTCACCCTGGCCATCAGGATCTTAAACAACATGGACCATATGGTCCAGTTCCAAAATCTTCATTTGGACCAAGCCAAGGAATTGGTCAGTTCCCTTCCCAATGACCTGTGAAAGCAGCAGTTCTTGCAGTCCCTGCAGTCAGGAGCTGATGTTGGTCTGCATCTCCTCTGCTCAGCCTACAGTGCAGAAGATGCCTTGGCCAGGGCGGCCACAGCTGGAGTATGCCTATGCCAGCACTCCTGGCTTAGAGTGTCAGAGTTCATGCAGGACATTTAGTTATCTATCCTGAACACCATCTTCAGGGGATACAAATTGTTTGGGGCCAATTTGCAACAGATTCTTGACGCACTTCAAGCCTCTGGACGTACCCTGAGATCTGTCCACTCCGGTTCCATGTCATAACAGCGATCACAAAATAGCGATCATTGTTATGGCGAGTGTATATCGCCGAAAAGCAAACTGGCAATATACACATGCTGACGAAAAGGCTTCTAGTAACTAAACTAAGTGTGTATGTGGGGGGGCCCGCACCCACCCGATTAAGGATTACCAACTCCAGGGGGTGCATGCCGGGAAGGGGGGCAACACTCCAAAAGAAATAAATAAAAGAAAACTCGGCAAGGGCAAAATTTTCTCCCCCCGGTCCCCAGCCCTAACCCAGTACCTACTGCACCAGATCTAGCCACCCTCACCACCACACCACATAGCTAGCTCAGCTAAAGCAGACACACTACCTCACACAAACCCTCTTCCTTATCCCTCCCTTTCCCCTCCCTATCCCTCCTCTTCCAGTCGCCCTCCCCTACAGTCATGAATGCATAGGTCACTACCCTTACAAGGTAGTCCAGCAGGATAGTGCTGTAAATGAGTCGCTGTTTTGACAGTCGCTCATTTATAGTTGCTATCATCACTGAATGTTACCCACTCCATGTACCACACTCAAGCTAAGAGCAGACAACATGTGCCCTTTCTTAGGGTAAATTATTAACTCCAAACCCTCTGATAAGTCTCAGAGTAAGCGTCAGGCATCCACCCCTTTGCCTACCCCCACTACCGCAGCCAGCAAGGCTCCCAGAGGCAGTAATGCAGCCGCAGGTATGGCCTCCTCCACCTCTGCCTGACTCATTGCCTGACACCTCCCCCCCCAAGCAAATTAGGATGCAGTCATCGGAGGTCACTTCTCATTACACCTGGACAGCTGGAGGGAGATAACCAATGACAGTTGGGTGTTATAGCTCACAGAGCACGGACACACGCTGGAACTTCTGGTGTGGCCTCCAGAAAAACCTCCAGTTCTTCGCTTTTACTCTCCAGACCACATACTAGTGCTCTGGGGAGCAAATCAAGCTCTACTGCAAAAGAAGGCAGTGGAACCCATACCAGTGAACCAGCCGGGGTGGGGGGATCCTAGTCTAATTTCTTCCTGGTCCCCAAATGCACAGGGGATCTCAGGCCCATCCTAGACCTTCAAGAGCTCAATCTGTTTATCCAGTACAAAAAGTTCCAGATCGTGAGTTGGTGACACTCCAGGATCTGTTACCCCTTCTGCACCTGGGGGATTGGATTTGCTTCTTCAATATGAAAGATGCCTACCTGCTTATCAAGGTTCACACCTCTCACACACTGAGGTTTCAGTTCCAGGGGGATCACTTCCAATTCAGGGCCTTGCCCTTTGGTTTGTCCTCGGCCCCTCAGGTATTTACCAAATGCTTGGCAGTGGTGGCAGCAGCCCTTAGGTGAGAGGGCCTTTATATCCTCCCCTATCTGGATGGTTGGCTTCTTAAGGCCCAGTCCAGGGACTGCCTTCTACAGACCCTGGAACATACTACCTGCCTGTTTCAGGATCTGGGGATAACTGTGAACCTGCCCAAGTCGGTTCTTATTCCATGCCAACACCTTCAAGACATTCGGGCAGTCTTGGACATGGCTCAGGGCATGGGCTTCCTGCCCCAGGACAGGGAAGAATGCCTGATAGCCTAGGCTGACTTTTATACAACAGTGACTATGTTTCAGCCAGAATCTTCCTTTGGCTCCTGGGCCTGATGGTAGCAGCTATAGCCACAGTGCCTCTTGCCAGATTGCACATGAGGGTACCCCAATGGACACTCAGGATCCAGTGGGACCAGCATACAGATGACCTAGAATAACAAGTCCTGGTCTCCTCTTCAGTGAAGAGGGATCTCCTTTGGTGGATGGAACCCAGTCACCTGTAAAAGAGGGTTCCCTTCCTCATTTGCTCCCCTTGGCAAATTCTTACCACAGACTCTTTGGGGATGAGGTGGGGCCCCACCAAACCAAGGGGACTTGATCCGCTCTGGAGTCCTCACTCCACATCAATGTTCTGGAAATGAGAGCTGTTCTTTATGCCCTGCAGGCCTTCCAGACTTGGCTGTCCCCGGGCCTTCTGCTAGTGCAGATGGACAACCGCAGTGTAGTCAACTATATCAACAAATTGGGGGGGGGGGTACTCACTCGTACCCTCTCTGTTGGCAGGCCATGACAGGCTGGTACTGGACTCTGGAACATGGTCTAGAACTGTCAGCCGTCCATTTTCCCAGCACCCAAAACATGCTGGCAGACAGCCTAAGCTGATCCCAGTCATGGACACATGAGAGGGAGCTGCTGACCTCAGTCATAGAAGAAATGTTCGACAAGTGGGATTGTCCAGAGCTGGACCTTTTTGCATCCTCACTCAACACAAAACTGACACATTTCTGCTCACTCAGTCCAAATCCTGGAGTCTTTTGGTGAGACATGACGCCCCTCTCTTGGAAAGGGAGGTTTCTGTACACATTTCCTCCCTTCTCTCTGCTTCAAAAGGTTCTGATTAAGCTCTAGATGGGGCCACAATGATACTCATAGCCCCCTTCTGGCCTCATCAGATCTGGTTCCCCTTACTGCAACAACTGACGGTAAAACCCACAGTGCCTCATCTTTTGTGCACTGGCTTGCTCTGCCAGAACCGGGGCACCCTGGTCCATCTGGACCTCAGATCCCTTGCATCTTCATGCCTGGCTCCTGAGAACATAGCCATGGCTCTATTCGGGGTGTCACCCAGGGTGGCTGATGTCCTGGTGGTAGCTAGGAAGCCGGGGCCACTTATTCTATGAAGTGGAAGCTTTTTGCGCTGTGGGCTGCTTCATGTCAGTTGGATCCCTTCAATTGTCCAGTGGCTCAGATTCTGGAGTACTTGCTGTCCCTTTCAAACTCTGGTAAGTACCCCTCTCTTAAAGGTGCACATGTCTGCCATCTCTGCCTTCTATGTGCCTATTGATGGATGTGCAGTGGCACATCTGGAGGTGTCACATACATTTCTGAGAAACATTCTTCACCTGAAGCCTTGTATCCATAAGGAGGCAGTATAGCGCAGTGGGTTAAGGCTCTGAGCTACAGATCTGGAGACCTGGTTTTGAATCGCACAGCCACCAAGGTGCATACTGTGTGATCCTGAGCAAGTCACTTAACTTCCTTGTGCTCCAGGTTGCATCTGGAAACAAGTTTCAGCTTAGTGTGCTACTTCTGATTAAACAATGTTCCCTCTTTCTTGGGACTTGAATTTTCTGTTGGAAAACTTACTTTGGCTCCATTTCAGCCAGCCACGATATACAAGCTACATTTTCTGTCGTGAAAAGTGTTATTTTTAGTTGCTATTACTTCTGCTCAAAGAATTTCAGAGCTACAGGAATTCATGTGCAAGCAGCCTTATTTTCCACAAAGTCACTGTGTTTTTGCATACTAATCCTAAATTTCTTCCTAAGGTGGCGTCTGAGTTTACTTTAACTCAATCCATCCACCTTCCTGTTTATTACCCAGAGCATGCCAATCCGGGGTAGCATTACTCAACACTTAAGATGAGCATAGAATTCTGCATTACTATACGCATCATACAAAGGACTGTAGGAAGTCCAAGGAAGTTGTTTGTTTCTTTTGCACCTGGGAGAGATGGTGTTCATGTGTCAAAATTTCCATTTACTCTGCTCTGACATGGGCATCTAATTGTCTGCACTCTCTGGACCATGGTCCACTAGGTACCCATTGACTGAACCAATTGCAGCAATGCCATTGCCTAGAATGTTCATTTTATATTGCTTGCTATGTGATACTTGTGACTGCTTACTATCTCCTCTGCTTGACACGGTCATCCTACTGACTGCTTCTTCTAGTCCTTTAGACTGTTGAATCACATGTTTGAGGGCATTCTATGGCACCTGTGGGTTGTGTCTTCACTAAAATGTCTCTTACATTATTAACCTTTGTAACTGTAACATGTAAGTGTAGTAGATATGTTAAGTAGTTCACTGTTTGTATTGTACTGTTCAGTATGATGTAGAACCTCTGTAAAAGAGAGTGTTTGACTCATAGGTATTGTAATCCGAGAATTTAATAAATAAATAAAATAGTGCTTGTACAAATGGTTGTCCACCTGTATCACCTGTTGCTACAGGAAGTATGGAAGGCTCTTCCTGGGGTTGTTCAGGGCCATTTCATCGGAGGCATTGCCACTTCTGCTGCCTTTTTCAGGAATGTGTCAGCTGAAGAGATTTGTGATGCTGCCACTTGGAGTACTGTCCACACCTTTAACAAGCACTACAGTCTGGACATTGCCTCTAAGCATAGGGCCAGTTTCGACCTAGCTGTTCTACGGGGCCTACTTACTTTAGGCTCTTGGTTTCCAACTGCCCAGACTGCATTTCTTGATGTCAGAATTGCTTGGGACTCATTCCATACGTGTGGTCTGCTGCAACAGATACGCCCAAAGTCAGATAGTCCAGTTACATAAGAACTTACTGTAACAGTAGTTCTGCGAGGGGATCTCTTGCAGGAGGCCATCCCTCCCTCCTTTCTTCCCCCTGAGCCTGTGAGGCTCTCCTGTGTCTGCAACTCCTCTCTATCTCTTTCTTGGTGGGAACCTTTAGTTCCTCCTCGGTTACTCTACAGGACTGTTCTGGTTATGGTCTCCAGCAGGAGAACTAAGGAGGGCACAGAGGCCACCCACTATTATACATTGGCAAGAAAATCTTTTGTTTTCTGATTGGCCAGTGGCCACCTTCACCAGTGATGTTATCTGAGTATAATATCACTGTATGAAGGTCCGGCACCAACATTTTTTAAATTTTTTTAATTTATTTATTCAGTTTTGTTGACTGGGTAAGCCCACTGAGACCCAAGGATCCCTTTTTCAGGGGCAACCCAGAGTTAGTTACATATAATCATAAGACAGTACATACAGTAAGCAGAGATCATACAAAGAATACATTCATAGGTAGACAACTTAGGTCAAACAGGACATGGTGCATAAGGACTAGACATTATAAGGGGGCAAATTAATACAGGGCAGTTATTACAAAGCATTGTAGGATACACATGTTTGAAGCGCTTGACCTAATAAAACAAAGACAAGAAAAAAATTACTGCACCCCATCTCCACGCCACCCGCTACAATCCTGAAAAGCTTTCCCTGTCACATTCCCTACTGACCTGGACAAGCTTCCTCCCATCCAGTCATACCACTCAATGCCATCACCACCACCCTGAACATAGTAATCTCCTACTAAACATACCAGCTTCACCATTAAACCAAAAGGTGTTTTTTTTTCCCATTTTGAAAACTCCATTCCCAAGCTGCTTCACCTGCTATCAATTAGACCTCATGCTTTGTAGGACCGGCTACAGATTCTCATTCACCCCGCTTCCTCAACTGAGTGTAACCGAGTGGTTAAACAGAAACAAGGGAGAGCATAAAACCTCACAATTACCACATCCCACACTGTCCCCAAAACACAAAACCTGACTTTTTTTTCCTTTGTTTTAACAGGGTAGCCGAGACTGTCTTCAGCTGTGTAAAACAACAAGTTGTACCTGCAGCTGCCACGTTGTGTGCCGCCGTCGTTGACATTTCTCATACACTGCAGGGATGCTCGCACCCGACTACCCATTCACCGTACAACATTTTGAACTAAAAAATAATTTAAAGTAAAATAAAGCAACAGCAAGAGAGATGGCTCTCCCTTTCCCCAGTCGCAACCAAGAACTTGTCAGCGTGTGGCACTACAGTTGCCTAAAGGCTTGACCACCTCAACAGAAACAGATCCAATGACAGCCTGAACATGAAATGGGCCCAATTTAAAATGGGGGGGGAAAAATGACAAAAACTCCCCCCCTTCAAGCACTGTCCAGTTGTATGTGGAAGCCAACAGCAAGGAAGGGCAGAGGGGAGACTGATAACATGCAGCACAACAGAAAGCTTGGGGGACTCAGCAGGCAAGATAAGTTTGGGAACAGCTCCACCTTGTGGTGACATAAATATTCCAGACTTTAAAAAAAAACATACACCTATACCTACAGAAATCAAAGAACAAATGGATAAAAACATATTTTTTTCTTTCTTTTTTATAAATTAACAATTGAGCCATTGCATAATAGCAATAAGGTACTCCAGGGATGAGTGTTATTGTGTAATAACATCACTTCTCAGGTGTTGAACACACTTGGCCTGTGGCCTCGTGTTTCAACCACTTGAGGCATGACGTTATTACACAGTAACACACACCCTGTTATGCCTTATTGCTTAACTGTAGTATGCTGTGATGCCAGTGCCTGACATCGGAGTGGGCAGCCCCCTGGTAGACTGCTAGCTAGAAAAGTTTCTGTGTGGTCCTAGTGCGTGGTGGCTATAGTTCCATAGGTGTGGCCTGCTGCTAGAGATCCTCTTACAGAATTACTGTTATGGTAAGTTCTTATGTAACTGTACTTTCCGAGGATCTCAACAAATGCAGATATCACATTTTAAATGCACAAATAGGAAACATACTAAGAGCCTGCAGTTTTGTCCATAAGAAATTATTTCCCCAAAAATATATCAATACCATGCCACACTGTCTTCTGAGGAAAAAGTATACAGATGCCTTGAATGCTGACTCCATGTCAAGCTCCGTACCCTGCATACTGCTGTTAGCACTATGCTCAGCAGTGTGCCGGGTACGGAGCTTGACATGGAATGAGCAATCTGTGCATCTGTACACTTTTTCCTCAGACAACAGTGTGGCATGTTATTGATATATTTTGGGGAAATCATTTTGCAAGGGCAAAAAGGTGGGCTCTTAGTGTGTTTCAGACTGCTGTGTGTGTCTCAGTTGTGGCAGCATGGAACCCAATTATATGTGCCACAGGATGAGTAATAAAATGTTTGAGTAAATCCAAATATATATATAATATATATATTTTTTTTTTATTTAAACTTTTCTTAACCAGGTATATGTTACCGGCCAAGGCCTTTTTTTCAAACACAACCCAGGACCGTAAAATACAGTCAAGGTGTTACAAAAATTAATAAGTCACATACAGTATAAAGTTACCTAATATATACAATACAAGACACAAACTTACAGTAGACTAACACTTACATATGAGAGTCTACATAAAATTTCTTCAGAGAAGCCTTGAAACTGCCATGATTCTGTAAATGTTGTATTTCTAAGGATAGCTTGTTCCAATGAGAAGGCGCAGAGGCAGAGTAAGCTCATTTTGCAACACATGTTCTCACCCTATGGACCAGACGTGAAGTTGACGTGTTAGAATGAAGGGCCCTATCTGTATTTCATCGATGTAACAAAGCAAAAAATGGGGAAGAGGGGCCTAGAGGCAATACATTATGGGTCAAACAAGACTGTAAGCATAACTGAGATGGAGAAAGCCACCCAGTTAGTTGATATAGTATACAGTGATGCATGCGAAAGTTGTTTTTTTATGCAAATCTACATATTGCATGTAAGGTTGTTAGTAAAGTCATGTCTGATTTTGACAGGTTTTCAAACAAGAAGGAATTGTAGTTCAGAATGGACAGCAAGACATTGTTAGCAATAAAAAATCATGCTTGTTCAGTAAGAAGATTTTGTAATCTAAACAATGTCCCCAACCGTTGATTATTATTCCAACATATCAAATTTATGTGGCACGCGAAGGAGTAATCAGACCCAATGCACAGGTTACAGTTGTGGACAGTTTGGATTTGTAAATAGCACACACAGAGCACTGTGAAAGCCTTGGGTTTACTACTCCACCGCCACCACTACTACTACTACTCCACTACTACTACTACTGTACACACTACATCAAGTGAGAAATTAAAAACAGACAAAAGAGCACAATGTGAGCCTCAAGTGTGACTGCAAGGAAGACACATTTAAAAACCACCATAAGAATAATCACATTTTCCATCATGCAGTATAGAAGTGAAACAGTCCAGGAGGAGAAGGGTGATGGAGGGCAGTGGGAGTTGTCTGCATGGAAACACAAAACACCGGCAGCAATTTGTTTGTGAAGTCTGGTGCTAGGTTCTAACACAATGATGAAGTGGTTTGCAGGCTTGAATTGTTTTGTCAGTATTTTTCCACACTGGAGACATCCCCCACTTCCATACTATTACAAATTAAAGACCAGTAAATTCAGGCCCTAATGGTTATGAAACAGTGCTGAACTCCAGAAATGGACAGATAAAATTACACAAGAGGGGCAGAAACAGCAGTGTGCTCCAAAGCACCATGGGTCGGGGGCGAATTATTATTGGCACTTATTCACTATTGAATACAGCAGCAAGTTTGCACTTGAAATTTATAGTTAGTGTGTCCTGCTTTCTAGCACCTAACATGCATTACAGCTGTAACCTGCACACTGCTAAACGTAGCACTAACCTAAGATAAATGGGTGTGCCTCATTTGTGACCGCATGAAATCCAATTTTACATTCCACTAGAAGAATACTAATATTTGTGAGTAAAACCAAATAATCTGAACCAATGCGCAGTTTACAGCTGTGCACACTTAAGACAGAAAACACTGTGAGAGCTTTGGTCTTTCACACCACGTCATGTTGAACTCTAAAAATGGACAAACAAAAGTACACAAGAGGAGCGCACTCATAGTGAAGTACCAAAGAAGGAAACATTGACAAATATGCTGAAAAGGGTATTTACTGGACAACCAAATGCAGAACACAAGAGTAAAGCACAAGCCCTATGAGGGTGCCCCTCCTGTACATTTTGATCTGTCCATACTACAAAATTGAAAAATGTTTACCCACTGTTGACACTGCTGACACAACACTGAAGTAGTTGTTGCTATAATTTGTTGTTGTTGCTATTGAGAAAGTACTTGAGAAGCACTCATTGCATTCATGTAAGCAGTACAACATAAGGCTCCCGTCACTTAGCCATTTCCACATTTATTGGAGAAAAAACTGCAATAAGCAAATGTTCATATCCTATTGCTATCCATAGCGTGTTACAGGACAAGAAATGTCTTTGGTCCACTTCACTGCTTTGCCTGGAATCCCCTGTGGTGTGCTCTTTTTTCACTAACCATACTTTATTCAATTTCCATACTACAAACATCAAAATAAAAATAAAAAGTACCAACACCGATAGAATCAAACAAAAATGGTAAAAATAACAAACACAAAAAATGCAATAATCAATACCACAAAGGCAAAAACCAATAAAGGCCCCCCTCCCCCATCCCCCAGGTTTAGTGCAGCTCCCCAAAAAGAATACCGGAATCCCATGAATCGATAAGCAGTGAAAACACCAAAAATTGAAAAATGAGAAATCCCACCAGGGTAACCTAATAAGAAATTTACAAAGTCATTAACCAAATATATGAGAGACCCCATTTAACCAAAAAAGAATGACATCTATGTCGAACATTCACAATATGCAGTTCCAGATTTAAGGCACTCAGGATCTCCTCATGCCATTCAGCCCAAGAAGGGATGTGGTCATCAAGCCAATGTCGTAATAAAACAACATTCATTACAGCCAAAACCAAAGCAATATAAGATCTCTGATAGGTAAAAGAGACAGTCTTATAAAAGCCCAATAAACAAATCTTAGGGGTAGATACGTTGTCCAAAGCAAATGAGGGATCCAAATGACTTTTAATTGCTGACCAAAACGGTCTCACAATTCCATAAAATATGAAAAAGCGAACCCTGCTCTTTATGACACCTGTACTGCGTGCTTTAAAAATGACAGGAGATAGGCGCTGAGACACAAATAAAGGCACACCTTGCAGTCAGAGTCCCCGCTCCCCCTCCCCCAGCAGTGTGCACGAGCACACTTGGTAGTTCACGCAGTTTGGTGCAGTAGAAACCTGAACAAAATGGAGGAAAATAAATTTTAAAATGGATTACCAAAAATAGAGGGAAATTAACCCCGTATGCAATGATGCAACATCAACCAAGAGAGGCAGATGATCAGCAGACAGGTCCACCAACAAATAGGGGAATGGTGACAGTGCCCCTTTAAACTGGCTATGTGTTGTGCCTGCCATTCTCGCAGCACTCTCCTGCCCTCCTCATCAGGCATCCAGCTTGTGCAGCTGCTTCCCCTTAGGGTTCACATGATTTGGACAAAAGGAAGTGAGGTATACTTTTGGTTAACATGAAACTCAGAATCAAGAGGCACCTAAGGAAGGAAGAAATAAAGGAACTGTTTATAGCACTACTTTATCCTGATGAAACATAACAGATATGGTTCCTGGCATGAGAGTGCCTGCATCTATCCTGTTCACCTAGCAGAACAAATTGGGACTAGAAGATACAGTGACTTGCAAAAGTATTCAACCCCCTTGAAAGTTGTCAGATTTGTCTGGATTACAAATGAGAGACTTACATATATTATTCCAGTCAGTATTTTTATTGCAAACTCATATGCTCTAACAGTATATCCTCAAAGCCAAAATTAATTATCCATCAGCACATCTATTAAAGTAAATTAAAAACTGGAAAATGCTGCTTGCAGAAGTATTCAACCCCTACACATTAGTATTTGGTAGAGCCACCTTTTGCTGCAATAACAGCTTTAAGTCTTTTGGGGTAAGTATCTACCAGCCTTGCACACTGTTCGGGAGTGATTCTTGCCCATTCTTCTTGGCAGATTTGTTCCAGGTTGTTCAGGTTGGTTGGGTGATGCTTGTGGACCGCAATTTTCAAACAGTGCCACAGATTCTCGATGGGATTGAGATCTGGACTTTGACTTGGCCACTGTAGGACATTCACCTTTTTGTTGTTTAACCACTCCTGTGTTGCTTTGGCCTTGTGCTTGGGATCATTGTCCTGCTGAAAGGTGAAGTTTCTCCCAAGCTTCAGTTTTTTAGCAGACTGAAGCAAGTTCTCTTGCAGTATCTCCCCATATTTTGCTCCATCCATTCTTCCTTCAGTTTTAACAAGATGCCCAGTCCCTACTGATGAAAAGCATCCCCACAGCATGATGCTGCCACCACCATACTTCACTGTAGGGATGGTGTTTCTCGAGGCATGGGCAGTGTTAGGTTTGCACCACACATAGCGCTTTGAATTTTGGCCAAAATCTCTTATCTTGGTCTCATCAGACCACAAAACCTTGTGCCACATCTTAGCTGGGTCACTCTCATGCTTTCTGGCAAACTCCAGACGCGTGCTTTGATATGGTTCTTTCGAGTAATGGCTTCTTTCTAGCCACCTCCCATACAGGCCAGTATTATGCAGAGCTCTTGATATGGTTGACTGGTGCACCTTCACTCCACTCTCAGCCACTGAACTCTGTAGCTCCTTCAAAGTGATTGTTGGCCTCTCTGTGGCTTCCTCACTAGTCTCCTTCTTGTTCGGATGCTGAGTTTTGAGGATGGCCTTGTCTAGGTAGTGCCTGGGTGGTGTGATGCAGCTTCCACTTCCTCACTATTGATCCAACAGTGCACACCAGGATATCCAAACACTTGGATATTATTTTGTACCCTTTTCCTAATTTATGCATGTCTATTACTTTATCTCTAACTTCCTTAGAATGCTCTTTAGTCTTCATTTTCACACCCTTCCTTCAGATTCACAGTCTGACCAATGGTCATTAAACTGAGGAGGGGGTTTTATCCAGAAATGTGAGCTACTTTAATGTTTCAGAGGTGAGGCCAATTGTAAGCCAACTGTGTCCTCGTTAGGGCAATATTTTTCATCTGTGTAAACTTGGAGCTTCCAGAGCACAGGGGTTGAATACTTATGCAAACAGCATATTTCAGTTATTTATTTTTCTTAAACATATTTTCTAACATAAAACCAATGTCACTTTAAAATAATTATTTTGAGGGTCAGTCTTTTTAAATAAATATTACACAGAACAATATCTCAATGTACCATTTATAATCCAGACAAATCGGACAACTTTCAAGGGGGTTGAATACTTTTGCAAGTCACTGGTATGTCTTAATGGGCAGGAGGGCCTCTGAAACTCACAACAGAGTCCTGAATGTAGCATCTCAGAGTATTGAGATCCCAGAGAGGGAATGGAGATCTGTAGACCAGTTTGGTTTTGCTAGGAGCTCTAAAAACTGGCTGATTGCAAGTCTAGAGGTTGCAACTTGCAAGTACTGAGCACTGTGCCAAAACCAAGACTTGTACTCACAACATACTGAGCACCAGACCTTTGGCAGCCCTTCCTGAAGAAAATCAGATGCCTTCCTAAGCCAAATACCTGCCTATTTGACAGTATGTCAAAAAAATCAACCACACTGTCAAAAGCCATGGATGCAGACTGCTTCCTCTAGGACATTGAAGAGTAGATAATTATTCAAATGGAGTGTGTAAAAGTCCTGTTTTTTATCCTGTACCAACAAAATTACAAGTTGCACCTTGAATCCTGGTTGGTTCATTTCAATGTTTGGGTCTGTCACTGAGCCGTATGACAAGCATGGTATCATCAGGGTTGGGAGCAGAGTAAATAAAATCCAGTCTATTGTACTGTGATTGGTGGAACTGGGGTTGAAATGGGTGGGCAAAGAAATAAATTGGTGCAGGTTCAGGCCTTTGATTTTGGAGTGGAGTTTGGGGGGTGACGGAAGCTTGCTTCTGACTGACCAGTTAGTGCTAAAGTCACCAAGCACAATACGTTCACCTCTGAGTAGGGGATGCAGCACTGTATGGAGTATGTCCAGTACCACATCAGATGGTTTACCTGGGATGCAGTGGACACCCATTATCTGCAACAGAGTGTGGGCAGAAGAGGTTCACTGAGATGCGTTTGTACAATTTTTGGGAGACTTCATGATTAGTTTCTGAGAAGCTATGGAAGCATGCCAAGTAGATGAGTACTCCTCCCCCCCTCCTTGGAGCAGTCTTGTCTTTGGGATGTATATCAAGGGATGCCTGTGGTTGAGGAGGGAATGCGGGCAGAGTCAGGTTCCAGTTAGAATCACGAAGTCCGGTTGGTTCAGGACTATCTAAGTTTTGATTATGTCAGTCATGGGACGAAGACTCCTAACATTGGAGTGGAAGATTTTGAGACCCTAAAGCAAGAGGAAGTGTCCTCTATTGGGACTTGGGAGCAGGCCAGAGTTAGCATCCACAGCTCCCCCCAGTAGGAGCAGCAATAGTAGAAGGAGCTGAGAGTTCTGTGATGGGGCTTTCGTTTAGGGGTTGTTGGGTGTCATCAAACGTATGGGCCGGGTACAATTTAGTCTAATCAGTGATTCTGGGCAGAGACAGTTATGGTATAATAGGCCTTGGTGGATGTCTGCATAGTGTGAACTTGGGTTAGGTTGTGTGCCTTGCAGAGCCCTAGCTGTGCTGTTTTTAGCTGGTTTTAACTGTGACAAGTTTTCTGAGCCCTGTAGTCCGCGGGGGTGAGGACGTGGTGTACAGTTGCCTGTTGTCATCCAGCTAAATTGGCCTTCGGGTTATAGAGGAACTGTGAGGGGAGGACCTGTCCCTAACTATCACTACATCCTCGTTAGTACACTGAGGAATCTTGGGATACTGGAGGGCTGACCAACCCTGCAGACCCCAAGAACAGTTGGAAAAGCTCTGTGGGATTGTGCTAAGAGGCTGTGATTCACCTGAGAGACTTAGACAAGCTCAAACCTAGCTGCTAGGTGGTAAATTTGCTTTTTTATTGTTTTTGGTTAATCCCTGAGGGAGCGTGTAAGCGGAAGTCACATGGTTTGGCACTTCCTGTTTCACTACATATAAGCCCTGCACAGCGAGCAGAGCGAGTGTGCTGGGCGAAAGCACACATGCAAGCTGCGATGTGTCAGCTGTGTTCACTGGATATGACAGCATCAGGGCAAGACTATATACAAACAAGAAGGTAAACAAATGGTTTTATGTGATAAGGTGAGTCCCTTATCACGCCACAACGACACAAATTCACCACGCTAAAAATGCGACTTGGATTAAGAGAGACCACACAAACAGTGGCCAGTCCTCTAAAATAAGTACTTCTTTGTTTTGTGAGGGGCTATGCCCCTGTACCCCCTTCTTTATGGGCAAGCCCCACACCAAAATAAATATTCTCAACTCCAGGGGGAGCGGACTTAGGCAAAAAAGGAAACTCCTCTGGAAGCAAAACATTTACCCGCACCGGGACCAATCCCGGCACCACAGACTCCAGGGACAGTGGCTCAAGCCACTACACCACATAACTAGCTCAGCAGGGCTTGGTCAAACAAATCATTTTATCCCCTTACTCACAAGTGTAGCATGTATCCCTCAGTGCTACACTCACTGTAACTATTCTGTGCTCTTTTTCCCTACTTGCTCTATATGGGAGCAGTATTATTGAGTCGCTCATATTTAGCCACTCAGTAATACTCACCCATATAGGCTGCTACCAAACAAACTGCGTAATATTTGTTAAATGTGCTTCTTTGGAAATAGTGCTCTCATACTGGTAACAATCAGTATCCCTGTTTGCAATTCACTCTATATTTGTAACTAAGCATCTGACCTGGGTAACTCAGTATCCATAATAGGAAGTCAGTGGGAAGTTCACTCCCCACGTTCTAATATACACAAAGTTACCACTACTAGTGTGTAACTGAGAATACTGCAAGCAACCACTTGATATGATTAAACCAAACATAGGAGTATAATCTAGCACACAGCATCATCCAAGGGATATTGACTGATCTATAATACATAATATTTAATCTATAGCAGTATTAACATAGAGATCTCTGAGTGTAAGTGTGTGAAGAAATTGTGAGTTTAGAATAAAAACAAGTATTTGTCAATGCTGAATGTTGGCTTGCTGGCATTGGCATTGATAGCGCAGGAGTCAGAAATGCAAAATAGGAATGGCAGTGAAGTATTGAAGTAATGCCAACACACACACACACCCCCACAGAGACTGAAAGGCATTGGGAGTGTGGCATTGGGTCGGCCATAATGCTTATGCTATTCCACCTCACCCCACCCTGCAGAGAGCGACAGGTGTTGGGGTGTGCATTGGGGTCTTCGGCCATTATACTCACCCCATTCCATAAGGAAATAAGCTGAGATGGGTGCAATATAGGAGAATAGGGTGAACATTAGGGTGACAGAACCCAAGGCACACCTTAATGCCTGTCAGTAGCTGTAGGGTGGGGGCCGGGGGTAGAATTCTACGAACATTATGGCTGACGAACCCAAGTTACATCCCCGATGCCTGTCAGTCTCTACAGAGTGGGTGTATGGTTGGAAACCTTAATGCCCCTTGTGTTTGTTGGTATTTTCATTCCAAATTTTCAACAGTGGCTTTTTGGGACCCCACCTCATGAACTGTGGGGCTATCATTTCATGACTCAATCCTGAAAGGTGATTTCGCACAGCAACTGTGCCATTGGGAGCCACAGGTGCAGAAACGCATTTCGAGCAGGATGCAAAAAATGACAGTTATACTGTTCATGAGGAGGTGTAAAAAAATGGCAATGTTGAAAATCTGGAGAGAAAATATGAACATTTTGCAAACTTATGAGCATGCGTAGATAATGCGCATTGCGCGCCCATAATGCAGTCATTTTTGGGATTTTGTTTACCAAATTTTCAACATGAGCATTTTGGAACCTCTTCTCATGTACTGTGGCACTATGATTTTTTCACTCTGTCCCAAAAGTTGATTTTACAGAGTGACTGCGCCCACTGTGTGCCACAGGTGCAAAAACATGTTTTGGATAGGATGTGAAAAATGACAGCTATACTGCTCATGAGGAGGTCTGCAAAATGGCAATGTTGAAAATCTGGAGTGAAAATATGAAAAATTGGTGAAGTTACGAGCGTGAGTAGAAACTGTACAACACACGCTGGTAATGCAGTCATTTCTTTAAATTTTTTCACCAAATTCGCAACATGGGCTTTTTGGAATGTCTCCTTGTGAACACTGTCACTGTGATTTTCTTTATCTGTCCGAACATTGATCTCCCATAGCGGCCGGGCCATTGTGCGCCAGATGTGCGAAAACACATTTCAGGCAGGATATGAAAAATGACAGCTGTGTTGTTCATAAGGAGGTGTGAAAAAATGACAATGTTGAAAATCTGGAGTGAAAATATAAAAAATTCTTGAAGTTATAAGGGTGCATTGAAACTGTGCAATGCACACTCGTGACACAGTCATTTCTGGAATTGTTTCACCAAATTTGCAACATAGGCTTTTTGGGAGTCCATCTCATGAACAGTGGTACTGTCATCTTGTTAATTGGTCCTAAAAGGTGATTCCGTGCAGTGACCATGAAATAAGCTTTCGGGACCAAATAACGAAATGAAAGTGACTGATTTCATGAGGTAGGGTCCCAAGAACCCCATGTTGAAAATCTGGAGCCAAAAGTCAAAAAAATGGGTGAGATAGCCACCTAGGTTGCCCCCCCCCCACCCATTGATGTCATTATACTGTTTACCGCATTTCAGTTCACGGTCGGGTTTTTGAAGAGTTCAGGATGTCTCCACTCCACCAAAGACTGCTGTGCCAGGCCTCCAGAGGAAGTATGGGTTGGGGTATGGGAGGTAAGTGCAGAGGGTGACAGCAGGTTGGGGGGGGCATTCTGACCGTTTTCTGTTTTACAGAGCAGAAAAAATACAGAACATCAGGGGAAGTTTTTTTTTCCACAGGTTTCACAAATACATTTGGGTACACTGGGGTGAGCTCCCAGTGTGCCACCTGTTTTTTTTTTGGGGGGGGGACTGAAACTGACAGGGACTGGGCACCCTGTTGGCAAAGAAAGTGTGTCTGTGTTTGGAGGGGGCACAATGCCAAGGGGGATTGGACACCCCCGTTGGCAGAGAAATGAAAATAGGGGAACATTATGCCAATGGGGATTGGGCACCCCCATCAGCAAACAAACTGAACTGCGGAGGGGGTATGCAGACAGGGGGATTGGGCACCCCCGAAGTCATCTTTGTAGGGACAGTGAGAGGTGGACGGTGAGAGCCGCCACCATGTTTATTGAAATGTTTCTCCAGGAACGATACATAATGGAGGCGTGTCAGATCTGCCGCTGCAATGACGAGCCTGTCTCACATTGCATCAGTGGATTTCTTTCAAGTTGGTGGCACTCTCTGAAACTGCTGTCATTGGCAGCATGCTCACTGTTTGACGACTGAGGGATATAACGGCTAAAGCATCCCCTGGATTCACCACAACACTGACATACCTTTGAAAGTGCTAGTACAGTGCTACTACCACAAAATGTTGCTTGCACATGTGCGCAAGCCAACGTAAAAAGCACTTTCTGTACTGCAAATTCTGTCTTTGTCAGTTATATTAAAGGGTTGGAATAATGGTTAGAATCATCAAAACACTTGAGGAAGACATTGGACTTCAGTGTGGAGGCTGTTCCATGTATTGGCTGAGTGATGTGTATATCCCCAGTGATAAATACCTGTGTGAGAAATGCACTCACATTAAGGAATTAGAGCCCTTAATCATACTGTTTAACACCAAACTAACTTATTTTGAATGAAATCAACTAGATATGGCAAGCCAAATTAAGGCATTATGTAACAACACACAATTAGATAAAAAGGAGCACAAGACTAACCAAAACATACTGGCTGGTACTACATATGGTTACACATAGATCCATTAATCCTGCACAACAATGCAGAACCAAACACAAATTGCCCAAATGTGTCAAAAAGAGGGATAGAGAAGATGATCATTCTGAGGAAACAATGGAACCTGAAGACTAGGTACCTGTTGAATCTAAAAAAAAAAGTAAAAAGGGGCATAGAGTGAATTTTGCTGTCCCACTTAACAACAGGTTCAGTGTTCTAGAAAATATCAATTCCATGGACCAGGTACCTCCATTTATTATCAACATTGAGGAAACTTTACATGAACAAAATTAATGTAACCCTACCCTCCCCCCAATAGTCTCACCTATAAGCAAGTATCACCTGTTAAAGAATCTATGGAAAAGGTGGCATTGTGGACATGGAAATAGTATCAGAAACAGATGCCACAGTTTAAACTACTAATGAAGGGTTGCCAGACAATACTAGTTTGTCTCCACATAATAAGAATGATGCTGTTGCAAACTCACCAGACAACAATAACAAGGCCACTATAGGCAGTACAAAGCCTAGGCAGGTATATGTATTAGGGAATTCCATAGTCAAATACCTTGATAGAACTATCTGCAGGGCAAACAAGGAAAACAGGGCCTGCAGTAGCTTCAGAGTGGCACAGAAGGAGCTGCAGATAGTTGAAGGAATTGAGAAGGGGGAGAAGGCTTTCTTTCGCTATGTAAGTGAGAAAAGGGACAAGAAGGAAGGGATCATTAGGCTTAAGAAAGGGGTGGAGTGAGTGGAGGATAATGGGGGAAAAGCAGAGATACTAAATGAATACTTCTGTTCTGTCTTCACCAGAGAGAAGGATGGACCAGTGCCTTCAGGAAGGAAAAGAGGAGCGGGGAAGGGGAACACAGATGTAATGACAGAGGAGGATAGAGTGAGGGAGGGGCTGCTGGCATTGAAGGTGGACAAATCACCAGGCCCAGACAGAGTACATCTAAGGGTACTAAAGGAACTGGCTGAGGAGCTGGCAGGGCCACTGGCAGACCTATTAATTAGTTCACTAGAGTCTGACATGGTACCGCAGGACTGGAGAACAGTACATGTAGTGCCTCTCTACAAAAGTGGTCCCAAGGATGACCCAGGGACTTACAGACCAGTCAGTCTGACCTCCATTGTGTGCAAGCTCATGGAGACCATACTAAAGGAAAAGTAGGTGGAATATCTAGAGGAGCATGGTCTCCAGGATGAGAGGCAGTACAGGTTCATGGGGGGGGGAGATCATGTCAAACAAATCTGATTGACTTTTTTGACTGTGTCACTAAGACAGTAGAGGGGGGCCAAGTGGTAGACATCCTCTATCTTGATTTCAGCTAAGCCTTTGACTCTGTGCCCCATAAAAGGTTGATCAGGAAGTTGGTGGATCTTGGGATTGGGGAAAAGATGGTCAGATGGGTGGAAAACTGGCTGAGGGACAGAATCCAGGGGGTGGTTTTTGGGGGAGAGTTATCTGGCACCAGAGAGGTAGCCAGTGGTGTCCTGCAGGGCTCAGTGCTGGGGCCCGTGTTGTTAAATGTCTTCATCAATGAAATTGGAGATGGCATTAAGGGCAAAATGTGCCTATTCGTGTATGACACCAAACTCTGTGGAGAGTGGACACAGCTGAAGGGATACAAGACCTACAGAAAGATCTGGAAACACTGGGGAAGTGGTCTGGGATCTGGCAGCTTGGCTTCAATGCCAAGAAATGCAAAGTCATGCATATTGGAGACAAGAATCCCAGTACAAAGTACCACCTGGGTGAAGTCCGAGTATCTGCATCAGAGGAGGAGAAGGACCTGGCAGTGATGATCACTAGTGACCTGAAGCACTCCACGCAGTGCAAGAAAGCAGCAGCAAAGGCAAACAAGATGCTGAGATGCACATCTAGGGGTATCAGTAGTAGGAGAGAGAGGAGGTTATACTGTCCTTGTACAGGTCACTGGTAAGGCTGCATCTAGAGTATGGAGTTCAGTACTAGTGCCCATACCTCAAAAAGGACATTAACCTGCTGGAGAAGGTCCAGAGGAGGGCTAAAAAGATGATAGCTGGTCAACAGGGTAAGGCATATGAGAAAAGATTGAGAGCACTGAACATGTACTCTCTGGAAGACAGAAGGAGGGGACATGATTGGGACCTTCAAGTACTTTAAAGGGATAAATAAGGTTGATAAGGAGAGTCTCTTTAAGCTGAGTGGCAACCATAACATGAGGGGGCACAGTCTTAAGCTGGAGGGTGGGTGATTTAGGAGGGAGGTCAGGAAGCACTTCTTCACAGAGAGGGTGGTGGACACTTGGAATGCACTGCCAGAAGCGGTCATCTCATTGAAGACAGTGGGCAGCTTTAAGAGAGGCTGGGATAGGCATAGGAGGAAGGTATGGATCATGGGTAGGGAGGAGTGGGGAGGGAGGGCAGGGACATTAGCTCAAGCTGTGGACCCTGCAATACAAGCAGACTTGATGGACCAAATGGCCTTCATCTGCTGACTTCTTCGTATGTATTATAGATCTACATATCATGCTGCAGGATATTCTTAAAGGTTCAGGGTCTAACCCACGAGCATTCACGCTGGCACTAATAACATAAAAAAGGTATCGAAGAAATAAAAAATGAGTTTATAGGGATATGTGACAAAATAAAAGAACTGGGGGGAGAAATACATCTGTCAGAAATCTTACCAATAACTAGATACGGATACAACAGAAGCAAAACAATTAAACAGATTAATGAATAATTACGAAAATGGACACTGAAAAATGGAATAGCATGTTTAAAGCACTGGGAAATCTATGAAAACAACTTTAGCTACTACAGTTTGGATGGCTTATACCTAAGCAGAAAGAGGAATCAAATTCTTATAAAACAAGAAAAGCTTACATTGCAGATACTTTAAACTAATTCCGATGGGGGAAAAGGAGAATCCAGTTTATTCCAAATGTGCAATAAACATTAACAACAATGCCCAAATAAACTGCAAGGTGATGTTTACCAACATAAGAAGCCTCAATATGGTTAAGGTGTCTGAACTAGAGATGACAATGCTAAGAAACAATCTTGATATAGTAGTAATATCAAACACATGGTGGGACAACAGCAGTGAATAGCTCAGAGAAATCACTAGTTACAATCACTTTCATAACAACAGGAAGGGTAAAAGGGGGGGTGGAGTATGTATTTACATTAAAAAAAACAGTATTATATGCTAGCAACTCACCATGGAAAGCAATGACACTCAGACTGAGAGTGTATGGATGCAGATACAAATAAACAATAATCAGAAAATTACCCTGGGGAATCGTTATAGACCTCCAAATTCATTTAAGGAATATACTGAAACCTTGATCAAAGAAATAACAGTGGCATCAGAAATGGGAGACACAATCATAGTTGGGGATTTTAATTTCCCAGGAATCTCATGGAATACATTAGCAGGGACAACTGAACAGGAATACACTTTTATAAATAACGTAGTAGCACTTGGCCTTTGTTGGTATAGGAGGTCATAGAGGTCATGAGCATAACATCAGTCAGAACCTATGAGCTCAGCACATGATATACGTGCCGGGACAGACATTATTATTTAGACTACATGAGCCCAGTGTGGATATAAATGCTGGAACAAACAGGATTTATATTTTAGTTAGATTCCATGAGTACAGCATTTGACATAGATGCTGCAGCAGTTAGATTTTCTTTATTTTATTAGAATCTGTGAACTCAGTGTGTGTCTTCATAAACACACTGATACAAATAGATGTATTTTCTATTTAGTTAGATTTTATGAACTCAGTGTAAACACACTAAGACAGGTAGATTTTATATTTTAAACTTTACGCTTGCATTAATACATTAAACCATAAAGCTTACACACACACACACACCCACAACATTAGTTCATTAAACACCAGGTGCTTGGGCACCCACAAAGTTTAAATGAGCACCCTCAATTCTGGATGGATCCGATTCCTGCTACATAGAAACATAGAAACATAGAATTTGACGGCAGATAAGGACCGCTTGGCCCACCCAGTCTGCCCATTTCCCTACTTACTGGATAAGCTGCAGATCCTAGTTAACCAGCAGCCTACTTCTTTCTACCCCCACCCCCCAGAATTGCCTTATGACTATCCCATGCATGCTTGAATTCCACCACTGATTTTGACTCCACAACCTCCTCCGGAAGGCCATTCCATGCATCCACAACCCTCTCTGTGAAAAATACTTCCTTAAGTACCTCTGAGCGCCCCTCCTCTATCTTCAAATTGTGCCTCTTGTTCTTGCACCTCTTTTTTGAAAGATGCTACCCTCTTGGACTTTGTTGATTCCCTTGAGGTACTTGAAAGTTTCTATCATGTCCCCCTCTCCCTCCTTTCCTCGAGGCTATACATATTAAGCTCCATAAGTCTCTCTTCATATGTCTTCCGGTGCAGACCCTGCACCATTTTAGTTGCCCTCTCTGGATAGCTTCCATCCTGTCTATGTCTTTATGGAGATTGGGTCTCCAGAACTGCACACAGTACTCAGATGGGGTCTCACCAGCTGTCTGTACAGAGGATAATAACTTCCTGTTTTCTACTGGTGATGCCTCTCCCTATGCATCCCAGTATCCCCCAACCCTCCTTGCTGCCTTCTCACATTGCTTGCCCACCTTTAGGTCATCTGATATGACTATCCCCAGTCCCTTTCCATTTTTGTTGTTGTTAGTATCTCACCCCCATTGTGTACTCTTCCCTGGGTTTTGTTTCCCAGGTGCATTACTGACTTCTTAGCATTGAATCTAAGCTGTCATACATTTGACCATTCCTCTAACCTTGCCAAGTCCCTTCTCATCCTTTCCACCCCACCCTGTGCATCAATTCTGTTGTAGATCTTAGTGTCATCTGCAAAGAGACATACTTTTCCTTCCAGTCCTTCTGCAATGTCTTATAAAGACATTGAAGAGGACTAGTCCTAATACTGAACCCTGCAGTACCCTCGCTAGTCCCTCCTTTCTTCTGAGTGGACTCCATTTACTATTACTCTCTGTGTCCTATTCTCCAGCCAATTCTTTACCCAGGCTGTCATCTTGGGACCCACTCCCAGGCTGGCTAACTATATATTAATCTTTGTGTGGGACTGTGTCAAATGCCTTGCTAAAGTCTAGGTAGGCCATGTCCACAGCCCTCCTGATCTACTACTTTGGTCACCCAGTCAAAGAAATCTATCAGATTCAGTCGGCATGACCTTCCGCTGTGAATCCATGCTGCCTAGGGTCTTGTGCCCTCTGGCCTCTAGATACTTGACAATTCTTTCCTTTAGAAGTGATTCCATCATTTTCCCTATCACTGAGGTTAAACTAACAGGTCTATAGTTTCCTGCTTCTGTCTTGCTCCCACTTTTGTGAAGGGAATCACATCTGCCCTCCTCCAGTCCTCGGGTACCACCCCATCCTCCCATGATTTGTTAAAGAGGGTAGTCAGTGGTGTCCTTGGTTCTACCCTTAGTTCTTTTAGAATTCTGGGATGAATCCATCAGGCCCCATTGCTTTGTCCACCTTCAGTTTTAGAGGTTCTTTCAGAACCCTTTCTTCTGTAAATGGGCTGGTATCAACTTCTGTATCCAGAGTGTTACTACTGTTTGTTTTATGTACCTCCCTCTTCCTTTGTAAATACTGAGCAAAAATATTTGTTTAGTATCTCTGCCTTTCACATTCTCCCTCTGCCCACCCTCCCTCCCTTTATTAAGCCTCACTATCCCTCCCTTGGTCTTCCTTTGCTCCCTGATGTACCTATAAAAGGTTTTATTCCTCTTCTTAACTGAGTTGGCTATCTTTTCCTCAGTTTGGGCCTTTGCTGTTCTGACTGCCTTCCCAGCCTCCTTTTGCTTTAACTAACATACTATTTGCCAGCAGATTAGGCCTTATGGTCTATCAAGTCTGCTCGAACCTAGATCCTTAGTTGGGTGCCGAGACCCTCCCATCCCTTGTGCTCCAGAAACCCCTATCATCCATCCCCACCTGATACAGTTCTCTGTCCTGCTCCTGCTGCGATTCCTTGTACTTCCTGAATGCTTTCTTTTTCTCTTGAACCTTCACTGCCACTTCCTTTGAGAACCATAGTGGTTTCTTACATCGTCTTGTTTTGTTTATTTGCTTCACACAAGGCTCGTTACCTCTGTGATGGCAGTTTTATTATTCCCCATTGTTCTTCCGCCCTCCTTCCACCCATTTGCTAGTGCATTCCTTAGGCACTCACCCATTTAGCAAAGTCAGCCCTCCTAAAGTCCAGTACTTTTGTCTTTGTGTGGCTTGACTCTGTTGCTGTGTTTATTGTGAACCATACTGTTCGATGGTCGCTAGTTCCCAGATGGCTACCCACTTCATCTGTGATCCTCTCTCCATCTCCATTTGAGAGTATCAAGTCTAATATTGCTCCCTCTCGGTGGGCTTCAGTACTAGTTGTCTAAGGCATGCCCCTGTAGGGCATCTAGAATAACTGCACTCTTGAGTGGCAGCTGCAACTGCGCTCAGTTAACATCTGGCATATTCAGATCACCCATCAGCAATATCTCCTATTTCTGCCATTCTAAGTATACTTTTCTATCATTTCCTTGTCCATTTCCTCCCCTGAGAGGTCTGTATACAACCCTGTGCGGATTGTGGTGCCATTGCCTCTCTCAAATTTACCCACAGTGCTTCTTCTCCTCCCTGTTTACCCTTTTGTTCTGTTGCTTTTATTCCTTCCCTTATGTAAAGAACTTCTCCTCCTCTTTTACCCTCCTGTCCCTCCTGTAGATAGTGTATCCTGGTATGTTTCGTCCCAGTCATGGTTTTGTGTGTACCATGTTTCTGTGACTGCCACGATATCCAGATGTTCCTCCTCCATCAAGGCCACTAATTCAGGAAGCTTGTTACCTAGACTATGGGCATTGGTACTCATTGCTCTCCATTTTTGATGGCCTTACCTTCTGTTGCAGCATCCCCACTGACCGTTCTACCTTGGTCTTTTCTCATTTAGTACCCTGTTTTGTAGGGAGGGCTGGGATTTTCTGCTGCTTGTCAGTGCCTCCCCATTGACTAGTTTAAAAGCTTGCCAATGAAGCATTTAAACCGATTGCTCAAAAGACTTGTTCCCTTCCTGGACAGATGCAGACCATCCTGCCAGTATAGGCTGGTGTCCCTCAGGTGGAACCCCAGTCCCCAATGAAGCCAAACCCTGCTCCGCACCATTTTTCAACCATTCATTAAACTGCATGGTGCCACTTCCCTCGCCTCCCCATGCCTTTGACAGGCAGCACCTCTGAGAAGGATACTGTGTTTGCTACTTGTCTTAGGCCCTCCCAACTCTGCAATGTCCTCCTGCACTGCTCTAACCTCATGATGAGCCAAGTCATTTGTCCCTAGGTGGACAATTACGTCAGCTCAGAATCCTTGCAGCTGTTGTTGTGATCCTGAGGATGCCTTCCTGTCCCTCAAGCCATGGCACCAGGCAGGCACCTTACTTCAGATTTCCCAGCTCCTCCCAGTTCTATCCCCTAAAAATTGAGTCCCCACCAGGAGCTGCTTCCTTTTCTTGTGGTGTCCTCTGCCTCCTTCCTGTGGGCCTCCCTTGTGACAGTTGTCCTCAGCCTCCTTAGTCTCCTCTGCGGGTGTATCTATAGGGGAGCTATGCTCCCCAGAATAACGTATGGATTGTGGTGTGTAACATCTGACTGAGTGTGCCGCTGTTTCACCATCCTCATCCTCCCTGAGCCCTGTGGTCCAACTGCTGTGCTTTCTTTGCAACCTCTGAGGTAGTGGTGGTGGTTCTGGTGCTCCCTGGATGGGAGGTTCCCTTCCTACTGTCCATTGTGGCCTGGGGAAGGTCCCGTACTACTGTCCAGTGTGGCCTGAAGACGGTAACTTCCTCCCTCAGGGCAGACAGTTGTCTGCAAATAGGGCAGCATCTCAGCCTCCAGAAAGACTCCCGAAGACTGCTGCCCCACAGCCATTACATTGCACTACTCCCCACTTTTTTTTTTTTTTGTGTGATTGGTTTGTAATGTAGAAATATATATTTATATTATACAATGTTTATGCTTATATTGTTAGTGCAGTGTGCTAGAGAGGATATGACAGTGACATGCACCTTGCACTCTTGAGGAAATGATGTCAGAACCCCAGGTATAAAGGAACTATTTCCAGGGGTGGGGCCTAAACTGTGCCCTCGCAAAACAATCAGCTAGAAGCTCTGACCCACTGCTGCAATGAGTGCCTTCCTGTCAGGAAGATGCCCTACACAACAATTTGATAGAGAAATACCCTGCTAATCAATCAGAGAAAAATCCACACATCCAAGTCCAAACAGCCCGTTCAGCCCCCCCATCCCGATCCTTCCTTTACCATCCCCACATCGTCCCCAACAGCTGTATGAGGTAACCCGCTCAGTCCTCCACCCACCCCCGCCACTGCATCCATTTTCTCTGTGGCTCACTCACTCACGCTTTGCGTTGTTGAGTGATGACAGGTAGCAGCATTCATGTCAGTCCTGTCTCCGGTGTGACATCCACTTCGATTTGGCTCCCCAAGTGGCCAATGCAGAGCAAAATAACAACAGAACACTCCAAGTCCTGGCAAGGCTCCTGATCCGACCCTAATTCCTCCCATATGTCCACAATGTGCGCACAGGTGCACTCAGCTCACTACACACAGTGCGGGCCATGGTCATCGGCATACATGTCCTCTGGTGAGCACTGACTCCAACTTGCTAGAGAAAAAGGAACAAGGTTGGACATATTATTTTGTTTAGTTGCAGTGAATTCTAGTCTGCAGCTGGCCTGTTTCTAAAGTGCATACAATAAGTAGATGCATCTTTTAAGACATCTGAAAGCCAGCCCAGAGTTAGCAGTCACATCCTGCAAAATTCCAGAGACATAGAGCATTTGTAGCAGTAATATAGTCAGAGATTGGTTCCCTTTACATAATGAGAACAATCCACTAAGTAATTCTGTAATGGGATGGTAGTAGTTAATATGAGAGTGCTCGTGCGTTCTTGGAGTACAATGAGATTTACATTTACAGTATGTTTAAAGTATGGTAGTACTGGTCTGCATTAATTCTTTATTTACTAGTACAGACTGAACACTCATAAAAAATATGTCTTTCACTAAATCATTTCTTTCTAGTTCAGTAATGAGAAATCAGTTTAGTTTGTGTGTGTGTGTGTGTGTGTGTGTGTGTGTGTGTGTGTGTGTTTGTGTGTGTGTGTCTGTGTTCTACCTTTCTTTAGCACAAGCTTAAGCATCTGAAATAAAATGTATGGTTTCTGGTCTTTCTTTCCTACTGCTATTCTGGACATAGCTACTGGACATTCCATGCACCCAACTTTAGGGGAAAGGGGTCTGTTTAAGGCCAGCACTGTGTTTAGAAATAGAGTCTTGAGGAGACCACCAAGTAGCTCAGGAGGGGAGAATGGCTCAACCTCATTTCAGGGAACATGGCACAGCTCAAATGCCCTTGTTTTGGGAATCAGCCCAAGGGAGGAAGAGAGAAAATAAAGGGGGCCTCAGAGGGAGAAAGAAGGGGTCAGACCAGGTGACTGTTATGTTACCGGTCTGTGTGATTTTCCAATACATTTGAACCAGAGGTGTGGTGCTTGCCTCTCTTGAGGGAGATGGGTAGGGTCTGAACCAGGTGGCAGTGAAACCACCATAAGAACTAGACAGCGTCAGCAACTTTGCCAAGTTGAGCTTCTCCAATTCAGGAGAACTTGAGACAACATGTATCCAATAGTAGTGGGCCTCACTTAGCCCACAGGTTAGTGGGAAAGTAGATCTCACCAGTGGTCTCTGCAGCCAGAGACTGTTCCTTACATTGGGCCACATTGGAAACCCAGAAAGAAAGGAACCTATCAGGCCTCTTTAGCCCAGGGCTACAGGATATATGAGGAGTAACAGAAGGGGCAAGCAAAAAACCTTGATAAAAGCTCTTGAGGTCAGTTGCAAGTGCAACTGGAATGCTGCAAGGCCACCATGAAGATAAAAAAAATCAGGTGATTACAGTTTGGCCAAAGTCACAGACCATAAGGGAGCAATACAGATGAGTATGAATAGATAGGCCATTGACAGAGTAAAGGCATATGGCACATTCGTAAGGTAGAAAAAATGGGCAGATTGGATGCGCCTTGCGGTCCTTATCTACCATCAACTTCTATGTTTCTATGGTTCTATGACCGTGATGTAATTCTCCCTCAGTAAAGAAATGTTAAAGAGCAGTTGATGCCTTCAGGGCAACTTTATCAAAACATAATCTTTAGACACAGTTCAGCTTGTTTTTCATCTTAGTTTTGCATTTTTTCTCCACGTTATTTATTATCGAGGTCATTTCCATAAAAACTGGCCCTTTGCTTCTGAAGAGTTTATCTGTTCCTGTTGCTTTCTCCCTGCCTGAGGTCATAATGCACTGCTTTATTACATCACAGTACAGTTACTCCCATGGCAGCAGATTGTGATGTCAAAACAGAGCACTATGACTTGAAGTAGGGAGTAAGCTATAGAGGCAGGTGCCCTCTCTAGGATAAAGATAATGTATTCATAACAATTTCCTCCCTAATGCACAATGGGGAAGATAACGCTATAGAATACATATGGAATGCAAGATGAATTGTACCTAACTATTGGGTTTTTCAAAGTTTTCTTTGAGGCATCAGCAGTTCTTTAAGAGACAAAGGGATTCAGTTGGTCCTAGCCCAGGAACCAAAACACAGTCAATGTGTGCCATGTATGCCCAAGGACTGGACACAAGGGATAGAGATGCTACAAATAAAGCCTGGAGTGACGGTTTCAATTTTCTGTGTACCCAATTAAATAAAAGTTGTATCACTGCTTGAGCCCTCAGTATATGTGGCATGTTATTTACGTAAAGAATGTGAACTGATGGAAAAGGTAACACAGAGAATCAATAAGAGTAAATAGGCCCAATCCCAGCATTTTGGAATTGCAAGTAATTTAAAAGAACCTTCAGCTGGACTTGTGAGTCAGATATTTCATCCTGTGCACCCTCAGGGGTGGTGGCACTGCAACCTAAAATCACTATTCATGGCATGCTTGAAAAACTGAGAGCATGAACGTTCCCTCCAGGACACTCTCCTATTGATCTTAGCACCTGCTCAGGCATCAAATAGCCCCCAATGGCACCCTGGCATACTCTGCAGTGGAGTAGTTGTGATGTTGTGATGGTAGCATACTCATTCCAAAATGTATCAAAACATCCCCCAAAATACACCAGAAAGCATGAAAAACCCTATAGCTTATGGGGGCCTAGGCGGCTCCTTAGACCCCCTGCCTTTTATTAGGACTCTGAGCACCCACAAACTTTTTCAAAACCTGGTGCCCCTGTTAAACACATATTACTTTAGAATAGGCACATAACTTATTAATACTTATTAAGGCTTTAAAGGTTTAAATACATATTTCTAGCACATTGTAATTTTCATCGCATAAGGGTTAAACACAAATGAGAGAAAATATACCTCGAATCACACATGCCTTCAAGAAAGCAGTGGGAGAATGTAAGACATTTGTTTATATCTCAAATGTTCCATAACTCAGATTGTACCATGCAGTTCCGTTGATAAGGCTGACATCTTGCCTCCTTGTCTGGTAAACAGATTATTACTGTACCACAGAGAAGAACACTGCACCTATGAGGTCATTATTGACCCTCATGAAAAACACGTATTTTTAAAATCATGCAAAGCCTGTGGAATTGGTGGAGACAGCCTATCCATGGAATAACACACATATATATCTATAACTATATATATATATATATATATATATATATATATATATATATATATATACACACACACACACACACACACATATATATATATATATATATATATATATATATATATATATATATATATATGCTGTTATCCAAGTTGTCTGCACAGTATGATAGCCAGCAATGGCATCACATCAGCCCTCCCTCTGTATGTGTGACCCTGCTATTAATGTGAGTATGAATGTTTGTACTTGTTATAGCAGTAGCCAAAGATAGGCAGGATGTATAGCAATATAATTAGAATGTATTGGTGTCCTGTGTTTGATGTACTGTATGTCACATTTATGATGATTCAGGATTGAAAATGTCGTATTGAAATCTGTGTCTTTCTAACTGGAAACCATGTATAATAAATTAGATTTTTTGTTACACATTCACAGACTTGTGTAAGACTATCATTAGATTACATCAGTAGTTCTAAAAGTCAACAGTACCATAATAAATATTCATTCCTAACAGCCTTAATCATATAGTGGCAAGTGCAACAAGAGGAAATAATATTTTAGATCTACAGTAATACTGACCAATATGGAATCACAGTTAGCTGGAGTAGAAATAGCATGCTCAATTGGTGGCAGTGATCATAATGCAGTATTATTTAACATAAAAACAAGTATACCAGGAAATACCATAGACACTACATAATTGACTAAAAAAAAGATTAACTTTACCAACATTAGGGACTTTATAGAGGCCACAAATTGGAACAAGGAAATGAGAAACTGCTCAGTTGAAACATGTTGGTCTGTTATAAAAACTAAAATTGAGACAGGTGTACAAATGTATGCACCCATCAAGTAGGTTAATAACAACAAAGGCAAGATACCTGCATTTCTCACCAAAGCTGTAGAAAAGCAAATGGCTGCAAAAACAAAAGGCATTTACGCAGCTAAAAAGGTCAAATCCCCACAAGCGTATAATAAATACAAAAGAGAATTACTCAAACTGAAGAAGCTAATCAAATTAGAAAAAAAGCAAGGTTGAAATGAGAATAGCACATGCAAAAGATAACTTTAAATCATTCTATTCTCATATTAATATCCATACCTCTTCTGAAGAAAGTTTCTTTGTACCCAGAGATTCTGGCGAACTACAGACCTATCTTGAACCTTCCTTATGTGGGAAAGGTTATCAAGAAAGTTGTGGCAACTCAACTGGAGAACCATTTAACCATCCATAATTTATACGAACCTCTCCAATCGGGTTTTCGTAAGAGGCATAGAACTGAGACTGCTCTGGTTCGGGTGCTCAATGATCTCCTGATGGCGAGAGATCGGAGAAACCGTTCCATCTTGGTACTCCTTGATCTCTCCTCAGCCTTTGACACTGTGGACCATGGGGTCCTGCTCGAGCACCTGAGGTCCATCTGTGGGCTGTCTGGTACAGTGCTCAAATGGTTTTCATCTTTCCTCACCAGTAGAACTCAGAGAGTTGTCTCAGGAATATATTCTTCTGAGTCTTTCTCTCTGCCTTGTGGGGTGCCTCAGGGCTCGGTGCTGTCTCCCATGCTGTTTGCAGTGCATATGCTGCCCCTCAGAGACATTGTAAGATGGTATGGGCTGAGGTTTCACTGCTATGCTGATGATACCCAGCTCTACCTGTCTTTTGCTCCCGACCAGGTTAGTGCTATCTCTGTATTTAACAGCTGCCTCATTGAAATCCAGGATTGGATGAGTTCCAGTGGGTTAAAGTTGAACGCAGGAAAGACTGAGGTTTTGGTGGTGGACCCGGGTCACAGGACACAGGGGTTGAGGACTGATCTGCCCTCTGGCTTATTTTTGGGGGGCGCTCAGATACTTACCTTGGAACGGGTGCGTGACCTGGGAGTGGTACTTGACAATGGGCTGACCCTTCATCATCAGGTGTCGGCAGTCATCAAGTTAGCCTTTTACCATCTTAGGAACATTGCCAGGATCAAGCATCTTGTTCTGTCCAGTGACCTGCCTGTTTTGGTCCACGCCTTTGTGACCTTGCGCCTCAACTACTGTAACCCCCTTTACTTAGAGCTTCGTGGGGTTGATATCCGCCGCTTGTAGCTAGTGCAGAATGCTGCTGCACGTTTATTGACTGAGGTATCAAGAAAATCCCATATTACCCCAGTGCTGCGCAATCTGTACTGGCTGCCGGTTCAGTGGTGGATCACCTTTAAGGTAGGTTTGTTAACCTACAAAGCCCTACACAGACTTGGTCCTGACTACTTGAAAGAGCTTCTGATTTCCTACACCCCTGTGCAACAGCTCCGCTTGATTGACGAGGTGTTGCTGGAGATTCTGAGGGTTAGTTTAAAGTCATCTGGGGCTCATGCGTTTGTGTTTGTTGCCCCAACCCTCTGGAATTCTCTGCCGTGTCAGCTACGGGAGTGCAGGACAGTGGGGAGCTTTAAGCAGGCATTGAAGACTTTCTTATGGAGCAAAGCTTTTCCTGATTTTCTGTGATTTTATTGTTATTTATTGAATTTACTGAATTTTGTTTGTATCTGTGAAGCGCCTTGATATTATGAAAGGCCCTCTATCAAATAAAGTTATTATTATTATTATAAGAATGCTCCTTAGCAATTAGAATCCATAACTCACAATGGTAATATAATTACTGATGACAGTGAATGATCTGATATATTCAATGATTACTTTTGTTCAGTTTTTCATAAAAGATAATCCAATAGATGAATTAACAGATAATAAACCCACAGAACTCATTACATTTACAAAAATGGAAGCGGAAGTTATGGCCTCTATCACGCAACTAAAATCAAACACATCACTGGGACCAGACAACATTAGTCCAAGGTTGTTATTAGAAACTATTGAGGTTATTTCCCAACCCCGACTATATTAGTCAATAAATCCATAGAAACTGGAGTACTACTGGAAGACTGGAAAACATCCATTGTGATTCCGATACACAAAAAGGGACTTAAATGTCAGGTTAATAATTACAGGCCAATCAGTCTGTTTTCGGTTTGTGGTAAAGTACTTGAAAGACTTGTTAAAGGCAAAATAGGAGCAGAAATTAAAAATGTAGGCATTGTGGACACTTACCAACATGGGTTTTACCACAAATCAATCCTATACAACAAACCTGATTACATTTTACAACTCAGTTAGCTCTAGTACTTATAATAACAAACCAGTGGATGTTATTTTACTTGACTTTGGTAAGGCATTTGATAAGATAATGCATAAAGAACTGATTGTGAAATTATCAAAACTAGGAATAAACCCTTTCATCATCAAATGGGACTGGCTGGACTCCAGGACCCAGAAGGTGAGGATTACGGTCAGTCTTTCCAGTCAAGGGGAGGTTACTGGTGGGGTCCCGCAGGGCTCTATTCTGGGACCTACACTCTTTAACGTATTTATAAGCAATATCAACAAAAACCTTAAGAATTCCATCACAAAATTTGCCGATGACACCAATTGGTGGGAGAGATGGATACTGAGGAAAAACATCAGACAATCTGCAGTAATCTGGGAAAAAACGAACACTGGTGTATGGACAATAAAATGACACAAACAGGACAAATGTGTTGTACTGCATTTTGATACAAAAAGTCCCAAATACACTATGTATACCACCTAAATAACCAAATTCCTTAAATCCTCCACCAAGGAATGTGACTTGGGAGTAATAGTAAGTAACAGTCTTATGTCCAGGGAACAATGCAGTCATGTTGCCCAGACAGCAAATTCTATGTTAAATAGAGCCAAACAGCCGGCCCAGTGGTACAGAGGGTTAAGGCGCTGGACGCCACACCTTGCGTCACGCTGGTGACCCAGGTTCGGGAACGAGCCCAGGTCGTCGGGGGTTGGCAGGGATGGGGAAGGATTGAACATCCCATGGACTGCTGTCCTTCCCTGGGGAGGGGGGCTTTCACCAGCCAATGCACTGGTGGCCTCTGGTGGAGACTGGAGGCACTACAGTGCACGGCCACAGAATGCAGGGGATTGAGGCTTCAGCGGATGTCTTTCGGGAGTGCACGGAAGCGTGCACCAGTTAAGTAGGACGTCATTGCATGTCCAAGCCTTGGGGCAAAAACAGTAGAAAAGCCCTCTGTGTGCTGAGAGATGAAGAAGACTCCAGGGGCAAGTCCACATCCCTCTGCCAGCCCAGTGCACCAGTGAACTCCACGGTCTGACCCGACGCCAGGTAGGCCCCTCTAACTACAGAAAAGGCCACCGAGGGAGGGAGAGAGGGAGGGAGAGAGGGCGGGCCCACCTCAGGGGGTGATCTGGGGGGCTGGACCTGCCTGGTTAGTCGGGGGAGGTCACTGGCAGCAAGGGTTCAGGCTGGGAGTAGAGACTTAGCCAAGCGGGTACTCTGGAAGGATGCCCAGCCCATAGAGAGAGAAATAAAGGGTACAAAAAAAAAATTGAGCCAAACATACCTTCATAAACAGAAACCAGTCTTATATTATCCCCTTCTTTTGAATCTAAATAAGACCATATCTGGACGTTGGTTCCCCTTTTTTGAGTCCACACCATATTAAGGATATAAAACTGCTGGAGTCAGTGCAGAGAAGAGCAGCAAAACTAATTCCTAATTTAAGAAATTCACCCCACAAAATGAGACTAAAAAAAGACAGGTTTAGTTAGTTTAGAGGGCAGAAGAACAAGGGGCGACATGCTGTAGCTTTATAAAATATTGAACAACAATGAACTAGCAGAGCAATGCAGATTTCAGTTTGTGTCAAGGAATGTCAATCTTAGAAGCCATAATAAGCAGCTACATATTCAAAAGGCTAATATGTGTAAAAAAGATTATTTTTTACCATTAGGGCTGCAAAGACATGGAATTCACCACCTCATGAGGTTGTCCACTCTAAAAATTTCACACTTTAAGAACAAACTAGATAAACATCTCAGCTGGAATGGGACAAACACTAACCAAAACATCAACTAGGAGCGGGAGACACTCACGATGGGATAATGCCTTCTTGTGTCTTAAACCACCGAGTAATCAAGAGATGGGGGGGCTGAGAGGAGTTTGGGGTGATAATGTAATTGTGGGGGACTTGATGATTAGAGAGGCTGAGAAGGTGGTAGGAAGTGGGAAGAAGGTGCAGAGAGGTGGTCAGATGCCTTCCAGATGCATCAGCCGTCTGGGACATGGACCAAATAGGGAGGATGGTAGAGGAAGGGTGGGAGCTTGGAGTGCTGGTGCATTTGGGTACTATTGATCTGGTGAACCAGCCAATTGAGATGGTGAAGCAAAACCTTTGAAGGCTGGGGACAGATTGAAGGCACACTCGACTTCTGTGGCCTTTTCCAAAGTTCTCCCTGTGTGTGTGTGTGTGGCGGGGGTGTGAGAGAGTGAAGTCGCCCCCCATCTACTTTTTCTAGGAAGATAGTGGGTCCTGGATGTACTACTGTTCTCTATCCTTGTCATAACTGTATTGTTATATGTTTGTTTGTTGGGCTGGCCACCCACTTTGTTTCTATGTTTATTGTTGTCTTGTCTATCGTCCGTCCTTCTTTTGTCTTTTTCCAGTACATCCTAGTATCGCTATTCTGCCATCAAAACAAACCTAATAATAATAAATATTGAGGACGACAGGACTACTACCATGCTTATGTTGTAAAATCATCCTGCCCTCTTGGTTTTGTGTGCCTGGGGCCTGCATATGCTCCCCATAGTGAAAACGTATGTTCCTGTTTAAAATTGTATTTGGAGCTGATGTAGTTCTGCAGGCTTCCCCATTTTAAAATGCCTGCCTTTAGCCCATTTTTGTGAGAGTTTATTAAGAAAGCCTCCGTGTTACAATATGGCAGGGCATTGTTGTAAAATGCCCCCAAAAAGCCCTGTTTTGCCCTGCTGGGCCTCTGAGGGCTTGCTTGCACCTTGCAAGCTTTAAAATAATGAAAGAACCTCCTGGTCCTTTAGTCTAGCCCCGTTATGCCCTTTTCTGCAAGAGTTCTGTAAAATGCGGCTTTCAGAATGCAAGTGCGCTGCAGAGTTCCTACACGGCAGTGCGATAGTGCGAGCAGCAGTAAAAATTACTGCACGAACATGTGCACTATCACGAAGGCATTTTACCTTCTAGTGTTTCCCAAACTAATGGTTTTATTCTAAAAAATTAGCAAGGTAAGCCTTACATAACCTCCAGAGGTGAAACAGTGAGGTTTGGGGCTGTTTTGAGGACCTCTGGAAAGCGAGGGTTTTTACTGTTTATCCTGATGTTTCAGAGCACCGTATGACTCCTCCTTGCAGCAGTTCTCCTAGGAGCCGGCTGGCCAGATCTTGACTGCCATTATGCTACAGCTGGAAGGGGCGGTGCTTTCTGATGCCAGTACATGGTTTTAAAACCCGGTCAAAACCACCTCTCGAAGGCGACTTAGGCCTGGGGGACTCATAGGCCTTAAGCGCTTCCTTGCCCACACTGATTGGTCCCCTCTGACGAGGGCAACCAACATTGACTTGGCCCTGGCCTTCTTTGTAAGCACTTTCAACTTTGCCTGTGATATCTTTGCTCCCATAACTGCTAGGAGGTCCAAAGTGAACATGCCCCTTGGATCACCCCTGCCCTACTGTGGCAGCAAGCAGCGTGACAATCTTTGGCACCTTGCTGTTGCTACTGGCCGTTCAGCTGACAGGCAGTCCTATGCTGCCGCCAACCAGTGCACCTGGGCCATCCGCAAAGCAAAGGCGGAATACTACCAAGCCTCTCTTACCTCCTCCTGGGGGAACCCAGGTGCTTCTGGGACAACATCAAGCAACTGAATGGTCACTCCCAGTCCCCCTCTCCTTCTCTTCTCAACATCAATGGTACCGTCTCCTCTGACCCTGCCCTCATTGCCACCCACCTCAATAACTCCTTTACCGACCTTAGCTCAGTACTTCCTGGTAACTTTTTCAGTCCACCTCCTCCATCTGTACCACCACCCATTGCCCACCCCTCTTTCCACCTGCATCGTGTCACCATGCAAGAAGCTAGGCCTTACTTGCTAAAAGCCCTAAAAGGTAACACCATCGGTAATGACTCACTTGATCCCTGCCTTTTACGTCAGGTCCTGGATCAGGTCCTGTCACCTATTACGTGCATTTTCAACAAAAGTCTCGGACAATTCCCCTCTGCCTGGAAGATTGCCACAGTTACCCCTGTCCATAAAGGTGGTGACAGGACTCTTCCGGGTAACTACCGACCCATCTCAATCCTCTCCCCCCTCTCTAAGGCGTTAGAGAAAATTGTGGCGTCCCAAGTCTCTGACTACCTCTGTAAGTACAATGTTCTCTGCCCTGAACAACACGGGTTCAGAGCAGGTCATAGTACCAATACAGCACTCCTGGAATTTTACAACTTCCTCCATGCCTCCTTGGACTCTGGTGCCCTGGCTGGTGCTATATTCATTGACCTGTCTAAAGCATTCGATACTGTTTCGCATCCTCTTTTGCTCTCCACCCTCGACCTAATAGGCTTTGCCTCAGGACCTGTTTCCTGGTGCACCAGCTATCTCTCCGCCCGCTCCCAATGTGTGAAAGTCAGCGGTACTCTCTCTGAAACATGCCCCATTTGCTCTGGGGTGCACGAGGGCTCAATTCTTGGACTCTACTATTCTCACTCTTTCTTAACTCCCTACCCAGCAGTTATGCAGGTAAGATGCTTCTCTATGCTGATGATGCTGTTCTCGTTGCCTCCCACATGACCCCATGCTGCTACAGAACTCCCTCCAACTAGTCTTTGACTCTGCAGCTACCTGGTTCACTGAGCACCCGACTTGTTATCAACCTTAAGAAAACAAAGCGATGCTCTTCTCCCACCCCAAAATAAGTACAGCAAGTTTCCCTTAGCTGTCCACTCCACACTCAATCTCGTCATTGACCAGGTGCAGTCCTATAAATATCTTGGTATAACCTTTGACCCTGCACTTTCATTCCATGGACATATATCTGCCCTAAATTCTGTCGCCAACTTACGGCTAGGCATTCTTTACCGGCACAAGAAATGCCTCCCTCCTGATGCCCTCCGCCTGGCTGTCACCTCCTCTGTCATGTCTCTCATTGACTATGGCCTTCCGGTCTATGGCTCAGCAGATCAGACTGCCCTCAACAAGGTTCGCCTCACAGTTAATAAGGCCTGCAGACTTATCACTGGTGCTCCCAGACTCACTCACACATGTGAGCTGTCACCCTGGCTACCCTACTCAACCTGGAAGAAGCGACTCATGTATCAGACATGCCAGCTCACCTTTAAAAGCCCTGCGTGGCCTATCCCCATAGGCCTATCCAACTCCATTACGCTACTGCACTGACCCTGATCACGCGGCTCGTCAGAACTACCCTAGTTATTCCGAGCCAGGACCTCTCAAGGTCAGAGGGCATTCCCCTACCGTGGGCCCCACTGGTATAACTCCCTCCCTGCCAGTGTCTCAAATTCACTAACCTTAGCTTGCTTTAAGCCCAGGCTCAGAAACTTCCTGCTTAGCTCTCTCAAATGCAACTGCCGCTAGCCTAGTGTAAAAAAAAAAAATATATACTGTTTGACAATGCTCACTGAGCGGCTCCCCCCCCCCTTCCTTTCCCTACTAATTCCTCCTCCCCTATCTCCCTCCCTTCTACTCCCACCAGCTCTCCCCCGACCATAAGTTTTGCACCTTTTGTTATCTTTTGCTTCGTTGGAGATTGTTTTCTATTGTAACAAAATTGTAATTGAACTGTAACTCTTTTGTTTGTAAGTACTGTGTCCCTTGTACTACTGTTCTGATGTCCTCTTTGTGACGAGGTACCTTTGTAAATGAGCCTCTGGCTCAAAGGTGTCTAAACTGATGTTTAACTAAATAAATAAATAAATAAAACTCCAAAAAGGAGTATAATCCACTTTTGGAACTGTATATATGTTGTTATGTTGAATTAAAGATATTTGTGTATTGTAAATAAAATATTTGCACTGTATCTAAAGAAATAATGTTTGAATAAAGAATCAGGGGTGGAGTTAGCTAGTCACATGACCCTGAATAGTATATAACCTGTTCACCCTGAACAGGTAGTCAGTCAGCAGGAGGATGGGAAGCTGTTAACATCCTGTAAAAGCTAGCTATTACTAGCTGTATTTCTTTTGATTTATATGCATTTTACTTCTCTTTTATTTTGCCACTTTCAGTTTGCTTTATAGTTGTAAAAAATAAATACTTTGTTTTGCTGCCAGTCTGCCTCATTGGTCCATCATTACCCACAACCAACGACAGGGGGAAGAAGGAAATAGTGAGGAAGTAGGAGACTAAGGAGTTTAACATGTGACTGAAGCAATGGTGTTGGGAGGAGGGGTAACATTTCGTAGGAGACTGGGGGGCTTCTGAGACAGGAAGCTCTTCAAGGGTGATGACCTTTACCTGGCAAGAGAGAGAGGGCTAGTGCACTGATAACAGAAGTTGGTCTATTTAACCTAAGTGGAGGGGGGTTAAGTATGGGGTAACCACAGGTAAAGAAGGACATGAGGGGAACTTAGTTCAGACTCACACAGAATTGGTGGCTAAAAACTGAGGGAATGTAGGCATCTGGTTAGGGCTGCATATGAAGTAAGAAAAGAATCAGAAGGCAGGGACATGCAGAATGCAAAAGGGGCAGAGAAACTAAGGGTGGAAGGGGAGGACAAAGGGAAAGTTGCTAACAAGAAGGGGAGGGGTATAGGCACATGTTAGAAGGCAGTCTGCCTAGACACCAAGAACCTGGGAAACAAAATTACTGAAGTTCTGGATTCAGTGAGAGTGCCTGGCCAGTGGTGTTGGGTCTGCGATGTGCTTGCCATTACCTTGTACACTGGGTGTTGTTTTCTCTGTTTTTTCTCCCTGTCCCTGGGATTTTACCATTAAGGCTGTTAGTCTGTATGGCAAGTGGCATCCCCCTCTTCCTCTAAGTGTTTCATGCTGCACCATCACCAGAGGACACCCAGGTGACAGTAACTTTGCAGACTTTGCTGCCCTCCTCTCCCCAGAGAAGAACATCCACTGGGATGCTCAATCCCCCTTCATTCGTCCAGTCCCTAGTGTCCCAGCTTCATTTCCAAACCTGGATCACCAGCACTGGGAGTGGAAGCCGTACTGTTGTAATGATGGGCTGGCTTTGAGAATGTCCTTTTGACAAAAAAATCTAACTTTCAGAAACATTTCAGTCCCCCTCTTCCAAGTCTTCATCCAGTCAACAACTACGCCATCCACTTTGATTTTTCTTCTCAAACCATCTTGTGCACTCTTGGGTCTGCATGACTATAAATCTTTACATCATACTGTGGCTTCAGTTTAACTGAATAAAGGATATTAAACAGATACAGACATGCATGGGCCCTATTTCAGTTAATTTAGATTTATTTATTTAGGTTTTGTTGAAAGGAGGGCTATGCAGTTCTGCCTATTTTCAGCCTCGTCCCAGGGGAAGGGGGCAGATACAGATAGAAAGAACCCAACTGAAACTGAACCAGATTAACCTGTTGGTGGGATTTTTAGTGAATGGGGGAAATTTGGCCAGGACATAAGGGAAATTTTCCCTAATCTTTTGAGAAGTGCCATAGGATCTTTAACGTCCACCTGAACCACTAGAACAGATAGACATGACATTGGTTTGATGTTTCATCCAAAAGACAGCACCTCAAGAATGCAGCAGCTCCCTAATGCTGCACTACAGTGTCAGAATAGGGATTTGACCCCGAGTTCTTGGTGTAGGGCTAAAACCCACAGCCTTCTGATCTTTTGGCTTCAGAGGCAAGTGTGCAACCTGCTGAGCCACTGATTAAACTATAGTCAGATTTGTGCCCCAAGATTTGGATTGGATGTCAAAAGCAGGATCTCAAGGCTGGTATGCCCTAATGTAGTTATTAAAACTAACTGTATGTCAGTCTTTGGGGAACACAGTCATGTGTGACTACCCCATCCTCTACTGGCCCCAATCCTTACCTGCAACACCATTAATGCGGGGGAGCAGCAGAGCTTTAGTTAACTCCATTTTGGGAGTATTTGACTCCCAAAATAAGGCAAAAACTTCCAAAATAATGGGGGAGGAAGTCATTGGCTTCCAAATGTAAATAACTTAATTGGATGAGTTCCAAAACTGAAAGCACAGAAGCTAGGAAATTATGGCTTTTTTTCTTAAAGTTGCATTTTACCAATAATATTTGTATTAACATCCATAAACTGAACATACTTAGAATACTGGATTTCAAACTATGGGATCTGGAAAGTATTTTGACTCCAAAAAAAATTTGAATGACTTCCAAATGTTGACTCATGGAAGTATTTGATTTCCACTAAAAATAAATTAACTGAACCCCTGGGGAGCAGTGCACATTATCCAGTGTAGCCAAAGGTCTGGTTTGGGGGTTAAGCATCACTTATGATTTCACATGGGGTTTTGGCCTTGTGTAAAGGCACCCAGAAGGCCTGTCCAGAAACAGCATTATCACTAGTAATGGGGAGGTCATCTAATGTGTGATGGATTCTATTGTGGGGGATGTCTATAGTGAGGGACATAAATACTAGCAGGGACATCAATGGGGAGGTGGATACCCATAGTATTCTGTACTATGTATCTGGCCTATGTATCGACAGAGGGTTTTACTTTACTAATGACTGCCAGCCATCTTTCTTCTGGGTGGAATTCAAAACCGGGTTTTAAAGAAATTAGAATGGTGAAGTTTAATGGTTCTGAGCCTCTTCTCTGTGCCTTTTTTTCACAGGGGTTCTGATGTGGGAGATTTATTCACAGGGGAAGCTGCCATACGAGCGACTTAACAACAATGACATTTGTGATTACATCCTCAAGGGGCAGCGGCTCTACCGCCCACAAATGGCAAATGAAAATATCTACAATATTATGTACAAGTGCTGGCATGAGGTAGGTGCCTCACCGCTCTTTCTCAGCTCCCTGCTGACGTATCCTTGGACTGCTAACCTTTTTCTAAGGCTTTGTTTTTTTTTTATTTTACACTTGAGACCCCTTGCACTCTCCTTTCATCCATTCTCACATTCAGGTTCCTGGTGTTCACACCTGTATCCGTTATTAGCAGCAAGATTATGGCAGTTCTGCAAGCCCACAGCACCCTGATGTGTAGACCTGAGCTATGAAATTAATATTTTTCTCTTCATATATAATTAAAACGAGCAGTGAGTTATTTTATAAGCACAATAAGCTACTCCAGGGTGTGCAATAAAGGATCTGCATGCTCTTCCCATAGGGGTAAGCGTATTCAGCCTTTGGCTTCATGCCTCCCTCCCTTGAGGCCTGCATTAAATTTATATGATAACTGGCCATCAATTCTTTTCATTGGTGATGGCACATTATTATTTGCCATAAAAACCAGCCAGTTATTAGGCAAACAAACAGCCTGAAGCAAGGGAGCCATGCTCGAGACTCGCTAACTCACTGTGTCTTGAGCACAGCAGCTGTTTGTGGGATCACAACAGATTTGCTAGTGAAAGGAAAACTAAAATATCTAAATGGTCCCATTGAACTAAATATCCCCAAAACTGATATAAAATAAAAAGAAATGAGTCCTTAACACAGTTGCCCTCGAGACTGGCTAACGGTATCTCATGCACAACACTTTCCAATTCACTGTCCTTTTTGGCGAAGCTGTCACTGTGTCATTCAGTAGTGGTATTAAGCATGGTTTCTATCAGTTTTTAAAGAAAACAAATATCTAACCTCTGAAAACATTCACAGCTCCGTTTTAATCAAGGTTTTCTTCTGCCCAAGCTACTAATGTCTGATCTTCTTCGACGATATTCTCCATTAGGCAACACCGTTGGAATAATAGCCATCTGTACTAGGACCACACAGAAACTTTTGCTAGCTGGGGGCCACCCACAATGATGTGCCAGATCTATGTGTATATAAACGTGGGTGGCCCCATCACTCCTCAGTTCATTTCCAGCCATTGATCATCCTCATCAGACGTGCCGAAGGAAACACTGTCAACCTCACCATTACCATGTATTCTTTTATTTTACTAAAGTGTTTATTTGTCTCTGCATGCCACTGAAGTTAAAAGAGCCTTTATTTTGGTATTGTCAATGCAGAGATAAACTGTACAAAGAAGACACATTCCCAGTGTGGCTGTGCTGTCTGCGCCTGTCTCACAACAGAGGACTTGGGAGAGTTGCCAGAGCTTCAACCAGGCTACAAGGCAACACCATTAGAAATCTCTAGAAAACTTCCTTCTTCTACAAACTTTGAAAGCCATGGCAAAGAAACAGGGTCCAAAGTCTTTGTCTTCTTCACCATTGGCTGAGAATCGGCTGCCGACGAAGTCAAAGGATCAGGACAGGGAATGATCATCATTGTGGCCCTCCTCATTGTATGGCCACAAGCACAAACATAGAGAAAAAGAAAAATCTGCTTACTGGTGAAGTCCCATCACCATTTAGACAAAGTTAATCTGTATCATTGCTCACTTTGGTAGTATTGACTACAGCCCCCCCCCCCCAACCATCGATGAGACACCAAGGTCAGAGTTGGCCCAGGCACTGCCATACCAACTAGGACAGTAGGATGCCATTATCATTGGGCCAAGGCCCACTGACACAAGTAGTCCCAGCCCATTTACAGGGTGTTGTCAACTTGCAGGATGGGTTCATCTAGCATGCCACAGATTCTTCCCCTCTTAGCCACCACCAGTGTCACTTGTACATTCTGTTGCTCAAGTCATCGATAGGGATACCAGCAATGAAGTAGTGGCAGTATAGTCTAGAGGTTAGAGTAATGAGGTGTGAATGAGCTTGGTACATCCAGCAGACAAGACCTGGGTTTGATTCTCACTACCTCCACTTGAATACTGTGTGACTCTGAGCAAGTCACTTAACCGCCCAGTGCTCCCAGGTCACCCCTGAAAACAAGCTCTTGTGCCTAGTGGGCCTTACCTGGTTACCAAAGACTAAAAAAAAAAAAAAAAAAAAATACAATCCTGACCTCATGGATTTAGGGGAAGGTTTAGAAGAGGAATATGAGGGAGAACAATGAGTAGCACCTCGCTTTAGTTCTACTTTCTCACCCTGCTGTGAGAACTCAGTGGTTTATACCCCCAGATCTCCTCCTGAGGATCCAACTTTCTAAGCCATGATGCAGCAAATGCAGTCTGCCATGGCTTTGTAGTGGAAAAGGAAGATTCCACAAAAATAAATTTAAAGGAATTTTTGGAGGTGCCCTGCTCTCCCTCCATTATAATTCCACCTATATAGCCTGCATTAGAGGATTCTACCTTTGCTCCACAGTACACACCAAACTCACTGCCTGAATTTCCTAGAATAAGGTTGATAAGTATTATCTGCTAAGCCTTATTATGTTAATCAGTCAGAGGCTGACTCTGTAGTCATCACAGCTGCTCATGATAGGTTTAGGGCACCTAGACACATGACACTTTGCCTCCTGATAAAGAATTTACAGTAGGAGGCTGGATGTGCAAACATACTTTTACCTCTGCATCATTGGGCCCTTAGGACTGCAAACTACCAAGCCCACATGATAAACTATCAGAACAACTTGCAGAAAGCTGCTCATACTGCAGTTGAGGCTATGCCTGATGGCTCTGCCAAGAATTATTTGCTTAAAACATTATCTTCTGGTGCGGAGGTTGGCAAACATTTGTTACGCTCAGTTTATGATGTCTCTGATGCTTTTGCCAGGACTGCTGCTGGCATTTGTAGGAGAAGATATTCTTAGCTTAGAGTTCCTGGCTTTGACAATGATGTGCATCAGGCAGTTTTGAATGTCCCTTTTAGAGGGACAAACCCTTTTGGTTATGATGTTGAAGATGGCCTACACGGCCTTCAAACCTCAAAAATGACTCTAAGGTCTGTCAAGTCCCTATAACCCACTCCTGTTAGAAATCATAGGAAGGGCTCCTTTCGTCCACCTGCTGGCAGAGGTAGCTGTTCCTACCATCAGCAAGGCCAAGGTAAGCCAGCTGCCAGGTCCCCTCCCTCCAGGTGCCCATACAAAATCACCCAAGGGAATCAGTACCAGTAACATTGCCCCTACCAGTTCTGCTAGACTCTCTTCTAGCTACATACACACACACATTTACTTCCAGGGGTGGTTGTGGGGGGTGGCAGGATCTCCCTGCTTCTGAAACAGTGGTGGCAGATTATTAAGGACAAGTGAGTTCTGGAGATAATTGCAAGAGGACATGCTCTGGAGCTGTTAGAAATGCCTCTAGATCATCCTCCAGCACCTTCATTTTATCCTCTGGGCAATTTGTCCCTTCTAATGGAAGAAGTTCAGTCATTATTCCAAAAACCTGCTATAGAATCAGTTGCTTCTCAGGAGAGAAATAAAAGGTTCTATTCCAGATACTTCTTCATCCCAAAATTGACAGGGGATCTGCATCCTTTGTTGGCTCTCAGGGATCTCAACTTTTGCATTGAATACAAAATGTTTCAAATGGTATCCCTGCAATCTCTGATTCCTGTTCTACAAACAGGGTACTGGCTTTGTTCTCGGGACATGCAGGATGCATACCTTCATGTCAAGTTTAGGAAATACCATATGCAATGCATTTGTTTTATGCAGGAGGAAGAGCACCAATTCAAAGTATTGCTCTTTGGTTTGTCTTGTGCGCCATGGGTCTTTACCAAATGCTTGGCAGTAGTGGCAGTGGCCCTTCACAGGGAAGGCCTATATGTGTTTCCTTATCTGGATGGCTGGCTTCTGAAGGCCAGCTCCAGGGAAACTCTGCTACATACTCTGTCTTGGACACATCAGTTCTTCGACTTTGGGGTCTCAGTGAATGTGCCAAAATTTGTAATGATTCCCTGCCAAAGACTGCAGTACATCGGGATGGCCTTGAACATAGACAAGGAATGTGCTCTCCTGTGACAGAATAGAGCATAAAATCTGATTGCCCAAGCACAATTGGTATACAGGATCCTCTATGTCTCTGCAAGGACAATGTTACTTATCCTGGGTCTCATGACTATGGCCATAGTGACTGTGCCACTGGCACATCTTCATATGAGAATCCCTCAGTGGCACTCAGGTTCAAGTGGGGTCAGTTGATGGACAAGCTGGACCAAATGGTTCTCATCACATCTCTGCTTCACTGACCATTGCTATGGTGAATGGTTCACGAAAACCTATTGAAGGCAGTTTCATTCCTTGAAACAGATCCTGTACAGATCCTCATCATGGATGCCTTGGGCTCCAGCTGGGGTTCTCATCTTGGCCCAAAACAGATGCAGGGGTCATGGACCAAGGTGGAGGCCGAGCTGCATATAAATATCCTGAAAATGGGGGCTGTCCTGTATAGCCTCCAGGCATTTCAGGAGCATCTTTTCCACATTCCTCTGCTAATCCAGATGGGCAATGCTGGTGTGATGCATTACATCACCAAACAAGGGGGCACTCACATCTATCCCTTATGCAGGGAAGCAATGATAGTAAGGTACTGGGCTCTGTCCTACAGCCTACAACTATTGGCTGTGCATCTCCCATGTTTCCAAAATGTCTTGGCAGACAGGCTAAGCAGGTCAAAATCCAGAATTCACAAATGTTGGGGTCATCGGAGTTGGACCTTTCTGCCTCCTCACACAATGCAAAACTGCCATGTTTCTGCTTGCTCGATCCAGGGCCTGGAGTTTTTTGGCAAATTGCGTTGTCCCTCTCTTGGAAAGGGAAATTTCTGTACACAATTCCCCCAGTTCCTCTAATACAGAGTTCTGCTCAAGTTGTGAGTGAAGTGTGCCACTCTCCTCCTCATATCTTCATTATGGCATTGCCAGATATGGCTTTCACTTCTACAACAGATGGCAGTGGCACCTCCTGTCCCACTACCTCTGTGCTGGGGTCTATTGTCACAGGACAAGGGATCCTTGCTCATCTGGACCCAATGTCCCTACACCTGCATGCAAGGCTTCTGAAGACATAGCCATTGCACAGTTTGGGTTATCCCCTAAGGTTGCTGATGTACTGACTGTGACTAGAAAGCCCTCTACCAGACATACTTCTTCCTTGAAATGGAAACAATTCACTTTGTGGGCTGCTTCCAGGAATTTGGACCCATTTTCGAGTCCTATAAATGCTGTGTTGGAATACTTGCCATGCATTTCAGACTCTGGCCTACAGTATTTCTCTCTTAAGATGCATTTGGCAACTATATCAGCTTTCCATGTCCCTACTGACAGTTATATAGTTGCCCGATTAGAGGTGTCCCCTACAATTCTGAGAAGTAATCTCCATGTCAACTCTTCTATTCATAATCCATTCCTGCCTTGGGACTTCAATTTTTTGCTTGAGAAACTGACACTGGCTCCTTTCAAGCTGGTCACACATTGTGGCTTACATTTCCTATCATGAAATATGTTATTTTTAGTTGCGATGACCTCTGCTCAAAGGATTTCTGAGCTTCAGGCTCTAATGTGTGAACCTCATTATTTGATTTTTCACGGAGTCTCTACGCGTATGAATTGTAAGTTTCCACTGAAGTGGTATCAGAATTTACACTGAATCAAATGCTACAGCGTCCTGTTTATTACCCTGAGCATGCCAATCAGGGTGAGGTACTGCTCCACACTTTGGATGTACATAAAATATTCAGATACTATGTTACTCACACCAAGGAATGCAGAAAGGCCTCTCAGCTTTTTGTTTCATTTGCCCCTGGGAAAGAGAGGGCCCCTGTATCTAACAAGTGCCTATCCAAATGGCTAGCACATTGTATTGCATTCTCTTGTAGGAAGTACGGTAATGTACTTCCTGATGCTGTTCATGGTCACTTCACAAGGGGTATGGGCACTTCTTTTCCCTGTTTCAAAAATGTTCCTCCTGCTGACATTTGTGCTATAGCCACATGGAACACTGTCCATACCATCACTAAGCATTATTGTCTGGACGTAGACTCTCATAGATGTGCTGGCTTTGGGCTTGCTATACTGCAAGGCCTTCTGTCCTGAGTATATATTAAACTGTACCATCCTCCCAGTTTTACTTTGTACTGCTTGGGAATCATTCCAAAGGTGTGGCCTAATGGAGGAGATGTCCTCGAAGAAGGTAGAACAGTTTCATAAGAACTTACCATAACAGTATTCGAGACTCTCCTCCAATAGGCTATACTGTCCCTCCCTCCCTCCTTCCTTCCCCTTTCTGCTTCAGTGAGGGTTATATCTGATGCTGTGTCACAAGCCTACTCCATGCATCCTGTATACAGTCCCATGCCTCTACTTGAATGCCTGGTGCTTGTCTTATCTCCTGGTTCCCCACGGTTGGAGGTTCTCTGAGGCTAATCTCCTCCAGGGAACTGAGGAGTGATGGTGTCACCCACATTTACATACACATAGATGTGACATGTCATTGTGGGCAGTTGCCAGGCTAGCAGAAGTTTCTATGTGGTCCTATCACTCATGGTTATAGTTCCAAAGGTCTGGCCTAATGGAGGAGATTCTCTTGAAGATCTACTGTTACAGTAAGTTTTTACATAGTTTTTGCATGCTTCAACCAAAAGAAGTCTGGGAAGGTTTCCAAACTGAACATATATCTTTGACTGAAGGTATCTGCTGAAGTAGTGAGTGCATACGTTTTCCTCAGCTTTTTATGCCACCCACATCTTGCTGATATTTTCAAGACTGCATTGGCTGTTAATGCAATATTAGCCTGGTTTCCCACTTAGTGGCAGTAAGTGGGTTTTCTCCAGGAAAACACAACTTTTAGGTTTTTTCTCCTTGAGTGAGAGAAAGGGGCATGACAATCTAACATTTTCCTTTACAAATAGATTACAAATAGACCAGTTACATTTACATACATATATACATAGTTGCTGGCAGATTAGGTCCAATGGTCTATCTTGTCTGCCCGAGATGCAGCTCCTAATTAAGTTTCAGTTGCTGCCTCATCCCATTTTTTGCTCCCAGGCTTGCCCCAGGCACACTCCCTAGCTCCCTGTTGATTACCTCCCCCCAGTCTGTACCTTGCCCATGTACCTGACCCACCCCACCTTGAGTTTCTCCTGTTTCCTGTGCCAGCAGCTCCCCTGGTAGAGTGTCCCAAGATGCCACCACCCTCTCTGTGAAGTAGTGTCTCCTCACCCCTCCCCGTACCTCCTCCCAAACCTCCCCCCCTACTAGCTTAAGGATATGGCTCCTCATATTTCCCTCCCCCTTCAATGTGAAGAGACCCTTCATGATTACCCTATTGATCCGCTTTATATATTTGAAGGTCTCTATCATGTTCCCCCTGTCCCTTCTGACTTCCAGGGAGTACATGTTCAGCTCCTTAAGTCGCTCTTCGTAGGATATTCCCCCTAGGCCGTGGGATCATCCAAGTGGTTTGTCTCTGAACTCTCCCCAAAAGGGAAATATCCCTGTTTAGGTAAGGATGCCAAAATTGTACACGACACTCCAAGTGAGGCCTCACTAAGGAGTTGTACAGGGACAGAATGACCTCCCTTCTCCTCAAAGTTATCCTCTTAGAGATACACCCGAGCATTTTATTTGCCTTAGCAGCCAGTCTCTGGCACTGTTCTGAGTTGTTCATTCTGGCATCTATGACCACCCCCAGGTCTTTTTCTTCTTTGGATATCAACAGCTTCCCCCCCCCCATGGTAATTCTGCCCAGGGTTCCTGAATCCCAAGAGTAGTACGCTGCACTTCCTTTCGTTAAACCCCAACTGTTAAGCATGTGCCCACCTTTCCAACTTTGCCAAATCCTTCTGAAGGATCTTCCTTCCCTCTTCACTGTCTACCACTCCTCCCAGCTTGGAATCATCTGCAGATAGGATCAGTTTGCCCCTAACTCCCTCTCCAATGTCTGTAATGAAAGCATTGAACAGGACTGGGCCCAACACCAATCACTGTGGAACCTCACTGATGACCATCCTGGAAGTTAAAGCCTATCCCCCTACCACCACCCCCTGCTGCCGGTTGCTGAGCCAGTTTGCTATCTATCCCACCATTTTTTTCCACCACCCCTAGGTTCTGTAGTTTACATATCAGCCTCCCATGCGGGACTAAATCAAAAGCCTTGCTGAAGTGTAAGTACAGGACATCAACTGGCCTTCCACTGTCCAGGGATCTTGCCACCCAGTTGAAGAATTCGACCAGGTTGGGCTGACATGATCTCCCCCAGACAAATCCATGCTGGCTTTCATCTTCAAAGTCTTTGACCTCCAGGCACTCCACCAACTTTTCCTTCCAGATAGCCTCCATCAGTTTCCCCACTGTGAACGTCAGACTTGACTGGTCTGTAGTTTCTCGGTTCATCCCTCGGCCCACTCTTGTGGAGCGGCACATAACATGCACTGTTCTCCAGTCCAGGGGTACCCATTCTGACTGGAGGGAGGAACCGAATAATTCCATAATTGGAGCAGCCAGGACATTTGCAGGTCCTTTATATATTTACTTTGTATATTTTTGGTTCTGCCATCAATGTGCAGACTATAATGCACATTTAATAGTAAAATGTTTAGCTGTAATTCCCTATGCGCATTGCCCTGTTTCTTTTCCTATATCCCTCTACAACATAATAAATAGAGAATAATGCATATGCAGGTGTGTGTTATGAGTTTTTTTTATACACCCAAAGTGTGTGATAATCCATAAACCTTGAGAGCGCAGCTCAAGAGGTTTATGAGATTATTACACACCAAGGGTGTGTAAAAGGAAAAACTCATGGCACACACCTGCATATGTTTTATTTTGTATAATAACTGGTGCAGGCTGTTTGGCTTTAACTAGACACTGCTTGTGTTAAATGACATAAAACTACTGCAGCACAACTTCCCTGAAATCACATCTCCGATCATTGACATTGACACTAGCAAAATAGCATCAGCAATTGTGTAAGCGGTGTTTATTTTTCCAAAAATTTAAATTAATATAGCCGGTAGAAAGGAGCCCCAAGCAGCACTGCTGCACTCCCGTCTCCCTACCTGGTTGTGCCATCCTCACATCCATACACGGGCAAGACTAATAAGATTAAAGGGTGTAAGTGAATGCAATGTGAAGTAAGACTGTTTTTTTATTTATTGAGAGCAACACTGGAGAACAATGGCTGATCGGCCCAACTGTGCCTGCTTCGGACTGTTGAAAAATTTTCTTATGACACAATGCTGGGAAAAATACTTTTTTTTTTTCCTTGCTTTGTGGTGAGTGAGCGAGACAGTGGAGCATGAGCCTGCGAAAGCCGTAATAACTCGGTGTGATGTCACACTGGGTTATTACAGCTTTCAACAAGCATTTGCCAATGCCGAACATTCGCTTGCAGGTATTTGCAGTGGTATTTGGCACATATGGTGCTTTACCCTAATGCCCTGTGCGATTGCTGGCATTTGCACAATAAATTTTCAGCATGACCTTTTTGTTACCCCCATTGTGCGCTACAGAGGCGGAAACACGTTTTGGGCAGGATGTGAAAAATGACAGCTGTACTGCTCATAAGGAGGTGTGGTAAAATGGCAATGTTGAAAATCTGGGTGAAAATATTGAAAATTACATAGCAAACCCTCTGACGTCGTGAGAACTGCTATGACGCTAAGTAAAACAGTCATTTTTAGGAATTTGTTGCAAATTTTCAACATATGCATTTTAAGATCTCTGCTCATGAACAGTGTCACTGCGATTTTCTTAATATGTCCCATACACTGAGTTCGCACAGTGACTGTGCCATTGTGTGCTACATGGGCGGAAACACATTTTGGGCAAGATGTGAAAAATAACAGTTGCACTGCTCATAAGGAGGTGTGGTAAAATGGCAATGTTGAAAATCTGGAGTGAATATATTGAAAATTCACAAACTTTCGAGCGTGCGTAGGAACTGCACAACGCACATTCATAAAACAGTCATTTTTAGGAATTTTTTCACCAAATTTTCAACATTGCCATTTTAAAACCTCTGCTAATGAACAATGCCACTATGATTTTCTTACTGTGTCCCATACATTGATTTCGCACACCGACTGCGCCATTGTGCACTACATGGGCGGAAACACATTTTGGGCAGGATGTGAAAAATGAAAGCTGTACTGCTCATAAGAAGGTGTGGTAAAATGGCAATGTTGAAAATCTGGAGTGAAAATATTGGAAATTCGCAAACTTATGAGGCGTGCGTAGGAACTGCTAGCATGCTGTTAAAACAGTTATTTTGTAGGAATTTTTTCACCAAATTTCAGCATAGCCATTTAAGATCTCTGCTCATGAACAGTGACACTGTGATTTTCTTAATATGTCCCATACACTGAGTTCGCGACATCGACTGTGCCATTGTGTGCTACATGGGCGGAAACACGTTTTGGGCAAGATGTGAAAAATGACAGCTGCACTGCTCATAAGGAGGTGTGGTAAAATGGCAATGTTGAAAATGTGGAGTGAAAATATTGAAAATTCACAAACTTACGAGCGTGCATAGGAGCTGCGCAATGAACACTCGTAAAACAGTCATTTTAAGGAATTTTTTCACCAAATTTTCAATATAGCAATTTTAAGACCTCTGCTCATGAACAGTGTCACTGTGATTTTCTTAATGTGTCCTATACATTGAGTTCGCACACCGACTGCGCCATTGTGCGCTACATGGGCAGAAACATGTTTTGGGCAGGATGTGAACAATGACAGCTGTACTGCTCATGAGGAGGTGTGGTAAAATAGCAAGGTTGAAAATCTGGAGTGAAAATATTGAAAATTCGCAAACTTACGAGCGTGCATAGGAACTGCACAACGCAGTCTCGTAAAACAGTCATTTTTAGGAATTTTTTCACCAAATTTTCAACACAGCCATTTTGAGACCTCTGCTCATGATCAGTGTCACTGTGATTTTCTTAATGTGTCCCATACATTGAGTTTGCACACCGACTGCGCCATTGTGCGCTACATGGGCGGAAACACGTTTTGGGCAGGATGTGAAAAATGACAGCTGTACTGCTCATGAGGAGGTGTGGTAAAATGGCAGTGTGGAAAATCTGGAGTGCAAATATTGAAAATTAAATGTAATGAAAGCATGTAGGAACTGCATAACGCACGTCAGAAAACAGTCATTTTAGGGAATTTTTTCACTAAATTTTCAACATAGCCATTTTAAGACCTCTGCTCATGAACAGTGTCACTGTGATTTTCTTAATGTGTCCCATACATTGATTTCACACACCGACTGCGCCATTGTGTGCTACATGGGCGGAAACACGTTTTGGGTAAGATGTGAAATATGACAGCTGTACTACTCATAAGAAGGTGTGGTAAAATGGCAATGTTGAAAATCTGGAGTGGAAATATTGAAAATTCGCAAACCTATGAGCATGTGTAGGAACTGCGCAATGCACGCTCGTAAAGAGTCATTTTTTGGAATTTTTGCACCAAATTTTCAACATGGGGTTTTTTGGACCCCTTCTCATGAATGATGTCAGTGTCGATGGCATTATTCAGGCCCAAAGGGTGATTTCGCGCGAGTGACTGTGCAGTGACTGCGAAATCACCCTCGGGCCGAATAACGCCATGACAGTGACATCATTCATGAGAAGGGGTCCCAAAAACCTCATGTTGAAAATTTGGTGCAAAAATTCCAAAATGCCTGAGATATGCAATAAAGTTGAAAAACCCTATCTAGCCCATTATACAGCTTACCGGCATTTCCTCAGTTCGCGGTCGGCTTTGAAGAGTGCAGAGCGTGTTCCCGGTCAGCGATGTTCATCATACTGAGCTCTGAAGGCAGTATGGAAGCGAGGGTAATGGGAAAACTGGAGTGCGCGGTGGGTGGGTGCGGGTTGTGGGAGGGGGACTGAGAGAAGCGCCATGGACTGTTTTGATTTACAGGTTTAAAAAAAAAAGACTACGTGGGATGTTTGCCATGCTGGGGTGGGCTCCCAGTGTGGCAGAAGGATGGCTGGGGGGCAGAGGACAACAGGGGATTGGGCACCCCATCGGCAAACAACGCTGGACGTTTGCCATGCTGGGTGGGCTCCCAGCATGACACCAAAGCTTTGGGGGTGGCATGACGCCGGGGCGGCGTGATGCAGGGGGCGGCGTGATGCTGGTAGCTTCAGGCGACAGCGATGGTTTTCTTTGAAGCTAAGACCACCGCTGTCATACACAGCTCCCGCACCCATTGGTGCAGGATCGCCACGCCTGCTCAACGGAGCAGTGGATTGCAAGGGAGAGGCACACCTCCAAAGTGTGCTACTCTCCCAAAACGTTCCTTGCGCATGCGCGCAAGTGAATGTAAAAACGTCATGGAGTGAGTTGATATCGGGGTCACCATTTATTATACACATTTTTTGAGCCTGTATATCGACTTTTAAGAGGAACAAACTGCTGCTACAGCCCCTGTTTCACTCACTGCATTCCTTGACTTTATTATTGCAACATAACACTTCTGAATTTTGCGTATGGACCTTGAAGTGAAACTAATTACTGTTATAAATCCAGATTGTCTTATTGTACTTTCAAATTGCAACATAACACTTCTAAATTTTTGCACATGGACCTTAAAGTGAGAAAAACTGCTGCTATACATTTTGATTGCCTTACTGCATTCCAAATTGCTTTACTGCATTAAATTGAGGACTTTCTTGGTATTCATCTGCAATATGACACTCTTGAGTTTTGCATATGGACTTCAGTGTGAAACAAATTGCTGTTATAAATCCTGATTGTTTTTATTGCATTGTCACACCGCATTATTTACATTTTAGAATTTATGGTTTTATTTATATAATTACGCTTTGTATTACTTTTTGTATTGCCCACCTCCACTCCGTCCCCTGATCTCCATGGATGTTTGGTGGTCATATTTCCCTCACCTGTGGGTGGTGGCAGAGCCCTAGGGTGGAGGAGAGATACCCCAAGTGAGGTTAGAGAGGTCTACAGAGCAGCAGCGGGAGAGGTAGTTAAGTGTACTGTGTGAGGTTGCAGGCTAGCAATATTGAAATATCTAAGGGTTGGTTTTATAGTAAGAGATAAGTTAATGGGACATAATTTGGGTATAATAAATTGTATACTGGTCTGAGGTTTAGTGTTGTTAGTTATAGTTTATTTGAAAAATTGTAAAAGTTTGTATTTGCAGGGTACTGAATATTTGAATAATCACAACAAAGAGGGAAGCCACACTCCCAATGTCTTTATTCCATCTTATTTTTATCCTCCTCAGCCTGCAGGCAGGGATCTGTCCTTTTCCAGTCTCCCAGTCACTGCTCCCCTGGTACCCCAAGCCCTAGTTCCCCCACAGATTACCCCCCATGGCAAGGCAGAAGGGGAGGGGGCTGTCCTCCCCCCTTCCCGTGAACATATCTAGAGCGGGCAATTATGGGCAGTCAATGAGGTAGCAGTGCCAGCGTGCTGGAGGGGACATCATGGAGCCTGCAGCCATACTTTTCACTCTTTTCTGGTCCCTCCCCTTCACAGCCACATCACAAAGCCACGTTTCTGGTTTCCCTGACTCTGGGCTGCCCCCCATCCTCCACCAGGGGGCAGCCAAGGAGCGGGACAACATGCCCACCCATCCCCAGAGAGGAGAGCTGTCATCAGATGTTTGATTCTCTCCCTCCCCTACTAACTTCCAGTGGCCCAAGCTTGCTCCTGAACCCAGGTCGCCAGCATGGCATGAGGTGTGGCATCCAGTGCCTCAACCCTCAGCACCACCAGGCCGGTCTCACTCTCAATGTTTTAAAGTCAGTAAGTGTCATAGTTAAATCTGTTATGTGGGTTGCAATATTAGAAACAAAAATGAGTGCTCAATTTCAAATCCCTGTTCTAAGTATTCACTTTAGAGTTAGGAAAAGCACAGTTGGAGGTGTAAATTGGGAAAATCTGTGCACTGCTGAGTGCTCAGAGGGGGTGAATGGGGTATCTGAAACTATGTTTAAAATACCTGTTAGAGTTACTGATGGGAAGCAAAGAGATGACCAGTGCAAAGAAAAGATGAGAATAAGAGATCTACCTAATTTAGTGAAGACAAAAACAGAAAAATCATGGGTCCCCATGGTTATGAACACAAATGGGCGGGCATTAGTTACAAATGTTAATTTAAATGAAGTACTGAAGCCGAATCAAGTACAAATTGTTATGATTGCTGAGACATTATTATTGCCCCGCCCCCATGTGCCTGATAATGCAGCTGCAATAAATGAGTATCAAATAGAAAGGAAGGATAAGGCAGAAAAAGGACCAGAGGGATTGCTTGTTTTGTTCACAAGAACGTAAACCATCCAAGGATGGCTGGACTGGAATAGGCAGGGTTTGAAACATTATGGATGTAAATTAGAATATCTAGATTACCTAGAAACTGCTGGCCCTTATTTGTTGGAGGCTTTTACCACTCCTCTTCAAATAGTAATCTGAGTATGGTTAAACATCTAAACTGGTGTATTGATAGAATCATTGAAAAATATTCTGTTTGTGGTATAGTTCTCATAGGAAATGCAAACCACTTACCCATATCAAAAATAATACAAGGGAGAAATTTAAAGCAGATGGTTAAGGAAGAAAATATTTTAGATGTAGTGGTGACAAATGTTTGAATGGTACAAACCACCAAGTAGTATACCTCCAGTTGGATTATCTGATCATAATGTAGTGCTAATGACATCTAGTCGTGAGGGGTCTAGAAAACACAGAGAAATGAAACAGGAGTTTCTGAGCAGAAAATGGACCAAAGGAAAAAAGAAAGCGTGTTAGGTGCAATTGCAGGTGAATTAGATACTGAGTGGTTCAAATTAGATTCTGCCAATTCCACTTGGGTGAAGTTGATAAGCACCCTACAGGAAATAATTGGTCAGATTGCCCCAGTAAGTGAAGTATTGATGATGGGGAGAGATAAACCATGACTGACACAGGAATTTAAAGCACTGATACACAAACAACAGATGGCATTAAAGAGGAAGGATAAGGCAGAATATAATCAGTTAAAAAAACAAAGTAAAGAGGATGGCAAAAGAATGAGGAGGCCTTATATTCAAAAAGTAAATGGTTTACAGAAGTCTAACTTACAGAAATGGTGTTGTAAAATGAAATAATTTTTGGAGAACTGTAAACCTGGGGGACACGTGGGCAGATGGGCAGAGAAATGTGGGCTTGAAGGTGATGATAAAAGGATCAAGTTTGTGCAGGAGTTAAATAAAACATTATGTAAGGTGAATAAAAGTCTTGAACCCCTTAGAAAAATAGAACAGGAATGATGGGAAGTGCCTGAAAAACATAAAAAAAAACAAAGAGAGTGTGCACACGGAAACAGTGGTGCTAAAGGAACTACACATGTTAAATTAACTAATTCATACACACACCAAGCCTATAAGAAGAGGCTTGGCAGAAACTCACAGTTTATATTTTACAGCATATAATATAAGTCTGGGATAGCTGGGCCCAAGCCTTTTGAAAAAGGAGCTTCGGGCTTCAAACATGTCAGAAGTGGTGTTTTGTATGCAACAAAATGTGTTTTAACTTTATTTCTGTCCAGAGTCCTTCTCATAGGCTTGGTGTGTGCTTGGAACCTTAGTTAATTTAAGCCTGAAAAACATATTGTTATGGTGGATGAAATAGCGAAAGCATTGAAAATTTTGAAAGTAAACAAAGCAGTAGACCCAGATGCAATACCAAACTGGGTATGGAGGGAAGGAGCAGATTTAACTGAGGAGGGAATTCAAAAATGCATAGGATAGGCATAGAGGAACCCTAGTGATAAGAAAGAGATCAAAGACGGTGAACAAGAAGGGTCTGTGGTTTCTGCAGCATGCAGAGAAAATGGGCAGACTGAGTGGGCCTGGCAGCCTTTATCTGCCGTCAGTTTCTATCTTTCTGTGTTTCTATGTAACTGCCAATTAGGGATGTAATAAATTTAACTAATCCATTCTGTTAGCAAAACTACCAAATCAATGGAAACAGGTGTGAGTTCTACCGTTACCTAATGTGTCTAAACCGCAGGATATGAGAAGAGATTTTAGACCCACTTCACTAACTTGTGTTGTATCCAAAATGTGTGAGGGATTTATTACAAGATGGATGTTAGAACTTACTTCAAACGAAATTGATAAAAATCAGTTTGGATCTTTAAAGGGGTTTTGACAACCTTGACAATTTTTACAGTTTTTAGAACTGTGTATGAAATCTTGGAAGAGGGGAAATGGTGATTGTGGTATTAACAGATTACAGAAAAGCTTTTGATTTGATAGATCATAAAACCTTGGTGAGAAAAATTACAGAAGCTAGGCATTCCATTGGGTATTGTGAGACGGATTTATGATTTTCTAGAGGGCAGGATTCAATGGATTGAAAAGGAGGGTGTCCACTCAGGGGTGCGGTGTATGTGTGGGGGAGTGCCACAGGGAACAAAACTGAGATCTCTGTTGTTCCTAATAATGATAAATGATTTAAAGACAGGTGGATCTTGTATCAAGTATGTGGATGATACCACAGTAATTGATAAATTCAGCTAAATAAGTCATAGTACCATGCAGAAAGACCTAAAAAAAATTGAAGAGTGGTCAAAGCTAAATTTGATGCAGATAACCCTGGATAAAATCAAGGAAATTAGGTTTGGAAAAGAAACAAATTGGACCCCCCCCGCCCCCGTTTTTTGGAGGGGTTGCAGTTGAGACAGTTGAAAGTGTAAATCTTTTGGGAATTACTGTACAACAGAATTTTGGATGGAAAGAACTAGTAGAGGGGATGCTAAGAAATGGAAACTTGAGAATATATTTTTGACTATATTAAAAAGGGTGGCTGTTAATCAGGATGATTTGGTGTATTTTTATTATACTGTAGTTAGACCAATACTTAAATACGGATATTCAGTGTGGGATGGGGGACTCACAATGATGGAATGTAAAGAGTTAGAAAAAAGGGTACAACAAAGGGGATTGTGAATAATTTTAGGGGCTGAGGTTTCATATGAGGATGCATTAAAGCAGTGTAAATTGGTAAGGCTAGATGAAAGGACAAAATGTATGGCAAAGAAATTGTTTGTAGAGGTTTGTGATCCCAAACATAAGTTGCACTCCCTTTTGCCACCAAAAGATGTCAGTGTGTGGGTTAAGGAAGCAGGTTAGATGGTTTTAGAACAAAGAAGTATAAAACATCTTTTTTATACAGTTTTTAGATGAATGAGTTCATCTAGACTATGTGATTTTATTTTGTGTATTTAGTAGGAAGTTGAAAATACAGGCAGATGTCAGTAAAAAATACTAAGGAATAATGGCAGAACATGGAAGGCCATGTATACCAATGGCCGCAGCCTAGGGAATAAAATCCCAGACCTGGCGGCCTTGATGATGGAGGCTGATCTGGACATTGTAGGTATTGCTGAGATGTGGTATACTGGAAACCATGACTGGGATGCAGCAATACTAGGTTATACTTTGTTTAGGAGAGACAAGGAGGGTAAAAAGGAATGGGGTGGCTCTTAACGTCAGGTAGGGTATTAGAGCAACTGAGATACAGGGAATGCAGGGGAGGGGAAGTACTGTGGGTCACCCTTGAAATGAAAAACGGCACTACTATTTGTACGGGCGTGATATACAGATCTCCAGCACAGGGGGAGAAGGGGGACAAAGTTCTAGTGGAATCCATCCCCACAATGGCAGCGAAAGGGGACGTGTTGTTGGTAGGTGATTTCAATCTGCCAGATGTGGATTGGAGCATTCCAGCTGCCGCCTCAGCCAGGAGCAGGGACATCCTGTACTCTGTGCAAGGGGCAGGCCTCAGGCACCTAGTGCTAGAGCCCACCAGGGAAGGGGAAATTTTGGACCTGGTACTCACCAATGGGGATAGAATTGAGGAAGTCAGGGTGGGCAGACACCTGGGATCCAGTGATCAGCACATGGTGTAGTACAGCATGAGTACAGTGGCAAAATCAAGCCACACAAAAGTGAGGGTTCTGGATTTCAGGAGGGTGGACTTTACTGAGATGGGGATATGTCTCAAGCATGCCTTGACAGGAAGGGACAAATGGGGGTGGGGCATTGGAGGTGCAGTGGGCTCATCTGAAAGGAGCCATAGTGGAGTCGACAAGCCTTTGCATTATGCAAGTAGACAAGGACAAGTGAAAGGGAAAGCCACTATGGTTCTCAAAGTGTCCAGGATGATAAGGCCAAAAAAGATGTCTTTCAGAAAATACACGGAAAGACAGCAGGAGGAGGACAGGGTAGTGTACCTGGATAAACAGAGGAAGGAAGGGAAAGCAACCAGGAGAGCAAAGGCACAAACGGAGGAAAAAATAGCACATGAGGTAAAAAAAGGGGGCAAGACATTTTATAGGTACATTAGTGAAAGGAGGAAAACCAGGGGTGGGCTAGTAAGGCAAAAAGGGGAAGAAGAGTGTATGGAAGGGAACTTGAAAAAAGCTTCAGTACTGAACAAATATTTTTGTTCTGTATTCACAGAAGAAGGAGAAGGTGAGGGTCCACAGTTAGGCAACATGAACAAATATGGGAGATGGACACCAGTTCATTCATGGAAGAGAAAGCCCTAAAAGAACTCACAAACCTGAAAGTGGACAAGGCAATGGGATTGGGTGGGATGCATCCTAGAATATTGAGGGAACTAAGGGAGGTGCTGGCAGCACCACTGGCAGCACTGTTTAAGGAATCACTCAATACAGGAGTGGTTCAGAGGACTGGAGGAGGGCAATGTAGTCCCTCTTCACAAAAGTGGGAGTAGGGAGGAGGCTGGAAACTATAGACCAGTCAGCCTCACTTCAACAGTGTGGAAAATTATGGAATCACTACTTAAACAAAGGATTGTGGCACACCTTGAATCCAGCGGAGCACAGGATCCGAGACAACATGGATTCACAGCAGGAACGTCATGTCAAACAAATCTAATTGATTTCTTTGACTGGGTGACTAAGGTCCTGGATCGGGGGGGGGCAGTGGATGTGGCCTACCAGGATTTCAGTAAGGCCTTCAATTCTGTTCCACATAGAAGACTGGTGAACAAGCTGGGGAGCCTGGGAGTGGGGTCACAAGGTGGTAAACTGGGTTAGCAACTGGTTGAGTGATGGAAGACATAGGGTCGTAGTAAATGGAGCTCAATCTGAGGAAAGGAGGGTGACCAGTGGGGTGCCACAAGGATCAGTCCTGGGGCCAGTCCTGTTTAATGTCTTCATAAGTGACAATGTGGAGGGGCTAGAACAAAAGGAGTGCCTCTTTGTGGATGACACTAAGATCTGCAATAGGGTGGACACAATGAGGAGAGACCTAGGTAAACTGGAGGAATGGTCTAGAGTGTGGCAGCTGAGATTCAGTGAGAAAAAGTGCAAAATCATGCATTTTGGGTGCAGAAAACCAGGGGAGGACTACATGATGGGGGGTCGGATACTGATGATCACCAAACAGAAAAGGGATTTAGGGGTAATCATATCTGATGACCTAAAGGTGGCCAAACAATGAGCCAAGGCTGTGGGGAGAGCAACTGGGATGCAAGGGTGCATAAGGAGCGCTATTACCAGCAGAAGAAAGGATGCAGTGATGTCACTGTACAGATAATTGGTGGGGCCTCATTTTGAATACTGTGTCCAGTTCTGAAGGCCACATCTCTGTAGGGACACAGACAGGGTGGAGGCAGTTCAATGAAGGGCAACAAAGATGGTGCAGGGCCAGCACCAAAAGCCATATAAGGAGAGACTGGGAAATCTCAATATGTATACCCTGGGGGAGAGGAGTGACAGGGGAGATATGATAGGAACCTACAAATATCTAAAAGGCATAAACAGGGTACCAGAGGGAAGTATCTTTCACAACAGGGGATGTCCAGGAATGAGGTGGCATGACACAAAGTTGGAATGGGGTAGACTAAGGGATAGTGTGAGGAAATATTTCTTCACAGAAAGGGTGGTGGATGCATGGAATAGACCCCCAGCAGAGGTGGTGGGGACAAACACAGTCAGGGAATTCAAACATGCATGAGGCAGGCATAGGGGAACCCTAATAGTAGGAACAAGGAGGTAAAGCCGGAGATCAAGCAGGGCCTGCGGCTTTTATAGTAGGCAGGAAACATGGGCATACTGGATGGGCCTAGCGGTCCTTATCTGCTGTTAATTTCTATATTTCTACATTAATCTGCAAAAATTGTATGTTCAAATTCTATAGGCATTTATGTATTTAGAGTCATGTTATCTTTTGTATTGATGATCATTTTTTACTTTTTTATGTATTATGAGATACTGGGTTGTAAGTCAGTTTTTGCTAAGTGGAAGGTTTTCTTTAATGTATTTAACTTCAGTCTCTCCTTTTAGGGTTTGGCTGCAATTGTGCTGAATAAACTAAACTTATGTAACTGTTCTTTCTGAGTTTACCAGGACTTCTTCATAAAATACTATGTTTTGGGGGGGGGGCTGATGCTCAGTGATTGTATAAAATAAATCATGGGATGGTGTAATTACTCAAATTTAATATACACTTTTGGTATGTGATATCTGCACTTGATAAACCCCTTGAGCTTCACTCTCAGGGTTTATGTAGCATCACACACCTCGGGTGAGTATTAAAACCTGTCTCCTCACCAAAAAAACCCTACTCGGGCTTTCCCCCCCTGGGGTAACAGCATCCATCCACCAGAGCCCTCCCACCATTGCAACACGGTCTTCCTACAAGACCACTCTAAAGGTCCCCAGAACAAGAACCAGCCATGGCCAGAGGTCCTTCAGCTATAGAGCCCCAACCTGGTTTAACTCTCCCTGCCACCATCACCAATGCCATCACCATCTCCACATTCAAAACCGCACTGAACCACATCTTCAGCACTCAGAACTCGCTCCTGTCTCTGAACATAGCCTCCACCTCTTTTTTTCTCTTGACAATGCCCCCCGGGCAGCTCTCCACCCAACCATCCCCTCCACCACTTCCCTGTCCACCATGCCTAGGTTTAACCTGGCCAGTGCCAGCTGTTTCAATGTTTATCTACCAGAATTGCTCACTTGATACCAACTTGTTTAATACCTGCTATCGATTACATGTACCCTGTACCCAATTGTATCTGTCTGACCACAAAGTGACATGGCACCTCTGGTGAATGCCTACTGATTTTTGGCAAATCCTTGCTATGTAACTGAAACGCAATGTATGTCTTTATGTGACGAAGTACCTTTGTAAACGAGCCTCTGGCTCAAAGGTTGTAAACTGATTCTTAAATAAATAAAAAAAAATTTCATAATGCACACCATCCCATGTATTATTCTATATATAATGAACACCATGTCTTGGCTTATTACTTACTCACTACAGTCCTGAGTGCATTTTGTTGCCCATTCTTTCATCTAAAACAATGATTTATGTTTATAAATCAGAAAGAAAGCTTTACCAAATTATTAGTTTTTTAATTTATAACCCAAGTTCTGGACAAGCAAGGCTTACCATATGGCCAGCATGTGTGAAAAGCACTACTCATTTACAACGTCAGTGATAGTACAACTCTATTCAGGTTTAAGAGTTCTTGTGCTGTGTGGGGCAGTACTATGTGCAACAACACAGATGCATAACATCATGATTAGAGATGCAGTGAAGTAACACTTTGCCAGTGAAGCTGCGGCAAAGTTGCAAACCTTTGCAAAGATTTGTGACGTTCCTATGCCTATCACCAACTTTGCCACTTTTCAAAGTGTTTCCATGTGAAATGGCACCTTGTGTGCAAAGTATTTGCAAAGTTGCAACTTCCCAAGTGAATTTTGATGACTCCACATGAAAAAATGTCTCTTTGCTTTGCAAAAAACTTCAAAAAGTCAGCACTTTGTGCTTCACAAAGTTGGGTTTGCTTTGCAAATTTATTAGTGAAGTTTGTCAACTTTGTTCATCTCTAATTATGATTCTTGGGACCTTTTCTCAAAATTGAGTTTGATCTTTTCTATATGCATGCAGGCATTAGGCAAATTTAGTAATTTTATTTTATAATTTATCTAGTCAAGATAGCCCAGCTGAGTTACATCTTATTTTTGATGGGGTCTTGTTTCTACTCATTCTGCAGCTCAGTGGAAGGGAGCAATGGAATGTTAAGTGACTTGCTCAAGTTACGTATAATCAATTGACTCTAGAGAGGTTTGAACCTGTGATGTCTTGTTTCCTAAGCCAATATGCTATAACCACTAGACCAGGTTGCTTCCAAACTATGTGCACTCACAGTGGGGATCAGGAATGTGCTTAGCCATTCCTAAAATACTTTATCAAACTAAAATGGTAGCCAGGTAGAAGGACCCCAGTCCAGCCACAACATGACAGGACAGCAGGATTGCCACGGTGAACATTTCAACAGAGGGGTGCAAGTTGAGGAAAGAGAATCAACAACGGGGGCCACAGTATGCAGAGAGTAAGTGTACTACCACATGTTTCTCCCAGCCACTAAAATTAGAGTACTTTATGTACTGCTCTCTGGGGCCCTTGAGGTATAACCCCCTTCTGCCCCTTCTATGAGAGGGACATCCAGTTCCATGCTCTTATTTCAGTTTTTAATTGTAGTTTTTGTAGTATTCTTGAGAGGAAGAACAGACTGACAAAGATTGAGGGAGATGGTGACAGGTTATATTTAGGCTGAGGACAAAGGTCACTATGCAGAAACAAATGGCTAAGGGGCTTCGGATTGAACAAGACAGGAAGCTACAAGGACTACTGACTATCCACTACAGGGCTACAAGTAGGACAGTCATCAAGGTACTTCCTTTTATGGACACTGTCGGCTTTTGACTGATGTTTTTATCCCATTATAATGTATGGCAGTGCTCCCAGATTGATTTGGCATTTTCCCTGTAACTCCAAGGTGATTTTCCTGTGTTTTCCTGTATTCTACATTATTACTTATGGAAGCAGAATTACTCTGTTTTCCTGTATTACTAGTGCAAGTTGATGGGAAGAATTTCCCTCTAGATGACTTCAACTCCCTGTAAAATACAAGAATCCCTGTAGACCTGGGAGCCCATAATTTGGGAAGCCCTTATTATTAACTGATATCAAGCAGATTACAATCTTGTTATGCCATTGATATGACATCACTCTGCAGTTAACCCTTCTTATATCACATCAATGGTATAACAAAACAGAATGCTCACAACAATCAATGTTCCGTAAAGTAATTCAGTAAATAATTCAATCCACGATTACACAATCTTGGTAGTCCATACACTATAAAATACAATGTATGGTCTTTGGTAGACGACCACACTGAAAACACTTCTCAAGGTTGCCATGACATCTGAAAACCTATCGAGCGGCACTCACGAGGTTTACAATGATGTCATGGCAACCTCTTGAAGTGTTTACAGAGTGGTTATTAACCAAAGACCATACATTATCCTCTATATTACAAAAGTTCCTGCACTTCCTGCAGCCTTCTAAATGGCCCTATAATGAACATGCCTGCACAGGATGCTGAAAAGTACTTTTTTTCATTATTCTTAATGTACTTTTAGCTTTTTTTCCTATACACTGGAATTTGAGACTACGGGTACTTGTCCATAGGGGGGTGTAGGTAACCAGTCCCAAACCCATATGGTCTTATATGTCCTGTTTACTCCTGGTTCAGGATAGCTAAACGATAAATCCTGATTAACCATCTAATATTTAACATTTCAATTTCATCAGGTTTTCAGACTTAATTGTGCTATGTCAGTTTATCAATTGTCTTGAAATACTAAGTATGTACTTATAACCCTATAATATCTATGATCTTACTCTTGGACCTAAAAATTATATACTTGTAATAGTGTGAATATCTTTTGATCATTCTGTATTTCTCATTGTAAATTAATGGAATAGTTCTAATATATCTGACTTGGAACACTATATGTCTCTTATTATTTGACTGTGAATCTCCACTCCTAAATGGCAACTAGTGATACAATTCCTCTGAGGCTTTCTTGAAAAGGTGTAAAGAACTTCAAATCTGAAGACATAAATTACTGTGAAATATTTTTTAAAAGCTCTAGATGTCTATTATATGGCATCTTACTTGTGTTTTTATTGTTCGTTATTGTATGAAAAGACTTTGTAGATCAATAAAATACGACTTAAACTATTTTAATATACATTGCAACCCTGGTGACCCACTGTTATATGCAGCTGCCAGACATTGATAAGCACTCCCATAAGGAAATGGTGCAGAAGTGCTGTGAGGCTCATTAATGGATGAGTTTGATCAATTCTAAGCCCTATGAGATGAACACTGATTTAGGTAATATAACACGAGCTGAACTTCATTCTTTTTCAGAAACAAGTGGTCCATTATAGGTAAATCTTTGTTTGAAAGTCAGGCCGTGGCACTGGGCATACACATCAGCAGCAGCACTGATGCCATGCCCTGTGTCATGGCTTGACTTTCAAATGAGGATTTACCTGTAATGTACTATGGGGTGATATTCAGACAGTTAGCATGTCATGACTAGAGTCAGAGTGTGCTAATAGTCTGAATATGGGGCCAGCTGGCACAGCACATAGTGACTATGTGCAAATGTTGGCACAGCCCACAGCTGAATATGGCCCACAGAGGAGCCCACTGGAGATACCACAGCACAAACAGAATAGCACCAGGGCTCCTGTGGGCCATATTCAGCACTAGCATAGTAATAAGCCCACTGGACATGAAAGGCTTATTAGCATGCAGGTGCAGCCTCCTGGAGAGCCCATCCTGCACACGTCCATGAGATTCCCTGGCAACTAGTGGTTCCTCCATCTCCAAATCACCCAGTCTGTTCAGTGAAATACATGCCTTGGAATCTAGTGGTCCCCCAACCCCTTCTATCCCTCAGTACATTCAGTAAAACATATGCCTTGGTTTTTAGTGGTGCCCCACCCCCTGATCACCCAGTCCATGCAATGAAACATAAGTCCTGATGTCTAGTGGTCCCTATCCCCCAATCATCTAGTTAATTCAGTGAAACATGTCCTGGCATCTAGTGAGCCTCCATCCTGCAATTCGAAACATAGAAACATAGACTTTGATGGCAGATAAGGACCGCTTGGCCTATCTAGTCTGCCCATTTCCCTACCTATAGGATAGGCCGCAGATCCTAGTTAACCAACAGCCTATTTCTTCCTACTCCCCACTAGAATTGCCTTATGTCTGTCCCATGCATTCTTGAATTTTCCCACAGTTTTAGAACTTAGTACATTCCCCATAATGATAGGTAATACCAAAGTCCCGTGCCTCTAGCAGACCCTCTCCCAACCGACCCACTTAAGATGCTTCACACAACACCCCGGTCACCCCTGACACTGAGCAGAACAAAGTCAGCATCCTGGCAGGTGTGGTAGCAGCTGGCACAGCCCTCTGCTTACCACTTCAGTTGGCAACCATGTGACATTCTCCAAGTAAAAATGAACACTTTTCTTGTGAATGTTCAGAGAATGACAGTGGCCAGCTGAGCTGGTGAGTGGAGGGCTGTGCTGATGGTCACCATAACCAACAGGATCCTGGCTTTGTTCTGCTTAATGTTCAGGGTGAATGGGTATGTGGGGTCGAGGGTCTGGAGTGGGCAGGTCAGGAGAGGGGTCCACTAGATACAAGGGACTTTGGTATGACCTTCCAGTATGGGCAATCAGTGGGAGGGTGTCCTTTAGACACAACAGCAAATGTTTCACCAAATGGGATAGGTGATCAGGTGGTTGGAGGACAACATAATACCAGACATATGTTTTACTGAACATACTAGGTCATTGGGAGGATGGGAGCACCTCTAGACACCAGAGCATATGTTTCAACACACAGACTGGACGATTGCGGCGGGCATGCTGCCACTGAGCCACATTCAGGGCAGGTTTTAAGGAGCATAAAACAGCACTGTGATGCCAATTGTTTAGTGCTGCTGAAGTCATAAAATATATCGCTGCACTCTTTATGTAAGAGGGAATCCTTCATTTGCATAAGTGCAGTGGTATGTTCTGCACTGTCACGCTGTCGGGTTAGCCTAGTGCATTGAGGGCCTCTGAATATGGTCCCTGCCCAGACCACTGGTGTTATTCACAGTTAGTGATGTATTAACTATTTGACTATGGGGGCCTCAATGCCAAACTGGGCAGTATGTCTATAAAAAACCAAAAAAGTTAATCTATTATTAGTTTTATAGGGCTGCAACTGCAAGTCCATTTTATTCTGCCATTCACTAACAAAATGATTTAACTCTTTGTACCACTGCCAGTATGCATTTTTATAAGTATACCAAGCTGAGGAAAGGGAAATCATTCTTTGAAGGTGGTAAGAGAGAAATGAAGAACAGAATGATGGAGGGGATAAAAAAGACCCTCAAGGTGCAGAGGAAAATGTATTGTAATGGCAACTTCAATGTTAAGGTAGGGGGAAGTGAAAATAAACATTTGTCCCCCTGCGTCCCCACCACCACCAGCACCAAAATGTGTCTGCCGTACTGAGACATTTTCATGGACATGGTAGTCATTCAGTTCAGAGTTAAACAAATAATCATTTTGACATGCACTATAAACCAAGAACGTTGATTAGTTAAATGCCAGCAGCAAAGATCATAAATACTTACTTTTCTGAACCTCTTTATTCAGTTTTGAAATAATTATAAACCCGGGGAGCCATTTTACAATCACAGTACAGAACTCCAGGGTGCTGTAACAGTGATTATAAAGTGGTGGAACTGCCTCCACTAATCGGATGAATGTTAATTGTGTGTATGTCTTTTACTGTTTATTATATTTGTGTAACATCATGACTGTTTCTACAATGGTCTCGAGCCGCACATGAGAAAGGGGCAGTGGCTCATGTGTTTACCCGGTTAGCAAAAGTTTAAATAAAATAAATAAATTGCAGCATCACTGTACCTCTTATAAAGCATACAGTTACTGCCTTGTGGTGCTCAGGACAGCTGGTTCCCACCACAGTGACTCTCGCTTGTCACAGTGTTCCTGTCAAGAGTCACTGCGGCAGATGAGCTGTCCGAGCAGAGCACTTCACAAAACAAAATCGTGGTTTTGTCTAGAAAGTTACCAAAGAAATCAGAAGTCGGAAGACAGCCTAAAGTAAAGCATCAGAGCCATGAAGGTATGACTGTGTTATCAATCATGATCAGCACCCCCCCCCCCCCCGGCTAACATCACCATGCAGAGAGCACCAGCTAAAACACAACAAGATGTTCAGAAACTGCAGAGGACACCAGAATGGTTTACAGCAATAAAAACAAATTTTCTGACCAAATGTAGGGCATTTTGTAGTGGAGGCCATTCTACCACTTTATAACACATTAGTATGTTTAGTTATGGGTGTCCCTTATAAGATAAGAAGGTTATCTCGTGCTGGTTTGGGCTGACAAAACCGTTTAGCTTTGCGGTCCTCTCACCCAAACAAGATAACCTTATCTTGTAAGAGACACCCGTAACTAAATGTATTAATATATAATAACAGAACTTCGCAGGTGAATAACTTCCGGATCCACGATGGATGTTCAACAAACTTGTCGAACACCCCAACAGCGAAACCACCAGGTCGACCGCATTTTGCAGTTGGCTGCCAGTTTCTCATGCCACAAAGTGTTTTCTCTGGGGGGGCTACACCCCCAAGCCCCCCACATGAGGGGCTGTGCCCCCACACCCTCCCCCCACTTAGGATGGTCAACTCCGAGTTGGAGCTGACTTTGGGGGGGTGCAGGACCCCCGACAGACAGTGCCCAGTTCCAGTGGGTCTCCTACAGTGGCAGGGCACTGTAGTCGCTGTAGGGGACCCCGCTGTCTAACTTTCGCTGTTGGGTGGGTATACGATAACTTCCCATGGTGAGACATTATTTGACAATAACACACAGTGCATCTTCTATAGTTTCTTAATGGCTACATAAACTAATAGTTTTAAATGACACAGCCTGAGTACTTAAACCTATTGTTCCATCTTAGAGTTAACCTTTTTATTATTTTGTTTTTGACAGAAACCAGAACAGCGTCCAACGTTTAGTGACCTCCTGGCTGATATTCAAAATCTGCAGGAATAGGCAGACAGCATGCCTGACTGATCTACTACTGCATTTCAGGTCCTATTCTGTAAATAGAGTTCCCGGCAGACTTTCCAAGACACATCACTGGAAACCATCACTGGATAATTGTTGCTGGTTACATCTCAAAATGTCATCCTGGAAGAACTGCAACCATCAAGCAAGGATGTGCACAAGGCTAAGTGGAGAATGCAGAAATATTCCCAAACCCAGTAACAGAACCCTGAACCAAAACCAGTCCTGTCCATAACCTTGCCATTCAGTTCCAAGTCTTTTTGTCAGGCTGGTGTTGAATATATTTGAAAGACTAGAGCCCCTGTCCTGACTGTAATTTCATTTTTGTGCAATACAAATGTTTTGTCCTGTAACACTGAGCAGAGGTTTTTGAACTTCCTTTACACTGTTGCACTCCAATCTAAAAAGTGAAAGTCCTCCTCAGGTCCAGGACATTGAAGACATTCTATCCTGAATCGCTGTGCTGAGAAGAGCTAGGGAAATTATTTTGAGAAGAGAAGAAAACAGGTACGGATGGACAGCAAACCTGATGAGCAAGGCTCATGTGGTTGGACATTTCCACCATTCGACACAGAAAACGTTATGAGAAGACTGAAAAGGACGCAGATGGCACAAATGCTTTTGACTGGCTCCTGTGGTCACAATTCACATACTTTATTGAATACTTAATCTCTGAAAGACTTTACATCCATAGAAAGCATGACAGTCACTGGGAATGTAGCTCTGTGATCCTGCTGTCGCTGAGCCTCAAATTGTCGGAAGATTCTGGTAGCCCTCCTGAAGTTTCATTGAGGAGAAGGGACTCCCTTTCAAGTACAGTGACAATCTGCAGTGTTAAATATCTTTGGAAAAGGCTGGATGCTAGTTGATAAATAGTGTAGTGTGTGCAGGCTGTTGCCGACAAATTGCTTTGTACCTCCTGTTACTCCCTAAGAAACCCTCGGCAGAGCTGTGTATTCAAGAAAGGGGTTATCTGATATGCATAAAGGATAACATGTACGGCAAGGGATTTCATACAAACTGTATCCCAAAGCACAGATGGGAGGACCAGCTGTGTGTCAGATCAGGACCTCACCCGCCCCAACCCCCATCCTTACGCAACAAACTGGCCTGCCTCAATTCTGGAAATCGGAGTCACTTGTGATGTGGTTCTGGTTTGACCCTGACCAGCTAATTGACAAGGTTTAGATCTGCCAGTGACCCAGTTTTGAGCTGGTCTACATACCGTAATTAATTTTTCAGCTTTATTTCAATTAAAAATGAGAATTTGGTACAAAAAAACACAAAATAAATATTTTAAACATTAAATGACATAAAGAAAAACCTTCTTGGGGGTGGGACAACCTGATCTTACAGTCTGAACCAGTCCAGATCTACCTCTGACTTGATTTTGGTGCGGTCTGGAAAATGCACCAGTTTTATCATACTAGAGCATATCAGAACCCGTTGGAAATAAAATAAGAGTCAGAATCAGAATCAGAATCAGAACTGGGTCACAACTGACTTTCCTATCCCTATCCCAAAGTGCTTTATAGTCCTGGAGAGTGTGAGATAAAAATGATACTGCCATTAGGCACACAGATAGATCAAAACAGCACAGAGATAGACTAGAGAGAGATTACAGAGTGGTTTAGCACATGGTCTTGCTTAGAGTCATGAGTGAGTGAGTGGCAGGGGTGGGATTCAACCCTGGGCTTTCAGGTGTACAGCTAGACTACACTGCCTCTGCCACCAATTAATGGAAATACAGTTATCTAACTGTGTTAAACTAACAAAATGTGATAGACCTGTTGCACTAATGATTAGTCACCAGGCAGTTTGCATGTTCAAACAGAAAATTCACTATAAGTAGGTATGCCCAACCAACCCCCCCCAAGCAGACTGCTGATTTATTAATTTATTATCCTCTGTCCAAATATCATTTGCAAAGCAGCAGAGCATGTTCCACAGACTCTGATGCAGTGCTTGCTCATAAGTTAAACAATAATGCACATTATAGCTCAAGGGAGTGCTCCTGACCAATCGTAGCACTCCATCTGTGCATGAGACACTCTGATTCTGTGAAGAGTGTCTCACGCATAGCTTCTCTGAAAATGGGCATGCTCGGGTAAGGCTTGCATAAAAATAATCAAAATGGTCCCACTTACATTCTTACGGTATCAGAACCACTCACCTTTGGTCCACAGTTCTCATACCCTAAGGATGCACGTGAGACCACTCTTACAACTGTAGGAGTGGTCTCGGTGGCTATATTAACATACAACAGAGGAGTGTGCCATGCTGGGATAACATTACACCTCGGATGGTTGGGCATGAGGGTCGAAGGCTGAGTGTGTCTAACACCTGAGAAAAGATGTCATCTCACTAAACCCACCCTGGAGTGCATTACTGCTATTAAACAGTGTCTCATTTTAATACAGAATAAAAAAATAATTTAAAAATAGTTTTTAGTTGATTTTTTCCCCATAGAGTTTTTCTCTACTAATGGTCAAGGCAGCTGCTCAGCCCTGTCCCTCCTCCTCCCAAACGGTGCCTGCTACCCCTGGGACCTACCTGACCAATGAGCTCTCTCATGACTTGCCCCCCCCACGGAATGGCTGGAGGAAGGGCCGTCCTCTCCTAAGTCCACAAGTCCAGACTGGACTAGGTAGCCTAGTCAGCAGCATGGGTCAGAGGTATGTGGCAGGGCTTCCCCATCACTTTTCTGTTTTCCCCCTTACTTCATGATGCCACAGTGACATGGAGGATACATGGGCATGGAGGCGTACATGCGCTCTGGAAGTGCAACCCCTTCTACCCACCCTGACCTAAGTCTGCCTGCCTCCTAGACATTGGTGCTACAACCAGGCCTCTACCTGGTGGCAGCCAAGAACTGGGACAACACACCACACTGATCCAGGAGAGGAGAGCTGCCTGTTGGCCACTGGATCCTCACCTAGCCCTGCCTCTCTCCCGCTGACCCCCAACAACCTGAGTTCATTTACACCACACGGCTATCTTTTAGTTGCTTTTTTAGTGTGGAAGCATATTGATCTATGATCAACCTTATACAGTGATGTGCTGGGATAATATCACTGTTGAAGGTGGTCACTGACCAATCAAGACATAGGATTTTTCTTTGCCATTGTATAATTAAGCAGTAATACACAACAGGGTGTGGTACATCATGAGATATCATCATGCCTCGGGTGTGTTGTGAGGCATGAGGCAGAGTGTCTCTCTCATGCACCCAAGAAGTGATGATATCTTATGCTATACCACACCCTGGAGCGTATTATTGTGATTATAAAATGGCCCTAAAGTGTTAGTAAATGTCTGAACTTGGTAATCAAGTCTTTTAGACCATGACGATATTGTGAGATATCATCATGGTCAAAGACTGCTTTACCCAGTCATCTTCTAGGATTTCTCCTCTCCATTTTATAATGTGTATCTGATCATAGGAGGTATGTGTAGAACAGGCGACCCCATTCATTCCCAAGATAATTCCAGTTCCGATAGTCAAACACAACTCTAAACCAAATTTCCCTCAGTTTTGGGATACATGGCCAGCCTGTAACAGACTGCTCTCTTCAGACCTAGAGAAGCACTGAATGAACGTACTTAACCCATGGAGAGAAGGGTAAGAGGGGCAGAACCCCACCCCAGATTGAAGACAAACTGTGACAGCTAACAGCACCAGCCATAGGTGAGCACAGAAGATGCACAAAACAACAAATATTTTATAGCAGTATTAGGAAAAAAAATGTATTTTAATTTTATTGCATCTGCCCCCCACCCCCAAAAAAAAAACATGGTGATTTATGGGATTATAGTTAGGGTACATTTAGTTGCAGAACTGAATTGTATGCTTGAACTAAATACAGTGCAATATTGTAGTTTTGCATACAGAATGCTTCAAAAAATGTTTTCATGGTTTAGGAGCACCAAAAGTTAGAAGCCATTTTGGTCCTTGAAAATGAGAGTCACTATATAGTTTAGAACATATTTTCTTGTGGTAATGCCTTTTATTAGACTAACTGAAGAATTTTTACAAGGGTTTTTTTAGACCTCCGAGGATGTTGGAGGTCTCAAAGGATTGTGTAGAAATTATTCTGTTAGTCTAATAAAAGGTATTACCACAAGTGTACTAGATTTTCCTGAGACTAACACATACCACAAACTTGCAACTATATAGTTTAATACCTTTTATTAGACCAACATATATTGTAGAAAGATACTGTACTAGGGTTTACATTCATGGTACCTGGAATGGAAGAAGGCCAAGTTGCCCATTGTGACTGACCCCCTTTACTTAGGGGTATTAACAGTTTAAATTCCCTGAAGTCATCACTTTGCTCAAATTAGATTTAAACATTACAAATAACCTACACTCAACTAGTGTTTCTGGCAATCTTTTCCATATTCCCACCGCCCTCTGGTCAGAGAAGTAGCTTTCCTGTTCAGTTTTAAATGGTTTTCACATTAAGTCGGTACTTAAGTTCTCATGTGTTATGATTGCTAACTTAGAACACCAACTTCCTTTCCTTTCAAAGTGTGCTGTCATTATTTTATCAAGCAATAAAGGTTACATTCAGTGCCTCCTCCCTCCAAACTAAGTACCGCAGTCCCAAGTTTTTTTATTTATTTTTTTTCCTCGTCTCGTGCCCAGCTTTGAGTGTATTAGTTTGGTTGCCTTCCTCTGGGCCATTTCCAATCTTACAATGTTCTTATTTATACCTGAGGTCCAAAACTGTGAACAATGGTCTAGGTGGGGTCTTACATGTGAATGACAGAGTGGGAGTATAACCTCACCAGATCTACAGACGAACACTCTCCTGTTCCACCCCAGGATTTTAATTACTTTCTTCAACTGCTGTTCATATTGCAGTGTTGCCTTGAAATCATTTTGGATAATTACTCCCAGATCTTTATCTTATGCAGTTGTCTGCATTTCTCAGCTACATAAGGAGAACTTTGCTTGTCTGTTCCACCTATCCATGTGGTGTGCCACTCATTTTTCAATGCTGAAGGCCATACCATGTTAGTTGCCCATGCTGATGATATCATGCAAAAGCTTTTGAAGCCACACGGGGACTCTTTCTCATCAGTTATTAGAACATAATAGTGCAGTGGGGAACCTACAGAATAAATATATTTTTCTTCTTCAGCCAGAGTTAGGAGGCTTGCATTTAAACTTTAAATCCAGACTGGCTGGCATCCCTAGACAGGAGTCCCACAGGAAATCGGTAGCTTGAATTAGGATCCAAGAGAGTCAAAAGACAATTCTGAAAGTAAGTCACAGAACACCACGTAGTACATGAAAGCATGATTTGGAACTGGCAAGTGAGAATGAAGGGAACAACTGTTACTGTGTTCCTCCCATGGGAGTTTAACATACTTGACAAAGACTGGGTGGTGGAAGAGGTCCAAGATAGAGCAGGGAGGGATTTCTCGTCAGTCATGAAGAGCTGTTTCTTTTTTCAGCGTGTCAAGTAAAGAATAGGAGAGGATGTGGTTCTTCAGCAGCTACTAAGTAGTAGAGAAGATACAGTCAAAGCAGTAAGGGTTAGGGAGCCAGTGGAAAATAGTGGCCACAACAAAATCTAAAGGAAAATGATTGTGGCTAAACTGATATATACACTACTGAGAGGGAGGGCAAATGACAAGTGGGAGGCCATGAAGCAGCATATCATAGAGGCAGCAACATGAAAGCAGTGACATGCCTTGGCATTCTGATGGGTAACAAGGGCAGGAGGGCTAGGTGGAGGTCTCTGTGATTGTCCAAGGTACTCAAGGGGAAGTTAAGGGAGGAGAAGAGAGTATTTGATAAGTGAACATATTCTGGGGATACAACATGGAAAGTAGAGCATAGAACGCTACAGAAGGAATGTAGAGTAATTATTGCACTGGCCAAAACGGGTCTGGAAGACAGAATTACACAGTTGAAAAACTGAAAGGAATGATAACACCTTTTGTTCAATACACAGAGAACAAACAGAGAGTTGGGGAATAAGGTGGGGCCCACATTTATTGGAGAGGAGAAGGGAACCATTGAGCTAGGCATGTGGAATACTAGACACTGAATTACTAGTATATTATGTTCATATTCAGCTAAGACACTCAGGGCATGGCCCCCTAGGGATGGAATGTATGGGAGATTTGTAGGATAAACAGGAAGCAGTGCTGATCATACCATAACTAGTAGGCAGGAATCTAGAGAGTGTGAATCTGGGAAAGTCCCAGGGTCTGTATGGTATGTACTCAAATGTGATACTGGAGTTCAAAGGGGTTCTCAGTAGGCCACTTGTTAATATTTGGGGGGGGTATCTTCTCATAGTAAGGACAGTGCTGAAAAACTAGAAAATAGCCACTGTTGCCCCATAGTCAAAAAGCTTGCAAGCTGAAACCCAGGTAACTTCAGGCTTCTGAGTCTTACTTCAGTGGTTAACAAAAATGGTTGCATCAATCACACAAGATGCAGTGGTTCAGTATGTGGAAGAGAATGGTCTGTTCTCTAGTATACAACATGGCTTCACAAATGAAAGATCCTACCAATCCAACATGATTGACTTCTTTGAGGAGGTACTGTAATTAAGGTGGTGAATAGGGACTGGATAGTGTATTTAGTATATCTTAACATAAGCAAGATCTTCAGCACCCCCACAAAAAAGTCATGGAAAAGGGAGTGTAAGTAGCACAATATTGAGTTCAGAAAGCACACAGGAAGTGGATCACAAACTGACTGACAGGAAGCAGAGACTGGTGGATGGCCACCATTGACAGTGGAGGGATGTGGCACATGGAGTAGCCCAGGGGTCGCTACAGGGTACAGTACTCTGTAACATTTATTAATGACCCAGCAGATGAGGGTGGCAGCAGACTGCTCAAAGTTACTAAGGAAACTAAATTGGCAAGAAGAGTGAATCATAAGGGGATGCATCACGGGGGGAAATGAAAACATTAAGGGCATGGGCCAATGAATAGGAGCTTCGATTTAATGTCAGAAAGCCCAAAGTACTACATCCGTGGTAAGGAATCTGGGTTGCCCACACATCCTGCAAGGTGCAAAAGTAGATCACACAACTGAGAAGAAGGCTCTAGGAAAGTATACTTGTGAACAGTAAGTTAAAGGGACACTGTCAACCATTTTTGCAGCATGTTATTTCTAGCCAAAAATCCACATTTTATGATTGCTTACCTTTTCTGAAATTCATTGATGTTGCTGGTTGTTTCATCTGTCTTCTTTCTTAATAGAACTGAAATGCATGCCAATGGCACAACTATGTCCGACCTTGTTTTGTTTCAAACCCTTGATCTACTCTTTTTACATACTTCTTGAACATTAGGAACACCCCCAAACAGTACAGCCTCTCCCGATGCAACAGTCTCCTCTCGTCCCATTGCATCATGAGTGGTGAGACCATGCTGGGGGTAAATACAAGTCCAGGAAAGCTGCAGCGGAAGTTGATCAAGGACTGTAACACACACATTTTTGTTTGGTAACACCAGTGTGGTAGGCAGTCTGTTCCTCACTTTTAAAAAGCAAAAAAGGAATCAGAATCAATCTGCCAGATACATTGGCAACCCCTACACAATGTGACCAATCATAACACGTGTTTGCTTTTTTTTAACAAGAGACATGTTAAGGCCTAAGGTAGTTGACAGTGTTCCTTTAACATCACATGGGCAATATGCTGCCACCCACAATCAGTACATCATACACAGTATTGAACTGCATTGGGGTGGTAAAGGGCAAGTCAAGGGAGGTGTTGGAGGCCTTGGTTAGACCACATCTGGAGTACTGAGTCCAGTTCTGGTCACTGCAGTACAGAAGGGACATTATACAGATTAACAGGATCCAGCACAGGGCATGCAAGCCGAGTATCAGCATGGGGCTAAGAGTTATATGAAGAACTGGACATATTCCAATTATTTAGTCAACAGAAGAGACTGCTGCGGTGACAGGATCACAGTTTTCGGAATATTAAAAAAGATAAATCAGTTTCAATACAAACAAATGTTTCAGCTGGTAAGCATACACTTTAACTTGAAGGGGCATTAGTATTACAGTGGTTAATATGCAATAGCTTACCTAGTGGGTTGTAGAAGCTAGTAATGCTTAGACTTTCAAAGCAGGACTAGACAGATTCCTAAGTGAGAGTGCCATTGAGGATTACACAGCATGAGTAGGTGTAACATTCCAGCTGATGTGATGTATGAATGCATGTCCTTAGTCAAACTGTATATACTCACTGTTGTGTATCAGAAAGGGTGGACAAGATTGATCCTAAGTCATGTCCTCCACCACAATACTGTAACATAGCAAAAGACACAACCAACATGGCTATCTGTCCATGCTATGTTGCCCTGCTGAGGATGCTACTTGCCAGTCATTTACACACTGTATGTGCCATCTTAAAGCAGTGGTACTTCACTTGAGAACCTGAACAAAACAAGTCACTGGCAAAATTACTAGCAGCACTGACCAGGATGACCAGAATGAATTCTGCATCATCTCTACCAGCCAAACCTTTCAGAAATAGAAGGATAACTACAGAGTACAGTAACACAGTCTCTGTGCTTGGACTTCCACCACCACTGCGGTGTTTGATGTCACCTTTGACTCCATCACTTTACCAAAATGGAAAAACTTGATACAATGCTTTAAGTGTTTCCTGACTGCCTATGACACTGATGACAATACTAGGAAATGTACCCTGCTGCTACATTATACCAGCAAACAAGTCCATGACATCTTTAAAGTAATGTGGGTTCACGAGAGGGAGGTTTTCCCAGACTATTGTTGCCCCGCTCTTCAGACCCCAACTGGTGGTCATGAGGACCAATGGAGTCCTGACCTCCCCTGAGCTGAAAACTGAACTTCAGCTCCCTGCTTATCAGCCCCCCGCTGGTGGTCGTGAAGGCCAAAGGAGTTCTGCCCTCCCCCCCGAGCTGAAAACCGAACTTCAACTCCCTGCTCAGCCCCCCCGATGGTCGTGAGGACCAATGGAGTCCTGCCTTCCCCCAGGCTGAAAACTGAACTTCAATTCCCCATTCTTCAGCCCCTACTGGTGGTCATGAGGGCCAACGGAGTCCTGCCCTCCCCCCAAGCTGAAAACCAAACTTCAGCTCCCTGCTCTTCAGCCCCCTGCTGGTGGTCAAGAGAGCCAATGGAGTCCTGCCCTCCCCCTAAGCTGAAAACTGAACTTCAGCTCCCTGCTCTTCAGCCCCCCTCTGGTGGTCGTGAGGGCCAATGGAGTCCTGCCCTCCCCCCGAGCTGAAAACCAAACTTCAGCTACGACCAGAGGTGCGGCAGCTCAACCTTGTGCTTTGGAAGAGCGTGTGTGTTATCCAGAACAACAGACTCTGATTGTGGCACCAACTTCAGATTTGGCCTGTTCTGTTGTTACTCTGCCTTTAATTCAATTGGCTGAACTATGCAGAGAGTTTATTTTTAACTGCCTTGACTTTAAAAAATGTACATTTCTACCCTTCCTACGGGGTGCTTTAATTGATTTTTCACATTATTAAGGGCAGCCTGCAATGAGCTAAAATGAAACGGCTTTTTTAACTTAAGACAGTGCAGTTTTCAGCTCCAGGGACTGTGTTCTTAAATTGGAGCTTATTTTAACCTAAGACAGTGCAAGTTTCAGCTCCAGGGACTGAGTTCTTAATTCAGAGTTTATTTAACTAAAGACAGTGCTATTTTCAGCTTAGGATCAGCCCTATTCTAATTTGAAGTACAATTGCTGCTGTTAACTTGCATTTTGGCCAGCCCCACCCCCTCCTTACCTTCTTATATTAATCCTCCACTTCTGTTCTCTCCTCAGCTCCCCACTCTTCAGCCCCCCGCTGGTAGTCGTGTGGGCCAACAGAGTCCTGCCCTCCCCCTGAGCTGAAAAATGAACTTCAAGTATGACCAGAGGTGTGGCAGCCTAATCTTGTGCTTTGGAGGAGTGTGTGTTAGGCCCTGCTGACGCAATGCGTCAGCTGCCCCACCACCCCTCCACCACCCTTGGTGAACTACATATTATATAAGGAGGGTCACATGTTTGTGAACATCAATCACCCAACCTTCCCCTTTGCAGCTTATCTGCATTCACCGCTAGTGGCCGCTACAAGCCAATACTGCATCCCATTCCCATCCAGCATCACCATGCTGCACCGTGTCTCAACAACTATTTTCATTATATCCCTACTTGCACCATTAGCATCCCTCCGGCCCTCTTCCTTCCCTGAATCACAGCCTAACCCTCTAGTAATTACCTCCCCTAGTACATTGCCACATCACTGTACCACTTCCACAAATGGACAGCCACCCCCCCCCCCCGCTCCACCCCATTATTGGATTCCTGGTCCTTCGATTCTCCCTCCCTCCCTCCTTTCATGCTGGGCTGTCAGCCATGAAATTTGCTGTGCAGGGCAACTTCACATATTCCTCCCAGATTCCTTCAGCTCACCGCAAGCTAAAATGGGCCTTACCCAGTACAAAACTGCTGATAACTCTACTGCTCCTCTTAGCTGGGAACATCAAGCTAAACCCTGGACCAACTACCTCCACCAGTCGCAACCCCTCTCCAACTACCCTGAGGCCTAAAAGTAGCCCACTTAAATATATACAGCATCCTACAAAAATTGACCTTGCTACAACCAATTGTCCTATCCCTCCGACCAGAAATCCTGATCATCATTGGGACCTGGCTGAAGCCGCACAACCAGGATGCTGAAATAGCTATTCCTGGCTACACCGTCATTCGTCATGACTGCCCGGGTACCAAGAGAGGTGGCGGCATAGCCATATACATCTCATCCCTGATAAAGGTCACTCCAGTCTCACTAGCCATGCACTCACCATTCATTAATGCCTGCTAATAAAAATCTATTTACCCATATCAATCCCCATATTTATAGCAGGCTCCTATTGTTCCCTAGACTCCATGTTGCCTGCTGTCATAGAGCACCTAGATACCCTAAAAGCCCTTGCATCAGGGGACGAGCTCCATATCCTTGGTGACTTCAACCTGAACTGGCTCTCTGGTGCTAGCACCAAGCTCTGCAGCCATGTGGCAGCACTAAATCTGTTTCAACAGATCACTTAGCCCATGCACCTAAACCACAAAACCCAGAATTACTCCCTTTTGGACTGGGCCATCACCTCGCACCCCCACAGTATAATTGCCACTGGCCTCCTGCCAGATTCCCTAAGCAATCACCGCATGGTATACCTGGTAAGGAAAATATTTAGAGCCAAGACACCTCCACCAAGAACTCTCCTCATCAGATCCTATAAATCCCTTGACCTTAATGTACTCCTAAACGACTTAACAAACTCTGACTGGTCATTCATCCCCAGGGCAACCTCTGATTCCACCCTAGACTACTTCAAGTCCAGATTCCTTGCCATCTGGGATCACTATGCCCCACTCAGAAAGGCCCAAGTAAGTGGAGCTCATCTGCCCTGGATCTCTGCAGACCTCATGGACCACCTCCAAGCCAGGGACCAGGTATGGAAAACCTACAAGGTATCTGGCCCCAATGCTGAACACCAACACTACTGCATGCTTCATAATGCCTGCACAAGGCTTATCTGGCAGGTTAAAGCCAACTATTTTAAAGCATCCTTCCACAACAACATAGATCGCCCAGCTATGTTTTGGAAGGTGATCAAATCACTCTTTTCCCCTCGCACCCTTTCCCCCACCCATCCTAGATCTAGGTGGCTCCACTGTATCAGAACCTCACGCAGTGGCCTCTGTTTTCAACACCTTTTCCACTAACTGCTCAACCTCTCTCTTATCAAATCCTCCGCCTGCCCCACACCCTCCTGCATCTGCATCCCTACCCACCCAAATCCCCTACCCAGCTTTCTCCTTTTGCCTGGTTACTCTGTCTGAAGTACTCAATGCCCTGCTTACCCTCAATCCTTCTAAGGGTAAATGCCCCTTGGGCTTGGATGCCAAAAGGCTCTACCTTTCAATCCCCGACATCGCCATCCCCCTGGCGTCTCTCTTCAGCCTCTTCTTCTCTACCACCGCTATCCCTTCAGACTGGAAGCATCCCACAGTCATTCCCCCTCCCTAAAGGTGGTGATCCTTCCTCCCCAGGCAACTTCTGCCCCATCTCCCTCCTCCCCATATTAACCAAAATCCAGGAGCACCTAGTCCTCTCTCAATTGTCCTCCTTCCTCAACTCCTCCTCTTTCTTTACACCCTACCATTCAGGATTTATGAGATCTCACTCCATTGTTACTTCCCTCCTAAGACTCACCAATTCCATTCTTATGGGCAAGGACACAGGTCACAACACCTCTGCCATTTTTGCGTCCTGGCAAAGGCATTCAACACCATCTCCCACACCCTTCTCCTGTCCAAGCTCTCCCATACAGGGCTCTCCAGTGTGGCCACCAGCTGGTTCAAGTCATACCTGGCACGCAGGTCCCAATCAGTCAATTGGCACATCCCCCTCTGACCCCATCCCTGTCACCACCGGACTGCCCCAAGGTTCAGTCCTTGGCCCGATCCTGTTCTACATCTTCCTCAATGACCTGCCATTGGCCTGCCCACACACATCCATTCACATGTTTGCAGACAACACAGTACTGTATACATCAGGCCCCTCTCCCCTGGAAGTGGTGTCCAGATTCCAGCAGAACTTCAAAGATGTTCAGCTCTGGTTTCGCTCAAATCAACTTTTTCTCAGCACCAAGAAAACTGTCTCCTTAACCTTTGGCACGAGGCAGAGACTCTCCCGACTCCCCGCCACTCCCACCTTCCACACCTTAGATAGGACTTCCTTAGAGGATTGCACCTCATTTAGATATCTAGGGGTCTGGCTTGACCAGCACCTCAACTTTTCTGTACATATCGATGCTACCCACAAAAGACTACACCCCAGACTGGGTGCCTTATACCGAAACCATGGCTGCATCCCTCTGCCAGCTCGCAAGACTATTGTTCAGAAAATGATCCTCCCTATTTTTGACTATGGGGACATAGTCTACAGTGATGTCCCTAAGTACACCCTGGCAGGACTGGATCCTCTTTCCCACTCCTTCTGTCACTTTGCTCTGAACTATCCTCCCACCACCCACCACTGCGACCTCTACCAGTCCCTGAACCTCCCCTCGCTCCTGGATCGGCATCAGTCCCACTGTGCTAGGCCCTCAGTTATTGCCCTCCTACCTCACTTCTACCCTAACTGCCCAACCCCCCACATACTCACTCAAGAACTTCAACTCCCAACTCCTGCATGTCCCTTACATGGCAACCTCTGCCGGCCAGTCAGCCTTTAGAGCTTGCATGCCAAAACTACGGAATTCCCTGCCTGAGGACATTCAGCACGCTCCCTCCACTCGGCAACTCAACTCCCTCCTCAAAGGGCACTTATCCTTCACCTGCACATGTAACTCAAATTCACACTAGACCAAGGGCATAGCTCTCCAACTGTGGTTACTCTTAGTGTTGTATCCCTGTCCATGACTGGTTGTCATTTTGCACTTTCTACCAAGTTATTACCTTATTATCTAAGTTTGTGCTGTTTGCCTGATACTGTAAATATTCTGTATATGTAATCTCCCATCCCCAATACCCCCAGGATGCATCTGGAATCGAGCAGCAGTCCGCTTAGTATGCCTTCCTGGTAAAACCTTTAAATAAATAAATCTTCGATTGGGAGACCAGGGTGTCTGACAAGGAGAAGGCATTTGATACAGTATTGATAGATTTAAGTAAAGTCTTTAACGCAGTCCCCCACTGGAGACTTGTTGAGAAGCTAAGGGACTTGTGAGTTGGTGACCTGGGTAGAAAGCTGGCTAAGAGTAAGAATGCAAACGGTTATAGTAATCAGGGAGTTCTCAGAGGTAAGGGAGATTATGAGCAGAGTACCATAGGGTTGGTTCTGGGCTCTGTCCTTTTCAATGTGTTCATCTGTGACCAGGGGATGGCATAAAGGGCAAGGTCTGCTCCTTCACTGAAGACACAAAGATCTGCACAAGAGTTGACATGGAGTAAGAACAAGGGAATGCAATGATTATCTGGGCAGAATGGAGAACTGGTAAGATCTGGTTGCCATGCTTCAGTGCAAAAAGTGCAAGATGATGCACACTGGGCATAGGAAATCAATGGCGGTACTAGAATACAGCAAGGAAGAAAATGACCTAATGCTCATGATATCAGAAAGCTTAAAACCCACAGCACACTATAAGAGAGCCATGGGAAGGGCAACCAGGATGTTGGGATACACAGTGAGAGGGATCAAGTGCAGAAGTTGGGAGGTAATCCTCCCACTATACTGGTCTTTGGTGAGGCTACATCTGAAGTACTATGCAATGTGCTGAGTCCAGACCTGAGGAAAGACTGCAACAAAGTGGAAGCAGTACAGTACAGAGCAACAGAGATGATCCAGGGACTAGGGGCATTCCATACAAGGAGAGACCGGAGAATCTAGGCATGTACTCCCTCAAGATGAGAATGGGAAAGGGGTGACATGATACAAATGTACAAGTTCCTGCATGGAATAAACAGGGTGGATGCCAAGGATTTTTTTCCTTGAGCTCCGATACAGAAATGAGGGTGGATTTACTCAAACTAGCAGGAGGGAGTTTCAAGAGAGATGTATGGAAACACGTTTTCATGGAAAGAGTGTTTGCCAAGTGAAACAAGCTACTGGAAGAAGTGGTAAGGGTCAAATCGCTAAGCAGTTTCAAGGGAAGGGGGATGGGGCAGGCATAATGGCTTAGTCCAAAGATGAAGTACAAACTGAGAGTCAAGATTGCCACTAGGGCCAGAGCAGAGTAGTTAGGTAGGGTGGCACGCTGGATGGGCTGGTAGGCCTTTACCTGCCAACAATGTCTCTACATCAGTGTATCTATATATTCAATGTTCTACCAAAGACTACCAAAGCAGACAACTACACAGCAACAGTGTGATGGCTCAACAAGTTCTTCAACCAAGGGAAGAATAAAGAATGCCCAGTCCATGCCTTCCAGCAACAAGGACGGCACTGGAATCAGTCACTAGATGCCTACTGCACACAAATCTACCAGCATGCAAACACCTGTGAGTTTGCCATCATCAAGACAGAAATTAAGTCCTGAATAGTCCTGTGTTGCTCATCTTCACAGCACTGATGCTATGCCTCAAGGGACCCAAGCTTAACCATAAAAGACCTCCGAGACATAGCAAGGATGTTTCAGATGTCCAACCTACATGTATCTAGCATCAAGAAAAGGCACAGTCCTGCACCCCAATTGCTATATTAAACATGCCAGCGTGCAAACAGCTCCACCTACCATCTAAGCAAATCAGGTCCCAAGCTACCTGCAAAAGCTGTGGAGGTCCATATCTCATCCAAAAAGACAGTCATACTGCCCAGCAATGGATCAATCTGCAATCTACATAGCAAGCTGAACTGCTTTCCTTGCTGCTGTCTATCTAAGCTAAGGGACCATGGTGCACACAATCATAACACTGCAACCTGTGGAATGACACACACGGACAAACACCTAATTGCACTGTCAACACAGTCCAACCTGAGACAAGCTCCACTCAGCTCAATGATCAGCTTCTACCTTCTCCAGCACTGATGAAGAATATGTCTAAATAACACACAGATCAACTCATGCCGCACAGTATTTCACTGAAATTCAGGTAACGACATGCCCATCCGGGTAATGTTTGAATCGATAGCCAGTGTCAACATACTAGAAAAAGAAGCTGACTGGAACTTTAACCCACACCTCCAACTGCAAATAATAAGTTAGAATCTTCTCATATGGTTCTGTTGCTAAGTAGTGAGTCAACTACATGCCACAGCAAGGTTTTAGAACAGCACCACAAATGACATTTTCCACATACAGCCAGACAGTGTCTCATGTTACTGCATGACGAAAGGAATTAACTGCCACTGAAGTGCCTTTTTAGCTGTAGTAAGTACTGCAGTATGCAGTGGTATTGCATTGCATCTTTGTCAGCTCCACTGAAGTAAATGGAAATGACTGCTCCATAGTCAGCAATCAAACTTGATCTGCTCTCCCTAATCCACAGTCTTTTTTTTACTTGCTATTTATGCCCCCCCATCTCTGTGTCTGCTCCCTTCCTCGAGGCCCCCAAAAGTGATCCCAGCGGTGTGATGGGGGCACACCCCAGCCACAGATAACCCCCCCAGGTGGAGTTGGAGGGAGACATCCCAAACCCTCCAGCCAATGTCCAACTTTGTTGGGCAGCCCATTTGCCCCCACCATACCACCTAATCCCTTTTCCTGGAGCAGACATGTTTCTGTTTTTTTGGAGACGTGGAAGCATGACCTCAAGTGCCACCAACGCCAACCACGCCTCCTCACACTGTTGCGACACTGAGCTGCCATGCCCCAGCATCCACTAGAGGTCAGTCCAGCAATGGCCTTTGCCCCCACCTCCCAAGGGGAGATCAGCAGTTCTGTGGATGCTCAGCCCCCCCCTTTCCCGGCCAGCCCTCCAGCTCCCGGGCTCATTCCCGAACCAGAGTCGCTGGTGTCACAAGTGGTAGCACTACCACTGCGCCAGTGGGCCGGCCCCCCAATCTACATTTTCAACCTCCTTTCATCCAGGATTCCAAGTCCTACATCTGAACTATTGCAGATGTCTGAATTGCAGAAGGAACCTTGGCAAAAAGATCTGCATTAATTTCTAAGGATGGTTCCCCTCTGGTGACTACCTGTTGGTGATCATAGATGAATATTCTAGTTACCAAGTGGTAAAAATTGCATCCACTGTGTTCTCTGCTGCAGCTACTAGTGTCAACTCAAAACTCTATTCTCCATGTTTGGCATTCCACAAAAAGATAGGTTTCACAGTGGCTCTCCATTCTGTAGATGGGTTCTTGCCAGTGTTGCCCAATACCTTAGCTTCCATCACTAGAAAATAACAGAATCAGAATGTGCAATGAAAACCTTAAAGGGGAAATAAAGTTTGCAAAACCTCATGACATGTGAACATAAGAACATACCAGCAAATAAAGGCCTTACAACCTATCTTGTATGCTCAAGTGTGTACAGTCCTCCTGGGTCTGCAGTGGGATGTCCGAATGACCATGAAATGCTCTTTCAAGTAAGGTTTTGGCTTACCTGTAGGTCTTTGCTGTCCAGAGACATTCAAATGTACATCAGCTATTAATTAAAATGAGGCATGTGTCATGTAATGTTTTGTTGAGTCAGGAACTGATGTCATGGGAGAACTAGCTGTACTTAAGGAGCAGGTGTTCACAACTATTAAACAGGCAATTGATCATTTTAATCGACTTTTAATGTGTTACTAAAAGACTTTCTACTTTATAGTAATTGCTTTTATGTATGTTAGAGTGATCTACACAACTGCAACTAGCGTGCCACAAAGTGTCCAGTGTCAGTTCTTGTCTGAAACAGTTAGGTAACCTCTTTCTGCTGCCACCACCCAGTTCTACAACTGGCACCAGTTCTCATCTCACCTGGGCCACTTCCTTCTCCATGCCTAGCCTCTATACAAAAAGAATTTGGCCTGCCCTATTGTCTTTTAGAGTCAAGATGGGGATTTGAGGTCCATCTGCAGTCTCTGCCATTTTGTGATATACAACAGAATTTAAAACCATTGATTCCTGTTCTCTTCCAAGGAGTCCTAGCTTACACACACACACACACATATTGTCTAGCTTAGAAATTCATTACAATGTACAGTAAATTAAACTAGAGTGTATTTTTGCCTTCACATTTCAAACTCAAGTAATAAGAATTAAAAGTCTGGTATTGTAATATTAGAAACTAAGAAGTCAAAGTATTTCAATGAGAAACTGCAGATTTAGTTCTTTTTCAAAAGACATATACAGTTCTTTCAATAAAACATTGCACTTTTTATAATGTATTTGTAATACTGTTTTCATTCTGTATAATTTTATAGTCAATAAACAAGTAATTAGCTTCTGTTTTTTTTTACTTCATCATATGGTTACACTTTATTTTGTGTCCATTTCAAAGTAACTAATCATTAAGTCTAGCGGCATCGATATGGTGCACTATCCACGCTCAGGCAGAGCAGTCTTCCTTCCCCTGTAAATCTAGCCAGACATATTCAAGCTAAGCTCCTCCCACCCAACTGAGTGGTATACTCCTCAGCTTCACCCCCTGACATTAGATCTTCCTCTGCACTGAAGAGTCAGGTCTCCTCCTTCACACCTCCATGTACAGTGTAGGCATATTCTAAGTGAGCCATTGACAAACTTGCTTTCTGCTAGTTTGTGAGTATATTTCTCAGTTCTGCTTCATTGTTGACACTGCTATGGAACAAAAGGAAACCAAAACGGGTCTTGTATTTAAGCGCTGCATACAGTGCAACCAGAAAATGTTGAGGACGGACCTGCACATCATGTGTTTTTACTGCCTTGGGGCAGAGCACAACATCACTACCTGCAGGATCTGTAAGCCCTTGTTATTGTAATCCCTCAAAGACCACTATGTCTGTCTTCTTCTCTGCTGGCTGGCTGAATGAGACATCTGCAACCCAGCTCACGGCAATGAAAGAGGTGGTGGCTAAAGCTGCAGTGGAGGCCTCGTTGGCCTCAGTGCTGCTCCTGGTCAGGGTCAGTGTTGGGGAATCATTCTCTGGGATGTTTCAGGACATGTGAATGTCTCTTCAGACCTATGGGGATCGCCCCTCCAATCACAGCAGCAAGAAAAAATCCAAGAAGCCCTGCTATCAGTCATGGAATGGGAAAGAGCACCCCCTTCCCACTCCTGTGATTCCCTCCACTGCTCGATGGCCATTGAGCACTTGGCTTTGGCTGAGCCCACCTTAGTCAAGGGTCAGGCTGTTAGTTCCACGGTACCCTCATCAGGCTTTTTGGCCTCGACACAGGCTGACCAGGTGATCAAGATTTTTCTTGACCTGGTCAACCCACTGTCAGAAGGGGTCCAGACAACTTGATCTCTAGGACTCTGGTCCTTTCAACTCTCTCTCTTTGTCTCTCTCTCTCTCTCTCTCTCTCTCTCTCTCTCTCAGGAGGGTCAGAAGCAGTAGGAGGACCCGGTTGTCTCTTCCCAGGAACTGCCTCCCGCAAGGGTCGTGCAACAGAAGCCAGTCTGTGTGATCTACACAGCACCTCCACCTGCTTCTCCTCACCACTGGCAACAGAGTTGTCAGTCAAGGTCTAGGTCTCAGTCAAGACTGCGGTCAAGGGATTCTTTATTCTCCCTATCTCACTTATCTGGGAAGCACTGCCACAGGAGTTCCTCATCATCAACCGACTAAAAGAGGCTCTGTTGCAGGCTGTGACAGCACTATAATGACATGCTGTGGTAGCAGTGGGCTTTGGTTTGGCAGTATAGGGCCTTACCTATCACCCCAGTGATTCCTTGGATGCCTCTAGTCCAGCCCATTCCAATTCTGTCAAGACAAGTGTTGCCAGCACCCATCTCTCCCCTCATAAGGGTGGAATGGCCACCATGGCAGCCATTGCAGAGAGCCCCCACCAAAGACTCCTGTCTGGCTACTGGCTTGCCAGGCTGGTTGTCCGTGGAGATGATCCACTCAGCTGAATCCGGAGAGGTGCATGGTGGGAAGTGGCCAAGGGCCATGTTTGAAGAGTCCTCTTATGACTCCAATGGGTCCTCCATGCAGTCCTTAAGGACCCATGGGATCGACCATGTACCAGCTGAAGAACTGACCACCGACCACGGCCCTGTGTCTTTTGAGGCTATGCTCATACTGATCTCGGAGTCCATGCAGATCCCTCTGGAACCAGTTCAAAAGATAGCTCAATACCCCCTTACTGAAATTTTGGGCAGGGATGAATTCCAGGGGTTGTCTTTCTGCTGTCCAAGGCCATCCTTGGACCGGGCCAGAACACAAATAAAGTGGTGCTACACCAGGCTCCAAAATAATAACTTAAAAGTTTTATTGAATCACTTCCAATCAACAACGCCCGGGCACTTTGAGGGATCAATCCCTCTTCATCAGGGGGTGGAGTCTCATTCAAAAAATTAACATTTAAGTAGTACAGACAGGCTATGATGTACATAACATGTGACAAATAGGTGAATTACATTTGTCACCAGAGTTTATTAACCTGAACCCAACAGTATCATCTCTAATGTGAAAACGTAAAATCTGCAAAAAGAAAAGTTTTTATTATGTATAAACAATTACGATGGAAGAATGCATCTCTACATACTGGGTGCTAGCTGGTATGCCAACGGTGGCAGAGAAGGTAGTCTGGGGTCTATCACTTCTTCAAGGGCTTGGACCACTTGTCTTTGCCGGTGCATAAATCACTCCACCACCACCTTGTGACTTGTTGCTGGTGTTGGTAATGCTCATGGGCAAGCCATCTGAGCCAATGCACAGGTGTGAGATGTCACACCTGTCATGGAAGACCACCTTATTGGTGGCTATCACCACCGCCAGATGGATCAGTGAGCCTCAGGTACTCTATATGGAGTCCCCATACCTGGTCTTCCACAAGGACAAGATTGTTCTCTGTCCCCTCCTGAAATTCCCCCCAAAGGTTGTGACTGAGGTTCACCTTAACCAGGTGATTAATCTCCTGGTGTACTTCACTAACCTAACCTCAGAGGCCGAGCACAGGCTCCACTCATTGGACCTGAGGTGAGCGCTTGCTTAGTACAAGATGTGCATGGCTGGAATTTGGGGACAGGTTTACCTGCTCTTTGTGACATATGCTGAAGCTACACTCGGCAGACCGGCAGCTAAGTGGACAATTGCCAGGCAGTTAGTCTCCTGCATCAACCTCTGCTATAGGTTGGTTGGCAGAGAGCTTCCCGTAGGGTACCGCTGCCTTGATGGAAACTTCCAGGGACATCCCTATCCAGGAAATCTGCAGGGCTGCTACCTGGAAGTCAGCACACACTTTCATCTCCTAACACAACATTGACCATGACTCATGCCGGGATGCTGTTTTTGGGACCTCAGTTCTCCAATCGCTTTTTGCCAAATAGGGGTATGTGCCTTTCCCCCTCCTCTCTGATAACTGCTAGGAGTCTGCCAGAGTGTGGATAGTGCACCATATCCAAACCCCCAAAAAATGTGGATTACTCCCCTGTAACCGTAGTTCTAGTAGTGGTATATGGTGCACATCCACACAACCCACCCAACCTCCCCTGGCAAGTAGCACATGGATCCTTGCTTTCAGAGTGAAAGATCTGACATCATGGGGCAGAGCTAAGGAGTATACTACCTGTATGTGTAGGAGAAGCTTAGTTCGAAGATGTCTAGCAAGATTTAAATGGGAAGGAAGACTGCCAGAGTGTGCATGTGCAACATATACCACTCCTAGAACTACGGTTACAGGTGAGTAACCCTCATTTACATGCAACAGGGTAATTACACTGTAGTTACATGTTTATTGCAGGCCTGTTGCCAGCTGGGGTTCATCTGGTTCGAACAAACCCCCCCTCTCGTTTTGAACCTCCTTTCTGTTTTTTTAATTTTTTCCATTTTTGTGTACTACTGTCCCTTTAAAAATTTGATGTGATGGTGCTTTAAGAGTGTGCCCAAGCATCTTCCCAAGTGACTGACATGCACCCCCCCATCACCAATGCTGCTGCCAATCATTCAGTGATAAGCGATCCCCCTCCCTGATCTGTCAATCAGTTCCTGACCCTTGCCTGTTGCCGAGTTGCCCAGTCTTTTGTGCCGCTGCCTACCCCAGAGACTAATCTGGCCACCAAGCAGTAGTGCGAAAGGCACATAAGTGTGCCCATAATGCATCTGTGCACCAGCCATCATGAGCTGCAAGATGGATCATGGAGGATGTGAGGCATGGGAAGTTTCAGCCACCGCCAAGAAAAAAAAACAAGAACAATGCAGCCACATTTATAACCGAGTACTTCAGTCTGCAGTCAAGTAATAAATGTTGCCTTTTTTTACATTTCTGTAACTTTTGGGTCAAACAGGTGTAACCCCCTTGTTACCCGGGGTTACTAGAATCCCAGTCAGACCTAGTGGTAGGCAGGGAAGGCAGCTTGTGAAACTCCAGTTAGATGGGTTTCACACTGTCTCACTCAGTTCTCAGTCTCAGCTGAGTCTGAGGGATGACATCACCAATAGAACTATCACAGCTGCATGAGCCACATTGGAATCTGCAGCAAGGGAGTTGGCATAGAACGTTGGGAGGTTTTGAAGTCAGTCAGTCAGTCAGTCAGTGTGAGTCAGTGAAGCATGAAGTTGGGAGCTTGCTGAGAAAGCAGCTCAGTGAAGGCTCTAGGAGCCTCAGCCCTGACAGAGGGCTACTTTTAGTTTAAAAGGGTGTGTGTCTCCACCTTAAAGAGAGACACAGAAGATAATTAAAGCGGTGGAAACCTCTGTTTTCGGGTCTCAGTGCACCCTCCCTTCGGGGGCGGGGGCAAGAAGGGTTTTCCTGCAGATTCCTTGGGCAACCCCCTAGTTCTGTTTCTAAAGGAGAAGCTGCCTATGTGTTCCAGAGTTTATTTGGGAGAACAAGAAGATTTGTGAGTCACCTGTGGGGCACCTGCAACGTGAGGGTGAGTGTCTGCTCTTGCTAAAAGGGCCTATGTTTTTCACCCTGGGACTTGTGTGACAATGTGGGGATTGAACTACTAAATATTGGGAAACCTAGAGTAATGGGCTAAGCAAATTAAAAGTAGGTTCAAGTCCTGAGTTTGTTGGGATGCAAATGATATGTAGAGGAGATGTGACAGACGTCTACCCAGAATCTACGTTTGAAAGTTTTCAGTAAAGGAATTGTTCAGTGTCCAGAGAAATGGCCGGGTATGGGCTGTGGGAGCTGGAGGTGGGTGTCCCCCCATCTTTAGTGACCAGGTCCACCTCTACGGATTTCTTCTGTGGATTTCTACTTTACCTAGGGCACTTGGCCCATGAGGAGGGAAGTACCCAGACATGGGATTGTAAGGAAAATTCTCTCTAGGAGTCAAAGACTCTAGTGTGGTTTGGGGAGCCATAACAGGATAATTGGTTCATTCCTCAAATGGACCGCGGATCAAGTGGCCGGCGGGGGAGCCGGGCCAGTGGGGAAAACCCAAGTAGTGTACAAGTTGGGCTGTGTACCCAAAGCTGCGTGCAAGTCCAGGCTGTGTGCCTGGTGAGTTTAGAGCCTGAGAGCTGGAAATAGTGCTAAAGTGTTCTGTTGTCTCTAATCTGCATTACCAGGAAATGTAGCCCCATGGGGGTCTGTCTTTGCTTTGTTTGTTCAGCTTGGATGTGAATAAAAGCCACACTTAAGAATCCCATTCCTGGTTCTGGACATTACAGTTATTGCTTCCTGTGTTCAGATTTACTTGGGTGCCCCTGTGCAGAGTAGCCAAACCTAGGCCCCCCTGTGCCAAGTAACCTCATCATCCCCAAACCCAGTCCCCACCAGGTACTGCTGTCAGTTTCAACAGCATGCCACCTGTCATTTTGGCAAAAAGGCAGGGGTGAGGGGTTACACAGGTGTATGGATTACTTCTGCATCCCTAATTTAGGAATGCAGAAGTAATCTGTTGTCCTGTAATAAGTGTGCAGGTAATTTTTTTTGTAATTTAAGAGATCAGTTATAACAACTGTACATCTTCCTTTCCTTTGACTATGTGTCCAGCCCCTTGCTGTCTAGCTAGCACGGTGGGTCACTCTATGGTGATTAAACAAGATGGCAGTGTGGTAATGGTTTTTGGAAAGTGCACCAGCTTGTGAACCAGGGATAAAGGGATAACATTCACAGCCAAATGCTGTGTAACTTTGCGCAAGTCACAGTAAGATCCCAGTGCTCCAGTCCACCCAGATACATATTCAGGGTTCATTTCAGACATTTATCTCTATGTGGGCATCGACCCACTGGGTATAAAAAGTAAGAGTCAACTGAAAAAATGAATGGGTCATATTTAATTGTTCAACTGAGCCCAGATTCATAAAACTGCAGTTTAAAAACCATGTTCAGGTAGAAGAAAAGATCGGTCAAAAAACTGTGAATTGTCCCTATCCCCCACCCAAATGTACCCTGCATATTAATGGAAAGAATGAGGACTTCACTGGAAAAGAGATGCTGCAGAGTGAGATCTGAGGTAGCATACATTTTGAAAAATGAGAGACAAAAAGGAACTCATTGGGGGGATGCCACACACACTGTCAGGCCATCCGTGACCTATGGCTTCTGGTAGCCCAGCGGCCCCATACCCTAAAAGCAAGCTGGCACAGAAACAGTTAAGTACTGTACAATATCCAGCCAAAACTAGCTGTAAACTCTGACATGAGGTACGGTACACTGATTCTTGCCATCTTTGGGTAATGAATACATTATTAGTATACGATGTGAGCCACACAGATATTACTTGTCCTGGCAGCAAGGAGTGAAGGAGAGCTGACAGATGACTTCTTGAGCTTTAGAATTAGTTACAGAATGAACTGTAGAGCATATAGTAACCCAAGGCTTCTATGACCTAGCAGCCCCCAGACCCCCTAATACCTGGCTAGCTGCATGGTGAATTGTATGTGAGGTCAGCAAAATTCTGACATCAAACTGGCCTATGTCAAGACAGCAGGTGACAACTGCAGCCAATATATGAATCAATTATACTACAGTGTCAGCATTTTGCTAACCTCACATACAGAATCCAAGTATGTATTTACATTGCAGCCAGACACATATTAATTTTAGAGCAAGGAGGTGGAGGAGAGTTCAGATATGAGTTATTTAGCTTCAGAATAACCCCAAAAATGCACCACAGAACATCTAGAATCTCTGGGCTTCTGGGGGCCTGATGGCCCCCAGACCCCCGGCTTTATTAACAGGTAACAGTAGAGCTCTGTCACTGTCAGCTTTCTGATCATTTTGAGGCAATAAAACAACTTATTTTGCACCTGCAACTTTGTATTACCTTGAGTCATTGGGTCTCATGTGCTACTGCAATTTCAGATACTGTTCTACTAACTTTCAGGGCTGGCTGCCCTTCAGTGGTGAGCACCGTTCCGAGTGGGTTGCTCGCAGCATTCTTTTTGGAACTATTAGCTATTATTAAATAAAGCAAGTGTTCACTTTTTATTTAAGATATACTTTATCTCTAATGATTTTATAATTTAATAGTTAGGAACAGTGTATGTCACTTGCTAACATACTAGCTGTTGCGAACTAAACAATATGGCTGCTAGTCCTAGGAATTGATTTTTCATGTAAGTATTAATACTTTTGTATTTCTATGTATTTGATTTCACATGTCTGCCTGTTTGTAATTTGCACTTTTTAATTGTGTATGCTGGAATAACTTACAGCAAGAAGCTTGCACCTTTTCAAGGGATTGCTATAAAAATTCAATTCGCTCTAGCACACGTCATTTGGTAAAGCATGCAGGATGCTGAGGTGTAGAGGGAGAGGTATTGATAGCAGGAGGAAAGAGGTAATGCAATCCCCTTTATAGATCTCTAGTGAGGCCATACCTCAGCACCCAGTTCTGGAGTTCACACATCAGGAAGGATAGGTACGTTCTGGAGACAGTGTAGTGCAGGGTGACAAAAATGATTCAGGGCCAACAGGGTAGGTCTTATGAGGAGCATCTCAAGTCACTAAACACTTACTTGCTGGAGACCAGAAGGAAGAGGGGTGATATGATGGAGACCTTCACGTTTCTAAAAGGAATAAACAGGGTGAACTGCATTCAAGGTCATGGGGCCATGGATATAAACTGACAGGAGGGACATGAGAAAGTATCATTTTTCAAAAAGGTTGGTGGAGCCATGGAACAGTCTACCAGCTGAAGTGGTAAACGTTAAAACAGTTGCTGGTTTCAAGCATGGTTGGGATGGAATGAAGGGTATAGTGGTCATTCAAGGTGAAAGAATCAGGAAGGAGAATGGGGGGAGGAGGGGAAGGGCTTAGAACCCTGGATGGACATTAGATCTCGGGCTGACTGGATGGAGCTTTGGTCTTTTTATACTATCATTGTCTATTTTCTATATCTCAAAGCAGCTCATTTGAATAAAACATCAGGTGATCACTGATAGTGGGCAGCAGTTTCCAGTTCATGCTGTTTGACACCTTATTGAGCACTGATGTTTGAAACTTATTTATGTTGGCTAAAGTTCTGGGGCAGGTTTTTTTAGATGGGGGAATGCTGACACATAAGGCTATTTTCTGTGGCATTATACACTGTCATTGGGCTAGTTATTTGCTGCTGGGTAACACATGCTCGCCTACTAAGGGCTAAGACACTCCACAACTCTGGCATCAATATAGAACCCTTCACTCTTCCCAATTTCTTGTCCATTGCTAGACTTCTCCTGGTTGAAGACTTTTTTTTTTGCATTATTTCTTTATGCCTCCTCCTAACGCACCTGCTGTCGTCCTCTCCTTCAGGCAGCCAAGTCCTTTCTGTTGCCTCCTCGGACCAATTCACCATCCAGCTGCTCTGTAGCCCCAGTTGTCCCGGGCATATCCCTTTGCTGGGGGGGCTCTCTCCCATATCCCGCCAGGGTCATCTGGAGGAGAGACTGGAGAGCACGTAGCACTCCCCTGCAGCTTTACCAAGGCATGGAAATGCAGCCTGGAGATTTCTTGGTCGAGAGATGCAGGGAGGTGGGCTGCTGTCATCCGGATGGCATGCGTGCATTTTCATGCTTTTCTGGTCCTCTCTTTGCGCCACTTTGTAATACCCCAGTTTCCACCAGGGGATGCTACAGAGCAGGGCTTCCACCCATCCCACCCCAGGAGAGGAGAGCAGTCCACCAGATGCTCAATCCTCTTCTTCTCTACCAACCCCAGCGCCCTGAGTCCATTCCTAGAACCTGGGTCACTGGCGTGGTGTGAAGTAAGGCACCAGCGCCTCAGCCCTCTGCGCCACCGGGCCGGCGAAGACATTTTTTTAAACTTATTTTCTCCAACTGTAGTAACTCTCAACAGAAAATCTTGTTTGTTTTGACTGCATTTCTAAATTTAAATGTTTATCTGCTTAATTGGCGCCTTTAACCGCAGATTCCTGTTGGAGGCTGGGTGTTTTGTCATTCTGATTGAATACTGCTCAGAATTCTTTTTTATTTTATTTTATTTTATTACATATTCGGAAAATATCTTTGAGTCCAAGACTCATTTACAAAGGCTCCACGGCACATAAAGTAGAACATTACAGCAGTGATCACAAATTCAAAAGCAGGATTCATACAGGCTAATTACAGGGAGTACAATATAAGGCTTTCAGTCAGATCCTAAGGCATATTAGGATAGGTCTAAGTAGCTTAGATGAAGGCTGTAGATTTAGAATTGGACAGGTAACTCTGGTGGGTGCGGAAAGAAAAGGGGGGAGAGAGGGAAGCCGGCCAGAGGCCCTTGTCGGTGGGGGGAGACAGGGGTGGGGTCAGAGACAGTCGCAGGGGTTGGAGGACTGGAGATGATCTCTGAGAAGGGTTTTGAAGGGGCCAATTCTGTTTTTGTTAGTGAGTGTGCTGGGCAGGCTGTTCACCCAGGAGGGGGCCCTGTAGCTGAAGGACCTTTGGAATTGGGAGGTTCGGCAGCTGGGGACTGATAGGAGGTATTTGCTCGAGCTATGGGTGTTTCTAGGAGTCAGGACCAGTTGAATTATAGAGGTGAGGCCAGATGGGGAGAGTCCCAGGGCAATCTTTTTGACCATGAGGCATGTGTGGAACCGGATTCCATTGTCGTGGTTCAACCAGTTGGTGAAATTGTATAGAGAGCATGTATGGGTGAGCCAATCACAGCCAAGGACAAGGTGGCATGCTTTGTTCAAGGAGTGACTGTTTCTGTCTAGGGCCACGGTGTTTGCAGCTCCATAGATAAGAATACCATAGTTAAGGAGAGAGGATAGAGGAGGAGACAGCGAGTCGAAGAGCTTCAGGATTCAAACAGTGTTTGAAGTGATAGAGAATTCCGAGTCGGACATTCAGGGTGGTGGACAGATTATGGATGTGCTGGTGGAAGTTAAGGGATGGGTCTAGGGTGAGGCCCAGATATTTAAAGGTATCCACTTACTTGAGGGGGGTCTGATTGGCAGTTAGAATTTGGGAGCAGAGTATCTTCTGGGAGTTCAGAGGGTGTGAGAAGGACATGACACAATGGAAAAAAATGAATTCTTGATGGGTGTTACACATAGGTTAACAAGGCCTCCTAGGGATGTCTCTTGTGGTAGAAGAGGCTCCAAGCGTGAGGTTTGGACAAGTGGACCTCGATGTGAGGCGACCCATGTGGTATTCACAAACCTCATGAGAGGAGTCTCTTATACCATAAGAGACCACCTTGGAGGCCCTATTACCTTATTACAAATCACCCAAGTTTAACTTGAGTGATTTTTAGTAAGCTTATAGTCTTTTTTATTTTTATTTTTTTAATTTTACAGTGCCGTTCTCCCCACGGGGCTGAAGTGGAGCACTCCCTCCAAATGCTCCTACATGAGAGCACACTGTACACAGGATAAGAGGCAGAGTTGCTCTGCATGCTGATTCACTGAAATCACATTAGTGATTTATAATAAGTAATAACGGCCTTGCTATTGTGGTCTGCTTTTAGTTTGGCACCTAGGAAACCCTTTTTAAGTTCACCCTGTGTGCACAAGCAGTGAACCTCTTGCTATGAGAATGGCTTTTGAAGGGCATGACACAGTCTGTCCAATGCACCATGGTCTACAAGGGGCTCGACAGTATCACACCAGTCATCAGCCAGGCTGATCGTGACACCATTTTGCCTTAATGAGCGGAAACTTTGTGTAGTTGAAAGGAAAAAGTCGAACCAATCATATGGCGGCTTTCTCCTTTCATCTGTAGGACAACGCCCAGCAAACAGCTGTTCAGTGTCCTGATCAGCCTGGCTGACATCCAACTCACAAATTCGCACATAACACAAATAATACAGAAAAAAATCTAATGCTGTCAAATTGCCATACACACACTTTACTCAGAAAGTGCATATGAAAGTGATTATTCTGACCCAAAATAGGAAGCTGGATTGGGCAGGAACCCTGTGCCACCACCCAATTCCTCTCAAAACTGTACAACAGTTCCTGCTGCTCTTTGACATCTTTCTCCATTGATTGCTTTAGGAGAATTCCACCTAGAGATGACGGTTGACCTTCAAAGCAAGTTCTAACCATGGCCTAAGATTTTATGTTTTGTGCCATGTGAAGTATTTTAACGTACAAACACGGCATTGATTGCAGTACCTCAAAGTACAATTAACATCATGGCAGGTGAAGAACAGGAGAATAAAGAGAATAAAGTTAGAACACGCTGACAGCACAACACAATAAGCTGCAAAGAGAATAAGAAGTGGTTTTGAGTTGTTCACATCATGTAAGTTGCACGAATTCCATAGCAACAGTGAGTGGAGGAGGAAGAGCACTGCTTCCCATGTTCCCAGAGCAAATATCACAAGTGTCCCCACTGAGTGAAGCAAGACGCCTTTTGTTAGCTCCTCAACAGGCCACACAGATGGCGGCTAGGATTGTGGAGCCGTGGACTGGTCGTCGGCTATGATTCCGGAGACAGTGGCAGCAAGTTGCTGAAGTTGCCCGACAGTCGTGCATGCATCCATTAATTCTAGTTGGGCTTTGTGGACTTTACACTTCCACAAGGCTTGGTGAGCTCTGTTTTGCTCGATAACATGGGGTCTTGTTTGATGCTGCACCACCGTCCACAGACTACTACTCCCTGCACCTTTTGTCACCTTGGATCTGAGGAGCAGCTCTTCGATGGGTTTCTTCAGATGTGGTCCCTCTTTTTCTCTTTATCTGTTGCTTAGGTAAGCCTCCATGTCTGGTCACTTCTTCGAACTTGAATTCTGTGCCCGGGTGGGCTTTGGTGCATTCATTTTACCTACAGCACATCTACTCCCAAAGGTCTAATTTGACTCAAAGCATGGGTTGCATTCGATGTGCTGGTCTAGTTTATACCTCTCAACCACTCCGCATTAACATTCATAGCACTGGCCCTCACCCTCAGCATTAACATTCATGGCACTGGCCCTCACAAATCAGAGCAAACTGCCCAGAATGTGTAGTATTTTCTTACTGTAAAGAATAAGTCTACAAATAGTGGGTCCAATATATTTAGTGTTAAGGAACATTTCTATCAAGTAAGTTCAATGAGTTTATAGTCTGCATCCAGTAATAGCTAACATTATTAATAATGTTAGTAAACCTTTGCAGAGGAGAGCAAGGGTGAAATTACACCTTCCCCCCGCCACACCTGGAAACAAGTCCGGCTGTCTCTGTGTACCTTTCCTAGAGGACATCGATTTTTAGATAGATAATGATTTCAAGTAGCCCACCATGGTTTACAGGAATACTGCCAGGTGAGAAGATCAGTAGGAAGTGCTGGTGTTGAGTTAAAAACACAAGTGAATGGAGACACTAGAATGGTCTGTATGGTGACTGAAAGTTATGTTATGATGTTAAGCTATATTACAAGCGGTAAGCAATGGCGTTGTTAAGCACTGCACCCTTCGTCCAAGAGTGTGTGTGTGTGAAAAATATTGTGTATTTTTTAATTTCCACCATACTTTTTGGAGAATGGTTTTCTTGACTTTCTTGTTAGTTCAGTCTGGGTAAACAACAACCTCCTTATTATGTCACCCATAGCTTCGCCTCCCTTTCTCCTCACTGGTATTCCCTGCTCTTCCCCAGCCCTTCCCCTCCCTCCCTCCCTCCCTTGCCCCCTTTCCTATCCCCACCCTCTAACCTACCCTAATTCTCCCTTGAGCCCCTCTCCACTCTTACCCTCTCACCCTTACCCCTGCCCCAACTCCTCTCCTGAGTCTGCTCCTCCCCTCCTTACCTCTCCCCTTCCCCTGCTATCCTCATACATCCCCTCCCACCTGCCAGTTTAATTACTCACAATAACAGGGTTTTAAATAATTGATTAGCAGTTTTTTTCTTGGGACAATGCTAACTGTACAGAAAGTATTTAAATAGGTTTTCTAGAAGTGATATGTTTGTTAAACACAGAGAGGCAAGTGCTATGCATTTTCACAATGTTTTATCACTTTTATGAGCAAAACGCTAATCAATTTTTGGAGTTAAATAAAACCCTGCAATAACGCTTGCTCATTTTGGCATTTGGGGCTCCTCCTCTCCTCTCTTCTTCTTGCACTTATCTACTGTTAACCCTATTTCCCTGCAGACAATTGATTGGTTTTCTCCATTCAGGCATCTTATATCCGCAAGTATTTTGTTAACCCCCGCTTCCCATACCTTAACTTCCTCTGTAACATGTACTACCCTGTTGCATCTGCTGTATCCACTACCACTGTAATTTATACCACTCCTTTTCTATTGTTACCATGAAGTGGAACCTATGTAAAGAGCTCTGAGCTCAAGTGGTGTTATCCTAGACTTCAATAAATAAAAAAAATAAATAAAAATGTAAGCAATAACACGATGGGGTGTAGTTTAGCCTGGATAAATGCAAGCCTAGGGGTAAAGTGAGGCATGAGACAACAGGCTGAGTGCCTTACTGCCCCATAGAAGTGCATTTATCCAGACTAAACCACACCCCAGAATGTGTTACTGTGCTTATAAAATGGGTATATGTTGAGAAATATCCTAGCATTTAAAAAATAAACCAATATTAAAAGTTTTCCTTTTTTGAAGTAAAATACTACCCGCTGCTCTAGCCATTGTCTATCTATTCTGGTACTGTTTTCTGTCAGACTTGCCACTGTCCTTCATTTACAGCCAGTTTCTACTCCCTTTGTGAGCTGTGTAAAACTATTAATTATGAAAGTGTTTACTCTCACACCTGCTTCTCCGTGTCACATACAAAGCGACTGCAGCAGGTTACTAGCCTGCCAGCAAGACCGAGGTTTCCTTGCGGTCTTGCCAGCAGCAGGGTTCCATCTGCGGTTGCGTTCTGTTGAAAATTGTCAGTAGTTTTACTCTCTGCCACTGGGAATGGAGAGCAAGAGACCACTGTGGAGTCAGCTGAGGAGTGTGAGCGAGAGACAGCTGCCGAGTCAGCTGAGGAGTGCAGGGTAAGAAAAAGTAACTCTGTTTTTTTTTTTTTTTGTTGTTGTTGTTTTTGCATTTCTTTGAGCAGACAGAAAGATAGCGGTTGAATGAACTGCCCACGCTTTCTTCATTTACAGCACTGTTTTTTTACTGTTTGGGCCACTGCCAGTTGGGGAATTCAGATCGGGACTCAGGATCCCTGAGATGGCAGTGCACAAGGATATCCAGAGTGACTAGGTCACTTGTGGTGGCTCCTGTTTTTTGACATGGTATATTCAAAATAAAAGACATAATGGCAAGGGGTGCCAGTCAGTCAGGTTCCTTTATTGTCTCTACCCTTTTTACAAGTCAGCTATAAAATATATGTGGCAGTAGGAATAGCTGTGCTCTTGTTTGTCAGCTGTGAAGATAACAGATTTACTGCTTTGTCTTGAGAGTCCTGTACTGTAGCCCCAAGCCATTTTTAGCATTGCTTAGCTACCGATGAACAACCGCAAGTTGAGCACTGGCTAAAAGGAACATCAGAGTCCAATTTATACAAGTGTGAAAATAAATTTACCAAGATAAACACGTTATCTTGGGCAATATGAGCAAGATAAATGAAGCTGGTTACTGAACATGCTCAGAAATTTATCTTACTCACTGTGGCCACACTGAGGATGCTCAAAAATGTATTCTCACATGTGAAGATAAATTTCTAAGCATGCTCAGTAACCAATTTCATTTAATCCCCCAGCATCACTGGAAATTAGTTTTATGGCTCATTAGGCCTTTCCTGGTAAAACTCTTTCAAATAGAGGATAATGTATGGGTCGTGATCGGTAACCAGCTTGTTAATGGTTGAAGTAGCCATTGCAATCATTTAGACCTCGAGAGTGAAGCTCGAGAGGTTTACGTCGCCATGGCAACCTCAAGACAGTTAAACAAGTTGGTTGCCGACCACGAACCATGCATAATCTTTTATAGTGTATGGTCCTATAAAGAGTGAAAAAAAGAAGCAGGCACCTTAATTAAAAGTAATTTAGGTCACCACAGGTCAAGTTCTCACCACCGCTGCCGTTTTTGTGGAGGCACTCCCTTCCTGTACCGCGCATGCGCAGAGCGATCCCCATTGTCATATCATTGATGTGACGTATCATCGATGGGTTAACAACAAAGTGATGTTACATTGATGGTATAACAACCCTAACAAAATATAGATTTTGGTAGATAACATTCTACCATACATTATTAAAAAGTAAAATGCGAGATGCCATGTAGTTTCCAACTGAACATACAATACTCAAAGTGGTTGACATTGCTTTATTTTCTTTTGTAGGTTTTTACCATTTCTATCATAAAATCACCTAAACACCTGTTGTATAAATCAAGTATGACATGGACTGACTTAAAGAACTACTGAAGCCACAAAGAAAACTTTAAAAAACATAATTAGGTAAAATTCTGCTTGTATTCCATATATATTCTAGATTTCTCCTCCCCATTATTTATTACTGAGAAAATGAGCATGAATACATGACTTTTATCCCTTGCAGTTACTTTTTTTTTTTTTTTTACTCCTTTTTACCTGGTGGCTCCGCGGTCTGCATCTCATCCTGGCATCCTTCCCATCCGGCCACTGGCCGGTCCTGCCACGACCCCCATTGAAGCCCCTACTGCTTCATACCCCCATGGATTGCCCCCTATGGTGGGGCAGCAGAAAGTCCCCCTCACTCTTCACTGAGACCGGATGGATCCAGTAGTGTCAGTGGTGCTCCCAAGGCCAGGTGTCCTAAAGCGGCCATCAAGCCACCACGACCATGTGCCATTTTTTCCATATGTACGCCCCTTACGGAGTGCAGACGTGCAATGACGACATGGCACACATGCCATGTCTGCCGTGACTCATCCCTCTCCCACTACTCTAGTAGTGCCCCTGGTCATCACCAGGGACCACTACAGAGAGAGGGGGATCCCTGGATCCCACCCCGGGATAGGAGAGCAGTCCTCTGGATGCTTGATCCTATCCCTCTCCTGCCAACCTCTGGCTCGTGTCCGAACCCCGGTCGCCAGCGTGGTGCAAGGTGTGGCAGCCAGCACCTCAACCTTCAGCACCACCGGGCCGGCCCCTTTCAATTACTTTAAAGTTAATCTGCATCTATAACTTACTCCCTACTTCAAGTCACGATGCTCTGTTGTGACATCACAATCTGTTGCCATGAGAGTAACTGTGGTGTCACAAGCAGTGCATTATGACCTCAGGTAGGGAGACAGCAACAGAATAGATGAACTCTTCAGCAGCAAAAATCCTGTTTTCATGCAAACAACCTCAGCAATAATGGGGAGGAGGAATAAAGAACTAATGTGAAATACAAGCTGAACTTTATCTAAATATTATGTTTTGTTAAAGTTCTCTTGAAGGTGTCAGCTGCTCTTTAAGAAATAATTAAGTTGCCCCATGTCATGTCCACTACTTCTTGCTGACTTCAACTGTTTTTTTTTCTCTCCTGATGACTAGATAAATGACTCTGCACTGAATGCTAAAGGTACCAAAATAGATGAAAGGGTTGAGTGGGGTGGTAGTGTTGGGGGGGGGGGATAGATTAAAAATGCTCAGTGAAAAAATGAGTAAATTATTTTTTTATTCTTCATTCTTATTTTCTCCTCCTACTCCGGAGCTGGCAGGTGGCTCTGGTCCCTCCCTTGGAGAGGACTCATCTCTCCGGTGGGCTTTCTCCACACATGCCCCAAGTGACCATCCCCATGGGTTACCCCTCCATTACAGGGCCAGTGACGCCGGCTCCCCCCCCCCCCAGAAGCCAACATCTAGATTGTCGGGGGGAGGCGCGGGTGCAACACACCATCATAAAGCCTGCCAGCTCCAAGACATTTTCTGTTTTCTCCCCTGGACCCACACACGTGCAATGAGCAGGGTGACTGTCTCCACCTCCACGGAGGCAGTCTTATGCCCTGTGCGTGGGTCCACCCCATTCTAGCGTTGCGCCTGTGCTGATCAGTCTACAGAGTGGCGCTGCTGCCCCCCATCCCCAAAGGAGAGCTGTCAGTGGACGCACAATCCTTCCTCACTCCGGCTGACCCCCGAGTGACCTGAGTCCATTCCCAAACCCGGGTCACCAGTGTGGCATGAGGTAAGGCATCTAGCGCCTCAGCCCTCTGTGCCCCTGGGCCAAGTACATATATTTTGAAGTTGAAGTCCCTGTAGGAACACATTTTTAAGTTTGCCGTGTGTGCACGTGCAGCAAACTTCTTGCTAGGAGAATGACTTTTGGAGGATGTGACACTGTCTGTCCAATGCAGCATGGTCTGCAATGGGCAAGACAGTACCACACTAGTCATCAGCCAGGCTGATTGTGTCACTGTTTTGCCTTGATGGGTGGAAACTTTGTGTAGTTGAAAAGAAAAAGCAGAATCAATCATATGGTGGCTTTTTCCTTTCATCTGCAGGACAATGCCCAGCAAACAACTGTTCGGTCTCCTGATCAGCCTGGCTGACATCCACCTCACAAATTCGGCACCCACTCTTAGTCAAGAGGAGGTCATGGGGGGGTGGAGCAACAACATGGCTGTGGTTCTGCTCTGTTTCTCCTCTTCACCCCATGTACCCTTTTTTGCCTTTGTAGTATTTGCTAATTCTCCTTTTAGAACTAAGTAAAATTTTACCGATCTGGCTAAACTTTGTTGCGCCTTACATATTAAGTGGCCATGGATTATCGGCCCTTCAGGAAAGTTTGATTGGGAGAGTGGCAGCATGCAGTGCTAATGGCATACTAGATGCTTGTCTGCTCCAGCTTTTCACCACTTTTGTGGTGCAAGGACGCCAAAGGAAAAATTGTGTATCTTTTTTCTTCTCTGGTCAGAGCAAGTCAATAGTGATTGGACCAGAGGCTGGAACAAGTGTCAACTCGTTGAAGCTGCAGGAGAGTTTTTGCACTATAAATTGCTACTAGGTGAATTTGTCAATGCCAAATGTTCACCTTTGGTATTGCTAGTGTACTGGGTGGGCCCAAGTCATGCATGCGTGGAAGAGCATGTTTTTTTCAAAGTTGCACTTGCAGAAAAAAGGAGGTACCCTCAATGCTCCCAGAACCCCCTTGATCACCTAATCCGGGTCCAGAGACGTGAGAGAGGGACCTGAGGGGCTGCAAAAGTTGTTTTTTAAAAGCACATGTAAATAACCAAGTAGCTGAGGTTGCTGGGGACTGTAGTCCTGCCCCACCCGGTACACTAGCAACACCAAGGGTGAACTTTCGACATTGACAAATGATTGTTTACAATCTGTTTCTTCTGAACAGTTTTCCATCCCTCCTCTGTATTGTCAGCTCACTTTTTTTTCTCAGCAAAAGGATTGTTAATGTTGGGTTTCTTCCCATTCCTGACCGCTTGCGGTACCCGTCTGGGGTTGTTAAATGATTTTGAAGTTTAAATTGATTTTTTTTACTTTAATGGTTTTCCAATTGTCACCACTACATATGTGACACAACTGCAGCATTTTTTTTTTTGCAGATTTTGCATCATTTTGGTGATGCAACCCCATGGCTATCTTGCTTTCCTCACTTGGGGGAGGGGTGAGCATGGCCTGGGAACCTCCCACATCTATGGGTACGTACTTTCTCACCAGTAGTTTCCTTCCATCCCATTGCTGTTCAAATGTGCCCAGGCCTTTTGCTTTTCCCTAGACACACCAAGACCTCTAAGTTGCTTAAAGCAAATAAACTACAGCCATAGAAAATTGCAGCACGTGTTCCTTTACTGAGGAACAGCTGTGCAACTCAAAGTCATTCAGTACAGAGACTCAGATGCCTCAATTTATAGAAACATAGATTTGGACTTCATTTCATTCCACAATTTCCCATTTTCCTTCTTTCAGTCTTACAGAGCTAGACACTATTCCAGTTCCTCTTTTACTGCCATACATGGTTCCTGATCCTCCTTCAGAACCAAGATGCTTTATCATTTCCAAGGGGTTCAATGGGTTCATGGCGGTCTCCTGACCCCAATGCCTAAACACATTTTGTGACTCCAATGGATTGGTGCAACTGATACACGAACCTACTCACTCTAATAAAAAGAAACCCGGTAACAGTACCCTGCTAGATGTTATCCTAGTTGATAAGCCACATCTTTTCTTATATGCTGGGACCTTCTTTGCTGACATTAGTGACCACTGTTTCATTGCTGCAGTCAGATCACTGCATCATTATGGGCCTACAGCTAAATTTATTTCAAGAAGGACCCGTTGTAATTTTGATGCAGCTGCCTATGTATATGAATTGGAACATTCGCCATGCTGGAAAGACTTCTACCTAGCCAACACAGTTTACTTGGCTTATGATAAGCTCCATAATATACTGGTTGGGGCCCTAAATATGTATGCACCCTTAGTAAAAATCCGAGTGAAAAACAAAACATGCTGCTGGTTCTTTACTGAGCTGAAAGCTGCTTTACTCGGCAGGGATAAGCTTTGGAAAAAGGCACGTCAGACGAAGCTTGAATCAGACTGGGGTCAATTTAGAAAGGCACGCAACGCTTGCACTAAAATGGGCAGGGAGGCAAAGGCAGCATTTTACTTAAGAGAGCTAGACTCTGCAGCAAAGTGCTTCCGTAAATTCTGGAGGACAATTGAGGATATGTCCGGTCATACGCCTAGCAACTCCTTGCCATCAAAGATTATATCTGGGAACAAAACTATCTGTGATATACTGGGTATCCTTGATGCATTTAACAAGCATTTTGCCACTGCTGGTCTAGCTTTTGACAACTCTTCTGCAGCCCTGGTCCGCTCCCAATCAAGTGTCCCATGCATAATCACTCCTGCCCTGATACCTAGCTTTTTGTTCAAACCAGTCTCCTTGAAAGAGGTTGAAGATCTTTTACGCCAGTTAGATGTTAAGAAAAGTGCTGGTGCTGACTCACTGGATCCTTATTTCCTCAAAATCGCCTATCAAGTTCTTGCTGTTCCCATCACCCATTTATTTAACTTATCATTGTCCCAAAGGTCCCTTCCTCCGATGTGCAGAATTGCTCATGTCATCCCTCTATTTAAATCAGGGGATCCCTGCGACCTCAACAACTGCAGACCAATCTCTCTCCTCCCAATCTTGTCTAGACTTCTGGAAAGATTGTCAGCAACCATCTAAGGGATTACCTCAAAACCAATAATTTACTTAACCCTATGCAATCTGGTTTTCAAACTAAACACAGCACTATTTTGGCACTGGCCAAAGTAACAGATGACTGGTACCATGAATTGGACAGTTGAAACTTTGTCTGTGCTGTTTTCCAAGACCTTAGCAAGACTTTTGATACCATGGATCATAGCCTGCTACTTTCCTCTCTAAAGAACATAGGCCTGGACTCAGTATCATTGCAGTGGTTTACCAAGTACCTGGCAGGACGGCGCCAGCAAATTAAAGCTGGAGGTGAGCTATCCTCACTTAAACCCTTACTGCGAGGAGTGCCACAAGGATCCATACTTGACCCATTGCTTTTTGCCATCTATGTTAATAATATAGATGAAAGCATTAATAAGGCAAACATACACCTGTTCGCTGATGACACGGTGGTATATATACTGTAGGTCGCCTGACCCTGAAGCCACCTGTGCTGACCTACAGGAAGAATTCAACCAGCTCCTTCACAAAAAACTTCTCTTAAATGCAAAAAAGACAAAGGCAATGTTGTTCTTGCCCTCTAGCCGTGTGATAAATCCAGCCAGCTCTGGAGCATCGCCTCAGATTACCCCAGTACTTGATGAAAAATTGGAGTATATTTCAAAGTTTAAATACTTAGGAGTGTGGTTATACCATAATATCTCATTCTCCGAACATGTAGAAGACCTGGTAAAGAAACTAAGGCAGAGGCTGGGACTATTCTTTAGAATAAACCAGCTCCTCATTCGAGATGCAAAACTGTGCCTTGTCCAAACTACTTTTCTCTCACTGATTGATTACGCAGATTTCTTATATAATCATTGTCCTAAAGCCTTGCTTGTAAAGTTAGATATGCTTTATTATAGGGCCATCAGATTTATTACCAGCCTCCCCATCTCCACACATTATTGCTCCTTGTATAAAGTTGTAGGCTGGACCTCTCTCTTGTTAAGGCATAATAGAAATGCAGCCCTTTGGACTTACAGAGTCATCATGAAACAACTCCTGCAATATATATTAGACTGACTCCCTCTAAGTGAGCCAGGAACGTATGCCTTAAGGAGTGCATCCTATATCACATTCTGTATCCCCAAGGCATCCTCCCGCTTTGGCAGAGTGGCCATTAGCTTTATGCTGCCTTCCTTGTGGAATAACTTGCAAAAACTACTGAAATTGAAATGTCTTCATAGCATTAACTCCTTTAAGGCCTTATACTAGGTACATGTGTGAGCCATGCAATTGCTTCCCCAGCTCCAAAGCATTGCCTGAAGTTAGTTCTCTGCTACCTGTAGTTAGTTCCCTGCCTCCTGTACCCAGTATTAACCATGTATGCCTGAAATATTTGGCGACTCTACTGCTACGAGATACCCATCACCCTAAATGTTCCTCCCTATACTGGTCCCTGCGCTCTCGCCCTGGCTGAAGTCAAGCGCTACAGGTGTTCCCTGCCCATAGGCATAGGATTTTTGGTCATCAGGTGTTCGATGCTTCCTTATCCACTGCCCAAGACCCCAAGCCTGGATTCTCCTCCAGCAAAGCATGGCTAAAGCCGCTAACCAATCAGAAGGTGAGCGTTCTTTGGCTCTGGCCTCCGATTGGCTCCTATAGTCTGCCCGTGATCTCACTAAACTTTGCAAAAAATCTGATTTTCCTATTGTACCTAGTCTAACATGATAAAATCACTTATTTGCCTGGCTGCATGACCCATATTTGACATTGCTTACTGCGCTGGAGTGACTCGGGGTGATTACACTTCCTTCTGTAAATCTGTATTTGAACTGAACTTTTAGGTGCCAAAGGAATTACACTCCTTGCCTTGCTGTTCCGTTTCTCCATGGGTGCAGTCAGTCCCGGACTCCTTCTCCTCCTCCCTGCCATATACAAGACCCCTATGGACTCCCTGTCCCTCAAGCGCAGGGAAACTTAGTCACTGGGTGTGTGGCGCTGCTTTAGCTGCCTCGGTAGACCACAAGCCTGGATCCATCACCAGCTAGACATCGCAATAGCCTTTGGCCAATCGGAACGTGAGCATTCTTTGTTGCTGGTTTCTGATTGGTTCTCCCAGTCTGCTTCTGTGTTCCTTCTAAACCAAATTTAAATCAGATCTGCTGTCTAAGTGTGCTTAGAAGTAGCTGTAATCACTTAGTTGCCTGACTATAGAATACTTATCCTTATGGCATACCATGAGTTTACACTGTCTTCTAAACTTCTGTGCTTGCACCAGCTCTCGTTGGGCTGTTGACCACTTTATCCAACTGATGATTCCATTAAGCTGTAACGATTGATGATACATTATGTACTTACTTGTGTTATTGTTATCCATTTGTATTATTATGCTCATTGTAAATATTTTATATGTACTTTACTACTTGACCCTTGTCTTAACCAAGTACATCTTGAAAATGAGCTTGCTCAACGATGTTCGCCTGGATAAAGATTTTGATTGATTGATTGAATGCAAGGCTGGCCTCAGCTGGCACCGACTCTTTCTAAGATGCAAGACAGTACTGTAGCACCACAGAGACTGCCTTTTCTGTCTAGGAACCATTATCTGCTAAACCCTCTCTATCCTTTGATTCTTCACAGCACAACAGATGCCACATGGATAGGACTATCCATGGCTGTCAGAGTGATGTTCTGCCTGGATTCTTCTTCCCAAGTATGTCTCACTGTAAATTGTGATTTTCCATTGCTGAAGTTTAGTATGCTGGTAAAATTGAATTTTTATATATCTTTACATTGATACTGCACCGTACTGTATTTGGGCATATATGTGAAAGAACTGGCACAACTCTTATTTATTTAATTTATTTTTTTAAACTTTTGTTTACCGGGTAAGCATTATGAGCCAAGGCCTGTTTTCAAATGTGACCCAGGACCATAAAACAATACAGTTAGGTTGTTAAGTACAAACAATTACAATACAATATAATCAAGTTAATAATACAAAACAGTTAGTCTGGAGAAAATACTGCAAGTGCACCCTTTGGATTCCAATGTCTGCAGGGGAGACAATGGCTAACCCACTCCAAGCAACCACTACACTCTCTACCTGCCATAACCCAAGCAAGGGTCCACTTGGATAGTACCTCACAGAGCTGTGTGCCCTTCTCCTAATACCCCAGAAACAAGTCTTCTACTGTACCTTGACTAGCAGTTTGCTTGGTTTCTGTGGCAGTCTCATCTGCCACCTTAGTGTACTTTGTTACTACATAGAAACAGAATTTGTTAGCAGAAAAGGATTGCTTGGCCCACCCAGCCTGTGCAAATGTTCCCTGCCTTGTCCCTGTCTGCAGCCCCTAACTGGTATCTGGTGACCCTCCCTCCTTCATCCCTGCATATTTACTAATATTCCCCTATGTCTGTATCATGCATGCTTGAGTCCCCCCACTATTTTCACCTCCACCACAGTTTGTTCCAAGCATATACCACCCTTTTAGTAAATAAGCACTTTCCCACATGCCTCTTGAACTCCCCCCATGTCATCACATGCCCCATGATCCTTTTTCTCTTTCTTATTTGAAATAGACTCTCCTCCTGCACCCTGTTCACCCCACTGAGGTACTTGTAGGTCTCAATCATGTTTCTCTTGGTCTCCCATCTTCCAGGATGTACATATTGAGATCCCTGTCTCTCCTGAAAGGACTTTTAGTGCAACCCCTGCACCATTTCAGTTACTCTCCATCTATGTCCTTTCTGAGATGCGGCATCCAGAACTGGGCACCATACTCTAGGTGGGGGTCTCAACAGTGAGCAATACCGTGGCAACACCACTTCCCTCCTCCTGTTAGAGATACCCCTCCCTATGTACCCCAGTATCCCATTAGCCCTACCCACTTCTTTTTTTACACTGCCCTTCCACTTTGAGGTCAACCAAGGTCCCTTTCCTGCTTGATGACTAACAGTACTGCCCTCCCCATCCTATGCCCAGGTCTTGGGTTCCTATGTCTGAGGTGCAAGATTTTTCATTTTTTGGCATTGAACTCTAATTGCCATGATCTTGACCAGTCCTCGAGTTTCCCAAGATCCCTGTGCATTCTCTTCAAACCGTCCTGAGTGCCCGCCTTTTTATCAATTTTGGTATCATCTGCAAAAATGCATAGCTTCCAATCCAGTTCTTCTGCAATGCCACATATGAAGATGCTGAAGAGGACAGATCCCAGTCCTCCTGAGTGCCCACCTTTTTATCAATTTTGATATCATCTGCAAAAATGCATAGCTTCCAATCCAGTTCTTCTGCAATGCCACATATGAAGATGCTGAAGAGGACAGATCACAGTACTGAACCCTGCAGCACTCTGCTGGTCACTTCCATTATTTCAGTAGTGCCATTGGCCATCACTCTCTCACACCTATCCCTTAACCAGTTTCCAACCCAATTCAGCACTTTGGATCCCACTCCCAGGCTGCTAAATTTCAGTCTACTGTGTGGCATAGTGCCAAAGGCCTTGCTAAAGTCCAGATAGGGCATGTCCTCTGTCTCCTCCCCCCTACCACCACTCAATCTATTTCTCTGGTCACAAAGTCAAAGAAATCAGATTCATCTAGCATGACATAACCCCCCCCCCCCCCATGAATCCATGCTGCCTGTGATCTTATATCTCACTGGATTCAAGATACTCTACCAGCCTTTAGCAGGGATTCTATAAGTTTCCCCGCCACTGAAATTAGACCAACTGGCCTACAATTGCTAGCTTCCTACCTGCTGCCACTCTTATGTAGAGGATCATGTCTGCTCTCCTCCAGTCCTCCAGAACTATGGCTGGTTCCACTGAACTGCTGAATAAGGTTGACAGTGGGGCAGCTCACACATCTCCGAGTTCCTTTAGTACCCATTGGTGTATCTCATCCAGCCCCATAGCCTTGTTCCTTCAGGATTCTTTCCTCCGAAAATGGACCTGTGGCCACCTCCCATGCTTTTGTTCCTGCTGATCCTAGGTGGTCTATCACCCCTTTCCTCCACTGTGAAGACTGAACAAAAGCACCTATTCAGGATGGCAGTTTTTTCTGGGTCCTCTTCTACATAGTCTCACCCTGCCACCCTTCTTATCTTCACTGTTCTGCACCTGGTGTTCCTCATTTTACTTATGTACCTGAAGAAAGATTTATCTCCATTAGCTATCCTTTCCTCTGTCTGTGCCTTTGTTCCTCTCACTATCTTTCCTGTTTCCCTCTGTTTTGCTTGGTACACTTTCCTGTCCTTCCTCTGCATTTCCTTATACTGCCTGAATGCCACCTTTTTTTTTCTTCACCATGTTGACTGCTTTCATAGAGAACCCCAAGGGTCTCTTTTTCCTTCTGCATTTACTCACTTCCTTCACACATAGGCTGGTTACCTTAATTATGCCCTCCCTTATTTCCCCCAATGGGCCTCTACCCCTCCCTGGCAATCCCATGAGGCAGTCTTCCATTTCTTTAAAATCCACCCTCCTAAAGACCAGGAACTTTGTCCTCATGTGGCTAACCTCTTTTCCCATCTTAATGTTAAACCCCATTATACGATGATCACTAGTACCTAGGGCACTGCCCACTGTGATGTCTGCAGTGCTGTCCCCATTTTTCAGCAACAGATCCAGGACTGTTCTGTCCCTAGTGGGTTCTTCAACTAGCTGCCTGAGGGATAGTCCCATGTAGGGGGTCAAGGATGACTTGCTGAAGCTACACTTGAGCTTAGCCAAAAGGTCAAGAAGAGATACTTCTTGCTGAAGCTGCAGCTGGAAGGCTCCTCTCCACGTCTGGAGGATTGAAGTCATCAACTAGCAGTACATCCCCCTTACTTATGACCCTGATGACTTCCCTAGTGCCTTATCCAACTCTTTCCCTGTGCTGGAGGTCTGTATACTACCCCGTATGGATAGTGGTCCCAGGGCATGTCCACAGGATGACCCACAGTAACTCCAGCCCTTCCTTTCCCTCTGGGTGCACATGTACCTCTGTGGCCTTGATTCCCTCCCAGACATATAGTACAATGCCTACTCCCTGCTCATTCTCTCCGGAACAGAGAGAAGCCTGGTATGGCCATGTCACAGTCATGGCTGTCCATGCACCACAACTCCATCATGGCTACAAAATCCAGCCTAGCCTCTGCCATGATAGTTTACAGGTCCAGAATTGTATTTTCCACACTCCTTGCACTGGTACATTTAGCTCTCCATACCTTCTTCTCTGCTTGCTTCCCTGCTTTCTTGCCCCCCCTTCCTGCCTGTGCTGTTCCCAAAAGCTCCCCACTGCACCCCCTCCCATTTTAACTTCTCCATCACCTGTTTCCTTTACACCTTTATTCCTGTTTTCCTAATTTATACCCCCTTGTCCTTTGCCTTGTCCCTACCCTTCTCCTCTTGTGTACCTGCCCCAGCAGAGTTTACTCCTATCAGGCCCTCCCTCAGTTTGCTGCTCCATCATCTGGGGTGGTAATTAATGCCTCTCTTGGTTTTATAGACTCCCCACCAAGTTAGTTTAAATGTTCATCCAAGTAACTTTTAATCCTATCACTAAGGATTGTAGTTCCCTAACTAGGATGAAGGCTGTCTCAAAATGTACAAGTGTGGAGATGCTGAGGATGCATGCATCTCTCCAGGATTACCTTCTTAGTTGAGTGGTGGCCTTGATTTGTACAAATTGGGCATTCAGAATATTGAAAACGATGCTGAAAAAGAAGCCCTATTCAAGTTAATGGAGTGCTCTCTCTTGCTGTCCTGACTATTGTGTCACAAAACATGAGAGTGCAAGGGCATGTCTCCAAATAAGAAGTGGAAGGGATTAGGATCTTAGCTGCATAGAACCAAAATATGAGCCCTTCCACCCCTAAATACTTGGAGAAAATGTTCTAATGCAGCCTACAACTAGGAGAGGCATGAAGGCTGTGCTGTGGCTCGGGGAGGGGTGAGAAAAAGCACAAAAGGTGCTCTTTAAACGATATGCCTGCAATGATCTAACATACTAACATACTATTTGCCAGCAGATTAGGCCTTATGGTCTATCAAGTCTGCTCGAACCTAGATCCTTAGTTGGGTGCCGAGACCCTCCCATCCCTTGTGCTCCAGAAACCCCTATCATCCATCCCCGGGACAGGCCATCATCTGATACATCCACTTTCTGTGTCTGTCCCACCCTTTCTTAAAGCTCTCCACTGTGGATCTCTGAACCAGCTCACCAGGCAGAGCATTCCAAGGGTCCACCACCCTCTCAGTGAAAAACCTCCTCCTCTTTTCCCCCCTCACCCTTCCACCTTCCAACTTAAACCATGCCCTCTGGTGATGCCTCCCTGCTTTAGTCTAAAGATTCCCTCCATGTTTACCCTATTTATTCCCTTGAGGTACTTGAAGACCTCAATCATGTCCCCCTGTCTCTCCTCTCCTCCAATGAAAACAGGCAGAGCTCCTCAAGTCTGTCCTCGTAAGTCAAATCCCCTAGCCCTCGTATCATCTTTGTTGCCCTCCTCTGTACCCTCTCCAGGAGCTGTATGTCCCTCTTCAAGTGTGGTCTCCAGTACTGTACACAGTACTCAAGGTGTGGTCTAACCAGTCCATTGTACAGTGGCAGAATCACTTCCTTGCTCCTAGAGGTGATCCCCCTTGCGATGCATCCCAACATCCTGTTTGCCTTGCTAGCTGCTCTCCTGCACTGCTCAGTGTTATTCATACATGTATCCACCATGACCCTAGGTCTTTTTCCCCTGTTGAGGCTTCCAGCACCTCCCCTCCCAGGGTGTACCTGTGTTTAGGGTTTCCCCGACCAAGATGCAACACCTTGCACTTGGTGATATTGAAATTAATTTCCATGTGAGCCCAGCTTTCCAGGGTGTCCAGGTCCCTTGCAGGGCCAACCTCCCTCTTCTCCCTCAACTACTGCTCCCATCTTGGAGTCATCCTGAAGAGACTCATTTCACACCCTATACCATCCCTGATGTCTGATATGTATGCATTAAACAGGATTGGACCCAGGACCCGAGCCCTGTGGTACCCCACTACCAACCTCTGTAGGGTTGGAGAGCTCCCCACAGACCACTACTCTCTAGTGCGTCCAGCTATCCAGTTTTCAATCCATCTGACCATCAAAGGGCCTACTCCTAACCCCATCAGTTTCTCCACCAGACCATTGTGGGGGACAGAGTCAAACGCCTTGCTGAAGTCCAAGAATAATACATCCACAGGCTTACCCCTATCCAGTTCTGATGTTACCCATTCATAGAACTCTACAAGGTTGGTTTGACATGATCTACCTGGCACAAACCCATGCTGCCGACTATCCAGACCTCCCACCTCCTCCAAGTAAACCCCCAATCGTTCCTTTAGTATACTCTCCATTAATTTTCCCACCACCGAGGTTAAACTGATGGGTCTATAGTTTCCTGGTACTTCCTTGACCCCCCTTATGGATTGGTACCACATGCCTCTCGCCAATCCCTAGGTACCCTCCCTGTCTCAAGTGACCTGTTGAAAAGCTCCGCCAGAAGTGCAGCCAGTATGTCCGCCAAATTCCCATAGTACTCTCGGATGAATGCCATCCTGCCCAGGAGATTTGTCTTTCTTTAGGGCCTTGAGGCAAACCACACCCTTTGGTGGGGATGGCATCATCCGTCCCTCCACCTTACTGGTCTTTTATCCTTATCAGATCTCGACACCCCTGGGGTACCTTCCCTCCCTTTTGCTCCATTTCTGCTGCTCCCTGATCCCTCCTGCCCTTCTATCCCTTTGTGCCTTGCTTTGTAGATATCCCATCCCCTCCTAGTGAACACAGAGGCAAAGTACTGGGTTAAATACCTCTGCCTGGTCCTCGCCTCTTCCACCCACCCTCCTTCTGATCTCAATCTGCTGAGATGGCCCTTAGTTTTCTCCGGCTCCCCAATGTACGGAAGAACCCCTTTTCCCTCCATGTATCCCCTGTGCCAGCCGTTGCTCTTTACTGGACTTTGCTCCCCTCACCATACGGGTGACTTTTCTAGATGCAAGCTGGTACATTTCCTTATCCCTATCCCCTCTTGTTGTTTTATATTTTTTGTACACCGCCTTCTTTTCTCTGACTGCTACCTGGACCTCACTGGACCACCAGCATGGTTTATGTGACCTTGCTCCCTTACGTTTCAACTTAGCGCAGATCCTGACTGCCTCATGAAGTCCCGGTTTTATGACCTCCCATCTCCTTTCCACACTTGTTGTTGAGGTAATCCCCTTCAAGTGATCCTTGAGAATATTTCCCATGCCCATAAAGTCTGCCCCCCTGAAGTCCACTGCCAGTGTCCTAGATCTCACCCCCACTCCCCCAATGCTTGTTTGAAACCAGACAGTATTGTGGTCATTCCCAGTCAGGGGGTCCTGTACAACCATGTCCCTTACCAGATCCCCATCTGCCAGAACCACATCCAGGACATGCCCCTCCCTTGTGGGCTCCATCACATGCTGTGTTAAGAACACATCCTGGAAGCCATCCAGCAGCCTCTGCTCCTTGGCCACCTTAGAGGACATGGTTCCCCAGTTAGTACCTGGCATATTAAGGTCCCCCATCAACACCACACTCCTTCCCCTTTTGGACCACACTGGGCAATGATGTTGTCCAGCAAACCATCCTCTAGAACATCTGTTCATATGTTATTGTTTTCTATATCTAGGATCACCATTTGTGAGCTGTGTCCAGAAGGATACTGCAAAGGAACAGTCAATCATAACCTGTCCAAAATTCCAATCAATAAATATACTATAAAGATAATTGACGGGATTTAGTAAATTCAGGCCTCCTGTTTAAGTGGAAGATAATGGACATTCCTTTTTATTGGATTAGGTTTGTTTTCCCAGACAGTTTGAATTACCAGATTTAACATTTTTGTTTCTGCAGTTTTAGGTGGGGGCAAACAGCACTAATAAATGTAAAAATGGCAAGCCAAAGGTCTCAATTGCCAATTTCTTCTTAGTTTGTTGGCACTTTTCCATTTTTTTTAATTAATTAATTTATTTATTTAAACAATTGGTAGCTGGGAAAGGCACGCTGAGCCGAGGCTCGATTCCAGGTGTGACCCAGGGGAAGTGGAGATACAAAAAGCATAGACTACAATGACTGAACAGTTATACAGTATGATGCAGGGATGTACTGGGGGGTGGAGGTTGAATACCCCCCCTCCGAAAGCACATGTGGCTCTTTTATTTTTTAAATGTGTGTGCATGCTGCAGTGCATTTCTGAGTTCTAAACAGCCTTTTTTTCCCAGTGAACTTCTGCGTGTGCAGAGCACATGCTGCAGTGCATTTGCGAGTGCCCAGTCTGCTGCCCATCTTCAGTTTTGAGGCGGAGCTGTGGACAGGCATCTAGCTGTGAGTTGCTGCCTTCCTGGGATGGTCACATGGCTCACGGACTGATTGGAAGGGAGGTCAGGTGATGGAGGGGTCAGATAGAATAACTACTCCTCTCAATCTGCCTTCCCGCCTCTGTGCCACAGACTGACAGTAGGGGTGACCAGCCTAGAGAAGCGGAACAGCCCATTGCTGTGCGGATACTGAATGGCAGCAAGGTAAGCCCACAGTGAGCCTTCCCTCCTCCCAGAGTATTCAGATGCATCGCGACAGTAAACTGCAGCACTAGTCAGTCACTCACGAGAGGTTCACTGACTGAACAGTTGCCTCGTGGCATGCTGCAGCTCTTTCCTACAATTTAGAAAAGCAGCTCAGTAGCTCTTGTTTGTGTTGCAAAAATCGAAATAACTGAGTAAAAAGTCTTGTTAACTGGCTCAAAGGGATAACAGGGACTGTGTGAACTTAGTACTGCAGAAGAGTTAGGACAGGCAGTAGCAGGTGTGTGGGGTCGTGGTCATGGCGGGGGTAGGGGGAGGTGAGACTCGGACTCGAGGAGATGTATTCTGTTCCTGAATCATTGGTTTTTGGGGAACCATCATATTTTACTAGCTGACCAGATTGAAATAAGGACAGGGGAGCTTCAGGCAGTAGATGCTTGGAGACGTGGACTGTCTGTGAGGGACCTCTGTGTTTGTATTCTTCAGTAAAAAGTATATATATATTTTCTTCTTAATCTTGTATATAAAAAAAAGAAGTAAAGGAGACGGGAGAGAAAAGTCAGGCAGCAGCACAGGAGTCAGGACACAAAAGTGAGTGTATGTGAGAGCAGTGGTGGCACTATCTGACTTTTCACTGAGTCCACTGTGACTGACACTACTGTCTGCCTGTGTGTGTGCTAATTAGTAGAAGACAAGACCTGCTGAGACCTCCAAGCCCTGCCTTGCAAAATTTTTTCTGATTAAACTGAGAGCAAGAGAGCACTATCTGCACTGTCTGTGTGTGACTGTACTAAATAGACCACCGTGACCTAGCCCTTGCAAATTTTTTTCATATTAAATTGAGCAAGATCAGAGCACTATCTGCACTGCAACTGTCTGTGAACTATTAGACCACCAAGCCATTGCTAGATTTTTTTCTGATTAAACAGAGATCAGAGCACTATCTGCACTGTGACTGTCTGTGTGTACTATTAGACCACCAAGCCCATGCTAGATTTTTTCTGATTAAAGAGAGAGATCACAGCACTATCTACGCTGCAACTGTCTGTATGTACTAAGTAGCCTACCAAGCCCTTACTAGATTTTTTCTGATTTAACTGAGAAATCAAAATACTATCTGCACGACTGTCTGTATGTACTAAGTAGCCTACCAAGCCCTTGCTAGATTTTTTCTGATTAAACTGAGAGATCAGAACACTATCTGCATTGCGACTGTCTGTGTGTGTGTACTAAGTAGTGTGTGTAGTGTATGTAGAGAGACCAGAGAGAGATAGTAGGACTACAATCAAAGTAAAGACTGAGTGAGAGAGAGCGAGGGAACTTCAGGGAAGAAAGACCTGTCTGGAATGAAAAATTAAGAGTCTGCAGACAAGACAGGAGACACATTACCTTTTTTCACAAAAAGAAAGTTTATTACAGAGAGAAGTTATATAATTCTTCAAACCTGTTGTTAACTTTAGTCTGCTCTTAAGTGTTAAATCTTGATTATTAGTTAGCTCTGTCCAGCGTCCACATTGCCCTAAATTTGTTTCCATCCAATCCCAATCACAAATATATTCATTCCCTTCCTTTTCCTCAAAGGCTTTTAAAAACTCTGGTAGTGTTGGTGATTTCTAGTTGGTCGTCCGCTTGTCTCACACTGCTGGCTGGCACCTCGTTACACAGCCTTATCATCTGATCTGTGTGTGCCTGCCCTTCCGTATCACTGGTTCATGTTCTTTGAAAGTTTTCTGGTATAAAAAAAGAAAAGAAATAGTTACTATTCAAGTAAGAAAAACAAAACATATAATTCTCTCTGGTTCCACACTTGAGTTTATATGATCTTCTTAGCACTGTCATTAGTCTGACTGTCGTGACACAGCCAGTGCACACTGTACAAAAAAGGACGGACTAATAGTATAGTAGTGATCATCCAGTACAAAAAGAAACATACTAGTAACATAAATAACTCTCAGTCAGTGACCCCGAACCTCACCCAGATCACCGTTACTCTCTGAGTATTAAAGTAATGAAAAAAAATGAAAAGGCAAATGTCTCTGCTTGATATGTTTAATGCAAGTGGAATGAAAGCTAAGTCCATTACTGAAAGTGTAGTCAATGAAGCAGCAGGAGGTGTGGATGTGGAAAGGACTGTTTCCACAACTGAAACTGAAGCTGTAAATGTAGCAGTAGTACATTCACATTATGATCCTGAATCTGCAAGCACTTCTGGCTATGTTGCAGTGCCAGTGGCAGTGACCATCACTGAAGCTTTGTTTTCATCCACCATAACCACCACATGCTGCAGACCACCACCCAGTCATGCTACACCACCTAGTGCTCATGTCGGGACTGATCGCAGTGTCAGTGGCTCAGTAGGTAGCACACTCGCCTCTGAGGCCGGGAGATTAGAGGGCTGTGGGTTCAGTTCCCACATCTGGCACTTGGGTTAATATCCCAATATTGACACTGTAGTGCAGCATGAGGGGGGTGCTGCACTTCTGAGGTGCCGTCTTTCAGATGAGACGTTAAACCGAGGTCCCATCTGCCTGGATTGGTGGTAGTTCAGGTGAATGCTAAAGATCCCATGGCACTTATCGAAAAAGAGTAGGGGAATTTCCCCGGTGTCCTGGCCAAAGTTCTCCCATTCACTAAAAATAAAATACCACCAACAGCTTAATCTGGTTCAATTTCAGTTGCTTACCATCTGTATCCCCCCTACCCCCGGTCGCCCCTAAAAAAAAAAAGACTTCTAGGCCCAGTGGGCTTACCGGGTCAACATATTCAATAAATCAATATAAGTGAATACATAGGGATAAAAATTACTGATGAGGCATGGTTTAAATAATGAATGCATTACATAAACCCGACAGTGATTACAAGTTTCCTGCAAGTGGCAAGAGAAATCTCCATTTCCAGCACCACTGGCTTTCACTGTACAATTGGCTTGCATTTTCATCTATGACAGGCGGTGCTTACTGTAAGATATGTGTCACTTTGATGAAGTCGGTAAAGGAAGTCATCAGCGTCTTGGACTGCTTGTCTGTGAGCCTTTAAAAAAATGGAAAAAAGCTAAAGAGCTTTTTGACTTACATTCTCATACTGAGTATCATAGAAACAGTTAATTGAAAGCTGAGAATTATTGTAGCATCTCAAGAGGTGAATCAATAGCGATCACAGAAAAAACAGACTCCTATTGAAGAACTCTTTTTTTTTTTTTCTGTTTATTCTCCTACCTCTCCGGGGACCGGGGCTTCTCTCAGGCATCCACACTCAGCTGAGGCACCGTACTGCCCACCTGAACCGATCCCCGACTGCTACATCACTATCAGGACTCTGGGCTCTCCTACTTTCTTGGAGAGGTCCCAGAATCCCCAGAGGGAGTGTCAGGGATATGGCCGACATTAGGCATGTGGGCCTGAGCTCCTGGTGGTGCCGTCGTCTCACCCGGGAGATAGGGTTTTTTTGGTAGGAGTTACGCCCCTGTCCCTCCCTCCCTGCAGAGCCCAAACATGCAATGATGTCAGGGACATCTGTCATGGCTCTGCATCCCCACTACTGAGCCCTGTGCATAGCCATGCTTCTGGTTTCCACCGGTGGCCGCAGCGGTGCTGGGCTGTCCCTGGATCCTTCCCCAAGAGAGGAGAGGAGAGCAGTCCTCCGGACACTCAATCCTCTCTCTCTCTCCCCCTGCCGACCCCGGGAAGTCTGCGCTTATTCCTAAACCCGGGTTGCCAGCGTGGCGTGAGGTGTGGCGTCCAGTACCTCAACCCTCAGCACCAGCGGGCCAGCTCCTATCAAAGAACTCTAGCAATAGAGAATCGTAATAAGATACTTGCAGTGATAGATACAATAATTTATGTGGTTGCTAGGAGATTGCATTCCATGGAAATGAAGATTCAGGGCCACTGACTCTTAAAGACCCGATAAAAAATGATGGACATTTCAGAACTCTCATTCGGTACAGAGCAAATCACGGAGATGAAGCACTCCTTAAATAATTTCATAGTAATTCCAGTAATGCCATGTATCTTAACCCTAAAATTCAGAACAAAATCACTGAGATTATTAGACATGTAATGATTGAAAAATAATCACAAGAGTAAAACACTGTGGTCCCTTTGCTGTTTTAGCTGACGAAACGACAGATGTTAACAGAGAACAGTTGTGTATCATGCCTGCGATATGTTGACACTGAAGGGTAAAAGCCACAAATCAGAGAAGACTTCCTCACTTTCCTGATGGTTACAGACTTGACTGGTGAAAGTCTGGTCAATACCATCATGTCAACCTTAACAGACAGGATTAAATCTTAGTGATCTCGGGGACAGGGCTACTATGACAGAGTTGCTGCATTTAGTGGTAAGTTAAATGGTGTACAAGCTAAAATTGCTGCTGAGTATCCAACAGCTATGTATGTTCACTGTGCAAACTACTCACTGAATCTGATGGTTTCAAAAACCTGTTCGGTGAACTCCATCACAAAATGTTTTATAATACCTGACTGCTGCACTTTTTTTAAGAGTTCTGCTAAATGTAGCAAAGTTCTCAGGAACAAAATATCAAGCCTATTACCAACTGAGACAAAGAGAAAGCATGTCAGTCTTTGTGAATAACGATGGGCAGAACATCACGAAGCACTGTTCACCTTCACAGATCTGTTCCCTGCAGTAGTTGCAGCTCTTGTCGAGGTATCTACTACTTGGAGAGATGATGTTTCATCTAAGGCTGAGCAGCTCCAGAACACAATTGAGAAAGGATGTTTTCTAGTTGCTTCAGTTGTTTCGGAAAAACTCCTCTCGGTTATGTATATACTATCAATAAATCTGCAGAAGGTTCAGACAGATCTCTCAATATGTGTTCAGACGGTTGATGATGCTTTGAAACAGATTCGTACCATGAGTCATGACTCAGAAATGCAGTTTTTGGAACTTTTTTCAAAAAGCCAAAGCATTAGCTCAAGAGCTTAATTTTGAAATGACAGCCCCAAGAAATTCATAAACAGGACTGAGTTTGCAAGAAATAGAACAATACTACAGAACAGTGTTCATTCCATGTCTAGATTTCTTCACACAGCAAATGACAGGTTTTTCACACATAGAAAAATCCTGACTTCCCTTGAAAGAGTCATCCCTGATTGCTCCTTGAATACTGGGGAGGTGGAATTTCTGTCAGAACTTAAAAAATTCTACAGCGATGTTCTCCTTGATAATATTCTTGTTATACAGAGTGAATTCCATTGTTGGCATGCCAGGTGGATTGATGCAAAAGACAAGAAAGAAGCCATTCCGATTACAGCTATTGATGGTTTGTCTAGCTGTGACCAAAAGTTTTATCCAAACATTCACAATTTATTAAAAATCCTTGTGACACTCCCAGTCACTACTTCAGAAGCTGAACGTACCTTTTCTATGCTTGACTGCATCAAGACCACGAGGAGAAATCGCACCGGAGAAGACAGACTGAACGGCCCGGCTTTACTTGCTGATCATTGGGATGTCCCTTTATCAGCAGAGGAGGTCCTGGAGAGACTCTCTGTAAAAAGTAAGATGCCTTGATTTTATCCTTGTGTTCTGCCAGCAGTGCAGGTGCTGGTTAGTTTAGATTGTCTTGATTTTATGTACACGTCTTCCGCCTAGCACGACTACCTTCAGATTTATTGCTTTGTCCTGTCTTGACCGTGGTAGGTGGAGCAGGAAGGTCCCGCCCTGTTATGCAAATGTCATGTAACTAATCTGCATATTGTGAGCGGACCCAACCCCTCCCAAAATGACAGTCTCAGTACGTCCTTGGTATGATGCGATAGCATAAGATACAGGAGCAGTTACAGACCAGTCAGATTAAAACACAAGGAGCGATTACATATCAGTTGACATAAGTGCTGAGGTTGGCAGACTGAGGTTGCTAGGAGAGCTGCTTTGTAAGTGCTTTAGTGGAGAGGTCAAGAAAGCTAGCAGGGAGGGGCTGGAATTATTCAGATTGACAGAGATGGGGGGAGGCATAGTTACTGCTTGAATGCAGCATTTTTTAAACCTTTTCCTGAGACTGTGTCCCAAGTCAATTGAAACTGATATCAAAATCTACATTCCCCGATGTGTGGATTAATGCATTTATCTCCATAGCAAAAAAAAAGCGCATTGATTTTTTAAGAAGTTTTTGCCGACATGAGTCCTATCTAGAAAAGTATCAATGTCTCCTCTGTACTGCAATCTAACTGCATTCCTTCCCTCTGCAGGAATACCTGATATGGAAAATAGTTTGTCCATAAGAACATTTATTGGAGGTTGTTTGTTATTTTCTCTCCTTTGCTGTTCTTGATTCTGTCTGGGAAGGGGTTCACTTTCCATTTCACAAGTCAGGGATTCAACTCCTTTTTCTGTCCCTGCTTTACTTGTCCTTTCCTCTGCATCCACATTGTCAGCTGCTAGAATGTCTTTTACCATTAAAGAATGGCCTTCTGAAGTCTTTTCCTATTCTCCCCTTTACTTGCAATTTCTTCTACCACAACAGTGTGTTTGTTAATAGTATTTGAAAAGTATGTGGCATATTTGGAGACAGCATTGCTTCTTCATCTGAAATATTCTGAGGCTGCCAAGCTTGAGTAAGCAGAGGCTCATAATCTGTGTTATCAAAGTCTACTGACATTTCCACCCAGTCAGGAAATAGGATCAGTTTTTACAGCTAATACGTTAGCTGAGTTGTTACTTACTCTGTCAGTAGTCCAGGTTCTTTCTCATGTTCAGATCTGGATGTAGCCCTAATTTCCTGCCCTATACCATTTTTTTTTTTTTTGCTTTTTCACTGTTTTAACAATTTTAAATACTTTCTCTGGTTGGTTCATGGATGCTGGGTCAGTTGGTTGATGCTCTATGTCATGCTGTTGTCTCGGGAACTCCCCCTGCATCCAACCCAGTATCCATTAATTGCGTGTTCATCCTCAGATATACTGAAGACACATGTACCAATGAGGGCTCAGTTAATTATTTCAGAGTCTTTTCAACAGTCTCTGTTTCCATTAAGAGCTGTAGCCATGTAATACTGGTACCAGGGACAGACTCTGCACTCTTTTCTCAACACTGTGTTTTATCAGCTGGCAGGGCTACTATCAGTAATGCCATTTCAGTGTAGAGAACAGTATCATTTTTAGCAACCGCATTTGTGGATTCCATTTCCATGCTGGGATGCGGGTCAAAATTTCTGACAGCAGAAGCAGCTCTGGGAAAGTCTTTACGAGGCAAAGATACTGTATATCAATGGTAAAGACTGGATGTCACTGCTGCCACATCTCAAAGGTAAGATCATGGGGGAGAGGTTAAATTCAGTATATTATGCTGCTTTATTTGTATTTAAGTTACAGTAGGTAAGGATGTTAAGGGGTTATTATTCCCTTATACCCTTTTCATTCTTAAGTCAGTTTTGTTCTGTTCTGCCAAAAGGTTTTCATCTGCTTCTTTCTTCAAGGACAACAAATGTTTTTCTTTTCCAACATTTGTACTTTCAATCTTTCTTCTTCCTGTAACAAAACTTTCCATATCTTCTTTATCTGTGTCCATAGTAACTTGCATTTGCATAACCTCAGAAGTATTGGAGGCAGGGACTGAGGTCTGTACCATTTCCAGCCTCACCAGGATCCTCTGTTCTCTCCACAGGAAGCAGATGCCCCCCCCGAGGCAGGGGAGTTTTATTGCAACCCCCTCACAAAAAATTTTTTAATAAACACAGTAATTAATAATACAACAAATAATAACACAATCATCAAAAGAACCGTAATTAGCCCTCACAAATTAAAAGAAGTCCCACATAAAGAAAAGAAAAACAGGTCACAACAAATAATACTATCCTTCACTCATGGAAATCAATAGAATGAGATGAGAAATGTGCCTTCTCGAACCAAAACCACAGTCAATTCCTAATTCCCAAAAGGAAAAACATATTGCTTCCCTATCAATATCCCTTTTCCCCTCCCCTTTCACTCTTCATCTCATCCCCTCAGGCAACCTCCCGTGACCATGTTCTAAACCATTTAGTCCTGAAAATATAGCAATGCACTCCCTTCCATAAATCAGCCAGTTCCACTCTAGGTACCCTAGTCTTGTCTTCATGGTACACTTAAAGCAGTTTCACACAGTCTACCGAAAGAGGCGTGGGACATCCTCAGTTGTTGTAGCACCAGTTTATATCTTGCCTGCCACAGACAGAACTTGAGGCAGGCAAACAGAACCATTACGGTGCTATTATTGTACTTCCTTAGTTGCACTGAAAAGTCTCCTAAATTAGACTTTCATAAATTAACCTTTCCAACCATAGAAGCTTCCACTTCAGAGATACAAATTTCCAGAAACCAACAGTGAAATTACATTTAGCAAGCATTTGTCAATGCCGAATGTTTGCTTGCTGGCATTGGCATTGGTAGTGTAGAAGTTACAGAGCTGCACAATAGGAATGGCAGTGAAGTATTGAACTGAAGCCAACCCCACCACCACCCTGCAGAGAGTGACAGGCATTGGGGTGTGCCTTTGGGTCGTCAGGCATAACGACCACGCCATTTCACCACACCTTACCCTGCAGACACTGACAAGTGTCACGGTGTGCCTTGGGGTCTTTGGCCCTTATGCGCACCCCATTCCATCAGGAAATATGGTGAGATGGGTGCAGTATAGGAGAATGGGGTGAACTTTGGGGCCAAAGAGTCCAAGGCATACCTCGATGCCTCTCACTGGCTGCAGGGTGTGGAATGGTATGAGCATTACAGGCAAGAATCCTAAGTCACACCCCTGATGCCTGTCATTCTCTACAGGGTGGGGCGTTATGGTTGGAAACCCTAACAGCTCAGGCATTCGTTGGTATTTTCACTCCAAATTTTCAACATTTTTTTTGAGATCCCCACCTCATGAACAGCGGCAATATCAGTTTGTTAGCCGAAAGCTGCTTATGCACAGCGACTACGGCATTTAGCACCACAGGTTAAAAACACATTCTGAACAGGATGTGAAAAATGACAGCTGTACTGTTAATGGAGAGGTGGAAAAAATGGCAATGTTGCAAATCTGCAGTAAAAATATTAAAAAAACTGGTCAAGTCACAAGCGTGCACAGAAACTGTGCAACGCACACCCGTAATGTAATTCGTTTGGGAATTTTTTACAGCAGATTGTCAACTCAGGCATTTTGGGACCTCCGATCATGAACAGTGTCACTGTGATTTTCTTCATCTGTCCCAAACAATGATTTCCCACAGCGACCACGCATCTCTGCATTGAAAGTGTGAAATCACATTTTGGCCATGTTGTGAAAATGACAGCTGTACTGTTCATAAGGAAGTGTGGAAAAATGCCACTGGTGAAAATCTGGACTGAAAATATTACAAAGTCATGAACTTACGAGGGTGCGTGGAAACTGCGCAGTGCTGACTCGTAACACAGTCACTTTATGGACTTTTGTCACCAAATTTTCAACATAGCCATTTTAAGACCTCTGCTCGTGAACAGTGTAACTGTGATTTTCTTAATCTGTCCCAAACATTGCTTTCACACACTGACTGCACCATTGTGCGCTACATGTGCGGAAACACATTTGGCTGACATGTGAAAAATGGCAGCTGTACTGTTCATAAGGAAGTGTAATAAAATGGCAATGTGGAAAATCTGGAGTGAAAATATAGAAAATCCACAAACTTACACAGGCGTGCTGCATAGGAACCTATAGCCTTGGCTAGTAAAACAGTAATTTTTAAAATTTTTCCACCAAATTTTCAATATAGCCATTTAAGACCTCTGCTCATGGACAGTGTCACTGTGATTTTCTTAATGTGTCCCTACATTGATTTCTAAGACAATCGACTGCGCCATTGTAAGCTACATGGCGGAAACATGTTTTGGGCAAGATGTGAAATAGACAGCTGTACTGCTCATAAGGAGGTGTGGTAAAATGGCAATGTTGAAAATCTGGAGTAAAATATTGAAAATTTCGAACTTACGAACGTGCATAGGAACCGCACAACGATGTTAGGAATAGTCATTTTAGGAATTTTTCCACAAAATTTCAACATAGGCTTTTGAGCCCACCTTATGAATAGTGGCAGTGTCATTTTGTTACTCAGTCCCGAAAGGTGATTTCGCGCAGTGACTGCGAAATCACCCTTCGGGCCCAAATAACGCCATGACAGTGCAATAATTCATGAGGAGGGGTCCCAAAAACCCCATGTTGAAAATCTGGGCCCAAAATTCCCAAAAATGCCTGAGATATGCAACAAAGTTGAAAAAACCCTATCTATCCCATTATACAGCTTACCGGCATTTCCTCAGTTCGCGGTCGGCTTTGAAGAGTGCAGACGTGTTCCCGGTCCACCGAAGATCATCGCGCCGAGCTCCGGAGGTAAGTATAGGGGTGAGGGGTGTGGGAGGCAGGGTGTGCAGTGGGTGGGTGCAGGTTGTGGGGGGCAGGAGAAGTGCCGAGGACAGTTTTGAGTTTCAGGGTTTTTATGGCGGCCTTGGGACATTTGCCGCTGGGGGTGGGCTCCCCAGCAGCAGAAGGATGGCTGGTTGGGGGGCATGGAGCTGGCAGAGTTGGGCACCCCGTCGGCCTGCATCTGTTGCCACGCTGGGGTGGGCCTCAGCGTGGCACCCTGTACTTGGGAGATAGTGGAGCCGATGGGGATTGGGCACCCCACGTCGGCTTATTTGACTGTAGCCACGCTTGGGGTGGGCACCCAGCGTGGCAAATGGAACTGTGTTTGGGGGCACAGCAGCCGATCAGGATTGGGCACTCTGGCCGCTATGCGTGTGGCGCGTATGGGGGGCAGCGCGCAGTGTGTGTGTGTGTGTGTGTGTAGGGAGCGCATGAGCAGGCGATATCTGATCGCTGCTCACTGAAGCGTAGCTCCCCCTTTCAACTGTACGGCACTGCATTTTGGAGCTGTCATAGACAGCTCCAGCAGGCATTGGAGAACTGCGGCCACGCCTGCAAACACACTGACTGAATTGGAAGAGGGATGACACACCTTTGAAAACTCGGATGATGGCACTATGTTTCTTGCACATGCGTGCAAACAAACATAAAAAGTGGTCTACTGATTATAAGTCCATACAACAGTCAGGGAATGGACATGAGCTTTCTTCTATTGCTTTGTGCTTATTGTTACCCCTAACAATAACATCTGCCATGAGCACAAAGCCAGACTATATCTCACATCCTCTGTGGTACCAATTTGTCCATTAGTTGGTTAATCACCAGTTGAATTCTTCCTGGCCTACACTGTTTAAAGGATACATATGAAAAGTGAGCACGTACATTGTCTCAACGGCCACTTATTTTATTAAACAAAAAACGTGCTCAGTGCGCCAAACACCTCTACGTATTGCCTCCTTGCAGAGGCTTCCTCAGGGAGTGGTGCTTGCATGTCAATTGCAGTAATTTATACTCACAGGCTAATTACAATTAAAGCCACCTACTTAGCACAATGTCAGAGCAACTTGTGCATTTTAAAGTGCCAGGGTCCAATGACATGTAATATACTAAAAAAAATTACATTCATAAATAAATCTCACTAACCAGTGACTTTACTGAGACTATACAATTAAATGTAACAAAATATGTTAAAATAAATCAATGCATAAATACATACATACTTAACATAAGTGCAAATATCCCAACATACAAGTTTTGTTACTGTGCAACATAACAGGTGCCAGACATTAAATGTGTACTGTAAGTGAACCAGATTGCTCCTTCAACCATCACAATTTATTATCCCCATTTATTTGTCTTGCTTGCCTGGTCCATGGACACAGAAACATTTCTGAATATTTTATATATATTATTAAATAATCCATAACCTATGCTGTGCCTGAGACCAGACACACCAGCATCAATTCTAAAACTAGCCCCATGGTTTCAATTCCCAAACCTCATAAATCTTAAAACCACCAAATTAAATAATTTTTTATGATTTCATACTATTCAAAATGGTGATCAATGAAGTCACGGTAAGGTCCACAGGACACTTCCATTTATTTTAATTTTTCAAGCCCTAGTCCGACATGGTGGTCAAGTCTCAGTCACAGCTCAAAAAAACAACCCACAATAAAAACATTTTCCATAATGATTGTTGCACACCAAAAGTGATAAAAAAGTTAATATTCTTGTATTCATATTTTCAACTTAAATTCAGAATCACAGTACATCCTGTATTGAAGGACAGTACTAATAATAAGGTTTAAAGTCTAACTCTGTGTTCAAACCATTTGGATAAAGGGACTTGAGGTGCAAAATCCATTCTGTTTCTGTCTTAGATAGTTCATTAACCCCGTCACCTCCTCTACTGTTGTAAAGTACATGGTCTGGGGCCCTAAATGAAAATACAGCTGTGGTGCACCAGTGGCAAGCCCTATCTCTATACTCCCCCACTCTCAAAAGCACTGGAATGCACTGTGTATGATCAAATTGTCGACTACCTTGAAAAACATTAGCTTCAATGTCCACAACAGCATGGATTCTGAAAGCAGCATAGCACCACTACTGCCTTAGTTGAATTCACTGGGTATATACATGATGCGTTAGATCAGGGGCTCATGGTGGGGGCAATCTACATTGACCTCACCAAGGCCTTTGACACTGTAAATCATAAGCTCCTCCTGAGACAGCTATCCTCTACAGGACTATCCCCTGAATCGGTGTCTTGGTTTAGAAGCTACCTTACTGGTAGAGAACAAAGAGTAAAAATCCTGGATACTCTTTCAGAAAATCAGAGCGTAAACACAGGGGTCCCCCAAGGATCAATCTTGGGCCCCCCTTCTTTTTAGTCTGTTTTTAAACCAACTTCCACTAGCAACCTAAGGTAAAGTCCTACTTTATGCAGATGAAGTGGGGCTATACACCAGCTAGTCAGACCCTGTAGCACTAGAAAAACAGCTGCAGACTAACTTCGCGGATATTGAGGCATGGTTCATAAAATCAAAATTACTGCTACATTATAAAAAAACTAAAACAATGTTGTTTGCCTCCACTCACAACAGACACAGGTCCCACCAGCTAAAAATATTAAACAAAACATTATATCAGGCTAGCTCGAGCAAGAAATGCTGCAACACCTTAATCTTTTGAATTTCAAATCCCTTTTATAAAGTCCCAATGTTTCGCCTGGCAATCAGGCTTCTTCTGGGGAACTATAAAAAATACATAAGACTTTGTTGAAATTTCATACCAAGAAATATCACTACCATAGTTATAGTCTATATCTGCTAACTAACAATTCCATTTCTTAAAATTAAGCCATTATTTCCTTTAATAATTATCACTCCTGAAGTCAATTATTTAAACACAAAAAAAATGTAGTAAAAGTGCACACGAATTATAAAAAAGAAAACTTAATAAAATCATTCCCATTTTATATAATAATTGTTTCACCCTACACCAGCCATCAGTTCTTAAAGCTTGTGTGAACACTGTCTTACTTTATAACCAAGCTCTCAGAGGCAAAGTTTCTGCCTGCATTTCTCTTCTCATGTCAGCATCCTCACAGCAAGTGCTTAATTTAAAAGAAAATAAAGTTATTTTTTATTTTATGCATGTGTTCTTCTAGGGACTACTCCCTACAAACATATAAAACCTTCTGTAAGGTATTCTACTAATATAGTCACCTTAAAATAGAAACAATCCTGTTCTTTTAAATTTGTTCAGCACCACTCCACGTGCTCCAACCTGTAAATTAATTGAAAGCTTTTATTGTTTCTTTCTCTACTCATTTTACTAAACAAAAAGATACCAGGACACTCTGTCCTGTTCCCTTCCCAATTCGCAATATTAAACTCCCTCAGTAAGCACTAAATTTTAGCGTTTAAAGCGTTCAAACTTTACTCTGATACACTAGCGGTCTCCACTTTCAGTGTGTTCTCTTTTACAACATTTCATCTCTGTTTTACTTGTGAGACGAATTCAAGCGGTCTTCATCAAGTATGACCACTAGTTTCTAATAAGCACGTCCATCAGCTTATTATTTAAGATTACATTTAGCTTTGCAGGGTAAAAGTTAACTTACTATGCAGGCTCCATGGTGCATTCTCCTTCTCATTCCTCACTGGCAGCAACCATGTCTCTGCGCTCAAAGCCTCTTTATGTCCGTGGAGTGGGTCATGTGATGACATGCACGTCATCACGCTCTGCTGAGCAAAGCTGTTGCCTAGGCAACATTCTGACCCTCTCCGCGGACAAGATTCGGCTGGGTCCTAGTGTGAGCAAGCAGCTAATAAAATGCTGCCATTATATTCTATTGCTAAAAGCTGTATGCAGATGTCTAAACAAACAAAGGGCTAATATATGCTCTGATGGCCCCGATAGTTGAGCTACTGGGTCATGTTCAAGGTTTGTGGAACCTCAGAATTCCCTTACCAATTTAACTAATGTAGTAAAAAAATACAGAGTATTTTCCTTAGTAAACATTTAAAGTTATTTAACCTCAAAAGGGCCTAGGCAACAGCTTTGCTTAGCAGAGCATGATGACGTGCATGTCATCACATTACATGACCCACTCCATGGACATAAAGAGCCTTAGAGCGCAAAGACATGGTTGTTGCCAGTGAGGAAGGAGAACACGCTGCAGTGTTGATTTTATGTATGCATTAACAGAAGCTATTATAAGAACCAAGAATAAGATCACAGAGGAAATACAGGAATATCAAAATTCTATCTAGACCCTTTTTAAACCTGAGGAATTAGCTGAATGGTTGGAAGATGTTAATAATAAGTTGAAAGCATACAAAAAAACATTAAGGGAAATAAAAATTCAGAAGTTCTACAGGGATACAGCTGATTACAAAAATAATAGAATGTATACGTATAAGAAGTCTAACAAAAAGTTTCCTAGAACTTTTGATTCGAGTTCAGACAGTTCGGGTAGTTATACTAGGAGTAGTCACCAACCAGATACACAGAAATCAAAAGGACCTTTTTTAGAGAGAGGGGGACACCAATAGACCATAACATGAACTCTAGAACAGGTACAGGACAGGACGGAAGGCAGAGACCCAGGACAGGGCACATCCGACAGATACGATCTCAGGAGAAGGGAACAAAATCAAGAAACAAGAGAAACTGAAGAGCAAACTGGAGGAGGAAGAGACAGGGGCAACAGAAGATATCAAAGAGGAGGGAGACAATTATTTTTAATTTAAGTGATAGGATATTAACAGAAGAGGAGAAAAGGGCCCAATCTCGAGGGCTTTCCTTCTCGATTAGTAAAGAAGTAGATAAATTTCAGATTGAAATAGACTTACAGAAGTTTTTTTAGAAATTTAAGGCTCAAAACACAATTTTCGAATATGCTAGACACAAATCCAGAAAAAAACGAGATTGAAATTGGCAATGGGAATTAAATCTAAATATATGCCACAGACAGGATCTAATCATGCAGTTGAACATTATATTGAATTGGTTAATAAACAAGTAAGGAAGGTTTTGAGAATGGGTTTAAAACCCATGAAACCTAATTTAATTAAAAAGGAGAGAGAAGCCTTAAATGGGTTAGAGAAGGAACCAAATATAATTTTCAAACCAGCAGACAAAGGGGAGATCTATAGTGATACAAAATTTAGGAGACTATAAGAGAATGTGCTTAGAATTACTTGAAGTTGAATTAAATTATTTACCCCTGCAGAGAGATCCACTTCCTGAGATTAAATCTCTAATAATGAATACTCTTTTTGAAATGGAAAACATGGGATGGTTACAAAAATGGGAAGTTAAGATGATGGAAAACCCTTATCCTAGAATTCCTGTCTTTCATGCTCTTCCGAAAATACATAAAAATGACAAAAAAAAAAAAAACCCACCGGGTAGGACGATTGTGTCAGGCATTGGATCTGTCTTAGAACCTTTGTCTAAGTTTGTTAATTTTCACCTACAACCACTCAATGAAGACATTCCTACCTATATACGAGACACTACTCATGTTTTACAATTGTTAGAACAATTGAATCAACAAGATATTCCTCATAATAGCATCCTGGTAACTACAGATGTTAAGGATCTTTATACTTCCATCCCTCATGAGAAGGGTTTGAAAAGTATGGGAAAATTATTGGACAAGAGATCTTCTGGAGCACAACTTACTACTAGGATATTATTGATTTAGCAGAAATAGTTTTGACCAAAAATTACTTTAGGTTTGAAAATCAATTTTATGAACAAGTGAGAGAGACAGCTATGGGCAGTACCATGGCCCCAAGTTATGCTAATGCATTTATGCATGAGTTTGAATCGAAATATATTTTTCAATCACAGAATGAAGAATTTTACTTTAAAGAGAGAATATGTTTTTGGAAAATATTTATTGATGATATACTAATGATTTGGACCGGAAACCGAACGGAACTTGATGACTTTCAGGTTCACATCAATACATGTGATATGAACTGGAAATTTCTTTTCAACTCTGATGTTTCCCACATAGACTTTCTGTATATTACAATTTATAAAAGGAATCATATTTTGGAAACAAAATTATTTAGAAAAAAAAACAGATTGAAATACCCTGCTGCATTGGAAGAGCTTTCATCCTATAAATTTAGTGGAGAGTATTCCATACTCTCAATTTTTGAGAGCTAAATGAAACGCAGTTCAGCCAGAGAATATCATAAAGAAGAAGAAGCTAGAATAGTAGAGAGATTAAGAGAGAGGGCCTACCAGCATGACAAAACTGAACAAGCACCAATTAAGGTATCACAAATAGACAGACAGGAGCTGTTAAAACTTCAACAAAAAAAATGGAGAGACATAAGAGAGTGACAGTAGACTAGTATTTAGTACAGAACATAATCAAGTGATGCCACAAATTAGAAAGATTATTGTAGAGAACTGGAAGATTTTACAAGAGAATCCCACTACAGAAAGAATATTTGCACAAACACCATTTGTGGTTTTGAAAAAGATCACAACTATAAAGGATAAACCTGTGCATGCACAACATACTAAACTTGATGTCAAGAACACACAGCTGCTTTTGTGCCCTTTAAGAAATGGAATGTTTCCCTGTGGAAAATGTACAGCATGTGGACATACTAAAAAAAAAATCTATGTTTAAACACCCCCATACAGGGAAGGAATACACGATTAAATCTTATATCACATGTGTTACTACAGGGGTGGTATATGTGGTGCAATGCCCATGTGACCAACTTTATGTTGGTAAAACTCTCAGGGAACTGAGAACCAGAATTTCTGAACATAAGAGTAGAATTAGAAAAAGAGATGAGAGCTCTCCATTAGCGAGGCATTTTAATCAAAGAGGACATACCACGGTACAGATTCATTTCTGGGGTCTAGAACAAACCCCAGAATTAGGAAGAGGAGGAGATTATAATAAACTGGAACAGCGTGAGATGTTTTGGATGTATGAACTAGGAATAATATATGAGAAATGGGGGTTGAATGAGGAAATTAACTGGCAAGTTTTTGGGCAGTGAATGAATTCTAGATAGGTGGTACGAGAATTAACATAGAGATAAAAATATTAATGTAAAACTGCTCATGTCCAGGAATACAAGGGTTTACAATGCTCTTTTGAGGTTAAATAACTTTAAATGTCTGTAAAAAAGCCTTTATGACTTTACTAAGGCAAAAACACTGTATTTTTTCACTACATTAGTTAAATGGTTAAGGGAATTCTGAGGCTCCAGAAACCTTGAACATATATTAGCCCTTTGTTTGTTTAGACATCTGCATTCAGCTTTTAGCAATAGAATATAATGGCAGCATTTTATTAGCTGCTCACACAAGGACCCAGATGAATCTTGTCCGTGGAGAGAGTCAGAATGTTGCCTAGGCAACAGCTTTGCTTAGCGGAGCGTGATGACTTGCATGTCATCACATGACCCACTCCACGGACATAAAGAGGCTTTGAGCGCAGAGACATGGTTGCTGCCAGTGAGGAATGAGAAGGAGAATGCACCACAGAGCCTGCATAGTAAGTTAACTTTTACCCTGCTAAGCTAAATGTAATCTTAAATAATAAGCTGATGGACGTGCTTATTAGAAACTAGTGGTCACAGTTGATGAAGACCGCTTGAATTCGTCTCACAAGTAAAACGGAGATGAAATGTTGTAAAAGAGAACACACTGAAAGTGGAGACCACTAGTGTATCAGAGTAAAGTTTGAATGCTTTAAACGCTAAAATTTAGTGCTTACTGAGGGAGTTTAATAATGCGAATTGGGAAGGGAACAGGACAGAGTGTCCTGGTATCTTTTTAATTAGTAAAATGAGTAGAGAAAGAAACAATAAAAGCTTTCAATTAATTTACAGGTTGGATCATGTGGAGTGGTGCTGAACGAATTTAAAATAGCAGGATTTTTCTAATTTAAGGTGAATATATTAGTAGAATACCTTATAGAAGGTTTAATATGTTTGTAGGGAGTAGTCCCTAGAACACATGCATAAAATAAAAATAACTTTATTTTCTTTTAAATTAAGCACTTGCTGTGAGGATGCCAACATGAGAAGAGAAACGTTGGCAGAAGCTTTGCTTCTGAACTTAGTTATAAAAATGAGTAATGTTCACACAAGCCTTTAAGAACTGGTGGCTGGTGTGTAGGGTAAAACAATCATTATATAAAATGGGAATGATTTTATTAAGTTTTTTTATATTATTCGTGTGCACTTTTAGTACATTATTTTTTTTGTGTTTAAATAATTGACTTCAGGAGTGATAATTATTAAAGGAAATAATGGCTTAACGCTAAGAAATTTAACTGTTAGCAGATATAGACTATAACTATGGTAGTGATATTTCTTGATATGAAATTTCAACAACGTCTTATATGTTTTTTATAGTTCCCCAGAAGAAGCCTGATTGCCAGGTGAAACGGGACATTATAAAAGGAATTTGAAATTCAAAAGATTAAGGTGTTGCAACATTTCTTGCTCTAGCTAGCCTGATATATTGTTTGGATTACGTGGGCCGTATTTAAGTGTGGTAAGCTCCACAGCTTACATTGCTTGGAATTCTAAAACCTTAAGGCGATTTCCCTGAGCAACTTCATTTCCAAAAATACTAAACAGTCAAAATACACCCTTAGAAATGGTTCAAACTTTTAAGTTCTTAAGCGTAATGCTAGACAGTTCCCTTTCTTCATACCACACATAGATCTTGTAGCTAAATCAGCAAATGCTAGACTAGGCTTGTTACACAAAAACAAACACTGTCTTACGCAAGAAGCACTAAAACTATCAGTAACTAGTTCTGTGTTATCTGTAAATGACTATGGACTAGTGGTATACAGTGCTGCGACCGACACAGCTCTCAAGTGGGTAAAAACAACCTTTAATAAGGCCTGTTGGCTTATTCTGGGTGCACACCACCTAACACACACTTGTGAGCTTTATGCACATTCCAGTTGGCTAAACCTGGACTGCCATATACATTACCAGGTATGCCTACTTGCAAAGAAATCCACCCTTGGATTAACACCCCCAGGTGTGTGGAATTTCCTCAGCTTGACCAACAAAACTAGGCATACCAGAGGAACAAACAGCCAGCCACTTCATGTCCCTTTCCAGCAGACGTCCCAAGGGCAAAGATCCTTTGAACACCATGTGCGCTACTGGCTAAATACACTCAGTGACAACCTTCTGTCAGAAACTAAACTAGGTCCATTTAAATTAAAGCTTCATGGCCATCTCGCATCACAAAGTAGTTGTGACTGTAACCCCTAACTGTACTAGCTTGGCCTGAAAACTATGTTCTACCTTTGCACTTACTGTTGCACACTTTACTCCTCCCCCCACCTACCAATTGGAAAGTCACCCCCCAACTCAACACCTACCTCCACCTCACTACCGCCTGCAGACTTCCCTTCCTCACTTCACTCCACCTCTCAAGGACCATACCAGCACATGGTCCCATTCCCCCCATCAACTTCAGTACATAGCCACTGAAGCTGCAACTGGCCTCTCATCTCAATCCATCTGAATGTTCTCTGTCCTATCCTTGTAATCCTCCTAGCCCCACCAGGCTAATCCACCTCATCAGTAAATGTCCACTCTGCTCAGTAAACAGGCACAACTACACTTGAAACATATGTCCTGCACTTAGACAAAAACTGTTTCCAAACATGTTTGCAAAACCTCTTCGAAACAACGTAACTAAGACTTCCTAGATACTATGTGTATGATTATTTTTTCTCATTAGAATGGAACTTTTTATAACACCCAACTTCTCCATTAGCTCCTTATATTGTTTTGCCACTAGAGGGAGCCTGATTAAGTTTGAACAATTTGCTCCCAATACCTCACTTGTCACATTTTACTGCTCTCTAGTAGCTGTTTTCACTTGGTGATCACCCCCTCATCGCCCCCTCTCCAATCGTCGAAAGCTATCCCGCCATTGTGCACTCCCCAGATCAGCCCTCCTCCTCCTGCTCCTGTCAGGCAATGTCCACCCAATCCCGGCCTGGCAGCACTGGTCCTCCCTGAAATCTCCTGGGCTGTGCATTGCTTCTATGAACATCTGTAGCCTCCTGAAAAAACTGGACTCTCTACACTGCTGGGTGACGCTTCATAAACCTGATGTTTTGCCTGGTTGAAACCTGGCTGTCTCCCTCCACTCCTAAGTCTCATGTCTCTCTCCCCGGCTACACTCTCCACCGGTTGGACCATGTCGGCAGGAGAGGTGGGGGCTGTGTCTTCTATTTGAAGGATTCTCTCATGGGACTACCACTCCTCCCGCCTGACCTCGACCATAAGGCCCAGGCACTTACTCTAAAGCTGTCCCCTGACCCAGCTAGAGGCCCATTATTCCTAACCATAGCCTACATACCCCCCAAGAACCAATCCCAGGCCCTGGGCCCACTAATTGACTACCTCACCTCCCTACCCAACTCGTCGGACCAAATCTTGGTGGGCGACTTGAATATAAACTGGCTCTGCCCCTCATCCTCCTCCCACCGTGAGGCTTTCGATTCAATTGACCTAACTCAACTGGTCACACAGCCTACTAGAAAAAAATCCTGGGGGGGGACAAGCACCTCCTGGATGTGGTCCTCACCAACAGGCCAATCCACATCCACAACATCAAAATCCTCCTGACTGCCTCAGTGACCACTCCCTGTGCTTTTCAACTGGGAAACCCTCGGCCCTCATCCCTGGTCAAAACCACCTCTGAAGGCGGCTTAGGCCTGGGGACTCATGGCCTTAAGCACTTCCTTGCCCACACTGATTGGTCCCCTCTGGCAGGAGGGCAACCAACATTGACTTGGCCCTGGCCTTCTTTGTAAGCACTTTCAACTTTGCCTGTGATATCTTTGCTCCCATAACTGCTAGGAGGTCCAAAGTGAAACATGCCCTTGGATCACCCCTGCCCTACTGTGGCAACTAAAAGCAACGCGACAATCTTTTGGCACCTTGCTGTTGCTACTGGCCGTTCAGCTGACAGGCAGTCCTATGCCCGCCTGCAACCAGTGCACCTGGGCCATCCGCAAAGCAAAGGCGGAATACTACCAAGCCTCTCTTACTTCCTCCTGGGGGAACCCCAGGTGCTTCTGGGACAACATCAAGCAACTGAATGGTCACTCCCAGTCCCCCTCTCCTCTTCTCAACATCAATGGTACTGTCTCCTCTGACCCTGCCCTTATTGTCACCCACCTCAATAACTCCTTTACCGACCTTAGCTCAGTACTTCCTGGTAACTTTTTCAGTCCACCTCCTCCATCTGTACCACCACCCATTGCCCACCCCTCTTTCCACCTCGTGTCACCATGCAAGAAGCTAGGCCTTACTTGCTAAAAAAGCCTAAAGGTAACACCATCGTATTGACTCACTTGATCCCTGCCTTTACATCAGGTCCTGGATCAGGTCCTCTCACCTATTAGTGCATTTTCAACAAATCACTCTGTCTCGGACAATTCCCCTCTGCCTGGAAGGTGCCACAGTTACCCTGTCCATAAAGGTGGTGACAGGACTCTTCCGGGTAACTATCGACCCATCTCAATCCTCTCCCCTCTCTAAGGCATTAGAGAAATTGTGGCGTCCCAAGTCTCTGACCACCTCTGTAAGTACAATGTTCTCTGCCCTGAACAACGGGTTCAGAGCAGGTCATAGTACCAATACAGCACTCCTGGAATTTTCCAACTCTCCATGCCTCCTTGGACTCTGGTGCCCTGGCTGGTGCTATATTCATTGACCTGTCTAAAGCATTCGATACCGTTTCGCATCCTCTTTTGCTCTCCACCCTCGACCTAATAGGCTTTGCCTCAGGACCTGTTCCTGGTGCACAGCTATCTCTCCGCCTGCTCCCAATGTGTGAGAATCAACGGTACTCTCTCTGAAACATGCCCCAATCGCTCTGGGGTGCCGCGGGTCAATTCTTGGACCCCTACTATTCTCCTCTTTCTTAACTCCCTACCCAGCAGTTGTACGGGTAAGATGCTTTCTATGCTGATGATGCTGCTGTTCGTTGCCTCCCACAATGACCCCATGCTGCTACAGGAACTCCTCCAACTAGTCTTTGACTCTGCAGCTACCTGGTTCACTGAGCACCGACTTGTTATCAACCTTAAGAAAACAAAAACGATGCACTTCTCCCACCCCAAAATAAGTACAGCAAGTTTCCCTTAGCTGTCCACTCCACACCCAATCTCGTCATTGACCAGGTGCAGTCCTATAAATATCTTGGTATAACCTTTGACCCTGCACTTTCATTCCATGGACATATATCTGCCCTAAATTCTATGCCAACTCACGGCTAGGCATTCTTTACCGGCACTGAAAATGCCTCCCTCCTGATGCCCTCTGCCTGGCTGTCACCTCCTCTGTCATGTCTCTCATTGACTATGGCCTTCCGGTCTATGGCTCAGCAGATCAGACTGCCCTCAACAAGGTTAAGCCTCACAGTTAATAAGGCCTGCAGACTTATCACTGGTGCTCCCAGACTCACTCACACATGTCAGCTGTACACCCTGGCTACCCCTACTCAACCTGGAAGAGCGACTCATGTATCAGACATGCCAGCTCACCTTTAAAAGCCCTCGTGGCCTATCCCCCATAGGCCTATCCAACTCCATTCACCGACTGCACCGACTCCTGATCACGTGCAGCTCGTCAAGAGCTACCCTAGTTATTCGAAGCCAGGACCTCTCAAGGTCAGAGGGCATTCCCCTCACCGGCGCCCCCACTGGTATAACTCCTCCTGCCAGTGTCTCAAACTCACTAACCTTAGCTTGCTTTAAGCCCAGGCTCAGAAACTTCCTGCTTAGCTCTCACAAATGCAACTGCTGCTAGCCTAGTGTAAAAAAAATATATATATATACTCTGTTTGACAATGCTCACTGAGCCCCCTTCCTTTCCCTAGAATTCCTCCTCCCTATCTCCCTCCCTTCTACCCCACCAGCTCTCCCCGACCATAAGTTTTGCACCTTTTGTTATCTTTTGCTTCGTTGGAGATTGTATTCTATTGTAACAAAATTGTAACTGAACTGTAACTTTTTTGTTTGTAAGTACTGTGTCCCTTGTACTACTGTTCTGATGTCCTCTTTGTGACGAGGTACCTTTGTAAATGAGCCTCTGGCTCAAAGGTTTCTAAACTGATGTTTAACTAAATAAATAAAAAAATAAATGAGCTTCTAGCTCAAAGGCATGTGAATTCAAGGTCAAATAAATAAATAAAATGCTCCCCCAAAGTATTGGCCCGATTTCCCTACTGAATTACTCTTATATGCTCTTCGGCACAGGGGAAGTGTGTAAAACTAAATTCAACATGAGTTGCTGAACTAGATATGTGATATATGTAGGGTGCTGCACCTGTGGTAAGCTCTATTTAGGTAGGACTACAAGATGTATGAAGGAGAGGATCCCAGAGCAAATAAGAGAAATTCGTAATCTGAGGAAGGCAGGTGGATTCTGCTGAAATGTTAGCACCATACCTATGAGCTGGCAAGTCCTAAGCTGGGATGGTACTGATGGAGCAAAATGCATTTTAATTTCTTGATGTGCTCTCCTGCTAAATTTATAGAAAGATTATGATAAGTCTGATAGAATTTCTTCTTTTTGCTCCATCAGCATAATGCACCTCATTTAGATCATGATTTAGAACTATAATTCTACCCCCTCTTTTACTCAGTAGTCAGCACCACCATCCTTGAGTTTCAGAAAGTATACATGTTTGTACTTAAAGGTTCCATTCTGCTGTCGATCACACCACTTTAGTTATGTTTCGTTTCCAATTGACTAGGCTCTGGTTTTCATTTCTAAAAATATTAGCAATTATACGGACATTTGTGCAGTGTACTTTCATTATCAAGTAAGAGGATAGGAGATATCAGACCATAAATTACATTTTGTAATTCCATTCCTCTATTGGCAGATCTCCATTTACCCCCTTTTTTAAATAATTTTTTATATTATAGTGGTTGTTAGTTCACATACCTGCCAGCTTTCTGTAATAACCATCAGCTGTCTTACTCAACCCCTTCATGTATATAAAACAGCCACCGGCACACTGGCTCTGTTCCCTGAGGAAGAGACCATAGTTGCCTCAGAGCACAGGATGTGTTGTTTGTTGACATTTACACTATATTATCAAATTATTCATCTGTATTCCTGCTGGAGACCCCCCCCCCTTTTTTTTAATTGCTTCTGACATACAGATCACCTAGATTTGTTTCTGGCACACCGAATCTCTCTGTTGCAAATGGAATATAGGTGAATGTATTCCAAACAGCTGGTCCCACTGAGGTTGTGAAAACAGAAAATGCCCAACTTGCGAATAACAAAGTAATTTGTATTAACATCATATTCCATTTTTAAAGTTTCAAATGATTTAACTGACAGGGGTGGGGCCTGGGCGCATGTGTGGTACCCTTATTTTATTTCTACCCCACGTGAGCACCCCATGTCATTTTATAAGAATATCAAGTGACGCCGGCCAGCACGCAATGCAGAGTCTTGAGTTACTGCATGACTAAAAGGATTAACAGCCACTGAAATTGTCGTGTTTACTGCAGTAACTCTACTACAGTATCCTGCAGTATTGTGGTGCATCCTGGCCAGCACCACTATGTTTCCCATAATCACCAGAACCCAGCCCCACCCCGCCCCTCAAACACACAGAGAGGTACAGGAAAGATCCTAAAGAGGCCCAGGCTCACACAATCATACGTAATCACAATGGAAGAGTATTTCTCTGCCACTTAGTATTTTTTATTCATTTAATATAAAACTGACTCACCTCTTCAGTGTTGTATTTGTTTGTTTTTTTTCAAATACCCAATCAGTCTTCTGGGATTGGTTACAGTGAGTACAGGAATGCTCTATGGAACAGTGCCTTTCTTCAAATCCTGTCTCAGGTACTCACACTGATGTGCTAATTCAGGTATCATGGTAAAATCACTAGTCTCAAAATGATCCTTGCAAGTAATTAGCTTATTGCGTGGTCAACAATTTAATTCTCACCTGCACACCTTTACCCATGCAAGTCTAATTTTTTATTCTTTGGGAATGTCAACATGGACTTTCCAGTTCTGTCATCATTTTTGCATAATGGATATGCACAATACACAACTGTTTGCATGTAAGTCAACGCAGACAGTGTACTACTGAATAATTAGTATTTTTACTCAAAGTTCGTATGATACCTGCAGGACTGTTACACAAAAATAATCAAACAAATATACATAGTCAAGTTCCGGACAGAAAATACCACAGTGAGAAATGCATTAGAGATACATTACATTTTACATACTAAATCAATAGTATGGAAATACACATTTTATGTGTTTATTTCCCAACCAGGCACATAAAGGTGATGGGCTGAAATTTACTGTTAGTTGGACCAACAGCAGTATTAGATTCATTGATAACTCACGTATATGATTTACAAGCCAATGTAAATGTAAACAAAGGTCATTGCTTTCAGCATGAAACGTGAGCCACTGGATAAATGAATTTGATGTGACAACAAAACTTTCATGAATTAAACTTAATCTTCTAATGAAAATAATACACAAATTCAGAGGCACATTAACCTCTATTGTTGTCACATACAGGCTATGGTTATCATACAGATTGACAGAGTGACAAAAAAAAAACAAGCATTTGTCAATGCCAAATGTTGATTGCGTTGGTCCGTTGAGCTTGCTCACTGCCCCTGTGTCACGCGCTCATTCTGTTTCTCCCGGTGCTGCAGGCTGCTCTTTTGTACTGGGCTCCTGCCTGCATTGGCATGTTCTTCTGCCCACAAAAAAATCTGCAGCTGTCCTGACAGAGCTCTGTTGAGGTGGGTCACTCCCCCTCTCTCACTCATTCTGTTTCTGCTGGCGCTGCAGGCTGCCCTTTTGTACTGGGCTCCTGCCTCTGTTGGCAGCTTTTTCTGCCCACAAAGAAATCTGCAGCAGTCCTGACACCGGTCCGTTGAGCTAGTTCACTCCCCCTCTCTCGCTCATTCCATTTCTGCCAGTGCTTCAGGCTGGCCTTTTGTACTGGTCTCCTGCCTGTGTTGCCGCCTTTTTCTGCCCACAAAGTAATTCGCAGCAGTCACAATAGAGGTCTGTTGAGCTCGCTTACTCCCCCTCTCTCACTCGCTCATTGTGCTTCTCCCGGTGCTGCTGGCTGCCCTTTTGTACTGGGCTTCTGCCTGTGTTGGCAACTTTTTCTGCCCACAAACGAATCTGCAGCTGTCCCGACAGAGCTCCACTGAGGTTGCTCTCTCTGCCTGTCTCACTCGCTCATTCTGTTTCTCCTGGTGCTGCAGGCTGCTCTTTTGTACTGGGCTTCTGCCTGCATTGGCACGTTTTGCTGCCCACAAAGAAATCTGCAGCTGTCCTGACAGAGCTTCGTTGAGGTGGGTCACTCCCCCTCTCTCACTTGCTCATTCGCTCATTCTGTTTCTGCTGGCGCTGCAGGCTGCCCTTTTGTACTGGGCTCCTGCCTCTGTTGGTGGCTTTTTCTGCCCACAAAGAAATCTGCAGCAGTCCTGACACAGGTCCGTTGAGGTAGCTCACTCCCCCTCTCTCACTCACTCGTTCTGTTTCTGCGCGCTGCAGACTGGCCTTTGTACTGGCTGCTGCCTGCGCTGCCGTCTTTTCTGCCCACAAAGAAATCCACAGCAGTCACAATACAGCTCCATTGAGCATGCTCACTCCCCCTCTCTCTCGCTCATTGTGTTTCTCCCGGCGCTGCAGGCTGCCCTTTTGTACTGGGCTTCTGCCTGCATTGGCATCTTTTTCTGCCAACAAAGAAATCCGCAGCTGTCTTGACAGAGCTCTGTTGAGATCGCTCACTCTGCCCGTCTCACTCGCTCATTCTGTTTCTCCTGGCACTGCAGGCTGCCATTTTGTAGTGATCTCCTGCCTCTGTTGGTGCCTTTTTCTGCCCACAAAGAAATCTACAGCAGTCCCGACAGAGCTCCGTTGAGCTCGCTCACTCCCCCTCTCTCACTTGCTCGTTCCATTTCTGTCGGCGTTGCAGGCTGCCCTTTTGTACTGGGCTCCTGCCTGCATTGCCGCCTTCTTCTAGCCACAGAGAAATCTGCAGCAGTTATGATAGAGCTCCGTTGAGCTCATTCACTCACTCCCCCCTCTCACTCGTTCGTTCTGCTTCTTCCGCTGCTGCAAGGTGCCCTTTGTACTGGGCCCCTGCATCCACTGCTGCCTTTTTCTGCCCACAAACAAATCTGCAGCAGTCCCAACAGAGATCCATTGAGCTCACTCACCCCCCCCCACTCGCTCGTTCTGTGTATGCCGCTGCTGCAGGCTGCCCTTTTGTACTGGGTTCCTGCCTGCATTGCCAGCTTTGTCTGCCCACAAAGACATGTGCAGCAGTCCCGACACAGCTCCGTTGAGGTCACTCACTCCTCCGTCTCACTCGCTCATTCCTTTTCTCCTGGCACTGCAGGCTTCCCTTTTGTACTGGGCTTCTGCCTCTGTTGGCATTTTTTTCTGCCCACAAAAAATCTGCAGCAATCCCGACAGAGCACCGTTGGCCTCATTCACTCTCCCTGGCTCACTCGCTCATTCCATTTCTGCCGGTGCTGCAGGCTGCCCTTTTGTACTGGGCTCCTGCCTGCATTGCCGCCCTTTTCTGCCCACAAAGAAAGCCGCAGCAGTCACACTACAGCTCTGTTGAGCTTGCTCACTCACTCCCCCTCTCTCACTCATTTGTTCTGTTTCTCCCGCCGCTGCAGACTGCCCTTTTGTACAGGGCCCCTGCATGCACTGCTGCCTTTTTCTGCCCACAAAGAAATCTGCAGCAGTCTCAACAGAGCTCCACTGAGCTCACTGACTCCTCTCCCTGTCTCACTCGCTCATTCTGTGTCTCCCGCTGCTGCAGGCTGCCCTTTTGTACTGGGTTACTGCCTTCATTGGCGGCTTTTTCTGCTCACAAAGACATCTGCAGCAGTCCTGGCACAGCACCGTTGAGCTCCCTCACTCCCCCTCTCTCACTTGCTCTTTCCGTTTCTGCCGGCACTGCAGGCTGGCCTTTTGTACTGGGCTCCTGCCTGCATTGATGCCTTTTCCTGCCCACAAAGAAATCCGCAACAGTCATGATACACCTCCATTGAGCTCAATCACTCACCCTCTCTCACTCACTCATTCCATTTCTGCTGGTGCTGCAGGCTGCCCTTCTGTACTGGGCTTCTGCCTGCGTTGCCACCTTTTTCTGCCCACAAATAAATCCGCAGCAGTCCAACAGAGCTCCGTTGAGCTCACTCACTCACCCTCCCTCATTCGCTCGTTCTGTGTCTCCCGGGGCTGCAGGCTGCTCTTTTGTACTGGGCTCCTGCCTGCGTTGTCGCCTTTTTCTGCCCACAAAGAAATCCGCAGCAGTCCCGACAGAGCTCAGTTGAGCTCAGTCACTCCCCACCCCAGTCGTTCAATCCTAATCTGTCCCAAACATGATTTCCGACAGCGACTGCAGTATTCTGCGCCAGAAGCGCAGAAACACATTTCGGCCAGGATGTGAAAAATGACAGCTGTACTGTTCATAAGGAGGTGTGAACAAATGCCAGTGTTGAAAATCTGGCATGAAAATTTTACTAATTTGCAAACTTACAAGAATGTGTGGAACCTGCACAACACACGCTGGTAACACAGTCATTTTATGGAGTTTCATCACAACATTTTCAACATAGGCATTTTAGGACCTCTGCTCATGAACAGCATCAGTGTGATTTTCTTAATATGTCCCAAACACTGATTTCCCACAGCAACCACGCTATTGTGCGTTGGAAGAGCAAAAACACATTTCGGCCAGGATGTGAAAAATGACAGCTGCATTGTTCACAAGGAGGTGTGGCAAAATGGCAATGCTGAAAATCTGGAGTGAAAATATTGCAAAGTTGTGAAGGTATGAGCGTGCATGGAAACTGCGCAATGCGCATTCGTAACACACTCATTTTAAGGACTTTCGTCACCAAATTTTCAACATAGGCATTTTAGGGCCTCTACTAATGAACAGTACCACTGTCATTTTCATAATGTATCCCAAACATGGATTTCCGACAGCGACCACGCTATTCTGCGCCGGAACTGTGAAAACAATTTTGGCCAGGATGTGAAAACTGACAGCTGTACTGTTCATAAGGAAGTGCAGAATAATAGCAATGTTGAAAATCTGGAGTGAAAATATTATTAATTCGTGAAGTTACAAGCGTGCGTGCAAACTGCGCAACGCACGCTCGTAACACAGTCATTTTATGGAGTATCATCACCAAATTTTCACCATAGGCATTTTAGAACCTCTGCTCATGAACAGTGCCACTGTCATTTTCTTAATCTGTCCTGAACACTGATTTCCCACAGCGAATGCGCTATTCTGTGCTGAAATGCGAAAACACATTTCGGCCAGGATGTGGAAAATGACAGCTGTACTGTTCATAGGAGGTCTGAAAAATGCCAATGTTGAAAATCTGGCATGAAAATACTGCAAAATGCATAGGGTTACGAGTGTGCGTAGCAACTCGGCATAAACGTACGTAAAAGTAATTTTTTAATTTTTCCCACCAAATTTGCAGTATAGGCTTTTTGAGAGCCCACCTCATGAACACTGGCACTGTCGTTTTGTTAATCGGTCCCGAAAGGGGCGTCCGCACAGTGACTGCGAAATCACCTTTCAAGGCTGAATAACACCATGTCAGTGCTAGAATTAATGAGGAGGGGTCCCAAAAACCCCATGTTGAAAATTTGGTGCCAAAATTCCACAAAATGCCTGAGATATGCATCAAAGTTTAAAAAACCCTATTTATTCCATTATACAGCTTACCTGCATTTTCTCAGTTCGCGGTCGGCTTTAAAGAGTGCAGATGTGTTCCCAGTCCACCAAAGATCGTCGCGCCGGACTCGGAGCTAAGTATGGGGTGAGGGGTGTGGGGAGGCAGGGTGCGCAGTGGGTGGGCATGGGTTGTGGGAGGGCAGGAGACCAGAGGACCGTTTCTTACAGGTAAAAAAAAGAAAGAAAGACATCGTGGGACTGTTTTTATTTTACAGGGCATGTGGCACGCAGGGGTGGGCTCCCAGCGTACAGCGGAGTCTTTTGGGGAGGGCAGCTGTAGCCGACAGGAATTGAGCACCCCGTTGGCACACAAGAAAAAGGGGATGACATTATGCCAACAGGGATTGGGCACCCATCCGGCACACAACAAAAGGGGATGACATTATGCCGATGGGGATTGGGCACCCGTCGGCGAACAACAAAAAGCGGGGAGTTCCATAATGCCTACGGGAGTGGGCTCCCCGCTGGCAACATAACCCTTGGGCACTGAAGCCGATGGGATTGGGGCCCTCACGGCAAACAAACACGTGGGGGTCAAGCATGTCGAGGGATTGGGCACCCCTTGATGGGGGTTATTATTTGTGGAACATGGTGGCAAGCCGCCACCGTGTTCACAAACAATATAAATGTTTGAAGGTTCCAGCCCTGCAATGACGGGTCGCTCCCTCATTGCAGCGAATGGCTGACACTGCAATGACGAGGCAGCCCGATTGCAGTGGCTAAAATGTTAGAAAGTTGTGGCACGCTGGCTGAACTAGTGTCAGCATCAGCGTGCCACGGCATTGGGGGCATTGCCACAACAGTGCCGTGCCTCCACAACCTGCTTCTGGAGAAAGTTGCCGCAATATGTTTCTTGCGCATGCACGCAATCAACATAAAAAGACCTTTTAATCATGAATTTGTCATCCTGCAAAAAAGTACTGTTATGTTACATTATGGAATATCACTGCTCACTTGAAATCACAAAAAAAGGATTCATACAACAGACTAATTTAAAAAACCACAGAGAGCCAGCTACTACCACTTGCCATCCAGATGACCCAGGTTCACAACCCGTGTCTGGGATGTCTGGTGCCGACCAGTGAGATGGGGCTCTGGTGTCTGTCTGGATGCCTCCTGCCTCATAAGGGGAGGTACCTACTTCCACTGCATGACTGCCTCTGACCCATGGGGACAGCATCTCATGTGGGAAAGAATGAGTGGTCCCTCTGCAGCAGCCTTACATCAGTATGCACCTGCTCGCCTGGCAAGTTATATGAATGCATCACATACCAAAAGTGGGGCTGGCAGTGGAGTTTCAGAGGTACAACGGGACTCACCCACCCTTCTGATGGCCCCGATGGGTGAGCTACTGTGTCATTTCTCAGGAACATGCCCTGGGGAGGGATAAGGGAGGGCTTGGGGAGGAAATATACAAACAGCACCAGGCAGATGAAGTTGCCCTAACCCCCATGGCATAGCAGGGTCGTTCCGACTCCTCCTGCACCTTGCTGGCTCCTCCACCTGGGCCTCAACCATTGAGGGACGTATTCTCCTCCTGGCTTGTGGAACTGAGGGTCCCACCTGCAGAGGACAAGCTGTGGGTTTCAGTCAGGGTTCCTGGAAAGGATGTCAAGCAGGGTGGTGGCCATATGGAATATCAGAGGACTCCCACAGCGGGCAGAAGGGCTTGGGCAGGTATAAGGAGGACCTGGCAGCTGCTGAGGAGCAATGGGGCAAACATTGATGGTAAAAAAACAAAGCAAACAACAAAAAAAAGAGAGAGAACCGTAATAGGGAAATACAATTAAACATTTGCAGCAGCAGGACAAACAATCAACTGATTTTCATGTCAAGTTTTTGTTTGTTTTATTATTTACTGTGCTTTCTTCGCTCTACAGCCCATCACTTCACTGCTGCTCCATCCAGCCTTATCACCCCATCTCTGGGACTTGCCTCCACTCCACAGACCCCCCAAGGATGACCCCCCCATGGGAAGGGCAGCTGGAGGTTGGACCCTCACTCTCCCAGACAGAGCTGCTGTGTTGATCACTGGAGCAGAGAACCCAATTGGCAGTGCACTGCAGCGGACAGCATCCTGCTCAGTCGGGAGTTTTCTAGTTTTCTGTGCCCACCCCATGGACATTGCGAAGACCTGGCCAACGCAGTGTGTGATGCTGCCAACTTTGCCTTCCTCAATGCTTGGGTCCAGCTTGCACCACAACCTGTGGTCACCTAGGTGGCGGTACTGCAGCTGAGTCAAAACTGCCTCCCACCCCGAGGAGAGGAATGTCCATGGGCCACTCAGCCATCGTCCCTTGGCTGGCCCTCCGACAACCCAGGCTCATTCCAGAACCCTGGTCACTAACGTCACAAACCATAGCTCTACCGCTGCAGTGGTGGGCTAGCGTAGTCATTTTGTTTTGACAACTAGCAATCAGTGAACCAAAAGAACTCATCACTTTGATTTTAAAGATAACTATCTGATTGTTGTACAACTGCAAACTAAATAACAGTAATGAGACACATACACAAAAGAAAGAAATTCAGTTTGACTTGCCATAATTTCTTCTTCCGTTAGCTCCAATGTTGTCAATGGGCAATCTTTACATATGGGTATACATGTATCCTGACTAGGGGTTCACTGGTACAGCTATAGCTTTAAGAAGCTGTGCCTGGCAGCTTGGAACATTGATGTCCTCAGTGTTCTGAATCACTATTTTGATCAGTCAACACACATTGTGATGTAGTAGAAACTAGTCACCCAAAACACTTTTAACTATAAATGACACTTAACGGCTCTCTGATGTAGTCACATACTCCAGTAAAGATGTAGTTCTGCTCCATAAGGGGAAGGGGGCAAGGAACATGCGGGGAACTACAGACCTGTCAGTCATACCTCTATTGTAGGGAAGTTGATGGAGTCACTGGTCAAACAGGACCTCATGAACTACTTGGAAAGCAGTGGCTCTGTGATATTAAACAGCATGGATCTGTGGCAAGGAGGTCTTGTCAGGCTAACCTGATAGTTTTCTGTGACTAGGTGATGAGGGAACTGGATAGGGGCCACCCTGTGGATTTGCTCTACTTCAGCTTCAGCAAGGCTTTCAACTCGGTACCTCACACATGCTTGCTGAAGAAAATGGAGAATCATAGTAAACTGGGTAGGTTGCTGGCTAAAGGGAAGGCAGCAAAGGGCTGTAGTGAATGAGGTCAAGTCAGCGGAGAGGAAAGTCATGAGTGGGGCACCACAGGATCTGTTCTGGAACTGGTGCTCTTAAATATGTTTATTAGTGACATTGGTAAGAATATCTGGCGAAGGCTGTGTCTCTTCGTAGATGACACTAAGCTCACTGGGAGAGTGGATGGCAATGAGGAAATCAGGGAAATGCAGAGTGGCGTATGAAAGCTAGAGTAGTGGTCTAAGGTTTGGCAGTTGAAATTGAATGCCAAAAAGTACAGGATAATGCATCTAAGAAACAAGAACCCCAGGACAGAGTATTGGATTAGTGGGGTGAGACTTGGCACTACAGCTGAGGAATGGGACCTTGGAGTTATCGTCAGTGAGTCCCTCAAACAATCCAGTCAATATAACAAGACATACAGCAAAGCAAGTAAGATGCTGGGATGTATCAGGAGGGGTACTGATAGCAGAAGAAGAAATTCCTTCATACTAACCATAATTTCCTTTTCTGGTAGCTCCAACATTGTCAATGGTGACTTAATACAGATGAATAATGAACATCCCTACTGGGGTCGTGGCACAGCCCACAGCTATCAATCAGCATAGAATCCTGGGCACACAAGCATTCAAAGATCACCGATTCTCTGGTCGCACTTGTCCTCACAGTACTTATATACATATACGTAACTAGTAATCTCCATATCACCCAGATCAATGAACACTTACATTAAGCCAACACCAACAATTGATATGTGTTAATAGTCATGATATTACAAAAAAGGATAAATTGATGACCTACCCCACAATGGAGAGCTAGTAGATGGAATCCTGTTGACTGTAGTGTCCTACCTCGTAAATGTCTGGCCACTGATCCCAGTAGATACAGCTGATATGCTGCTAATAACACTTGTCACATAAAGAAATGTAGACAGTAATAACAGTGCATATAACTAAAAAAAAAGTTAAAAACTAACCTGTAATGGTGAAGCACCTCACAATGTTCAAAAACTACAATCTGTTAAGCTGTGTGCCTGTAAGTTCAATAAAAACAAACATTTCCATTGGCAGCAGACAATTCCAAATAACAGCAGTCATCACATATAAATCATTGTTTCTAAAATCCAAGATCCTTAGCTATATCGGACCATATTCTCCAAAGGAAGCCAGGAGTACCCCAGAGAGACCTCACAGACAGTGCTGGAGCTAGCAGAAAAGGCAATTATGCTAAGTGTGAAGGAATCTCTCCTTTCTGTAGCACTCCATATGGGTTCTAAGAAGCAGTACCCATTTACAAACTGGGTGGGGAGAATACTGTCCCATACGGGCAATGTATAATAATCTACTAACCACCACCTGTTAGACTCTGCGACCAAAAGCTGCATTGGCAGAGCTTTGAACATCCAGTATGTAATGCCCAGTGAATGTGAATGGAGGACCTTCCCGCTTTGCATAACTCCAACACAGATGCCTCCCCTCTCTTTGGCCAGGATGTAGCAACAGCCCTGGTGGAGTGAGACTTGATAACAGCAGGTGCTTTCTTCTTCTCAGCCGCATATGTCTTGGCAATGCAAGCCCTTACCCACCTAGCCAGGATGGCCTTGGAAGCTATTTGACCTTTTTCTAGCTGCTCCAAAAACAAAAAACAGACTCTCAGCCTTTCTGAAGTCTATTGCCTTCTTTTTTATATATATATTTCTATTTATGCCCCTTTCACTCTCCTCCACTCGCACTACTTCATGAGACGCCAAGGCACCCAAGCTGCTGTTGTCCATCCCTACCTTGCAAACCGGCACTCAGACCCAACCCCCATCGAGCAATGGCTTCCGCAGAGGTGGGAACGTGGTAGGGGCGGATCCCCAAAGTCTTGCGTATGTTGGGCAGCCTGAGCGGTGGGACACGCAGGAGGGATCTGGGGCAGTGTGTGGCACTCTGTCATCCGTGAGTGCAGGGGCCATTTTTTCCTCAGTTTCTCCCTGAGGATGTCGTCTCGAAAAGGGGAACCCAAGGGAGCTTGTGCATGCATGCTGCTCCGGAACTTGGCTGATGTCCGCCCCTTTCCCAGGCGTCCCCAACTGCACTTCCACCCGTTGTCACCCTGGTGGCAGTATCACAATGGGGACAGCAACCTTCCCTCCCTGAAGGAGGAAAGCGTCCTGTGGTACACTCAATCTTCCTCCCCCCCCTGGCCGGCCCCTGATGACCCAGAGCTCACTCCTGAACTCGGGTCGCTGGTGTTGCAAGCTGTAGCACTACTGCTACACCAATGGGCCAGTATGTTGTCCTTTTAAGGTAAGATCTGACTGCTCTGCACAAATCCAACTTGTGTAGTCTGTACTCTTTTGGATTTGTCGGCCTATGACAGATGGACAGTAAACAGATTTCTTGATTTACATGAAAAACTGTAGGTATCTTTGGCACAAAGGACAGAACCGTCCTCAACACACCTTTTCCTTATGTATAAAGTAAGGTTCCTTACAGGACAGTGCCTGAAGTTCTCCAAACCTTCTGGCTGAGGATATCGCAATTAAGAAACACACCTTGTAAGACAGGATGTGCAAAGGTACTGACAAGAGAGGTTCAAAAGTTGCCTTACACAGAGCATTCAACACCAGATTCAGGTCCCATGGGGGTACCAGAGATCGAAAAAATGGTCTGCTTCTGCTCACCGCTCTCAGAAAATGGATAACATCCAAACCGGTTCCCAGGAATGATCCCATGGAAAATCCCAGGGCTGCTCCAAGCGTAGACACCTGATCTTTCAAGATGCTCCATGCAAGACCTTTGTCTACCCTCACCAGTAAGAAATCCAAAATCTGCAGGACCGTAGCCTTAGCAGGTCTGATACCTCTCTCTCTCACCCAGGCTAAGAAGGTATTCCACACAGGGTCATAAGCTGCCAATGTAGACCCCCTCCTTGAGGCCATTAAGGTATCAACCACTTCCTGGAGAAACCCTGCCTTAATCTCCTCCTCCTCCTCCTCTCAGAAACCAGGCTGCCAACTGCATGGCCTCTGGGTCTGGATAAAGAATGGGACCTTGGAGGAGACGGTCCTCTCGAAGCAGGAGTCCAAATGCTGCCTGCTGAGCCACATTCACAAGGTCTAAGAACCACAGCCTTCTTTGCCAGCCTGGGGCTATCAGAAGGAAGCTTCCTCTTAATCGTCTTATTTTGTCAATTACCTTGGGAAGAAGCAGTAGCAGAGGGAACAAGTAAGCTCTGAAGAAATCCCACCACGGCTGGGAGAGAGCATCCACTGCCTCCAACTGAAGGCACTGGTACCAACTGAAGAACCTTGGTACCTGAGCATTTTCCTTTGACATGAATAGATCAATCTGAGGTCGACCAAACCTTCTGCACAGAAGTCTAAACACCTCTGATTTCAAGATCCATTCTCCTGGATGAACTGTCTCTCAGCTCAGCCAATCCGCCTGGATATTTAGTTCCCCCATTATATGAACTGCTGTGAGTCAGAAGGATTTTTCCTAACCACAGCAGCACTTTGGTTGCTTCTGCCAGCATCCTGACTTCTTGTACCTCCTTGACTGTTTATGTATGCCACAATGGCGGCGTTGTTTGGCCTTACCTCCACAGCGTAGGATTACACACAATTACGAAAATGAAGAAGGGTAAGAAAAACTAACCTCACCGCCAATACGTTTCTCTGTAGCTGCTGCTCCTGGGGGGAGGGGTCCAGATCCCCTGGACTGGAACCTGGTCCAAAACTGCATCCCATCCCCATAAACTGGCATTAGTCTTCAAAATCAGTTCTGTTGGGGCTTCAATGAGAGACCCCTTGCCAAGGTTCTGGGAGTTCTCCCACCAAGGTAGAGACTCTAGGACCAACCTCTGTAGCGAGATCAGGACCTGGTAGTCTTCTGAAGCTGGGTTCCATGCTTCCAGCATCCTGTTTTGGAGTGGTTATATATGCAGATGGGCCCAGAATACTAGTTCTATCACTGCAGTCATCAGCCCCAGAATTCACAAAAGCCTGTGAGCAGAAACCGATGATTGGCTTCTCAGCCACTAAACCTCTCGCCTCTGGGTCTCCTTCCCGGATGAAAAAAGGAAGACTTTCCCCTCATCCATCTGGAACACTGCCCACAAGTGTTCCAACCTCTGAGATGGGATCAGGGAGCTCTTCTCCCAATTAGTGATCCAACCATTTGTCTCCAGCACCTCCAGGGTCCTTGATACTGACCTGCCATCTGAGCAGTTGGCAAGTCATCCAGGTAGGGATATACATGATGACCCTCCTCCCTCAGTTGCACCACTAGTATGATCAGGACCTTCGAGTATAAGAAAAAAATTACTCACCATAGTAATGTTGTTTCTTCTAATGGAGTCTTGCTGTATTCAGACATAATGCAGTTAGCCCTAGCACTTGAACTGCCCTGGAGAGGAAGAGTTAACTCTATGCAGAAGCATAGAACGTTGAGCTTGAGCCCGGTTTTTAAACCTCTGTCTGTGGTACTTCCCAGTGTAAACGTCAGATTCTTACGAGCAAACTAACTAATATACTGTAGTATGGAAATTGTTCAGACATATAGCCAAAGGGCAAAAGATTCTTTTTGGGCCCAAAAGACTCAAGTCGAGAACCCAAGAAGGAAAGGTAGTGACAATATTTTGAGAATAAAATACCAGAAAAGTAACAACAACATCTACCCCACCCAAGGGGGGGGGTACAAGGTACACCCCTGCAGTGCAACACTGTGCCTGCCAGCCCACTTCCCAAAATCCAGGTTCTGAGAGGGGAGGCGGGGCGAGGTCTGAATACAGCAAGACTCCATTAGAAGAAACAACATTACTATGGTGAGTAATTTTTTCTTCAGACATGAAGTCTTGCTGTATTCAGACATAATGCAGACTACCAAACAGTTCCCTATGGAGGAGGGAATGCAGAACCTACTTTGGGAAGAGGCTCTGCAGTACTGCTGTGCTAAACCTAGCATCACTCCATCTCAAAAATGTCAAAGTTATGCATAAAAGTTGAAACCCCCACTGAAATACAGTACATTGGACCACATTTACCTTAGTTTCTCATATTACAGTCGCCGGTTCCAGCAGCAAGATGTGTCTCCGACTGGGAGAGTGAATTTCGAACCTGGGACCTCTTCAGGTGAGTAAGGGTATGTGGGGGGTATCAAGGGAAAGGTGTGGGGAGGTGGATGCACAGTGGGAGGTCAGGTGAGGGGTGCGGGTGTGATCGGTGCTGGACGGTTTTCTTTTACAGGTTAAAAAAAAGAAAAAAGACACTGAGGGAAGATTTTGTTATTTTCAGCAATTTTGAAACATGGAAGGGTTGGGCTGCCACTAACCACCAATGATACCTGAATGGGCATCGGAGGGTGGGGGCTGCCACTAGACACCAGGGATAGAGCTCAGTCTGTGGCTGGCAGTGGTGGTGAGTGGTGGGCTGTGCCAGTCACCGGATCAGTTTGGGAAATGGGGGGAGCGGGGTGGCAGAACAGTATCTGCTGGGGTCAGAAGGGTGGGAGGCCATTATTACACTAATGAAGGGGATAAGCACAGTATAGTAGTGTGCCACAAACTGCATCTTCTGCAGGCGGCAGTCTACACCACCCATGGCAATGTAATGCTACGGGAAAGTAAGCAAAATTAAAAGGTGCATAACTGTAGAACAAAGTGTGAAACACTGAGTCCTTTTAACGCAATTTGCAGCAAAACCCTTGTTTCACGAAAACAGTGCCACAATTTGCGGCAGTAAAAACTCCACTGATAAAATAAACATATTTCTGCCCATTTTTTCTGCCAATTCCTCAGGCCCCAATTAGGTAAACAAAACTGTTGGTGTTTACAATCTGTCAATATTTTTTGAAATATTTAAATCTGTTTGCCTCGCTAACTGAAAACAAGATGGCAGAATCTCAACACTACATTCCGCATTTGTGACCATAAATACCGCTTTTTCGGCAACAAAACAGTTGTTCCACATGGCACATCTAACTTTTCCCATAGAAAGTAATGGGAAAACTAATAACTTTTGAACGGATTAATATTTTTTCACCAAACTGTCAAAAGGCACATCTGTGACCCAAGACCTGTATATCCTGCAAATTTCAGACCACAACTCCACCCAGTTTCTGAGAAATGGTGTGACAAAGGATTTACACAAAAATGGTAATTTTCACATGTAACCTCCCCCCACCAGCCCTCCTTGTTCAACTAGCAGGGCTGCTCCTCTCACACATAGCACCAACGAGAGGGATGGGGGTTGTCACTACAACAGTTCTGTTTACCAATACTTCTACTTTGTAGCCTGCCATCCTCAGACAGGCAACCCAAGTGTGGCAACTACCTGGCTCACATCTGGGGGGACCATTTAGCATGCCCATCAACCCGAGTCCCTGGGAGAAAACAATTGCTCACCATTATGCTAGGTTTGTACTTCTGGTCAGGGGCACTCAAGTAAATCCAGACATAGTAGAAGCAATAATAGTACTGTCCAAACCAGGCTGGGATTCTAGAGTGTGGCTTTTATTCACATACACAGAGAATAATCACAAAGCAAAGATGGACCCCCACAGGGCTATTCCCACTGGTAATGCAGATTACTGAGGTATAGAGCACACACACAGCAAACCCTCAGGTTCTGAATGGAAAATGGCACACACGGCCAGAACTGGTACACTTCCCTTGACTAGGCTCCCTCGGCCAGTACTAGGAGACTTTCTCATATTTCATGAGGAATTACTGGGTGGCACTCTCGACCACCAATGAGCACACTCAGGCTCACAGAAAATCCAAAACCCACGTCTGGGTGAACTATTTTCTTCAGGCACTGGCCAAATGCACTGAGAGAAAACAAAGGTGCCCAAACTGACCCCGGAGAGGTAAACATGGTTACTCCAGATGGGGGGTCTCACACCTTTTGCTTCCAAATTTATACTCGGCCATTCATCTGGTTAATAACACCCTTCTCAGAAAACATGTAGATGCTATCTTGAAATGTCTTTCACATTTAACATACTACTTTACACACCTCTGAGGTGCCATTAAGTTAAAAGTTCTGTAATTGGCAATGTCTCTTCACTAGACCCCCCCACTTTAGCAGACACTTTTAAATCAGACACAAACTAAAAGTTCTGTACTTGGCAAGTCTCTCTCTGGATCCCATAGTAGGCAGACACTTTTAAACAGTCTTGGTGACAGAGTCCCTTTGTCAGAGAAAAACTCACCACAGGAATGCAGGTGCCCCAGGGCTTTTTCCACACAAAACTCTTGGGTACTCACAGAGCAGATGAATCTCAGGAAGCTTCAACATAGTCCAGGCTGGACCAGGGGATTGCCCCTGAATCCCCCTCTCCCTCTGGGGATGGGGCACTGGAACCTCCTCCTCCTCCTCCCCCTCCTCCTCAGGTAGCTCTTTGTCAGAGCTAAAAACTGAGGAGCTGCCCAAGCAGCAGCCTCCTCCTCACTCTCCACTCCTCTACCTCAACATTCTACACCTAACTCCCCAGCTAGCATGCCATTGTGGCTTATGCTGCTGTGACAATTCTAAAGTGACATCATTCCAGCTCACCTGAGACTGAAAACAGAGTGCGACAGTGTGAAATCCATTTAACTGGTATTTCACAAGCTGCTGATCCCTGCCTGCCACTGATTCTAAGTGGGATTCTAGTAACCCCTGGGAACAAGGGAGTTACACAAATTATTTAGACACTCCATATCTCCGCACCCGCATATCTGACTGAAACTAAACTTGACACATCCAGAGATCTTTGGTCCCCCATGGCACATGCAACATTTCATGCAAATTGATGGAACAGTTGTGAAGTTATTAAAGTGCAAATTGTTGAGTCTAACATAGAAGTGACCGTTAAAACGCTAACTATGGGGCACGAACATGCACAAACATACATATAACGTACATATATTGTCCATTGTTGCAACATAGGGGATGGAACCACCTAAACCCATGTGACTCCATCAAATCCCAGAGTCTGTTCAGCGTCAATGACTGGCAGCTCAAACTGATATGCAAATTTGTAAAGGAGAGGGTGTACACTATGTGCTTTTAATCATCAATCTCTCTCCTTGCAGGCAAGAAATATGAAAAAAAAGTCCGGCAGCTAGGGACCTCTTCTCTTGTGCAGTAATTTCTTCTTTTACTACATTTCATGCTTACATACACTGGATACAGTAAATAAACACCAGGAACTCTGTTCGCCAGCAGCATGAAAAGTATGCCCTGGAACAGCTGGGTATGTGCCTGTTGTGGGCCCTCTTAGACTGAGGGGTCCACTTTGGGTGCTTTTGTGGCAACTTAAAATTGCCCTGCGAACCTATTATGTGAAGAATTTAAAAAAGAGAGAGGTCTGGGACTCCAACTTTGCCATTCCTGCTGTAAGTTTCTTTTCCCAGATTTACGAACCCCCTTAAACTCAACACTCTGGTACCAGAAGCATAGAATTGTGTTTTTTCTGCTCTGCATAAACAGGGCCACAACAGTGATGAGGTAAATGATTCAAGGCCTGAGGCAAGTTAGACACACACATTTCACTCTTTCTTCCTTTTTCATAGGTCCCAAGTTTTAGGAACCAGAATGCTGCTCCCGACATGGCTGAGCGGGGGGGGGGGATCCCTCTTCGAAAACGTTTTGAACATGATTTTGCAGTCAGATCCTTAAAGAGGATCACTTAGGCGGGCCACTTTTGACACTGGATGCGAATTCAACTAAGCCCACACCAGATCTCCTTTGCAGTGAGTCAGGTCCTACAGTGACTAGGCAGGCCACTTTGACTGGATGCAATTAGGAAAGCTGCTTGTAATATTTTTTAGAACATCTTAATACACCCAGCATAACCCCAGCCCACACCAGATCTTATTTGAGTGCAGACAGAGATTCTGAGGGGACTGGAGCCTGAGGATCCAATTTGTGTCCTTTTCAGATTTTACCCAGCCTTACCCAAGTCACAATCAACAAGCTGCTCTTCACAGTTAGTTCACATGGTGGCAGTCCCCAACTTACCCATGGCCTGCAGCACTTTTTTTTTTTTCAATCACTGAATCGGTACTTACTGAACACTGAGGGGGACATCCTCCTCACCAGAATGACTGTTCAGCGGCGACATGTCGGTGCACCAATCTTGAAACGCAAAGTTTCATTTACGTTAGTTATCCAGCAGAATGGAAGAAAATCATTCGCCGCCTCGAAAAGTGCCACTGAGCACCAGGTGATCAAATGGACCTGCGTGAGACTGTACGGCGCAGACACAGACTTGGCAGATGCACACTGAGCAAGGCTGGGAAACAGTGCTGTGATCGCGCGCTCCACTCAGCCGTACTGCGCACATGGGGAGACTCTGACTTGGCAGTTCATACATTTTGCTGGTTTTCGAAAGTCTGTGCTGGTCTGAGTGTTTAAATGTTACTTTGTGGGTCTGACCAGCGAAATGTTGGTTACTTGGGGGCTATGCTTTCTTATACATGAACACAGTCTGCAGAGTGACATGCTGTAGTGCTAAAGAAAACAAACTTTGACAAATGGAAACATGTGCCTCTTTCCTGTACTAGACCAGCATTGTTTTGACAATCCTTTTCCAAGACAGACCTATATACTCCTTTAGCCTTATTAAACGTATTTGAAAGAATGACATGCTGTATGCCATGGGCTAAATCAAGTACCTCCTTAGGAACATTCCCCCAGCAGACACAAATCTATCCCTGAGTTGCTCAAATAACACAAATGAAGGGGCAGCTGTCAAATTCCACTCAGAACATTTTTTTTGGTGGGGGGGGCTATACAGCTGTAATGCTTAATTATCAGGCTACACTGCCTGCCTCATTCCAAGACATCCGGTAGTCCGGTGGCTGAAACTCCAATTATCTTTACCACCACTATAAACTGGTAGGGAGGAGGGGGCACAAGACTGCCGAGAGTCCTGTTGACAGACCCTCTGCAGTCGCCACGTAATCAGATCAGAGCTGGATGATCAGAATGGTCACTGTGAATGGAAATGCAAAACCACCCAAAAACATGTTGTGCAACACATGCATTGTTGCAACAAACGCCCAACTGCACAAACCAGATAGGGCCAAAGCACGCTTGACAAGAACTCACACTGAAGTGCAATGTTAGCTTTCTGCCATTGTGAAGGTGCGCAAAAATGGCACTCACACTCCCAACGGCTGAGATAACTATGAAATTCACAGAAAACCTCACAAAAACTCTGTGGCATAGAGGCCAAGCCAACAAGACACACAAGTCAAAAGCATAACAGGCAGCGTAACTGTGTAGGCATTTTCCCTGATAACACAAAACAAATCAGCCCAAATGGCAAACAAGCAGGCTGTCCCCCAGGACCTGTGAACACCAAAATGGTCTGACACTTTTCTGTCTGAAGGTACAACAACTATCATTTGCCCTTTCATCCTTCCGAATAAAAGAAAAAACAAACAAACCAATTAGAGATATCAGCAGCCCAATGGGGTACAGCAATATAGGGATGTAGACAGAAAGGTTGGCAAGGACAAGAGAAAATAAACAGAATGCCCTCGGCCATCACTGAAGACTGTTCCAGGAGTCTACCACTCTTTCGGTGAAGAAGCACTTTTTCACATCTCTCCTGAATCTACCCCCCCCAGCAACACTGCATGTCCCTTTGCTCGTGAGCACTATTTTTACTAAAACATACTTCCCTCTTGCACCTTACTTACCTCCATGCAGTATTTAGTGGTCTCAGTCATATCCCCTTTCTCCCTCCTCCCTTCCAGGGTGTATATATTTAGGTCATTATGTCTCTCCTTGTAGGGCTTTGGATGCAGACCCTGCACCATTTTAGTTGCTCTCCTATGGACTGCCTCCACTCTATGTCCTTCTGGATATGTGGTCTCCAGAAGTGGACACAGTACTCTAGGTGGGGGTCTTACTAGCAATCTATACAGAGGCAATAGCACCTCCTTCATTCTCCTGCTGACACTCCTCCCTATGTGCCCTAGTATCCCACTAGCCCTCCCAACTGCCTTGTTGTACTGCCTGGCCAGCTTTAGGTCATCCGCTACAATCATCCCCAGGTCTCTTTCCTGCTTGGTGGTACTCCGCCCCTGGGTTTCTGTGCCCCAGGTGCATTACTCTGCACTTTTTCACGTTGAAACCCAGCTGCCATACCCTTGACCACTCCTCTAGTTTTCTCAGCTGTCTGCTCATCCTTTCCACCCCTCAGACTGTCAACCCTACTGCAGATTTTGATGTCATCTGCAAAGAGGCAGATCTTCCCTTCCAGCTACTCTGCAATTTCACTTACAAAGACGTTAAAGAACTGGTCCCAGCACTGAATCCTGAGTCACCCTGCTGGTCACCCTCCCTTCCTCCAACTAAACTCTGTTTACCACCACCCTCTGTCGCCTATCCCCTAACCAATTTCATACCCAGATTTCCACCTCTGAACCCACTCCTAAGCTACCCAGCTTGCTTACTAGTCTCCAGTGTGGAACAGTGTTGAAAGCCTTACTCAAATCTAGATATGACACGTCCACTGCTCCACTCTGATCCAGTTCCTTAGTCACCCTGTTAAAGAAATCTATCAGATTCATTAGACATGACTTCCCCACTGGGAATCCATGCTGCTTCAGGTCTTGTAACCCACTGGATTCAAGAAATTCCACAATCCCTTTCAAACAACATGAAGTCTTGCTATATTATGACAGTAGCAGCAGTTTGATCCAGCACTAGAACTGCTCTGGAGGTGAAATGGTTAATACCATTCCAAAATAGAACTTTGAGCACGAGCTCTAAGAAGCAGCTCTATCTGTGTAATTTCAAACCTGAACCGTCAGATTCTTTACTCCGCCTCAGTGAACAGTCGCTCCGGAGATTTCTCCTACTGCTCGGTTCATTTCTCAGTTTAAACAGTGTTTTCTCGGTCCGATTCAACTGAGAATAGTTTTATTTAACATAAAACCGTTCGGTTCAAGCTCTGTCTGTAGTAATCGTAAGTAATTAAAAGGTTTTGTCTGTGTGGAACTTGTAAGTTTATCGGTTCGGTTTTGAACCGATCAGCTGGAGATTTAAAACTCATTAATTTTAAAAGCTTAGCATTTTAGAGTGCGGTTCGGTTCTTATCGGTTCTAGCGGATTTTATTACGTTTTTCCAATACCGTGACACGGTTGGGAACCGATAAAGGGTATCTTGCCTGCACTGCCGTTTAAAGGGCAAGTTTTCTGGTTAGGCTGGCATTATGTCTGAGAAACCCAAAAGAAAAACCGGCCCACTGGGTTTCAACACTGTGATGTCTGTGGGGAAGTCTTTGCCAAGGCTGACCCACACCACATGTGTCTATTGTCTGGGGTTTGACCACCTCCAGTCAGACTGCCAGATATGTAGAATTTCCTGCAGCCACCCTGGAAAGAGATTGGGCAGGCTCAGGGACGAGAGCCAAAGTCCGCTGACCGGATGGCCAGCCGGTTCGGTGCCAACCGAACCGGAGAAGTCCCTCTGACCAGGCGAGACTTCCTCGGGCAAAAGAAAAGCTGGTTCTGAGAACCAGTTCCAGTAAAAAACAAGAAAGTCAGCAGGTTTGGAGTCAAAATCCCTTCTCCAACTGCTGCAGAGATAGCAAAAGCCATACAAATTGTCCAGTCACTGTCTCAGGTTCCATCTGAACCGCCACTATCTGGCAAAAGGTCGGTTCGTCCGGTTCCAGTGGTTCAGGAATATGATGTTGAGGAGTTTTATGAACCAGAGGAGGGGGAGGATGATTATGAACAGTATGAATGTGGCTGGGAAGGTCTGGGTGTGCCCATTGAACGGACATTTCCCAGACAGACCTTTAGAATCTCCCCTATGCTATCTGAGTCCCCATCTCATTTTATGTTTTACAAAAAGTTGCTGAAACCCTCCAGCTTCCCTTGGAAGAAGCTGTGGATGAGCAAGAGGAGCCTGATTTTGTAGAAATGATGGATATTCAGAGTCTAGGAGATTGTCTATTCCTTTGCATAAGTCTTTTAGGAAGCAAACAATAAAAATTTTAAAAGCTCCTAATTCTGTGCCTCCTGTAGATAAAGAGGGACAGAAGGTACACATTGTCAGGTCCTGATACAGAATTCCTTTCTCAGCAATGCAGTCATGTTGGGAGTAGTTCAGGCTGCAGCCTGTGATAAAGCTAATATTCCCTGGCTTCACATCCTCCTGATAAGTTCCAGGAAGATTGATGCCATGGTAAAAACAGTATATGGCAGCCTCTCTGGGACTCAGGCAAGCAAATTATATGGCTTATGTAGCTAGGTATCAGAAATCTAGATGGGATACTGTTATGGAATTAGCCAAGCAAGCCCATGGCCAGCTGGCTAGCGAACTAGAACAGGTGGCTGCTGATGGCATTGAGGCTTCTAAGGTACAGTTTCATGCTGCTGTGGATGTTAATGATGTTTTCTCTAGGGTCATGGCCACATCTGTAGCTTTTCGTAGGTTGGCCTGGCTCAGGTGTACTAGCCTGTCACAGGATACCCAGACTAAGGCTATGGATTTTCCTGTGGTGGGAAATTCTCTGTTTGGGGAGCAGACAGAGAATTACATGAAAAAAAGGATGAATATAGGACTACTTACAAAAGTGCCCAAGCTAAGGAGCGGCAAGCCACTCCCCAGAGAGCATACCCCCAGGGGAGGGGTAGCCTTTTCACAGGCCTTTTATCAGACTCAGGCCTCCTCTGCCTATGCTCAGAGGGCTTCTTCAAAGCAGAGGCAGATGAGGGGTGGGCAGGCCTGCTCCCACCCCTCAGCCTAAGCACCTGCTAAGCAGGCACCCTGATGGGGTGCCCAGGGCCGATCTCCTTTACCGGTAGGGGCAGGCTGGCTTACTTCAGTCAGAACTGGGCTTCTTTAACCTCAGACAAGTGGGTTCTGGAAGTAGTAAGCCAGGGTCTGGTTCTCAGCTTCAAAAAGTTTCCCAAGTTGAGAGCCAGATTTTTTCTACAGTGCTTCAGAGACCCTTGCTCTAGAAGCAGAGGTCTCAACCCTGTTGGCTCTCAGAGCAGTGGAAAGGGTTCCTCCCCTGCACCAGGGCAGGGGTCTGTATTCCAGATACTTCCTTACCCCAAAAAAGACAGGAGAATGGCGGCCCATATTAGACCTCAGATATCTGAACAAGCATCTTTTGAACCAAAGTTCAAAATGGTAACTCTGGCAATGATTTTACCCTCCCTAAGGCCAGGGGACTGGTTAGCCTCCCTGGACCTCAAGGATGCCTATTTCCACGTCCTAATCAGAAGCTCCCATCGAAAGTACCTCAGATTCGAACTACCCTCAGGTCATTACCAGTTCAGAGCAATGCCCTTCGGCCTCACCTCTGCCCCAAGGGTATTCACAAAGTGTCTGGCAGTGGCAGTGGCTCACTTAAGGAGGCAAAGGATTGCTGTTTTTCCCTATCTAGATGATTGGCTCATTGTAGACCAGTCCCCAGAACAGGTAAAATCTCACCTGCAAGTCACCCAGCAGCTTCTCACCTCCCTGGGCTTTCTGCTAAATCTGCCAAAGTCGGTTCTGGAACCAGTCCAGATACTCACCTTTATATGGGCAGAGTTGGACACAAAGCTAGCCAGAGCTTTTCTTCCCTTAGAAAGGGTGACGAATTTAGTGGATCTGGCCTCCTCCTTCACTCTGCAGGCCTCTCGACCAGCAAGACACTTTCTGCAGCTCCTGGGGCACATGGCTGCATCCACAGCTGTTGTGCAGGGAGCAAGATTTCAGATGAGAGACATTCAGTTTCACTTGAGAACCTATTGGTCTCAGAGGAGAACCCCTTTCCAAGTTGGTCCCAGTGACTCGAACCCTGATCCAGGCCTCCAGTGGTGGCAGGATCAGAGCAATTTAAGATTGGGGTTCCCCTTCATTTCCCCTGCTCACAATCTGACTCTCACTACAGATGCTTCCCTTCTGGGTTGGGGAGCCCACATGGGCAACCTTTCCACTCAAGGAGTGTGGTCCCCCCAGGAATCTCTGCTCCACATCAATTTGCTGGAACTCAGAGCTGTCTTTTTAGCTCTTCAAGCATTTTCTGCATCTGTCAACAACAAGGTGATACAAGTCAGAACAGACAACACCACAACAATGTGGTACATCAACAAACAGGGGGCACTTCGGTCTTGGCCTTGTGCACCAAGGCAATGAAGTTGTGGTCTCTGGCCTATTCCCTGAACACTTCCTCATAGCAGTTCATCTTCCAGGGAAGGACAATGTCCTAGCAGATGCTCTCAGCAGGATTTCCCAGGGCCATCACTGAATGGTCCCTGGATCCTCAAGTGCTGGGGATAGTCTTTGCCAGATGGGGCACCCTCAGATAGATCTTTTGCAGCCCCAGACAATCACCAACTTCCTCTGTTCTGTTGTAGGCCTCCAGTGTTGGGCTCAGTCCCCTGGATGCCCTTCTCCTGGATTAGGCGGGGAAGTTTCTTATGCTTTCCTCCTTCCTCTCCTATACAAAGTATTAGTCAAAATCAGATCTCAGCCTTGCAGGGTGATTCTGATTGCCCTGGATTGGGCCAGGCAGCCCTGGTACCCACTCCTTCTGTCACTGACAATCCATCTTCCCTTGCCTCCCAGGATTCACAACCTATTAACTTGTGCCCAGGGAAGGGTTTGGTATCCGGACCTCAAATCCCTCAACCTCAAGGCCTGGCTCTTGAGAGTTAGAGTTGCTGATTTACACCTCTCAGGGTGTTCTTGAAATCTAAAGGCTTCCAGAAAGCCTTCCACTAGGAGCTACTCATAGTTCTAAATGGAAAAGGTTTTCCATTTGGTATGCTGGAAAAAATATTTCCCCAGAATCTGCTGATTTGCCCATTGTATTAGATTACAAGGTCCATCTTAATTCCTTGGGTCTCAGACCAGCTACCCTGAGAGTCCATTTGGCAGCTGTATCTGCTTTTGTTTCAGCAGGAAAGTCATCCCTCTTTCCACTCACCCTGTGTTTTCCAAGTTTTAAGGGATTACCCATACTAATCTATCCTATCGAACCGCCCCTGCCTGGGACCTTAATGTTTATATTGCCCAGTTAATGTAAACCCTTTTGAACCTCTGTTTTCTGCAGAGCTTAAGTATCTAACTTGGAAAACTGTTTTCTGGTGGCTATCACTTCTGCTAGATGCATAAGTGAGTTGCAAGCCTTGTCAGTAGAAACTGACTTTATTTCTTTCCACAGGGATAAGGTAGTCCTTAGGATTAATAGGAAGTTTTTACCTAAGGTGGTTTCAGATTTCCATCTTAACCAATCTATCTCCCTTCCAGTATTTTTCACTGATCACTCCTCTTCTGGTGAGAGGAGGTTGCACAGCCTGGATGTTAAGAGAGCTCTTAGTTACTATATAGAGCATACCAAAGGTCAGGGTTGAATCCCTCCAACTTTTCCTTACCTATGGTGAAGTTGGGAAAGGCAAACCTGCCACTAAGAGATCAATTGCCAGGTGGATTGTCTCTTGTATCCAATTTGTTATCAGAAACTGGGCAGAGATCCCCTCTGGCTTGAGGGCTCACTCTACCAGGGGTACAGCTGCGTCTCTAGCTGCTGCCAGAGGCGATCCTATATTAGAGATATGCCAGGCTGCTACTTGGAAAGCAGTGCACACTTTCACCAAGCATTACTCCCTGGATGTCAGGCCAGGAGAGATCTCGGTTTGGCACAGCTGTTCTTCAGAGCCTATTCCTAGTAGGTTCTGCCCTCCTCCATGGAGGTACTGCTGTGTAGTCTCGTTATCATAATATAGCAAGACTTCATATTGTTTGAAGAAAAAATTACTCACCTTAGTAATGTTGTTTCTTCTAATGGAGTCTTGCTATATTATGACCTCCCCCCCAGCCTGCCCCTCTCAGAACTTCTACTTGGGTGGAGTGCGGGCAACTTAGTGTGGGCACTATTTTGTGCCCTTTTAGCGTTTCTCCCCTTTTGGGGGGTTTGGGGTGTGTTTTATTATACTGTTGTTTTATTCTCATGTTGTTAGAATTGTATTAGTAGTTCTGGTCCCCTGACTTGAGTCTTGGGTGTTGGGACCAGCAATGGTTGTTAGTATTTAGGTAGCCATTTGGCTAGTGTAGGTTACAGCTTCCACACAGACCTTAGTGAGTTTTTGCTCGTAAAGATCTTTCGGTTCAGGTTTGAAATTACACAGATAGAGCTGCTTCTTAGAGCTCGTGCTCAAAGTTCTATTTTGGAATGGTATTAACCATTTCACCTCCGGAGCAGTTCTAGTGCTGGATCAAACTGCTGCTACTGTCATAATATAGCAAGACTCCATTAGAAGAAACAACATTACTAAGGTGAGTAATTTTTTCTTCTTCAGCAGTGACTCCATTAAATTTCCCACCACCCCAAGGGCAATATGTAATGACAACTTAACAAGTACCCCACGGGCAGTACATACTGTCAACAGGCATCAGTATGGACAAGACAGAAGCCAGTGCCTGTGTTCTACTACAGGGCAGAACTGACTGAATACTGTAGAAGTTGTACCCCAAGGGTTGCACACAAGTCCAACCATACATCGTCTACCGCAAGGGTAGCATGCCACAAGCATTACCCCCATGGCATCAGCTAAGGAAAACTGGATAACAGATACCCCAATGGTAGACGTTGTATTGTTGTCTATTCTGTTGCCTGTTGACCGCATCTTCTGCCCGTGGTGTACTTGTTAAGTTAGCACTACATGCTGCCTTTGGGGTACCGCTTGTGCAGTTTACACTATGTGATGCCCTTGAGGTGTATCAGCAGAGAACCACATACCTCAGGGCAGTAACAAATGACAATTGCCCTGAGGGCAGCAGCTACTTCAACATGCCCATCAAGTGCCATAAGGGAAATATTCTGCGCCAAGTGGGCAACCAGTACCCCAGGGTGAGCACCTTTGGCAAGCTGGGGTTGGGATGCAAAAAAACACAGAAAACTGAGCAAATGCTGAACCAAAGCTCCTGCAGCATCAGCAACAGCAACCAAAGTTATTAAATGCACGATATCATAGAATCATAGAAGTTGGTTAGCGGAAAAGGACCCCTTTGGTCCATCTAGTCTGCCCTGGTTACCTTCCCTTAGATAGCCTTGCTGCTACCCGGGTACACCTCCCTTTCATGTCCCCCCCAACACACATTGCTCTTAGACCCCTTTTTCCCTTCATGGTATCTCTCCATCCCTTTCATGCTTAAACCCATGTATTTATCCCATGCATTTCTGAACCCCCCACTGTTGACGTCTCAACCACCCACTCCGGTAACCCATTCCAGGGACCCACCACCCTCTCAGTGAAGTAGTGCCCTCTCATATTCCCTCTGAATTTACCGCCCTCTAATTTCAAGCTGTGCCCCCTAGTTCTTGGATTGTACTTTCTCTTGAAGATACTCCCTTCCCTCATGTTTGTTAATTCCCTTTAGGTATTTAAAAGTTTCAGTCATATCCCCCTCTCTCTCCTGGTTTCCAGTGGCTATAGGTCAAGTTCTTCTATCCTTTCCTCATATGTCCTCTGCTGCATTCCATGCACCATCTTGGTCGCCCTTCTCAGTACGCTCTTCACACTATCAATATCCCTCTGTAGATGTGGTCTCCAGAACTGTACCCCATATTCTAAGTGTGGACGAACCACTGATTTGTATAGGGGCACTATCACCTCCCTTCTCCTGCTAGTGACACCCCTCCCAATATATGCCATAGACCCGTATCTGCCGACAGTATCTGTGTAGCATATCACTTGCCTTTCCTACCGCTTTGTTACACTGGCTGGCCAAGTTGTTCAAAATAATAATCCACAAATCCCTCTCTTACTCTGTAACAAGAACATCCTCTCCACCTAATGTGTACTCAGCTCTTGGGTTCTTATGCCCTATGTGCATTACTTTACACTTTTTGGCATTAAATCTCAGCTGTCAAATCTCCGACCACTCCTCCAGCTTTAACACATCCTTTCTCATGCTCTCCACCCCGCCTAGGGCATCCACCCTATTGCAGACCTTTGTATCATTTGCAAACAGACACACTTCGCCATTTAGACCCTCTGCAATAATCCCAGTGTAAATGTTGAAAAGTATTGGCCCTAGTACAGACCCCTGGGGTACTCCAGTTGCCAGTCTTTCCTCCCCGGAATGTACCCCATTCACCATCACCCTCTGACTCCTGTCAGCAAGTCAATTTTTCACCCAATTCGTTATTTTTTCCCCCACCCCAAGATTTACCATCTTGCTCACCTGCCTACTGTGATGAATGGTGTCAAAGCCCTTACTAAAGTCTAGATAGGCCACATCCACCCCCCCCGATTACATACCCCTGTCACCCAGTCAAAGAATTCAATGAGATTCATCTGGCATGACCTTCCCTCAGTAAACCCAGCATGTTTAATATTTTTAATTATGGACTATTATTGCAACTGGGAGAAAAGAAGTACAGCACTGGTGTGACAGGAAAAAATTGAGAATCGACAGGGGGAATAGCCTGCTTAACATAAAATCGCTATTAATAAAGCACTCAGCAATCATGTCACTTGATTTTGGCATTTGGGGGTGGAAGACCCTCTGCCTGCAGAGCAGCGCTGCAAAGCTACGAGCGAATGGCCAATAGCATTTCGCCATTTGTGGGCCAATGAAAAGATGAGCTGAGCGATCTGCTGCATCCAAGTGGCATGAAGTGGGAGTGGGAAGAATACATTGCTCATGGGGCAGTGCTGCCCTCAGGTCAATGCGGAGGGCAAAAAAAGAAAAATGACCTTCAGCTTATTCTGCACACTCTACTTCTTGCTCCTCCGTTTGTCTTTGAAGTCCTTATCCAATCACAAGGCTAGAAAATGCAAGCGGCAAGGTTTTCCTTGTGTAACTCTTAATTCTTCCTGCCAGAAACCTGCCTCGTGCTTTTAGATCCACTACTCTGCTTGTACACTGCCTTTAAAGGAGAACTGCACTGAACCTGTAAGTCGTTTTTACCAACAGAAGCTGTTTTTGAGTATTGGTTAAAATTCTGTAACTGTTCCATCTATACAGCCCTTTTAGTAACCCCAATGGGTGTTTCTGCTTAACATACTAACATACTAAAATGCCAGCAGAATAGGCCTAACGGTCTTTCGTGTCTGCTCGTTTGGTCAGTCCCCAATCTGGGTGCTGACCTTGCTGTCCCCCTCGCCTTCTCTGGCTTCTCCCTTCCCAGTTCCGGATATTCTTGCTGCATTGGATTTTGCTTCCAGAACCCTTCCCCTGTACCTGTCCCACCCTCTTGAACCCCTCCACTGTCTCAGCCTCCACCAGCCCCCTAGGCAGTGCATTCCATGGCTCCACCACCCTCTCAGTGAAGTAGCACCTCCTCCTTTCTCCCTGAATCCTCCCCTCAGCTTCCAGCCATGCCCTCTAGTGGCCCCTTCCTCCTTCCTTGAGCTTCCCAACTGTTCCTCCCTATTTACCCTCTTCATGTACCTAAGAGCCTCTATCATGTCCCCCGGTCCCTTCTCTCTTCCAATGTGTACATATTTAGCTCTTCGAGCCTCTCCTCATAGGTCCTGTCCCCCAACCCCAAATCATTTTGGTTGCCCTCCTCTGGACCCTCTCCAGGAGGTTAATGTCCCGCTTTAAGTGTGGCCTTCAAAACTGCACATGATACTCAAGGTCTGGCCTCACCAAGCAGTTATACAGAGGAGTATCACTTCTCTCCTTAGAGGTGATCCCCTAGCAATGCATCCCAGCATCCTGTTGGCCTTGGCTGCTGCCCTCCTACAAGTCTCAGAGTTGTTCATCTTGACATCCACCACCACCCCCAGGTCCTCTCAGCCATCGAGACTTGTATTTCCCCCAGGGTGTCACACTTGACCTGGGTTTCCCAGCCCCAGGTGGAGTACCTTGCATTTCCCTGCATTGAACCTCAGCTTCCACTTTCTAGACCATCTTTCCAGAGCCTCCAGGTCCCCTGTAGGGCCACCCTCCCTCCTCCCCATCCACCACCACCCCCAGTTTTGAGTCATCTGCAAAGAGACTCATCTCACTCCTGATTCCTGTCCTTATGTCAGATACGTAGGCGTTGAACAGAAGGGGCCCAAGGACTGATCCCTGTGGGACCCCACTAATGACCCTCCTTGGGGATGAGACTATCCCACCAACTATCCAGTCCTGGAGCCAATTGCCTATCCATCTGATCAGCTGGTTCCCCACCCCCATTTCTCCCAGCTTATCCAACAGGCCCACGTGAGGAACAGAGTCAAATGCCTTGCTGAAGTCCAGAAAGAGGACATCTACTGGTCTACCCAGGTCCAAGGCACTTGTCACCCAGTCATAGAACTCCACCAGGTTTGTCTGACACGATTTCCCCGGGATGAATCCATGCTGTCTATCGTCCAGGCACCTGACTTATCCAGGTCCCCCCAGCCTCTCCTTGACAATGCCCTCCATCACCTTGCCCACCACCGAGGTCAGGGTGACAGGCCTGTAGTTCCTGCCACCTCCCTTGAGTCCCCCTTGTGGATAGGCACTATATGCCACCTTCCAGTCTTGGGGCACCCACCCTGTCCTCAGAGATGGTGAAAAGCTCTGCTAGGGGTTTTGCCAGGACATCTGCAAGTTCCTTCAGCACTCTGGGATGTAATTTATCCGACTAGCGCTTTCTCCGTCTTAAGGGGCTGAGGGCTTCCTCACTCTCTCAGCTGTGATTTCCACTTCCAGTGCCCCTTCTCCTGCTTAGCCCTCCCCCCACCTGCCAGTGATGCCTTCCCTCTCCCCAGACCTGCCGATCGTTAGGTTCCCCCCCTCCTCAGTATCTCCGTCTCCTCCCATGTATGATGCAGCACCCCCATTTTCCTGGTGAAAACTGAGGTGAAGTACTCATTTAGTACCTCAGCCTGCTCCCCCGGGTCTTGTGCCCATCTCTCCCCTGATTTAATCCTGCTAATCTGCCCCTTCACCCTTCGTTTTTCCCCAATGTATCTAAAGAACCCCTTGTTCCCTCTCCTAATTTCCCTGGCCAGGTTCTGCTCCTTCCTTGCCTTAGCCGCCTCACCACTCTAGTGGCCCTTCTAGCCATCAGCTGTACTCCCCTCGATCCCTTTCCTCCTTGAGCACTTGGTTGCTTATAGGCTGCTTTCTTTCCCCGCACCACCTCCTGGACCTCCCTGGTCCACCAACAGGGTTTTTGGGCCCTACCGCATTTTCGTCTTACTCTTGCACAGGTGCTGGTAGCATCCTGCACCCCTCTCCTGATGATTTCCCACCTACTATCAGCGTCCATGTCTGACCCAATCCCATCCAAATGCTCCTTAAGGATCCTTCCCATTTCCTTAAAATCCGCCCCCCCTGAAGTCGGTTACTTCCGTCTTTGTGCAGCCTTCTACCCCCCCTAGGTCCAGGCAGAACCAGACCATGGCATGGTCACTCCCAGCAATGGGTCCCTTACCTCCAGGCTCCCAATCTGGTCACTGTCTGCCAGGACCACATCCAGTACCCGTGCCTCCCTGGTCGGTTCCCTCACCTGCTGAGTTAGGAACGTGTCTTGAAAGACATCCAACAACCTCTGTTCCCTGGTCACAGAGGATGTCATAGTCTCCCAGTCTGTTCCTGGCACATTTAAGTCCCCCAACACCACCACCGTTCCTCTGCCCAGTCTGCAGTGTCTCCTAACATCTGCCACCAGACTGCTCTCCAGCTCCTCCGCTGCTCTCCAGCTTGCTTTACAATCTGTTCTCATGTTCGCTGCTCTGACAAAAGAAACTTAATCTTGGGCAGTGCGGTGGAAAAAGAACAGTTGATTCTGAAGTCATGAGCACACTTTGGCAGGTTAAACAGCATAGCAAATGAAGCACTTATACATGTGAAGCCCGAGTCATTTCTATAATTGATGTCACGGAGACTCAGGCTTCACAATGCAGCATGTTCTGATTTAAAAAAAAGCCAGAGTCTTCCGCATTTAAAAAAACAGGAACACCATCAGTAGACAGCAGCCGAACAAAAGAAAACACATGAAGCCACACAGTAAGCATCAAATGTGTATTTGTTGTGGCAACACTGACATGATACATCTGGACACAAATAAGTAGCTGCTGCTAAAGTGGAGGTACTCACTAGTGGTACTGTCAGCTTTATATAAGGGGTCGAAACTAAGTTCTGCAGCCTCTAGCCAGCAGGGCTGACTGGGAAAGTAACTTAGCCCCACAGACTTTTATACTGGCCCAGTTGGTGTAATTATTGAAATTTCACCTTCTCCAGTACAAGCCTGCAGGGCTAGTTAAAGGAAAAGCTTACTAGCCTGATACAAAATCTACCAGCATTTGGCTAGTGGGCCAGTGCCAGTTTTGACCCCTGTAAAATATATATAAATTTTAGCATTGCAGATGCACATGCCCAGAGTCCTGCAGTTCCACTTTCCTAAATGCTTCTTTTAGCAGTTAGAGCAATCATTTACAATAATACTTCCGAGTTAAGACTAATATTGCAGAGTTCATCTATATGACCTATTTCAGAATCTGCATCTAGCTTATCTTGCACAGAAAAAGCCTAACTTGTGCATGCAGGAGTTTGCTGGCAGTTCAGTGCCATCTTTGCTTCATGAACATATTCAGCATCGAGCAGCCACGCATCAGGCTATCAGGTTGGCTGGGAGTGGATTGAGCGGCCATCAGACAGCTCTCCTCTCCTGGACTGGGGAGCTAGGCCTTCTCGGCCCTCGACTGTCACCGAGTGGTGGCTCGATGGTAGTGCCGGCCAATGCGGGGCATGGCCCCCTAGGCCAGGTGGGTGGATCAAATTCAGTGCCGGATCACATGCACTACCATCGCCGGGTCCTTGGGGAGTAAGGAGAGAAAACAGAGGAAAAACACCCCTGGGGACAGGATGATGACCGATCCCCCACAGGAACCACACCAGGTGGACAGGAACACAGTCTTGTGGCAGGACAACGGTGAAGGTATGTCCTGGAGGAGCAGGAGGCGGAGCTGGGGGGGCCCGAACAAAGGTCCACAGGGAAGCACAGAAGTAGAAAGAGAATATGAAAAACAAATCACCTTTTGGACAGGATTTTTAAAAATTCCAACCGTCTCAATCATAATGTGAGGTCATAAAAACACTATATTGAAAATTTGAGGTCAAAATGTCGAAGCTTAGTTTAGTTTAGTTTAGTTTATTGTTCTAGGAATTACTACCTTTGAGCCAGAGGCTCTTTTACAAAGGTTCCACGTCAATTAGGTACAGTACAAAAGGTTACATAGATAACACAACAATTTGTGTTGTGTCAAGAACAAGAAAACATATACAAATACATATCAAATCACTTGTGCAAAAGGACATGAGATATCAATAATCACATTATTATTATTACAAGAAAGAGGTCATGCCAGATTAGGAGAAATAAATAGGGAAAAAGTCCAGAACAGAGAGGTTAAGTGAAAGGTGTGGGGAGCAGACAATAGCAGGAGAAAAGGTTTCCCAAACATGTCTTTGTCAAATAACGGAACAGGGTGGGTAGTGAGAAAATAGGAGGTTTAATCAGGGCAGTCACAGGAGCTGGAGGTGGCAAGGTGAGAGAAAAGCCTTGATTTGAAAATACCTAGAGAGGTGGAGGCAGTAATATGAGTGCTGAGGGCATTTAGCCAGCTGGGGGCATGATAGGCAAATGATCTTTGTCCCTGGGAAGTCCAGCATCGAGGAACTTGGAGAGGCTGGTGTTCTGATCTTCTGGTAAAACGGGTGCTAGCGCTCGGGCATAACAGGTCTTGGATACAGGGTGGAGTGAGGCCCAGAGTGGATTTTTTTGCCATCAGGCAGGTAAGGTACTTTATCCGGTTTGAGAGTTGCAACCAACCTGAGTCAGCATAGAGTTCACATGTGTGGGTACGTCGATGTGCACCAGTGAGTAGCCGACAGGCCTTATTTAGGGATGTTGTAATGCGACTAAGTGCTGTAGTAGTGGCAGATCCGTATATAACTAAGCCATAGTCAACGACTGAGATGATAGAAGATTGGATGGCAATCCTCAGTGCAGAATGGGTAAGAAGCTGTCGGTTCCGATACAGAATCCCAATTCGCTGATTAATAGTTTTTGCTGTACTATCAATGTGAGTTGCAAAGGTTAGGCCTTGATCAAAGTTGATTCCAAGATATTTAAAAATTGGCACTTGTTCAAGGGTATGTATTAATGGTGAGTAGGACTTGCCGTTTCTTGTTTTGTGGGTTAGAGAAGAGCATGGATTTAGTTTTTTTGTCGTTTAGAACCAGCTTATGTTCAAGGAACCACATCTCAACTTTGGAAAAAGCATGCTGAAGGTTGAGGCGTAAGAGGTTCGGATTTTTATGAGTGGCAAGAATCACGGCATCATCGGCATAGAGGATTAATTGTTCAGGGCAGGATTTGGGGAGGGAGTTTAGGAAAAGGCTGAAAGGAGGGGCCCAGGATGGATCCCTGGGGAACTCCTGAGCGAACGGTTTTGAGTCTGAGAGAACTCCAGCTACTTTTACAGATTGAGAGCTGAGCAAGGTAATTTTTACCCAGTCACCAGGACCCTCACGAGAGCCCTAGGGATAGAAGTTGTTTGATAAGTAGGCCATGGTGAACTGTATGAAATGCCTTGGTTAAGTCAATGTAGACTGCTCCAGTTAGGTTTCCTTTGTCCATGGCATTGTGGATTGCTCCGGAGAATTCAAGAAGGGCAGTCGATGTGCTGTGCCCTTTCCTAAATCCATGCTGCTGAGTGCATAGGATGTTGTGCTTTTCCAGGTAGCCTGAAATTTGGTCCGCCACCAAGCTGCTCAAGGGCCTTAGAGAGAGGTGGTAGTATTGATATCGGGCGATAGTTACCAGGCAGTGACTTATCACCACTTTGTGCACTGGAGTGACAACTGCAGCCTTCCATTTCCTAGGGAATTGGCTGCTAGCAGAGGAGAGATTGAAAATTTTTGTGAGGGGAGCAGTACTTCCTCCAGAGTGAGGGACAGAAGTTTAAGGTCAATAGTGTCGCTGCTTGCTCGGGACTTAGAAATGGCCTTTTACATATTTATAGACTTCATGTGCCTTTACTAATTTGAAATGGAAGGGTGGTTTGGTTGGAGAGCAGTAGTAGAAGTAGAAATGGAGGGTCAGCATCAGTAAAGAAATCAGATGAGAGGACACCACTAAGGTCCGTGAAGGTATCATTTAGGGTGTTTGCAATGATCTCTGGGTCTAATGTAGTGGTTCCATCCATTCATTATTGTAGGGGAGGATTTGGACTGCTGACCCATGATATTCTTTATGTTGTCCCAGAAGTTTCCCTTCGCCCCAGAGAGTTGGAGGGCATTCTTGAAGTAGGAGCTCTTCATCAGCGGATCTGTTTAGTACAGTGGTTGCAAGCCTGTTTATACTTTTGAATGTCCGACAGTGTGCCAGTAGCTCTTGCAGTGGCCCAGAGGTGATCTCTACTTTGAGTTGTGCCAATAGCTTTGCTGTGAGCCAGGGATTTGTGAGTGCTTTGATTTTGCGCTTTTTACTGGTGCATAGGTGTCACAGGCAGTGTTGAAAGTAGTAATAAAGTAATCAAGGGCTAGGTCAACATCTTGAGTTTTGTAAATCAAGGACCAATCTATCTGCCTAAGACAGGTCTTGAGATGAGTAAGGTTGCCATAAGGTAGGACTCGGATATAGATGGTTTTTGGAGGCGGCTTACGAAACTTATTTGTCAAGGTACATATTATTGGAGAGTGATCACTGAGCAGGTCAGGGAGAACACTTACATTGGTTATCTGGTGGGTGGCTGGTAAGGATCCAGTCAATGAGGGTGCTGGTCCCTGATTTGTAGTTTTCCTGGTAGGAGTTTACCACTTGTGTTAAATTTGCTGCTAGGATGGCATCTTTGTTTGACCCTGCATCAGGAGCAAGCCAATTTATATTAAAGTCCCCAAGGAGAAGGAGTTCGATGGCAGAAGGTTGTGTACTTACGAACTCGAGGACAGCCTGTAGGCCGGAATCAGGATCTTTTGGTGTGATATAGACAACAGCAATTGTGAGGACTTTGTTTTGGGCACCAAGTAGTATCTTGATAGGGAGGAGTTGCACTGAGGTTTCTGTGGTGGGATAAGAACCAGGGAGACAGGGGAGGTAGTCCTTTATGTAGATTGCACATCCACCACACCCTTTTGAGGTCCTATCCAGCCTGAATATCTTGTAGCCTTGTATACAGATGGCATGATCCGGAGTATTAGGTGTCAGCCAAGTTTCATGATGGCAAGGATATCCGGGTTGTGTTGGCTGCAAAAGATTTGAAGGAGGCCAGTTTTGAGGAGACTGCAGATGTTTAAGGTAGCAATTTTGAGTCCCCCTCCATTTTGGCAGCTTTGTTGTACTGTGGGAGACAGAGCCAGGATTTGAGTGGACACTTCCTGATATCAAGAGTAGGAGTTTAAGAGACAGTTGCTGTACTTTGTAGTCAATTGAATTACACTTCTGAGGCTTATGCGGCTTGGACCAGTGCAGGCGTCTAGGGACCCAGAGCAAGGAGACTGTTAGTAATAGAGGATGATATGCCCATTCATCCTTGTTGTAGCTAGTCAGTTGCACCCAGTCGCTTGCAGACAGGTACCTGGTGGTTAAGTCAAAAGCCAAAAGAATGAACAACAGCTGAGGTCCAGAGTCAATGAAATGTTAAAATTCCTGAAGGTGATTAACTTTGCCTGCACATATGCAGGATGTGAAATCCCTTTGTCTGTATGCTTCTTTGTCATTCAAACAAGTTGCTGAAAAGCTCACATACAGATCATGGAGCAGGTCAGACGAAAATGTGGATTCCAGCAGGACCCAAAGTCATCAAGTTTGTCAGATGTAGTTGCTTCACTTGTGTTTTGCTTGGGATAGCTTCCAAAAAGTTGATTTTAAAATGAAGATAAAGATACCTGATGATTTTTTTGCAGAAATCCAGTCCAGGAGACTTTCACGGATGTAGTGAGCAAGAATGGTATAGTTACCACAAGCAGAAAAACATGTAAATCCACAAAAACTAAGCTACAGTCACAGACAAACACAAGCAGCCACCACACAGACCACAAGCCTACTGAAAATGACATATATTGCCTCTAAGCTGGCCTGTCTCAGGTACATACATTGTTAAAATGGGTAAAAACAGGACCTCCACTGAAAATGAGATATTGCATCTGTGATATGTAGTCTAAAATATGTAAAAGCAAGACACTTTGTTAAAACTGCAATATTACATCTCCACTGGACTCTCCTGGGTATTGCAAAAATGTGTAAAGAAAACCCCATTCAAAATGATCTTGCATCTGATCTGGTCCATCCTGGGTAAATATATAGTAATAATGTATAAAACCAGGACCCCAATACAGCACAGCCTCATTAAAGTGTACATTTATGCTACTCTATCCTGGGAAAAATGCTGGGCCCCACTGAAAATGAAAATTACCTCTCAGCTGGGCTGTCCTGGGTAAAATACATTATAAATATGGGTAAATGCAGGGCCCTAGCGAAAATAAGATATTACATCTCCGCTGGGCGGTCCTAGGTACATACAGTGTAAAATGGGTAAAAGCAGGACCCCACTGAAAACGAGATAATGCATCCGAGTTGTGCTAAACTGGGCAAATACAGTCCTATTGAAAATGATATACTGCGTATCGTAGTCTATCTTGTGTAAATATACTGTAAAAATGTGAACAAGCAGGACGCCAGTACAGTAAAGGAATAATGCATGACAGGGTGTGCGTCGTGCTGGGATAATGCCATGCCTGTGGGGTTGGGCATGAGGCCAGGTCGAGTACAACACGCCCCAGGTGTGGCGTTATCCCAGCATAACACACACCCTGGAGTGCATTATTCCTATTATACAATGGTTTGTTGTTATATATAAAATAAAAAAATAATTTTAAAGTATGTTTTTATTAGTGTGGAAAATATTTTTGTTTCTTAAGAGGAGATGCAAAAAAAAGAGTATGAGGTCCAGACCGTCATCTGCACGTTCACAGTACTGAGACTAGACCCCACTGTCCCCCACAATGGTCTGGTGGAGAAACTGATGGGGTTAGGAGTAGGCCCTTTGATGGTCAGATGGATTGAAAACTGGATAGCTGGACGCACTCAGAGAGTAGTGGTCTGTGGGGAGCTCTCGAACCCTACAGAGGTTGGTAGTGGGGTACCACAGGGCTCAGTCCTGGGTCCAATCCTGTTTAATGCATACATATCGGACATCAGGATGGTATAGGTGTGAAATGAGTCTCTTCACGGATGACTCCAAGATGGGAGCAGTAGTTGAGGAAGAAGAGGGAGGTTGGCCCTGCAAGGAGACCTGGACACCCTGGAAAGCTGGGCTCACACATGGAAATTAAATTTCAATATCACCAAGTGCAAGGTGTTGCATCTTGGTCGGGAAACCTAAACACAGGTACAACCTGGGAGGGAGGTGCTGGAAGCCTCAACAGGGGAAAAGACCTAGGGGTCATGGTGGATACATGTATGAATAACTCTGAGCAGTGCAGGAGAGCAGCTAGCAAGGCAAACAGGATGTTGGGATGCATCATGAGGTGATCACCTCTAGAGCAAGGAAGTGATTCTGCCGCTGTACAATGGACTGGTTAGACCACACCTTGAGTACTGTGTACAGTACTGGAGACCACACTTGAAGAGGGACATACAGCTCCTGGAGAGGGTACAGAGGAGGCAACAAAGATGATACGAGGCTAGGGATTTGACTTATGAGGACAGACTTGAGGAGCTCTGCCTGTTTTCATTGGAGGAGAGGAGAGACAGGGGGACATGATTGAGGTCTTCAAGTACCTCAAGGGAATAAATAGGGTAAACATGGAGGGATCTTTAGACTAAAGCAGGGAGGCATCACCAGAGGGCATGGTTTGAAGTTGGAAGGTGGAAGGGTGAGGGGAAGAGGAGGAGGTTTTCACTGAGAGGGTGGTGGACCCTTGGAATGCTCTGCCTGGTGAGCTGGTTCAGAGATCCACAGTGGAGGGCTTTAAGAAAGGGTGGGACAGACACAGAAAGTGGATGTATCAGATGATGGCCTGTCCCGGGGGGGTGGGGATGGATGATAGGGGTTTCTGGAGCACAAGGGATGGGAGGGTCTTGGCACCCAACTAAGGATCTAGGTTCGAGCAGACTTGATAGACCATAAGGCCTAATCTGCTGGCAAATAGTATGTTAGTATGTTAGACCTGTGGTGTTATGCTGGATCCGTCCCCAAACGGACCAATCGCAGTCCAAGATTTTTCTTGCCATTGTATAATACTGTATAACATACAACTGTAAAGGTGAGGATGGGTGTGGTCTTTAAATGGACACTATCAACCCCCGGCTTCAAACAGTCCCTTGCTTAAAAACACATTTTATGCTCACCACATTCTGCAGAATGTGCTGATGTAGTTAGTAGTTTCATTGTTCCCCTTTTCCTTTTTAATGGTGAAAAACAGATTGCCCACCATACTAGTGTTACCACACCAAAATGTGTTTGTTTACATTCCTTGATCAAATCGCAAGCAGTATAGCGCAGTGGTTTAAGGCTTCGAGCTACAAACCTGGAGACCTGGGTTGGAATCCCACAGCCCCCACTTGCATACTGTCTGACCCTGAGCAAGTCACTTAACTTCATTGTGCTCCCAGGTCGTACCTGTAAACAAGATTTCAGCTTAGTGTGTCTCGCCTGGTAAAATAATGAAAAAAAAAAAAAAACTCTGACTGCAAGGAGAATACCCCCAACACAGTCTTGCCATTGAAGATGAACTGGGAGGAGAGCATCGGGTTATTGCATTATGAGTGCCTGCTCTGTTTGGGGGTGTTCCTCATGTTCAGGAAGTATGGAATGAAAGTAGATCAAGGATGTGAAATAAAACAAGGTTAAGTATACTTATATCACTACCAAGCATTTCACTTCTACTATGAAAGAATGCAGATTAAACTACCAGCAACACCGATGAATTTTAGAGTAGGTAAGCAATCATAAAATGTGGGTTTTCAACTAGAAATGGTATGATGCAAACATGGTTGACAGTGCCACTTTAAATAAAGCTTAAAAGTGGCAAAACTGCCATATTAAGATAGTGTACACTACTAAAAAAAATAAAAAGCACAATTAACACACCTAACATAAAATATAACATAAAACCACTTGTGAGGGAGCAATCTTAGACCTCATACTCTCAAATGGGGACAGTGAGAGGATCTCAGATCTAGAAGTGGGTAGCCATCTGGGAACAAGTGACCAAACAGTGTGGTTCACGATAAACTCAGCTACAGTCAAGCCATACAAAAGTGAGGGTACTGGACTTCAGGAGGGCTGACTTTGGCAAGATGGGAGAGTGCCTTAGAAAAGCACTAATAAACAGACTAGAAGGTGGGGTGAAGCAACAATTGGGAAACAAGAAAACTGCCATCACAGAGACAACAAACCTTTGTGTGAAGCAAATAAACAAATCAAAATGAAAGAAAAAGCCACTATGGTTCTCAAAAGAGGTGGCGGGGAAGATTAGGGAGAAAAAGATAGCATTTAGGAAGTATAAGGAAACACAGAAGGAGCAGGACTGAGAACTGTACCAGTTAAGGCAGAAGGAAGCAGGGCAGGAAGTCAGAATAGCAAAGCCCAAACTGAGGAAAAGATAGCCAACTCGGATAAGAAGGGGGATAAAACCTTTTATAGGTACATCAGGGAACGTAGAAAGACAAAGGGAGGGATAGTGAGGCTGTATAGAATGGACGGTGTGTGGGCAAAGAGGGACAGTGAAAAAGCAGGGATACTGAACGAATACTTCTGCTCAGTATTCACAAAGGAGGAGGAGGGAGGTATCTACTCCAATTAACACAAGCACTGTGGATAGGGGGGTTCGATCCCAGTCCGTTCACAGAAGAAAGGGTTCTGAAAGAACTCCTAAAACTGAAGGTGGACAAAGCAATGGGGCCTGACGGAATTCATCGCAGAATTCTAAAAGAATTAAGGGGAGAACTAGTGACACCACTGACTACCCTTTTTAACAAATCATGGGAGGATGGTGTGGTACTTGAGGACTGGAGGAAGGCAGATGTGATTCCTCATCACAAAAGTGGGAGCAAGACAGAGGCAGAAAACTACAGACCTATCAGTTTGACCTCTGTGGTAGGGAAAGTGATGGAATCACTTCTGAAGGAAAGAACTGTTGAGTACCTAGAGGCCAGTGGGGCACAGGACCCAAGGCAGCATGGGTTCACAGCGGGAAGGTCATGTCACATGAACCTAATTGATTTCTTTGACTGGGTGACCAAAGTAGTAGACCAGGGAGGGGCTATGGACATGGCCTACCTAGACTTTAGCAAGGCATTTGACACAGTCCCACACAGAAGATTAATAGTCAAATTAACCAGCCTGGGAGTGGGTCCCATGGTGGTAGCCTGGGTAAAACATTGGCTGGACAACAGGACACAGAAGGTAACTGAAAATGGAGTCCACTCTGAAGAAAGAGGGGTTACTAGTGGGGTACCGCAGAGTTCAGTACTGGGCCCAGTCGTTTTTAATGTCTTTATAAGTGACATTGCAGAGGGACTGGAAGGAAAAGTATGCCTCTTTACAGATAACACTAAGATCTGCAACAGGGTTGATACATAAGGAGGCATGGCAAGGATGAGAAGTGACTTGGCAAGGTTGGAGAAATGGTCAGAAGTAGGACAGCTTGGATTCAATGCAAAGAAGGGCAAAATAACACACCTGAGAAACAAAAACCCAGGGAAGAGTACACAATTGGGGGCAGTAACAAAACTGGAAGGGACCTGGGGTTATCAAGCAATGTGAGAAGGCAGTAGGGAGGGATGGGGGATTCTGAGATGTATAGGGAGAGGCATCACCAGCAGAAAACAGGAAGTTGTTATCCCTCTGTACAGACAGTTCGTGAGACCCCATCTGGAGTACTGCGTCAAGTTCTGGAGACCCCATCTCCGCAAGGACATAGACAGGATGGAGGCAGTGCAGAGGAGGGCAACTAAAATGGTGCAGGGTCTGCAAGAGAAGCCGTATGAGGAGAGACTAAAGGAGCTTGTAACACGGCACTATTCAGAGACCGAGGAGCGGGCAAGCTGATAGGCGGGACGGCATCACGTGGTACAGGAGCAACACGACATTATGAGACAATAATGCTGTGTTGCTCCTGTAGTGCCAAAACTAGCCAGCAGAAGAGAAATAGCGGCCTGTGAGGCTGACAGTGTTCAAAGAAAAAGGCCACACAATCAGGTAGCAGCGAGAGAGTAGCAGAGGCAGGGAGGAGGGACAGGCAGAGATGAGGGACATAGGCAGGCACACGCAGCTAGCCCGAGGTAGTGTAGTGACGAACGAGATGGCAGTGGAGTTTAGCTTATGTGGAGCAATGGAAATCGATGCGTGGACTGATAGCGAGTTTGGAGAGGAGGTGGATGTGAGTGCCAGAGGAGAGCTAGATGTGAGGACGGTGGGTGATGAGGCAGAACAGACAGTGCCCAAGAAGAAAGTTGCAAAAGTGAAGCATCTAGGCAGAGGATGTAACGAGAGTGACGATCTGACAGATGTACTGGAGAGCAGTACAGGACACAGCTGTGAGAGCCAAAGACATATCGACATCTCACAAAGAGAGCTGGATGACTTGGAGAGGAGGAAAGTCGAGCTGAACACAAGCAAGAACATGCAGTGGGTGTGTAATGTTTTTTCAGACTGGCTCAGATCCAAGAATATGTCAGTAGACATAGGGACAGTGACAGCAGAGAGGCTGTGTGCTATTCTGAGACAGTTCTATGGCTCGGTGAGGGCAGAGGACGGGGAACAATATAGCATTAGCTCGTTCTGCGGCTTGAGAGTGGGGTGAACAGGTACATGAACAGTCTGGAAGTGAGGAGAAATCTCAATATCATAGCCGAAGTCCATTTTCAAGAGGCCAACAATGTATTTGTCGCAGTGATAAAACAGTATAGGAGACAGGGCAAAGACACAGTGAAGCACCATCCCACTATCAGAGAGGAAGACCTGCAGAAAATAAGGGACTCCTGCAACCTTGACCCAGAAACTGCGCAGGGGCTGGTGAAGAGGTTCTGGTTCTAGCTGCAGTTAGGGCTTGCCAGAAGAGGACAGAAGGGATTACAGGAGCTGACCCAGACATCATTTGAAGTGGCACAGGATGACATGGGGCAGGAGTGTATCAGCCTGTCATTCAATGAGGCAACCAAAAATCATGGGCGACCAGACGAAAGCAACAGACAGGCATTGAGAGGTGTGCTGTATGCACAGAGAGACTCCAGGGACTGTCCAGTCGCAATGTTTAAAGAGTATACGAGTCGGTGCCCTAAGACAGCCCCTGCTTTCTACCTAAACCCCATTAAGCAGGCACAGAGAATCCTAGACCATAAGGACATATGGTACTCCAGGCAGCCCATGGGGAGAAATTTCCTCGGTGAAATGATGTCCAAAATATCTGAGGAGGCAGGGTTGAGCAGGCGGTACACAAACCACATTGTGAGGAGCACAGCTGTGCAGATGCTGTCACAGGCAGGAGTACCAACCCGATAAATCATGTCTGTGACAGGGCACAGGTGTGAGAGCAGTATACGCAATTATTGGGCACCCACGCAAGAGGATAGGGAGAAGTGGTCCACCATCCTGTCTGTGCCAATAGCAATGTGGCGACCCACGGCAGAGCCGTGCACGAGCCTGAGTCAGGAACCCAGCACCTCTCACAGGCACGGCCGCCCAGCAGTGGACAACACAGACAGCCTCATACCGCAGTACTGCCGCACGGACGCAGATGACGACGACCGCAGGGCCAGGGAAAGTCAGCGAGGAGAGCAGTCCAGGGCAGGCAGTGGGCGAGAGAGCAATAAACCCCCCAGAGTCGGCAACACAGCCACAGTGGCAGAGGCAGAGCCAAGTACTAGTCCTGGAGCGAAGAGCCGCGAGACAGCCAGCACAGAGGGTCAGCCATGTGGGAGCAGCGACAGAGAGAGGTCTCGCAGCGCCGGCAACCAGGCTACAGGGCAGGGACACGGACCGCACCCCACGGCGACGCGAGCGGCACAAGACCGCACAGCAAGTGAGCACTCAGCAGCACCGAAACACAGATGTACTGACCTGGGACCAGAACAGAGTGAGACAGGAAGCGTTGGGGCGGGACTCGAAAGAGCAGGAGGCACATCCGCATTCGCATTCAGCTGCCACAGTTTCACCGCCCACGCGCGTGAATTTTAACTCACGGAGTAACTGGGAGCCACAGACACTGCAGCGCATATCCAGAGTAATCGCGACAGAAGTAGGGTACAGCCAAACGGAGTGGGAGCGGGCAGCACCAGAAAGACATCCCCGAATAATGACATAGGTATGCAAATCAGAGGGCGGCCGTCACGAGAGGTCTCAAGCAACAGAAACGCAGTCCTCCTAGGCAGGCTCGCAGGGAAACGGCCGCTCCAAATTAATGGACATGTGTTGCAATCGCCAATCTAGTAACTGTATGTCCCTGTAGCAAAAAAATTGCGGAACATCTGTATGTGAGCACTGTCCCGAAATCTGAAAGTAAGATTGAACATGACAGCACTTGATCCAACTGCCGTTGTCTTTTGTGTCAGTTAATCAGCAGTCTGCGTAGTCCACATCACCACCGAGCATCTCCGTGTTACAAGCGCATTAATCACCGCTGAAGGTGGCTTCTAATGGGGTGTTAATGGATGGTGGGGCCGTTGTTCGCCCTCGGCCTCGTGCCACGACGGCCCCAACCATGCATTAACTCCCCATTAGATGCCACTACAGCGGTGATTCTTACTAATATGGATACCCTTGAGAAACGGGGAGGTACATGTTAGAAACTTTTAAGTACCTCATTGGAATCAACAAAGTCCAAGAGAGTTGAATCTTTCAGAAAAAGAGATGTTTAAGAACAAGGGGACACAATTTTAAGATTAGAGGTCGGGAGGCTCAGGGTCAATGTGAGGAAGTATTTTTTCACAGAGTGGTGGACGCATGGAACAGTCTTCCCGAGGAGGTTGTGGGGTCTAAAACTGTGGAAGAATTCAAGAATACATGGGACAGACATAAGCCAATTCTTGTGGGGGGTAGGAAGAACTAGGCTGTTGGTTAACTAGTATCTGCAGCTTATCCTGTAGGTAGGGAAATGGGCAGACTAGGTGGGCCAAGCGGTCCTTATCTGCCGTCAACGTCTGTGTTTCTAAGTAGAACACCATGACCAGTCTTGACCAACTAATTTTTTTTTTTTTTTTGGGGGGGGCAGGACTGCCAAGATGCAAAATCTATTTAGAGTAGAGAGCTCTGTTGACAATCTTTGTCATCGTATATATGATAAAGACCGCACTATACTTAAAACCAAAATTATTCTCTGCGTCGGCCTGCATACCTCCCTGCCAGAATTCATTACTGTACCAGAATGAGAAACCGTCGGCATGGGAGACGGTGTACATCCATAAAGTTCAAATATATTTGAACTCCGTGTGTACGTCAAACCTAACTCAGTGGAGGATTGCTCTGGCAAGATGGCCAATGGCAAGCGTCACCAGTCTAGCATGCTTAGCAGTCTCGATGGTTGTCGGTCCGATTCCGGTTCCGGTGCAATGAAGGGAGCCTGGAACACGTGAAGGTCAACCCGAGCCGGTAACCGCAGAACTCGAAAAGAAGACTTTCTTTCGAGTGCTTCTGCTGATAGCTGTTGGGCGAATAGTAATAGAGCGCTGCTGCGGGCACGGATGGCGGCACAGGGGCTGAGCGCGGACCCGCAGCTGCAACAGTTTATAGAGGTGGAGGCACAGAAACAGCGATTTCAGCAGCTGGTGCACCAGATGGCTGAGGTCTGCTGGGTAAGGATGCAGAGACCCCACCCGTGTGTTGGGCGCTTCTAATTTTGCTTGCCTTACAGTGTGTAATGCAGGGGTTCAGTTAATGTATTCTTAGTGGAAGTCTAAAACGTCCATAAGTCAAAATTTAATTGTAGAAATGAAAGGAAAAGTGTGACTCCTTCCGGGATTCGAACCCAGGGATCTTGGCATTCCGTGTTCTTGGGTTCTAGTCCCGGTATGAGTCACACTTTTTCTTCCGGCGATAGTGAAGGATTACGGCCACATCGCGTCGTTGCGCTGCTTTCAGAGACTATTCGGTAATGCGTCTTTTAGAGCTGCGCGAGCAAGTGATAAACAGCAGATAGGCTACACACACACACATGATAAACAGCAGCGGCTCTAGCCAGGACTGGTTACCAGGGCACAACAGATGGCAGCCAGGGCTCTCATATACTGTTGTTATGGGGGAAGCTCTGGACCATATGGGGCATCAACCAGGGCACAGCACTTGTTTACTAGGGCAAGTGCTTTGATGTAGAGCCACCACTGACCATAAATAAACAAAGCAGGCATGATACTAAATGCAGTCAAATTATTTTTAGCTCAGGCGAATGATGGTAGCAGAAATACAGAAAATACTACAGACTAGGGCAGGTATTCTTCTGCATTTCCTGCCTACTATTATCACTGTTTCTTTGTACTGGAGACATCAAAGGCTGCTTAAGTCACCCACTGTTTTGTGGGAGCACCTCCGCTTCCTATGTACTGCATTGGCACACAATAATTTAGTTAAATTTGTTTGAATATTTCAAACAATAACCTCTAAATCATTCATATTAGTTGTTGTTCTTTCTTCTGTGGGGTCACTCTGCCCCCCACACCCCTGGGTCCTATGTGGTAATTTATTGTTGCTATGTACTCCCAGAATATCGTCTTTGTGACTATTAGGTGGGGTCCTGTGTATGTATTTGTTGTTTATTTGTTCTAATTATATTAGTAAACTGTTTCTTCTGTGGGGGCACTCCGCCCCCCACAGCCCCTGGGTCCTATGTGGTAATTTATTGCTGCTATATACTCCCAGAATATCTTCTTTCTGAATATTAGGTGGGGTCCTATGTATTAATTTGTTGTTTATTTGTTCTAATTATATTAGTGAACTGTTTCTTCTGTGGGGGCGCTCGCCCCCCCCACGCACCCCAGGTCCCATGTGTTTGTTTATCATTTCAATTCACTGTACATCGCATTTATTAATATAATTATTAGTCCGACTCGGGAGTGGGGGCAATTCTGTGACTCAGGAAGAGGTGTGACTGAGTGTCGTCGTTTTAGACGCAAGCCTGTTACCGTAAACCTTTCTTGTTTACTTGCGCAACTGGCCGTAATCATTCACTATTGCCTTTTTTTGGAAGTCAATATTTTAGAAAGGACATATTTATGGATGTCAACATAAATATTAATGGTAATTACAATTCCTTTCAGAAAAATCTATAATTTCTTGACTTCCATGCCTGCAATTTTGGAAGTCTTCTAATTTTTTTGTTTCACATTTGGAAATCGGTGACTTCTTCCCCCTTTATTTTAGAAGTTTTTGTCTTATTTGTGGAAATGAATTACTCTTAATTGAATCCCTGGTGTAATGGGTGTGCTTTTTTTGTGTGTGTGTGTGTGTGTGTATATTCACATGACTCTCTTTCAGAACATTATTTATTTAGCTTTGTTTACCCGGTGAGTGCACTGGCAACAAGTACCTTTTTTAGGCACAACACGAGTGCAGAAGCACAGACAAACCGGAAAACAAATTACAGTGAATACATACAAATTTTTACAGCAAGTTGTTTTGGGGTTGTAATTTGCATGGCGGGTGTTGAGGGTGATTATTTTTCCTAACTATCATTATCCCCTTGTCGCCAGTCATACCCCTGTCGTGCCAACCTTCATACCCAGTCACCCGGCTCCCTTGGACTTACCAGCACCCCATGGTTTGCCCCCTCTGCCAACCCCCGTGAAGGGATCCATGGAGGAGGCCAAGCCTGTGATGCGGGACTTGTGGGAGACAGGAAAACATCCAGCTCTGGCCAGGGGTTTCCACACTTTTTTTCTGTTCCTTTGTCCTCAGGATGTCTGTGATTAGGGCATGCACACAAGCGTGCGCAGCATGACACCAGCGACAATCCCACCTTCCTACAAAACTGCAGTGCCACCAGTGGTCGTCCAGGTGGCAGTATCACAGTGGAGCCAGCTTCCCTCCCTCCCCAGGGGAGGAAATTCCTCTGGGATGCTCTATTCAGTTCAGCCCCCACGGCTGGTCTCTGATGAGCAAGGCTTGTTCCCAGATTTGGTTAGCTGGTATAGCGAGCGGTGGGTAGCTGGCGTAGCCAGCTGTAGCCCCTCCGCTGTGTCGATTGACCAGCCATGGGTGTTCAGTGAACAGATAAGCAGTAGAAAGAGACCATCTTTTAACAAACCAAATGCTAGACATGCAGGAAATATTTCTGGGCACTCCTGTAAAATGCTGGACATAAGCAGGATTTGCATACATTTATGCTTGTATTAGCAAATAAAAAAAAATGTTGGGACAGATGGTCGTCCTTTGTAAACAATGGTGGCAGTTTCCATTCAGTTCAGTAAGGAATTGCTGGACAGATGGTCACTCCTAGGCAAAAAAAGAAATGCTTCTTTTCATGCTTACAATAAAACCCTGCAGCTGGAAGAATTGACTTTTCTGATGGAAGTGGAGTGGGTAGGGGCTGAGACACAATGCCATAAAAGTAAAGGGGTCTAACATTCCTCGTAGAGTACACTTCATGTTAATAGCTTTTGGGGCCAAATCCACTTGCTGAGGGCTGCTTGCATTGACTTGTAGAGCACGAAGGTTCTGCTTTGCACCTGTGGAGACCCCTGCATATCCATAACCCTGGCTATGTTCTTTAAGGGCTTGCATTAGCATGAGTAAGTGGGGGTCAGTTTGACCCTGTAGTTAAATGTTGGGGGTCAGCTCTGAAAATCACAGGGTTAGAAATTTGCTGAAGTGCCATTGTGTTACATTATCCAACACTTTTTCTGCTAATGATATGGGTGCAAATCTTTCCATATAGAGGATCAGTGCTGAAGCACTGCTTTTTTTTTTTTTTTTTTCTTCAAAAATTTCATTTGGGGACTTCAGAAGGGGGTTAACGCAAACCTTGTGCATCGTCCACACTTGGGACATGGCCTGCATGTGCCCCATTCACTGAGTTTTTCATGGTCAGAAGCTATGTGACCCTTTGAGCTGTAGTAGTGCTTATGTCCTCCCCCACAGCCACAGGACCTTAAGTGATTCCCAGTTGCCACCAGATCACCTGCCTCAGCCCTCTGAGCCTAGTCCGTGGAAGACTTGGGACCATATCTGCACTGGCTACTGCCAGTACAAAATATACCGCATTGTGGAGGGGGATATGGCAGTCCTTGGAGGCCTGCAGAGACTTTGATCCACCAGTGAGTTGTTCTGGATGCCTGTTCCTGTCTGGTACAGTTTTGGAGGGCAGCGGCTTTGATGCCATCTTGTGCGGTCAGGTATCGGGATTCTGAGCTCCGTGGCTGGGATATGCACCGTCCACATGTCTCCCAGCCCATTTTGTGGATCGTGTCTTAAGAGGGGAAAGGATTTTGGTTTTACAGTGTGCCATTTATACAAATTGTACCTCATAGCATTTTATAATCAGGAGAGTGCAGAAAGAAATTGGAGTGAGTTCACACATATGGACATTAACTGGCTTGCTTTAAGGTCACACAGTAAGCAACAGTTGTGGAATTTAATCCTGGCTTTCCAGGTTTACAGCTCTGTGCTTTCAACCACTTGGACAAATTGCCTCCCAGTAGCATTATATTAATCCACTTTTGTGAATCCCAGAGATTATTAGCCAGAATCTGCATACTTGCTATTTTACCATGGTGCTTAGAGAAGAGCACGCGTTGTCCAGAGCGATCGTCAGTTTCTTTAGCTCATGCACTCCATTGCATGATTTCCTCTAGCCATGGTGGGTCAAGTGGCCCCTAATGAAATGGTCAGACTTACCTTTTCTATAAGACCATGATGTGATCATGTTTATTACAGCGATTATAATGGCCATTGTCATTTTTTTAAGCCGTTGTTTTAGACATTTACTTTCCTGTTGTCAAGCAGGTCATTCAGCTGGGAAAAAGGGACTACACTGAACATTCTTAAATGGTAATTTGGCATTTTTGTTTTTGTACAGCTCTGAGATTCAAGTGGTCTTACTGGCACACATGAGCTACAACTGCACAACTGCTTAAAACGTATCTCAGTGGTGCCGGTGTGTGCTCCTCCTGGCAGCTTCAGGATGGCACTGCAGCAGCAGTATAAATCATACCAGTCAGTGTTGTGTAGCCCAGCAGCTAGAATGTTTAAAAGTGATTTTTGAGTTTGTCATGGCTCACAGGTGCAGACAAATTCATTGATATGAGAGGTGATGTACAGGGGTGTGAGAGGGGGTGCGCCCAATGGTGAGCTCAGTTCCAAGGGGCAGGTCAGCGGCAGGTGAATCAGTTGGCAGGCTGCCAGTGACTCACTTTCTGTAGTTCAGGCAGAGTTGGCCAACTTTTCAAAGGACAGAGCCACACCAATAGTGGCACAGCTCGGTCCTTTGATGTGTAAAGCCCTGCATTGTTGACTTCCTGGTTACGCATTCACACTGCCGTAGCGCTTACAGCGTGAACATGCTGAGCTCTGTTGGCATGCCCCCTCCCAAGTTCATTTGCCAGTGGGGAGCCCAATCTCCATCAGCATAATGTCCCCCCATTTGTTGTAAATAAACAAATGGCAGTGCCCATCTCTGTCCACCTCTCAGTCCCCATCAAAGCCGATGGGGGTGCCCAATCCCCCTGTAAGCATGCCCCCTCCCAAGTTAATTTGTCGACGGGAAAGCCCAATCCCCATCAGCATAATGCCCCCAATTTGTTGTAGGCCGAGGGGTGCCCAACTCTCAGCTCATGTGCCCCCCAAACATTCTATGTGCCGACGGGTGCCCAATCCCCGTCGGCTCCAGTCCCCCAAAAAAAACAAATACCCAGGTGGCACACCACACCTGTAAGGAAAAACATCCCACATTGCCTTTTTTTTTTTAATACCTGTAAAAAGAGAAAACTGTCCCTCGCTGTCTCCGGTGCCCCCTACCCCAACTAACTCTCTGCACTCCCCCCACCTCCCCACCCCATACTTGCCGCCAGAGCCCAGCTCGATGCTCTTCAGTAGAGCTGGAATACATCTGCACTCTTCAAAGTCGACTGCGAACTGAAGAAATGCCGGTAAGCTGTATAATGGCATAAATGGGGTGTTTTCAACTTAGGTGGATATCTCGGCCATTTTTGTGAATTTTGGCACCACATTTTCAATATGGGGTTCTTGGGACCCCATCTCATGAATTCAGTGACTGTCATCTGGTTATTCGGTGATTTCACGGTCACTGTGCAGAATCACCTTTCGGGACTGATTAACAAAATGACACTGTCACTGTTCATGAGGTGGGCTCCCAAAAAGCCTGTGTTGTAAATTTGGTGAAAAAAATCCAAAAAATGACTGCTACGAGCGTGTGTTGCACAGTTTCGACGCACACACGCAGCTTCGCAAATTTGTAATATTTTCACTCCAGATTTTCAACATTGGCATTTTTTTTACACCTCCTTATAAACAGTACAGCTGTTATTTTTCACATCCTGGTGGAAATGTGTTTTCACACTTCTGGCGCAGAATAGCGCAGCCCCTGTGGGAAGTCAGTGCTCGGGACTGATTAAGAAAATCACAGTGACACTGTTCATGAGCGGAGGTCCCAAAATGCCTTTGTTAAGAATTTAGTGACAAAAGACCATAAAATGACTATGTTACAAGCGTGCGTTGCACAGTTTCCACACACACTAGTAACTTCGAGAATTTGTAATATTTTCACTCAAGATTTTCAGCATTGTCAATTTTTCACACCTCCTTAAGAAGAGTACAACTGTCATTTTTCACATCCTGCTCAAAATGTGTTTTCACACATCTTGGCACAGTCGCTGTGAGAAATCAACGTTCAGGACAGATTAAGAAAATCATAGTGACAGTGTTCATGAGCAGAGGTCACAAAATGGCTGTGTTGAAATTCTGGTGAAATAATTCCACTAAATGTGTTATGAGCATGCATTGCACTGTTTCCACATATGCTCGTGCGTTCGAGCATTTTTTAATATTTTCACTCCAGAGTTTCAACACTGCCATCTCTTCACATCTTCCTATGAATGGTACAGCTGTAATTGTTCACATCCTGCCTGAACTGTGTTTTCACAAATCTGGTGCAGAATGGCACGGTTGCTGTGAGAAATCAACATTCAGGACACATTAACAAAATCACAGCACCACTGTTCATGAGCAGAGGTCCCAAATGCTTTCATGAGGTGTGGGTCACAAAAGGCCATGTTGAAAATTTGTAGTGCAAATACCAACAAATGCCCGGGGCATTAGAGTTTCTAACCATAACATCCCCCCCCAACTCATGGTGGGGCTCCAGTGCCCTCATCTTCTCTGAACTGCAGACACAGCTTCACTCTTCAAAGCCAGATCACGAATTGAGGCAACGGGTATACACTTCAGTGTATTTCAACTGGAATTTGAACTTGGTGGCATAACTTGTTCTTTCTGCTGGGAACTGTAGTCCTGCCAGTCGGTGCGTAGCAACAGCAATTCTGACAACTAACTTCGGCATTGATAAATGCTTATTTTTCAGTTACTTGCTCACAAATTAGTTGATATCAGCAAGATTCAAACATAACATTTTCACAAAATGTAAATTTCTAGACATATCATTTGTTAGTGCTAAAGACCTGTAGCAATTTTCTGTCTACTCCTGAGTAGCAGTGTGAAACTAAACGAAGGGTTGTCATGTGACCAACATGAACGTGCTAACCCAATACCACAATACAAGCTGCAATCAACTATGGGACTTAGGCTAGACCCATATTAATGTCTCCTCTGCAGAATGGATCAGCTTCAAGTCATTCCCGTGCATTGAATGTCTTGATCCGGCATCATTCGAATCCCTGACTCTCAGGTCTAACTCCTGAACTATCCTTGTCCATGGCTTACAGGATAGTTAAAAATTACTCCAGTTCAGAACTTTTCCACAACAACCAGACAAATCGCCACAATCTGGCATTTTTTTTACCATGGTTGTGGCTAATTGCTGCTTGTCTGAAGGACACACATGAGGGAAGGTCCTGCATCTTGAACCGCTGGCAGTGTACAAAGGCTGCAGGTATTTCCATTCCTGAGCGCCCTCAGGTAGCAATCTTCTGTACTAAACAAATATTTTTGCTCAGTATTTACAAACGAAGAGGGTGAGGTACTTAAAACAAACAATAGAAACACTCTGGATACAGAAGTTGATACCAGCCCATTTACAGAAAAAAGGGTTTTGAAAGAACTCTTAAAACTGAAGGTGGACAAAGCAATGGGGCCTGATGGGATTCATCCCAGAATTCTAAAAGAACTAAGGGTAGAACTAGTGACACAACTGACTACCCTCTTTAACAACTCATGGGAGGATGGGGTGGTACCTGAGGACTGGAGGAGGGCAGATGTGATTCCCCTTCACAAAAGTGGGAGCAGGGCAGAAGCAGGAAACTACAGACCTGTTAGTTTAACCTCAGTGGTAGGGAAAATGATGGAATCACTTCTGAAGGAAAGAACTGTCAAGTACCTAGAGGCCAGAGGGGCACAGGACCCAAGGCAGCATTGATTCACAGCGGGAAGGTCATGCCAGATGAATCTAATAGATTTCTTTGACTGGGTGACCAAAGTAGTAGATCAGGGAGGGGCTGTGGACATGGCCTACCAAGACTTTAGCAAGGAATTTGACTCCTTCCCGCACAAAAGATTAATATACAATTTAGCCAGCCTGGGAGTGGGTCCCAAGATGACAGCCTGGGTAAAGAATTGGCTGGAGAGTAGGACACAGAGGGTAATAGTAAATGGAGTCCACTCTGAAGAAAGGGGGGTTACTAGTGTGGTGCCGCAGGGTTCAGTATTAGGACTGGTCCTCTTCAATGTCTTTGTAAGCGACATTGCAGAGGGACTGGAAGGAAAAGTATGTCTCTTTGCAGATGACACAAAGATCTGCAACAGAGTTGATGCACAAGGTGGGGTGGAAAGGATGAGAAGGGACTTGGCAAGGTTAGAGGAATGGTCAGATGTATGGCAGCTTAGATTTAATGCTAAGAAGTGCAGGGTAATGCACCTGGGAAACAAAAACCCAGGGGAAGAGTACAGAATGGGGGGTGAGATACTAACAACAACAAAAATGGAAAGGGGCCTGGGGGTAGTCATATCAGATGACTTAAAGGTGGGCAAGCAATGTGAGAGGGCAGTAAGGAGGGCTGGGGGATACTGGGATGCATAGGGAGAGGCATCACCAGTATAAAACAGGAAGTCATTATCCCTCTGTACAGACAGCTGGTGAGACCCCATCTGGAGTACTGTGTGCAATTCTGGAGACCCAGTCTCCGCAAGGACATAGACAAGATGGAAGCTGTCCAGAGGAGGGCAACTAAAATGGTGCAGGATCTGCACTGGAAGACACATGAAGAGAAGCTAAAGGAGCTTAATATGTATAGCCTCGAGGAAAGGAGGGAGAGGGGGGACATGATAGAAACATTTAAGAACCTCAAGGGAATCAACAAAGTCCAAGAGGGTAGCATCCTTTAAAAAGAGGTGTACAAGAACAAGGGCACAATTTGAAGATGGGGGCCTAGAGGTAATGTAAGGAAGTATTTTTTCACAGAGGGTTGTGGATGCATGGAACGGCCTTCCGGAGTCAAAAACAGTGGTTGAATTCAAGCATGCATGGGATAGCCATAAGGCAATTCTAGGGGGTGGGGGTAGAAAGAAGTAGGCTGCTGGTTAACTAGGATCTGCAGCTTATCCATTAGGTAGGGAACTGGGCAGACTGGGTGGGCCAAGCGGTCCTTATCTGCCATCAAATTCTATGTTTCTGTGTTCTACCTCTTAGCCACCCCCACCCATACATTCCTTCAAACAGGACATGTAGAGTCTGTATTCCTCTGGAAGAGGCATAACCAAACCAAGTCACTGGTAGGTTTCCCTTGTTGATGTCCTCTCACGAGGATGTGCTTGGTGTATGGGCTTATTGCAGTTGTATTTGGTGATATGAACCTTGACTGGGTGAGAAACTGTATGAAGTATTCCATGCCCCTGACAGTCACAGACTTCTCTAGAATCATCATACCCTCTTTGATTTGATCCTAGTCAGTCGACCAGATCGAGTGGCTACACATGATCCTGCCTGATTAATGTAGCAACCACTCCCCCACCTGCTGTGTCTGGGAAAATCCAGAACCCCAACCCCAACACCAGAATTATCCCAGGCAGTTCTTATAGGCATCTTAGTTCTGAGGGCTTCCCGTATGACCTCAGCCATATCCACTGGGAGTGCATTGCCATCACCCAGATATAGACTCTGTCTAGGCCTTCTTACAAGATGAGTTTACCAGAGTTCACAACCTCCATGCCCCCCTCAGAAGTACAAGGGTGAAGGGCCAACACCATCCTTTGATCTCCATAGAACCCGTTGACCTCTGAGGCAGTAAGGACACAATGTGACCACATCCAAGAGATCTAGGGATGCTGCTGATGGCAATACCTATAGGCAGTTAGGAAATCGCTATAAGGCTGCCGCCAGGACTGCCAGGGGTCATTACTGCCTGGAGTTTTGGAACAACCATGCCTCTAACTCTGGATACTTCTGGGATTATATCAGAGAACTGCTCAGCAGCTCCCACAGTAACCTCATCATCTGCTTCCTCTCACTGCATGACCATGACCAGAATGACCTATCTGATATAAAGCCAATGCCTTTAGGTGACATTTTGCTGACCTGCCCCGTCAAATGAATCCAGTTTTATTACTACTCTCACTAGCCTGTTCTTTTCTCCTTCTTAAAGAAGTAATAAGTTGTAACTTTTTATATCTGAAGTATTTCCCTTTTTTCAATTTGCTCATTAGAAAGTCTTCTATATGATAATAGTGTGCTGGATTTGTGGAACAGCTGTTAGACTGGCAGCTGACGTATCTATCTCTGTCTCTCCCCGCTACATGATCAGCATTGTGAGCTCAGACGGTGACATCACAGGTGACAGACCTGGCAGCTACTGAGTGACTGCTCCACAGTCATTGAAGTCGCAGTGCTGATGATGTAGTGAGGGCAACAGAGCTAGATATGTCAGCTGCCAGGCAGAGTGCTGTTCCACACATCACACTTAACAACATCAGGTAAACAATCTTTTTTGTTAAACAATGACAGAAGAGAAGGAATCTCAAATATAAAAGTTAATGGCTGGCTGCTTTTAAAATCTAATAGTAGTTTTAAGCAGAATACCAGCCCTTTAAAGAGCAACATTTGAGCCCATTAAAAAAAAAAAAAAAATTCCCAAAGCCCCTTACTTTTAGCTTACTTGCCCAGGTAGGACTTTGACAGTTGATGTTGCTGAATTTTTTATTTTGTGGTTTTCCTGAGGGAAGGGGATCGTGGATCCTCATGTGGAGGATGTGGCCATCGGATTGCTTCCATTTCCTAGTACTCTGTATATAAAGCTAAGCCCCTGTGCTCAGATGTTTTGTGACGTACAAGTTTGTAGAACACAGGGGCACGCTGTATTGATACCAATGAATGTGGGTTTTCAAAGGCTTTTTTCCCAAAAAATGTTAGGGGTCCACTGGGGTCAACTCAGTGCCACCACTCAACTAGCAAGGCTCTTGTTGGTTGAGCGGTAGTATTGCGTTGACCCTAGTGGACCTCTAAAATACAAAAAAAAAAACCCTGAAAATCTGCACCTATTTGGTATCAATAGAACATGTCCCCATGCTGTACAAGCTCGTATGTCACAATATGTCTGAGTGCAGGGGAGGGGCTGTGTATACAGAGTACCAGGAAGGGGAAGAGATGCGGTGGCTTGACCCTCCATGTGAGGATTTACAATTGTTTCCAATAAGAAAACTACAAATTAAAAAATTTAGCAACATTGACTGTTTTAAGTCCTTCTTAGGAAATGTAACAGTGGGATACTTTGATTACAGCACCAACACTTGTGCTGTTTAAAGAGCTATCAACGCCTCGAGAAAAGCATATCATTTGGACACAAAGCAGCTTATGTTCCTGATTAGCTCTGTGTTTCTTATCCCCAATATATAGTTACTGAGGTCATATGCATGAAAACAAGATAGTTGTTCCTTGGACTCCCCAAGGATGCATGAACATGTCATCCAAACCTCCATGCTACTGCTGGATCCATGTATGTGTCTCCTTCCAAGGCTTTGCAGAAAATAGAAGAAGGAATTCCATCTGAGCGGTGTCAAACAAAGGGGGTCTGGCGGCTCGGATGGTGGTATCTGACTCAGGATGGTTGCCCGCACCAGTGGCAGAGTTCCCGGGTAGGAACTGGCTTGAGGTAGTGGACTGGAGACCATGCCAGTGGATAAGGGACCAAAAGTGAATAATAAGGGGACGAGAGTTAAAGGTTATTAATGAATTATTCCTAAACAGAACAACCACCATCTTCCAACTATTTTCAAAAAAATTGTTATGGGCAAGCTCACCAGTACAGCGGTACCCCTGCCGTTTGCAGCACAGATTACCCAAATTCAGGAACAAGCTTGAATTATAGGAGGGCCAGCCCCCACCCTGAACACCTGTTCAGTCTAATGTATACCTTATCCCCGGAGTCTAGTGGCACCCCCCACCTCCACCCCCTGATCACTCATTCCAAATGATGTATTCCCATCCTTGGTGTCTAGTAGCACCCCCAACCCCCCAATCATCTGGCACATATACCATATAATATCCCTGGTGTCCAGTGGTACCCCCGATGCTCGTTGACATACAGACCAGCAAACAATGGCAGTCTAGCATCCCTACACCCAGAATACCACCCATCCAAACCCCCCTTTCCCAACAGTATGTCTGGGACATGCCTGGAATCCCGATATGGCAACCGGCACAGTCCTCCTCTCACCTGCTTGGCTGGATGCTGTATGAGCTGACAGTGAGTGTGCACACAGTACACAGTATGCTGTGCACACGCTACACTGTTGGCTGATATGGCATCCGGCTGAGGAGGTGAGAAGAGGCTGTGCCATGTCAGATCGGGATTCCAGACACCACCGGACACATTGGTAAGGGAGGGTGGTTGAACTGGTAGTGTGATAGGTGAGGGTGGGGTAGCTAAAAGGACTGCCAATGTTTGTTGGCATGTTTGTTGACGGGCATTCGGTGGTGGGGGGCGGGGTACCACTGGACACCAGGATATTATAGGTACATGAGCCTGGTGATCAGGGGTTGGGGTGCCATTAGACACCAGGATGGAAATACATCACCTGGAACAGGTGATCGGGATGGGGGGGGTGCAGCTAAACACTAGGGATGGGAATACACCATCTGGGATGAGTGATATGGGGTTGGGGGTGCCACTAGATGCCAGAGATGGGAATACATCTTATGGAACAGAGATCAGGGGGTGGATGGTGCGACTAGACACCAGGGATTGGTATACGTCAGATAGAACAAGGGCTGGGGGTGCCACTCGACACCAGGGATAGGAATACATCATCTGGGATGGGTGACTTCGGGGGTAGGGTGTGTCCCTAGACACCAGGGATAGGTAAACATCTTATGGAATGGGTGTTTGGGGGCTGCCACTAGACACCAGGCATAATTACTGTACACAGGATGGGTGTTCGGGGGGTGGGGGTGCCACTGGACAACAGAGACTGCAAGCTTGCTGGCATGATGGGCGATCGGGTGTTGCTACAGTACAGCCATCCCACCATTGGTGGGGTGGGGGCACGGGCTTAGGGCCTGGTGAGGAGGTGGTTTTCAGTGGCAGCAAATAGCACCACTTTAGGTGCTGTGTACTGGCATTGCAAACCTTTGAACATGCTGCTGCATCCCTATACAGGAGGGGACCCCCTCATTTGCATGGGCACAGTGTTATGCTGGCACCTGGGCACTAATGGGTTTAGCGCACATTACAGAGGCCTCTGAACGTGGCCCTCCCAGTGCAAGCCACAGACCCAGATAGCACCAGTGCAAACCCCGTTAGTGCCAGCATTATCCTTTGAATATCAGGCCCCAGAACTTCTAAAAACTCTTCTTGCACTGCAAGCTATTAAATCTTCCGTTGCTGCAGCCATTCTTGGGTATCAGGTGCAGGGGATTCTGGGATTTGTAATTAGGAAAATGGCAGTTTGGAAGTCAGCAGAATCAGTCTGATACGGTTTCCTTCAATACAGTAGATTGTAAGGGGGGAATGTTTTGCATACAAAGTGCAAATTGGGACCAGCCCCCCCCCCCCCAACCTTGGTTGTGGACTCTTAATGCTGACTGTTCCCCTTGAAATGAAAACTTGGAGTGCAGTTAGCGTGATTAGATCGTAACAATACAGTTCTCATGTATCGATGCATGTCTGTACATGTGGACATAATAGACTGTTAAAAATAACAGTATTTTAAACATTTTGTGAATCATTTTATGTTTTTATCTATCCGCATATAGAAGTTGTAGCAATATTATATGTCGATGTGTAAGCAATAAGACATGACAAAGTGCTGGTTGTGGCAGCACAGCCAACACCCTGCCGTGTCTTATTGTGCTTATAAAATTGGTATGCAGTTAAATGGCTGAACAAATTTAATTTGTTTAAATAATTGGTAAATTAGGAAATTAGATAAAAAAATGGTAAAATAGTACCTACACAATGCTGCAAGTATTTAAATAGGAGCATCAGCCACTAGAGGGCAGTGCAAATGCAATATAGTCTTTCACAATTTGTATTTTTTTTTTTTTTTTAATGAAAGCTTAGGCTGTTAAGAATCAGTCGTGTCGATACTATTCTCTGTTTAACAGTACTGTTTGAAACTACATTATGAGTACATTATCGATGCATGTTTTTTAGTTGCCACAGAGCCAAAAATGGCACACAGCTTTTGTATTGATACTATTTTTTTATGTCGATAGACTTTTTGGATTGATATTTATAGCTGCATAACAGTTTTAAAGAAGTGATAAAATGTTTTGGTGATGCTGCACTAGGCTAGTAGGATACCTGGAAGAGAATGGCCTGAAGGATGAGCGTCGACACAGATTTATGGCTGAGAGATTGTGCCAAACTAACGATCAACTTCTTTGACTGGGTCACTAAAACAGTGGCCAAAGGCCAAGCAGCGGACATCCTGTACTTGGACTTCAGCAGGGCCTTTGATTCTGTGCGACTGAAGAGGTTGATCAAGAACCTGATGGATTTCTGAGTAGGAGAGAAATTGACTGGGTGGGTAGCTAACTGGCTGAAGGGCAGGGCCTGGGGGGGTAGTCCAGGGGGGTCTCGAGTGCCAGGGATGTCACCAGTAGGGTCCCATGGGGCTCGGGTGCTGCTCCGGTGCTGTTTAATGTCTTCATCAGTGACATTGGGGAGGGCAAAGTCTACTTATTTGCAAACAGCACCAAGCTCTGTGGGAAGGTGGACACAGTGGAGGGGATACAGCATCTAAGAGAAGATCTGGCAAGGCTTGAGAGGTGGTCCAGAGTTTGGCAGCTGTGCTTCAGTGCAAAAAAAGTGCATGGTGATGCACATTGGAACAATGAAACATGAAGAATAGAGTACAGCCTGGGAGGGGCCCTGCTAACTAAATCCAAAGAGGAAAAGGACCTGGGGGTGTTGATCTCTAGCAAATAGAAGCATTCTTCGCAATGCAGGAAGACCGCAGCAAAGGCAGATAGAATGATGGGCTGCATTGCTAGTGGGATCATCAGTAGGCGGAGAGAGAGGTAAGTCTACCACTGTACAGGTCACTAGTGCAGCCACACCTGGAGTACAGTGTAAGTACTGCCATCCATATCTTCAGAAAGACATAAACCTGCTGGAGACGGTCCAGAGTAGGGCGATGATGATGATGATGATTAAGGGCCAGCAGGGTAGGCCATATGAGGAGAAACCGGATGTCATGAACATGTACTCTCTGGAGGAGGGAAGGGAGAGAAGGGACATGACTGAGACCTTCAGGTGTCTGAAAGGTATTAATAAGGTGGACAAGGAGTGTCTTTTCAGGCTCAGTGGAAACAAAGACAAGGGGACACTGTCTTAAGTTAGAGGTAGGGAGGTTTAGGAGGGAGACGAGGATGCATTTTCTTCATGGAGAGGATGGTGGCAGGTTGGAATGGTATTGCGCATAAAATTCAGCGCAAGCATTTAAGCGTAGCATTATGTGCATAATCAATATATAGTGCATACCGCAACAGCATTTACTGTTGGCTAGAGTGCAAGAATAATTTCGAGTAGGTGACAGAGTAAGTAAGGGTATTGGTAATATAAGCGCTTACACAGGGCCACTGCAGAAATCATTTTGAGTAATTTTGGCGCTTTTAAAAGGTTTGAATGTGGCACCACCAGAGTCCCAAACTGTCAGCAGTACATTGATATTGATTGGATTGGGCTTGAGATTAGCATAATGCAGACTCTCAAGGGTAGCTGGTGCAGTACCGTTGGCAGGGAGCTGCTGCGTCTGACTTTACCTGTTCTTGTAAACCCCCGTTGCAGTCTGATCTTGTTTCCCTGCTGCCTTCAGTCTCCCTTCACTGCTGGTAGTAGAGGTCCACAATCTCTTTACTATTGGGTACTTGCTGTGTCTAATGTTTCATAAAAATTAGCATCTTAAACACTTAGATTATATTGAAACAGTCCAAGTCTAGAGGAGCACCACCAAAAGCGTCTTGCCTCCTGGGCTGCAAGGTTCTGCCCCTCAAGTGGAGATGCACTAAGTTCAAAGCAGCAACACAAAATAACTGCTGACAGCATGGAAATAAGAACTCGGGCACAACCATTTATTTGTTTTTCACCACTAATCCGCTCCCCTTGAAACCTACACCCACCCTAGCAACTGTCTGAGTTTCCATCTTACATGCACAGACAGGGAAAAACAGGCACAGTGACAGCAAAAAATAAGAACACAGTTTATTCCTGTGAAATAGGACTTATTTTATTAATAACTTGCTCATGAGTCTAGCATTTAAAACCGCGCTGACATTGTATGTGGTGAAAATGTACAGCGCGCTAAATGTAAATGCAGATATGACCACGCTTAAAACAACCGCAGTGATTTTGCTTGCACGGATTTGACATGGAACCGGTTAGAATGGGCTCCCTGAGTAAGTGGTAGTGTTTGAAATGGATGGCTTAAAATGAGGTTGGGACAGGGTAAAGGGGAGAGTCTGGGTCAAGATTGGGGTAATCAGGAAGGGATATTATTTGGGGGAGAGAGGGCAAAGCCCTTAGCCAGCACTGGGGACCCTGCAGTACAAGCATATTCGATAGACCGAAAGGCCTTGTTCTTCTGGCATATTTGAATGCACATTGCTTTATTCGTAATTAAGTAGTTTACAACTAAACTTTCATTCATGTCAGGGATGGCATTAAGGTTTCGTCACAGTGTGCTCCTGCCTAGCGAATCTGTGTTCCTACCCACTGAATGTTTATTTTTTAAAGGAAAGTGAATTACAAAATATTTTACCATGTTTAGGAGTGCCAAAGGTATCAATAAACTGTTTTATACAACTGTTTACAGACAACAATTACTGTTACAAAAAAAATTGTATTATGATAATAATGAAGTCATATGGACAGGTACATCTTTGCAGTTATGCCTGGTATGTACTACTAATTATGTTTGCTTGCACACATGTGCAAGAAACATAGTGCCATCATCCGAGTTTTCAGAGGTGTGGCAGCCCTCTTTCAATTCAGTCAGTGTGTTTGCAGGCGTGGCCGCAGTTCTCCAGTGCCTGCTGGAGCTGTCTATGACAGCAGTCCAGCAGTGCAAAGGCTCTGATGGCGTACATTTGAAAGGGAGCTCACGCTTCAGTGAGCAGCGATAGATATGCGCCTGCTCATCGCGCTCCCCTACACACCACACACAATGTACGCACGCATACTGCGTGCTCGCCCCCCACGCACACACTGTATAACCGACGGGTGCCCAATCCCGTTGGCTGTGCTGCGCCCTCCCGAAGCGTTCCACATGCCACGCTGGATGCCCTCCCCAGCGTGGCTACACATGCATATAACCCGACGGGGTGCCCAGTCATCGGCTCCCTGTCTCCCCCAGAGTAAGGGTGCTACGCTGAGAGCCACCCCATGCGGGTAACAGATATCACCGACGGGGTGCCTAACTCGCCGGCCCATGCCTCCACAAACAGCCCTCCTTGTGCTACACACTGGGGCCACCCCAGCATGGCAACAGATGCTGTCGCCGACAGGGTGTCAATCCCGTCAGCTCCGCCCCAAAAAGCCGTCTTTGTGCCAGCTGAGAGCCCACCCCAGCGTGGCAAACGCTCCGTCGTCTGTCCTTTGTTAAAAAAAAAAAACTGAAATTGAAACGATCCCTCGGTGTCTCTGGCTCCACCCATCATGCACCCTGCCTCCCCACCCCATACTTCTCTCCTGACTCCAGTTAATTTATCTTCTGTGGACTGGAAACACGCCTGCACTCTTCAAAGCCGACCGCAACTGAGGAATGCCGGTAAGCTGTATAATGGGATAGATAGGGTTTTCAACTTTGCTGCATATCTCAGGCATTTTTGGAATTTTTGCACCAAATTTTCAACATGGGTTTTGGGACCCTTCTTTATGACTCTCACTGTCATGCGACATCGGGCTCGGATGATTTCGCAGTCACTGCGCGAAATCACCTTTCGGGACCAAGTAATGAAATGACACTGGCACTGTTCATAAGGTGGGCTCTCAAAAAGCCTATGTTGAAAATTTGGTGGAAAAATTCCTAAAAATGACTGTTTTATGAGCTGCTGTATTGTAAGTTCCTACGCGACGCCGTAAGTTCGCAATTGCAATATTTTCACCCAGATTTTCAACATTGACATTTTACCACACCTCCTTATGAGCAGTACAGCAGTCATTTTTCATCTTGCCCAAAATGTGTTTCTACCCATGTAGACACAATGGCGCACTGGTGTGCGAAATCAATGTATGGGACACATTAAGAAAATCACAGTGACACTGTTCATGAGCAGAGGTCTTGAAATGGCTATGTTGAAAATTTGGTGGAAAAAATCCTAAAAATGACTGTTTTATGAGCGTGCGTTGCACAGTTCCTACGCACGCTCATAAGTTCATGACTTTGTAATATTTTCAGTCCAGATTTTCACCAGTGACATTTTTCCACACTTCCTTATGAACAGTACAGCTGTCATTTTTCACAACATAGCTGAGATGTGTTTTCACACTTTCAGCGCAGAGATGCGTGGTCGCTGTGGGAAATCATTGTTCGGGACAGATAAAGAAAATCACAGTGACACTGTTCATGATTGGAGGTCCCAAAATGCCTGTGTTGACAATCTGCTGTAAAAAATCCCCAAACTAATTACATTACAGGTTAATAGTTGCACAACAGTTTCTATGCAGCTTCGTGACTTCACCAGTTTTTTAAATATTTTACTGCAGATTTGCAACATTGCCATTTTTTACACCTCCCCATGAACAGTGCAGCTGTCATTTTTCACATCCTGTTCGAATGTTTTGCACCTGTGGTGCTACAATACCATAGTTGCTGTGCATAAGCAGCTTTATTTAACAAACTGGTATTGCCACTGTTCATGAGGTGGGATCAGAAAAAACATGTTGAAAATTTGGAGTGAAAAATACCACGAATGCCTGAGGTATTAGGGTTTCCAACCATAACGCCCACCCTGTAGAGAATGACAGGCATCAGGGGGTGTGACTTAGGATTCTTGCCTGTAATGCTCATACCATTCCACCCTGCAGCCAGTGAGAGGCATCGGGGTATGCCTTGGACTCTTGGCGCCAAAGTTCACCCATTTTCTAGCACCCATCTCACGTATTTCCTGATGGAATGGGGGTGCGCATAAAACAAAGACCCACCGTGACACTTGTCAGTGTCTCGCAGGTGGGTGGTGGAAACAGCGTGGCTGCTATGCCTGATGCACCCAAAGGCACAGCCCAATGCCTGTCACTCTCTGCAGGGTGATGGTGAGGTTGGCTTCAGTTCAATACTTCACTGCCATTCCTATTATGCAGCTCTGTAACTTCTCTACACTAACACTGCCAATGCCAGCAAGCAAACATTTGGCATTGACAAGTGCTTGTTTTATTGTAGTGATAGTACAAGTTTCTTCATGGCATTTCAAAGTAGTCTGATCTCGCTTATCCAGCTAGTCTGTATGGTACATTTGTTGGGCAGCTTGGGCAGACAATAACATGCCAAGAAGAAAGAACACCAACACTGTTGGGTTATAAAATGGACTGTGGGATCTGCTCCAGTCCACACCAACACAGTACAAGGTCAGTTCCTTTTCTTCATATTCTGCTCCGTCGTCTCAGAACTCAGAAGTAGAGATGCTGCCAGGTGCCATCCCAGTCAGATAAGATCCCACACACCAACATTTACTCTGAAAATGTCTTCCTTTCCTCCTCCCTCCCTTGCAGTCGCTAAGAGGACTGGAGTTCACAATCATTCAAAACTGTATGTAAATAAAATATAATAAACTATTTCCAGCCTTAACTACATCCTCTCCTGACTATCCTCATTCAGCCATCCTTCCAAATTCATGCTTACCTTAAAGCCAGTTAGCAAGGAAAACGCATGCTGCAGCCGCTAGTTTTACATCACTGTTTTTGGCATGCTGGCTGGCATAGTAGTGCATCAGTTCTCTGTTGTAGGTAGTGGGTACACAATTTAATCCAGCAGCAACTACAGACACCAGTTCCCTTTCATGCATGGGTGATTGGGGGGAAGAACTATGATAGGGTGCGAGCATTAAGACAGCAGCAGCATGCGGCTTTAGCACCAAAGGCCGATCCACCATGGCACAATGTACTGTACACACAGCACAAATCCATGGAACAACTACTTTCTAGCTCCCAACTCCGAGTCTCCTCCCCCGCCCGCCAAACAAATCAGCTCTTACCAGTCACCGGGCCATACAGCCGACATCTATCTCTGTACAGTATGGATATGTTAGATGCACGGGACGGCAGCAATCAATCCTCAACAACACTGAAAACTGTATGTCACTTACATGCACTCACACTATATGCAGTAATTACTATATCGGGACCAGTGAAGTACAACCGACTACAACTACGGCTACCACAAAACACCATGGGCGCCTGTGTCTCTCTCCCCGCCCCCATGTGTCCCACCACAAAACATAAAACACACATGGTGCAGCAGAACAGAGCACTATCTCCCATGATATCAAGCGGATGAAGGTGAAAGGGTGAGTGGCTTCAGTTAGCAGGCAATGGCAAAAAGGAGTCATCCATTGCACACAAGCCACATGCCTTGTAGTACCCAAGCCCAACCAGCAGGAACGTCCTATGGAAAACACAGCCTCCCCCCCCCCCCCAAGAGTCATACCACATGTCCCCAATTACCAATCACAAAAAAAAATCTATCAGATATTGATTCAGCAGCGGCCAGTGGGCCGGGCATTATGTCTGTGATGTGGGCATGAGGGCTGGCGGCTTCTTATATAGAAAGGATAGTGTTATGCTGCTGCTCCTTTTATTTATTAGGTAACTTGTGTAGTGGTAGTAGACTCTTCCACCCCCGCCTGCCACGACTAACACCACAACGATACGGATTGCTGCAGTACATGACAACTCCATAAACATTTTAAAAAAAAAAAACACACATTTCAGTCGGGATGGAGTCATCCACATGACAGACGGCCTGCCCTAGTCGTCTACTACACAAGTTGACTCAGCATAGCCAGGCGAATGTTTGAATAAAAATAACCACAATTGCATTTTATTTTATTTTTTTTAAACTGAACAGAAACAGGTGACCAAGGAGAACTCAGGACTGCAGTGAAGAACAGGCAAACATGCGACACCCCCCCCCCCCATTTCATCGCTGCTCCAAACAATACAGCAAGCAGACTTTAGAATTCTTTCAGGTGGTCCGATTCAGCAACCAAGCATCACAAACCGGGTCAAATAAAATAAAGGCGTAAGAGCATAACAATTAACTATCAACTCAAGTTCGCCCCACAGTAAGCACCCGCCCTGCGAGCATATTTAAGTTCAGCCACCATACTACGACGCAGCCACATAAAACTAACATTGCATTCATTTAAGCTTACCAGAACAGGCGACACAAGGAGTAGGACTGGAGAACAGGAATGAGCAACACGGTGAGGCGAACATGCACAACCTGCCCCCCCACCCCAAACCTCCAGAGTCCATTCGAATATCCAATTCAAAATATATCGAGCAGTCTTTCATGCAACATGTTCAGAACTTACAATACCTCACATAAAGTAATGGAGCGGCAGCAGCACCAAAACTAAGCAGGTTTGCCCCACAGTCGGCGCCCACTCTGAGAACATAATCAGCCATACTAGGATACCACATAAACCAAACTAATGATTTCAACAACTTTTATAATAAAAAAAAAGAGTTTTACAGAGGCACATCAACGTGATATTGCATTTGCCAGAACATGATGAATAAACCTACTGTTTGTTTCTTCTGGACACTGACTGGATCGAATGCTGGCTGGATCGAATCTTCAGAGTAGAGGCCACTTCTCTTCACTCTCCTTGCGCTTCCTCGTGGTTGCCGCACTCACTCTATTAATAAAGCAGTTTACAGCCAAACAACGGAGGTTGCCCACCCCACACTAGTCAGATTGACAGGAAAGACAGCCAGTAGATTACTTTAAAACTCCCACTGTTGAAATGCACACCACCTCTTCATTTTTGCACCCCTTCCTTAAATACAAGTTTGCACTCCGTTCTTTATAAAAAAAAAAAAAAAAAAGGCCACGGAACATTTTCAAAGCCCTTCCCCCTCTGTGCTCCTCCTATACAATAGGAGCACAGATAGCATGGGAAAGGGCTTTGAAAACGTGCTCCTCAGAATGCAAACTGCTCTGAGAATGGAGCACACCCTTAACGCGACTCCTGATTCATGTTCTGCCCTTAAATCGCATTGCTGGCATTTCACTCTCACAGGCTTTGCATGTGGAAGCATCAGAAGATAATAAAATGTGATGTCAGTTCCTCCACTCAGAAACTAGTAAACCTAGGAAGCAAGTTCCCAAAGGAAGTAGTGCAGTTGTGAAGTGTTGACTCTATTAAACACGAGTTGGATTAGTTTCTTGCAGAGGATAACATTACTGGATACTGCATTGTTAATGAATAGGGGATGGGAGTTTTTCTATCTTTTTCAAAAGAAATGGATACTTCTTTCAGCAACAAAACTTTAACTTTTTATATGTTTCATCTGCCAAATCAGACCAAAAGATCACAGGTTGTGAAAAATCACATATTTATTAAATCTATAATGTTTTAGTAGAAGAAAGGTTTATTGCGGTATAAAGTTGGGACTGTCTAGTAGTATTCTGGGACTGTCTACTAGTATTCTGTGACAGTTTGCATCAAATTATTTTTAAATAGTTTACTGTGTCTTTCCTTGTGCACAGCTGACTTGTTTTGGGGCTGATTGCTTTCGGTGCACAAATCACCGGGCTGGGGAGGTTTACCTGTGTTTGACTCAGCTGTTTGCGTTTCTGTTTGTTTAAGGTCAACACTTATCGTATTGGTGGGTCAGAGCTTTTAGCTGATTGTTTTGAGAGGGCACAGTTTGGACCCTAATTCACCCCACCCCACCCACCGACCCGGTACCATTTCCTTTATACCAAGGATTCTGACATCATTTCCTCAAAAGGGCAAGGTGCATACCGCTGTCATATCCCTTCCAGCATACTGCACTGACAATATGAGCGTACACATTATATACAACTCATACATACATACAAAACAATAACTAAAGGACAAATAAAAATTAAAAAAAAAAACTTACACAGGATAAACAGGAAGGTAGACTAACATGTGGGGAGTAGTACAATGTACTGGCTGTGGGGTAGCAGTCTTCCGGGAGTGTTTCTGGAGGCTGAGATGCTGCCCTGTTTGCAGGCAACTCTGTGCCCTGAGGGAGGAGGTAGCCCGCCTTCAGGCCACACTGGACAGTAGTAAGAGAACCTCCCCCACCCAGGGAGCACCAGGGCCACCACCACTACCTCAGAGACTGCCAAGAAAGCGCAGCAGTTGGACCACAGTGGGCTCGGGGAGGGTGAGGGTGGTGGAACAGAGGCACACCCAGTCAGTTGTACCACTCCACAATCCATACACCATTCTGATGGAGCATAGTTCCCCTATGGATGCACCCGCAGAGAAGACTAAGGAGGTTGCGGACAGCTGTCACAAGGGAGCCGCACAGGAAGGAGGCAGAGGACACTACAGGAAAAGGAAGCAGCTCCTGGTGGAGGACTCAGTTGTTAGGGGGTTAGAACTGGGTGATCAGGGAAAACTGATGTAAGGTGCCTGCCTGGTATCATGGCTTGGAGGGACAAGAAGCGCATCCTCAGGATCACGAGAACAGCTGCACGGGAGACTGAGCTGGACGTCATTATCCACCTAGGGACGAATGACTTGGCTCAACATGAGCTTAGAACACTACAGGTGGAGTTTGTGGAATTGGGGAGGGGCCTAAAGCAAGTAGCACACACAGTATCCTTCTCAGAGGTGCTGCCTGTCTATGTCAAGGGTGAAGCGAGGGTACTTCACACCATGCAATTCAGTGAATGGTTGAAAAGATGGCGCAGAGTACAGGGGTTTGGCTTCATTGGGGACTGGGGTTCCACCTGGAGGGATACCAGCCTATACTGGCAGAATGGTCTGCATCTGTCCAGGAAGGGAACAAGTCTACTAGGCGATTGCTTTAAATGCTTCATTGGCAAGCTTTTAAACTAGTCAAGCGGGGGGCACTGATGAGCAGCAGGAGATTCCCAGCCTCCCCCTATAAAACCAGGTACTAAATGAGGTAAAGATCAAGGTAAAAAGGTCAGTAGGGAGCAGGACAGGGATAATTAGAAAAGGCAAAGTCAAAGAGGACAGGGATGGTGCTACAAGAGGTAAGGCCATCAAAAAATGGAGAACAATGAGTACCAATGCCCATAGTCTGGGTAACAAGCTTCTTGAATTAGTGGCCTTGGTGGAGAAGGAGCATCTGGATATTGTGGCAGTCACACAAGGTACATACAGAACCATGACTGGGACATAAACATACCAGGATACACCATCTACAGGAGGGACAGGGAGGGTAAAAAAGGAGGTGGTGTAGCTCTCTACATAAGGGACGGCATCAAAGCAACAAAACAAAAGGGTAAACAGGGAGGAGAGGAAGCACTGTGGGTCAATTTGGAGACAGGCAATGGCACCACAGTCCGCACAGGGGTTGTATACAGACCCCCATCTCCGGGAGGAACTGGACAAAGAAATGATAGAAAGTATCCTTAGAATGGCAGAAAAAGGAGACTTATTGCTAATGAGGGATCTGAATATGCCAGATGTTAACTGGAGTGCATTTGCAGCAGTCACTTCTAAGAGTGGGGTCATTTTAGATGCCCTACAGGGGGCATGTCTTAGACAACTACTATCAGAACCCACTCGAGAGGGAGCAATCTTAGACCTGGTACTTTCAAATGGAGATGGCGAGAGGATCACAGATTTAGAAGTGGGTAGCCATCTGGGAACTAGTGACAATCGAACAGTATGGTTCACGATAAACACAGCAGTAGATTCAAGCCATACAAAGGCAGAGGTACTGGACATCAGGAGGATGGACTTTGCCAAAATGGGTGAGTGCCTAAGGAATGCACTAGCAAATGGGCAGGAAGGAGGTGGAAGAACAATGGGGAATAATCAAAACTGCCATCACAGAGGCAACAAGCCTTTGTGTGAAGCAAATAAAACGATGTAAGAAACCACTATGGTTCTCAAAGGAGGTGTCAGGGAAGGTTATGGAGAAAAAGAGAGCATTCAGGAAGTACAAGGAATCACAGAAGGAGCAGGACAGAGAATTGTATCAGTTAAAGCAAAAGGAAGCAGGAAAGGCAGTCAGAACAGCAAAGGCCCAAATCAAGAAAAAGATGGCCAACTCAGTTAATAAGGGGGATAAAACCTTTTATAGGTACATCAGGGAGCGAAGGAAGACCAAGGGAGGGATAGTGAGGCTTAATCAAGGGGAGGGGGGTGGGCAGAGGGTGACTGTGAAAAGGCAGAGATACTAAACAAACACTTTGCTCAGTATTCACAAATGAAGAGGGAGAGTTACCTAAACCAAACAATAGAAGCACGCTGGATACGGGGGTTGATACCAGCCCTTTCACAGAAGAAAGGGTTCTGAAAGAACTCTTAAAACTGAAGGTGGACAAAGCAATGGGGCTTGATGGGATTCGTCCCAGAATTCTAAAAGAACTAAGGGTAGAACTAGTGACACCACTGACTACCCTCTTTAATAAATCATGGGAGGATGGAGTGGTACCTGAAGACTGGAGGAGGGCAGATGTGATTCCACTTCACAAAAGTGGGAGCAGGGCAGAAGCAGGAAACTACAGACCTGTTAGTTTAACCTCAGTGATTGGGAAAATGATGGAATCACTTCTGAAGGAAAGAATTGTTGAGTATCTAGAGGCCAGAGGCGTGCAGGACCCAAGGCAGCATGGATTCAGAGCGGGAAGGTCATGTCAGACGAATCTAATAGATTTCTTTGACTGGGTGACCAAAGTAGTAGATCAGGGTGGGGCTGTAGACATGGCCTACCTAGACTTTAGCAAGGCTTTTGACACAGTCCCACACAAAAGAGTAATATCAAGTTGGCCAGCCTGGGAGTGGGTCCCAAGATGGTAGTCTGGGTAAAAAATTGGCTGGAAAACAGGACACAGAGGGTAATAGTAAACAGAATGCACTCTGAAGAAAGAGGGGTTACTAGTGGGGTACCGCAGGGTTCAGTACTAGGACCGGTCCTCTTTAATGTCTTTGTAAGTGACATTGCAGAGGGACTGGAAGGAAAAGTATGTCTCTTTGCAGACGGCACAAAGATCTGCAACAGAGTTGATGCACAAGGTGGGGTGGAAAGGATGAGAAGGGACTTGGCAAGGTTGGAGGAATAGTCAAATGTATGGCAGCTTAGGATTCAACACTAAGAAGTGCAAGTAATGCACCTGGGAACAAAAACCAGGGAAGAGTACACAATGAGGGTGAGATACTAACAACAACAGAAATGGAAAGGACCTGGAGGTAGTCATATCAGATGACCTAAGGTGAACAAGCAATGTGAGAGGGCGTAAGCAGGGCTGGTGGGATACTGGGATGCATAGGGAGAGGCATCACCAGTAGAAAACAGGAAGTTGTTATCACTCTGCACAGACAGCTGGTGAGACCCCATCTGGAGTACTGCATGCAGCTCTGGAGACCCAGTCTCCGCAAAGACATAGACAGGATGGAGGCAGTCCAGAGGAGGGCAACGAAAATGGTGCAGGGTCTGCACCAGAAGACACATCAAGAGAGACTTAAGGATCTTAATATGTATAGCCTCAAGGAGAGGAGGGAGCAGGGGACATGATTGAAACTTTCAAATACCTCAAGGGAATCGACAAAGTTCAAGAGGGTAGCATCTTTCAGAAAAAGAGATGTGCAAGAACAAGGGAGCACAATCTGAAGCTAGAGGGGGGACGGCTTAGAGATAATGTGAGGAAGTATTTTTTCACGGAGAGGGTTGTGGATGCATGGAACAGCTTTCCTGAGGAGGTTGTGGAGTCAAACACAGTGGTGTAATTCAAGAATGCATGGGACAGACATGAGGCAATTCTCGGGGGTGGAGGTTGGAAGAAGTAGGCTGTTGGTTAGCCATTATCTGCAACTTATCCATTAGGTAGGGAAATGGGCAGACTGGGTGGGCCAAGTGGTCCTTATCTGCCATCAAATTCTATGTTAAACAGATTTGCAGTTTACCAGTGAAGTACACCACCAGCCTTGCCAGTGAATATTTTTTTTTTTTTTACTTCATATCACAAGGATTCCTTTGGAGTCTTTTTTTTTTTTTTTTATATATACTATTAGTTGGCAAAATTAAAAAAATAAAATGATGCAAAGGTAAGTAAAGCAACAAGAAAAGCAAAATGATTACTGAGACATCTTAATGGCTCAAACCTTCATACTTTAAGATATCATTCTAACTAAGTACATGCAGTACATGAATGGCATGAGAGGAACATGATGTACCTTTGGTTTGTTTTCATCTAACATTTCCTGTGATATTTCTGCTCTTGAGTGTTGGCTAGTGCAAATTTAACATGGGGGGCGCGGGGCATGGCACTCTTTTTATACCTTTTGCTTGTGAAGTATGAGCACTATGTCTCATGATTCATTTCTTTTTTTATTTTGCTGTGTTAACAGGAGAAATGTATGGATAAGCCAGGGCCCAAGTTGGACAGCCGGACAGAGACCTGCTTTGTGAACTGTGTGGGCGGCTTCATTGACACAAGTCAGTTTATCTTAAATAGGCTAGACCAGACCCAGAAGAGCAGAGGGGTCTTCACCGAGACTCTCTCAGAGTAAAGAGCCCAGACCTGCAAACGGATGACAGCCAAGACTGATGAACAGAACTGGGAAAGAAGACATCACCCTGTTTCCCTGTTTTTTGGGGTCCGGGTGTAGGCGGCACACTGAGAGTGCAGCCTGAGGAAGAACAGACATTCAACCATTGTAGTCTGCCGTAACTTGGAGGCCTGGGAAACCAACCTTAAGACGAAAATTTATTTTTGAAATGCAAATGAAAATATTTCTGTATTTAAATGATTGATTCATGTAAACACTGAACAGTATATATTATTGACTCACCAAAATATGCTATGAATTAGGTATATACCTTTGGGTTTGTTTTGCTTAATTACAGTAAATGAGAAACGGGAAGTGGTTTTGAGAGCTTTAATTTTTCGCTCTTAATGACACTTCTAATTTAAAAAGGAAGACAGGGCTGCATTGTAATGATAGTTGTGCGATCCTTAACCAGTAAGTTTAAGATCCAGAGTTAGACCGGGTATGGCAGTTTTTTGGATTGCTTTAATTTAATGGATGTAATTCTGTTGATAGTCTTGCAGTAGGTTCCATAAACTGGTACTCTACAGTTCTGACTTCTGTTCAGAAATAGATCGTTAGAAAACTCCCTAGGAATCGAGCACCTCTTGGCCATTAGTGAAAAAGGGCAAAGTTTGGGTCTTCCACATACAGTAATAAAATAGCAAATTTTAAAGCCACAGCTTCACTGGTAAAATGAGGATCTGTTTTCTTTTGCCAGGTTCCTAGTGGCTCATTTCTTAGTGGCCATTTCCAGTGGGCTAGCCCAATAATGCACTGACTAGGGAGCCACTTGCCATGCCTGTGACCCAGGCTTCAAGCTGGGATGATGCTGCAGGCCGGTAGAAGGATTGACATTCCGTAGGATGCTTTCCTGGTGCTGGACTATCCTCTGTAGCAGTGCATCATGTGAGGGGGAGGGCAGGGGAGACGTCATCTCTTGTGCATGCACAGTTGGGTTCAGGAGCACCAGTTCTCTGGAGAACGGGGGTATATGAACCACAGACAATGGCCAGGACATGCATGTGATGTCCAGTATGCTTGAGCCCCTCCGCAGCTGCTTGTGTGGGGAATAATAGTAATAAGCTTCATTTCACAAAAGCGCCTTTCGAGCCATCAAGGAATGCTGAGTGTACAAGTCTAGAAGGGGCAGGTCCATCTCCAAAGGCCCCACCATGGGGCAGAGCCTTGGGAGTAGGCTCAGTTTAGGTAGTGTTTGGGGCTGGGAGATAGCCCGAGGGAGTAGAAACATGCCGGCGGGATTTAAAACAAATGAATAGAAAAAGGCAGTGTATTCTCAATAGTTGTGTTCTGCAGATTCTCTTGCCTTTCCCCTAAACCATCATCTGTGGTATCACCAGGGTCACCACAATCTTAAAAACCCCAATCGAGTTATTCCCATTAAGGAGTCCAAGATGTTGCAAACCATGAGGTGTCTCACGATGACGACCTGAGCAAACTTTAAATCGTAGGTGCTTCAGACTAGCCTTGTTTAACTAGGTCCCTTTTGTGTGTGTTTTCATGTTTTGTTCATTACAATTTTCTGTTTGCTATCTTTATATTCTCCAACTGTCCCTGTAGGGGATGCATAAATGTTCTGCCTTGCAGTATGAGGTCAGTTTTCTGTACTTTTTTTTTTCTTTTCCATAGAGGTTTTTCTCCCTAGCCACCTGTGTCCTCCAGGGATATACTCTGATCCCAGGGGTGTAGCCCAGCAGGTCCTTGGCCCCTGGCTTCCAGAGCCTCAGTAATCTAACAGTTTACCCTCCATGACAGGGAGGACTGTTCTCTCCTTCCTGAGGGCAGTCCACTGTGTGCACCAGGGTTCGGTGCTGGCAGACTCTTGGACTCTGGGGAGCTGCTGAAGCACAGACCATTATATAGACAGAAGTGGCTTTTTCTTCTGTTTTGTCCCCTCCCTCCTCGACGTGAGCACAGCCTGGGGCTTTAGACACACAAAGCAGACCCTGCGGCAGGAGCAAGTTCTCTAGCCCAGCTGCAGGGGTCGCAGTGGCACCAGACCTCGCTGCCAACCATCCCCAGCCAATGAACACAGCCACACAGCAGTTGTGGCCTGGCCTACCTCCTGACATGGCAACCTGGGCTTGCTCCTGAACTTGGGCACTTGCACTGTAGTTGTACAATTGGGGCGTCCCCAGTTTTCTATACCTTGATTTAACCAGAATCTTGCCATATGACACTCTATGCAAAAAGCCTTGCAGTCAGTTTCTACAGGAGCTGCATTACTACAGGTTAGGGAGGGATGCATAATTTCCAGTTTGATTTCTGACTGGGAAAAGATTGGAAAAAGTTCTTGAGCAGGATTCACAAAAAGTGGCACAGGTAAGCAGTGCTGCTTCAGTAATGGGACTTAGTCTATGATTGTTGTGTCCTCTGCCTTGCATCATATCCGCAAACTGCTTCCAGAATTGTGGACACAACAATACAGGATGTTGTGTCCAAAAGAGGTGCACCACCATTTAATGTTTTCATGCACTAATAGCTTGTTCGGTGGTTTATTTACAAGTGTCCCTGTTGTAGTTCTTTTATGTGGCAGTTCGGCTATAATCGTTCATGTAGGTATGGAGATGGCCAGCACCCCGCAGTGATCATGCTGTGAAGTACTCCCTTGCTCATATCTCACTGGCACTGTGGGCCTCAGCTACCATTGTCCCCATGGAATCAGCGAAGGTGGTGGGTATGGCACAGCAGCACCCTTGGGGCAGGTATCTAACAGGGGTAGAATGGTAGTGCCATTCTGGACCCTGCCTGTGCTACTCAGTGTTGGCTGAGGTTGGACTTCGGCATTTGGGAGTAGGTCCTTTTCTACGTGCTAACTGTGCTACAAAGGTCATATGCTGTGCTGTTTTTTTGTTTTTATTTTGTCAGTGAAGGCGTTGGCTGGCTTGCTTAGACCACCTTTTTAAGGTCTAATGGCTGTGTCCATGTCACACACAGCATGCCATCCATACCTGTTTGTGGATTGTGTTAATGGGGTATGGGGATATGACATTCTAAATCTGGGTGTAGCACCATCTTTATGTCCATGTCCACAAACTTGCATCACTTTGAACTGTGCTTTTGAATGCAGGAAGGTTTGGACATAAACTACCTGCATTTTGGATGCAGTTACCTTTGTGAATAAGGATAATGTACATTTTGGACACGGCTTCCTTTTTTGGGGGGATGCAGCTTCACCACCTATGATACAGCTTTTGCCTGCATCCACTTTTGAGTTTTACGAATGCTGCCCGAGTCTCATCCTCCTTTAGTCTCATATTTATCATTTTTGTGTTTTTTAAAGAGCAGAGGTCCAGTTTGATGCTAAACTCTGGAACCTGCCTAGTTTGAAATTGCTCAAAAATTCTCTTGCACAGAAATACTATGTGACATGCTGATGCTTTGTACAGTATTTATTGAAATTTGGTACCTAGGAAAAGCACACTGAGCCAAAGCTCATTTTCAGGTGTGACCTGGAAGAAAGGTGATTGGGAAGGAAAAAATACATTCACAGGACTACCAGGTTAAAAAAAAATGAAGTATACATGCACATGTGAAATACTAAGGTTGTTAAGCAGCACTAAACAGGCTGTATCAAAAGGAATTGAGTCAATTAGGAATTTACATAATTAAGCAATATTAGCATAACAAATGACTATACAATGAAAAGGGTGTGGTGCTGGGCATATCATGAAATGGCAAACAGAAGGAGGCAAAAACAGGAGGTAGGGGAAAATGGGAAAACACACAGGAACAAAGAAAAGGAGAAAGGGTGTGTTTTGTAAGGGGCAGACTAGCCAGTGCAAGAGCAAAAGGGACCAAAAAAAGTTTGAGTTGGTGCTTGAGAAAGAGATGAGAAGTAGACAAATGACTTGTGGGAGACGGAGTTCAGATGGAAAGAAGATGAGAGGTGGAAGAGGATTGCCCAGCAGCAGATTTGAAATAGGAGGTAAAGAAGGTGTGGGAGTCCCTATAGTGAAATGCATAGGAGGAGGAAGGGTTGGGAGAAAGGTGAGAGGAGAGGTAAGGAGGGAGAGATGAAAACCAGTGTTGGAGAAATACAGTAAGTGAAGCACAGTGAATGGGGTGATGGGAAGCAAGAGGAGGTATTGAGAGGCTAGTATACAGGGAACAATGATGAGTAAAAGAAGTATTAGTAGCCATGCGGAAAAATGCAATGCTAAGAGTAGCCAGTTTGGTGAGAGAAGTGGAAGGCTCGGCACTATAAACCACATCCACATAGTCAAACATAGGAAGTGCCATCTTAGTGAATATTTCTCTGCAAACTAAGAGTGGTAGGCAGTCGTCGTGGTAACAGGTGCTGAATTTGGGTCAGCGCTTCCTAAGGATGACACCGGCTCGGAATTTTTTTTTTTTTATTGAAATATTCAGAAAGACCTTTGAGTCAGCGACTCATTTACAAAGGTTCCACGTCATACATATAAGGATACATGGACAGCAACTTGGAATACAGATTACAGTACAATTACAAATAACGGTCAGCGAGGTTACATAGTTGTGCAGTTGTTGAATAACAGAAGTTTTGTTTCTTAGTACAGCCATAATAGTTACAGAGGGTTCTGTAGAGGCTGATGGTCATAGGGTTTCATAGGGGGTGTCAAGGGCAGTCACATTGGCTAGAGGCATGAAGGTATTTCCGTAGCTTGAATTTATAAGGGCCAAGCCTTAATTCGTTTGTTATATGACTTGGGAGGGCTTTAGTCCAGGAGGGGGCCCTGTAAGTGAAGGTTCGCTGGAATTGGGAAGTCCAGCCACAGGGTACCCTTAGCAGTTGCTTGTTTGAGCTGCGGGTTGTTTTGACTGGGGGAGTTGGACAGATGATTTGGTTTACGGTAGGGGTGAGGCCTAGTAGTACCTTTTTGGTCATAAGGCAGGTGTGGTACCTGATTCTGCTATCTAGGTTTAGCCAGTTTGTGCTGCTGTAAAGGGAACAGGAGTGTGTAAAACGATCACATCCAAGGATGAGACGGCAGGCTTTGTTTAGAACGAGTCGGAGTCTGCTTAGGGTGGTGGATGGAGCGGCACTGTACATTAGGATGCTGTAATCTAGCAGGGAGAGGATCAAAGAGTTTATGGTAAGTTGTAATGCTTCAGGGGTGAGGCAGTGTTTGTACCGGTATAGTACCCCTAGTCTGGAGCTAAGGGCTGTTGATAGATGTAGGATATGTTGATTAAAGCTGAGGGCAGGGTCTAGAGTGATCCCTAAGTATTTATTTAAAGCTGCTAACTTGTTCTAATGGGGTCTGATTGGCAGCGAGGAATTGGGGGCAGAGGTTCTTGAGTGGGTTCTGGGGGTGGGCGAAGAGCATGACTTTTGTCTTATTGTAGTTGATAATAAGACGGGTGGTGAGCCAGTCTTTGACCTCACGGAACGAGTGTTGGAGAGTTTGGTGGAGCTTGAGGGGTGACGGGTCAGAGGTCAACAAGACCGCATCATCTACATATAGGAGTAGATTTCCGGGGCATGACGTTGGGAGGGAGTTGAGGTATAGGCTGAAAAGTAGGGGGCCAAGTATGGAGACCTGTGGGACACCGGAGCAGATAGGGAGGCGGGGGGAGAGGACAGGGCCTACCTTGACTATCTGCGTTCTATCGGAGAGATAGCTGGTGAACCAGTTTAGGGTGTCATTGGAGAAACCCGTGAAAGCCAGGGTGTTAAGAGGGCATGGTTTACGGTATCGAATGCCTTAGATAGGTCCTCGAAGATGGCGCCTGTGAGGTGGCCGTGGTCCAGGGCTGAGTGGACATGGGAGGTAAATTCAAGGAGGGCAGTGGTGGTACTGTGGCCCTTACGGAACCCGTGCTGCTGTCCGGATAGAAGTTAATATTTGTTAAGGTGGTCAGTAAGTTGGTCGGCGACTATGCGTTCTAGTGCCTGAGATTGGGGGGGGTAGGATAGAGATGGGGCGGTAGTTTGTGGATGTGTGGTCACCACTTTTATGGATGGGTGTGATGTAGGCCAATTTCCATTGGGTAGGGAATTTCCCTTGACAGAGGGGAGCGGTTCAGAATGTGGGTGAGTGGGGCTAGGACTTCCTGGAGGGTGAGACGGAGAAGTCTGAGGTCCAGGGAGTCGTGACTATAGTGATTTTGGCTAGTAGCTTTGTTTAGGTAGGGTTTGGCAGTCTCTGGGGTAAGGACTCGCAGGTAGAAGGGTGGAGCAAGGGAGAATGCGGGGCGCTACGGGCAGGCGGGGGATCAAAGAAATTAGGGGCAGCACATGGGAGAGATCAGTGAAAGCAGTGTTAAGGGCCGAGGCTACTCTGAGGGGGCCGGAAAGTATTTGCCCAGTAAGTCATGAAGTTACTTTCTCAGTATATTTGTGATTCCAGTGCTGAGCAACAACTGATACTTTACGAGCAACTCATTTGCATAGATCTCATTTATAGAAAAGTAGGTAGACTGAAACCTACTAATCAGATTACATTTGGACTGAGGTATTCAAAAAATAGTGCTCTTTGAGGACCTCTCCTCCATTAGGCCACACCTTTGGAACTATAAGCTGTCAGCATCAGGACCGCACTGAAACATTTTGCTAGCTGGGGGCCACCTGCAATGACTTGCAACGTCTATGCATATATAACATGGGCAGCTCCATCGCTTCAGAGTTGTTTCTTCAGTTGTCGATCATCCTGATATGACCTGCAGAAAACGCCTTAGCCATTGCTGTTTATTTCCTTTTCTTGGTGTTCTGCTATTGTCTCTGTATGCCTCCAAAGTTGAATTTATTTCAGTATTATAAGTGCAGTGATAAGATTTATGAAGAAGACACACACGTGGTTTGAGTGTGCTGTTTGGGTCTGTCTCCTAATGTGAGGACTTGTGAGATTTGCCAGAGTTTCAGCCAGGCTATGAAGTGATGCCGTTAAGAAAACTTTAGAAGATGTCCTTGTTTTAAAAACGTTGAAAGTCCTAGAGAAGGAAACCATTTCAAAATCTGCTTCTCCCTCATCGTCTCTCAAAAAGCATCTGTCATCTAAGGATAGGGACAAAGAGTTGTTACGGGCCTCCTTGTCATCCAGCCATAAGTACAAACGGAGACAAGGACAAGTCTGCTTCAGCGAGGCTCAGTAGCTATTGAGAAAAGGTATGTCCGTGTTAATGCCTGTTCTGATGGCATTGACTACAGCCCTCCCCAACTGTCTTTGAGACACCAAGGTCGAGCTTGACTTAGGCACTGCCATTACTACTATGGACAGTATGATGTCATCATTGCAGGTAGTCCCAGTCCCTTTGCAAGGTGCCATTGACTCCCAGGCTGTGCTTATGTTTTCTGCAATGATTTGGTACATTCTGCCAGGGTTGCCAGTGCAGGCAATTATTCTGTCAACAGGGCCTTCTGGTACTTGCCCCATGTAAGCAGGTTCCAGTAGAACACCACTGATTCCTGCTTCTCAAGCCATGAATGGCATAGCCAATTCATTCTGTGGCTCCCATAGTCAATCGTGCTGAAGATGATGGAATGGAATATAACCCTGACCACATGGATTTAGAGGAGGACTATGAGGGAGAACAATTTTCTGGATGCCTTCCCCCCCCATTCTGCCCTCATCCTGTATTGAGGAATTGGTTTATACCCTGAAAATCTCCTCCTGAGGACCCACTTTTCCAAGTCATGATGCAGCAAATGCAGACTGCCATGGACTTTGCTGTGTCAGAGAAAGACTACACTAAAAGGAATCGCGTAGACATTTTGGAGGTGCCCTGCTCCCCTCAATTATTATTCCACCTGTACATCCTGCATTAGAGAATGCTACTTCTAGGGACATGGATATGTTGTTCATCCACACTGGCAGGTTCCTTGCCGCTTTAAATCTTGCCGGAAGGTCTTCAAGCTGGCTCCTCCCACCCACCCGAGTGGTAAAACTCTCGGCTCCACCCCATGACGCCAGATCTTCCTTACCGCTTGGAAGCTCAGGTTCACTCCTTAACACTCTGTGTGTAGACTGGATCCTATTTCTTGGGTTCGCTGAAACTTGTTCTTAAATTTTCAAGACTTGGTCAAATTGCTCCCTCATTGCTGCGATGGACAAATCGACTCCGGATTTCGGCGGTGCCCATGTGGGCGAAAATGTCAGGGACGGATCCACACTCCCGTGTGTCTACTGCCTTGGCCTAGACCATGACCACAGGCCTGCGAGTTCATGCCGTTCGTTCGCCAGCGTCCTGGAGACAGCGCTGCCCGTTCACAGCTTGGTGCCCGAGAGCGCTACCCCCGGTGAAGTCGAGGAGGTCTGTTGGCGGTTACCGCGAGCGGCTGGCTCGCTGAGCAACTCTAGCAGATAATCGCCCTCGAGGAGGAGGCGGCACAGGCCGCATCATCCTCTTCCTCGGTCTCGACATTTATCCCGCTCTCTCTGGGTACCTTCTATTCAGCTTCTTTTAAGGAGCTTTGCCAGTCCCTTTCCATGAAGGGAGAGGGGCCATCGGGACATTCTCTGTCCAAAAAGAAGGACTCGAAAGGCAAGTCCCACCGTCTGCGTTCGTGGGAGCGGGAGAGGTCCCCTTCCCCGGACAGTCGACACTCTACTTCGGTCGAGGTTGCGGCTAAGGCCGCTGGCTTCACGGTGTCCCCGTCAGGTCAGCCGGCCGAGACACCCGTCGACGCGGTCGAGATTTTTCTCGATCCGTTGGATGGGCTGTCGACTGGTGAAGCCGACAACCCTTCTTAACCGGTTCCCCCGGTGGAGACCGAGGACTTGCCTGTGCCTCTGGTGCTGGAGTCCCCGGTCAAGACTTCCGAGCCGAGGGAAGAGCGGGTGTCCCCCGCTCCTTCCCAGACCTGTCCTTGGAAACACTGAGGATCTCGGACATCCTCTCGGTCCAGTCCATCCCGCCGACAGCAGTCTTTGGTCTCGGCACCGAAGTAAGCGGCGCCGCTCCTCGTCTTCCTCCTCAGAAGAGTAGAGGCTTTGGCGCAGATTGCGTCGATGCTACGAGGACCTGATGTGGCAGCAGTTACTTCTGTCTGGGAACAAGCCGACGGCTTCCCTGGCCATCAAGTGGCTGTCATCCGAGCGGCCGAAACAACCCTTCGCTGTAGTCGAGGTGCCCAAGCCTGGGCCAGTTGTTCGGCCGAAACCAGCTACCCGCCCGATTGTGGTGGAACCTCCGCCTCCACAACTGAAATCGGGGGCGCCGACCAAGGACTCTCGGTCGGGTCAGGGCCAGCCCCACAGGTTGTCTGTCACCCTCACTCCCGACCGTTCTTGGCAGGTGGAAGGTGGCTCAGGCCCCAGGCAGCTCTTCGCGGAGTCCGACGACTCCCTCCCTGTTCTCCAGGCCCATTGACCTGGAGTCCTCTGGGGGCCAGTCGATGGATGAAAGCCCATCGTCCTTCATGGGTCTGCTTCGGCTCATCTTGGAGTCCACCGGGATGCAGCTCGAGCCCGTATCCAAGCGGGCCAAGTATTCCCTAACGGAGATACTGTACTGAGGGGATTCACCCACTGAGGCCTTTCCGGTGGCTGAAGCCATTGTTGGCCCAGCTTTGAAGCTCTGGCAGTGGCCTGCTTCCTGTCCTACGCCTTCAGCCAGGATGGCCAGGAAGTATGCGGTCCCTACCGGCTCTTTGTCCGGTTTTTCGGAACACCCCTCCGCCGAGGGGTTGGTCACCGATAGCGTTTTCCGGCATTCTGGGAACACTAGGGATGTGGATAAGCCCCCCAACAAGGAGTACAAAAAGCTGGACTATGCCGGGTGCAAGGTGTAAGCTGCGTCCTCCCTTGGCCTCCGCCAGGCCAGCTCGGCCATGCTGATGGCACACTTCTCCCACGCCCTCATGGGCTCCCTGGATGAGGTGATCCCTCATCTCTCGGCTGACCTGCAGACCATGGTCAGGCAGGTATGGGACCAGGGAAGGGCGGTGGCAAAGCAGTAGCTCCAAACGGCTCTGGACATTGGAGACTCCTGTGCCAGATCAGTTGCGGCTGTGGTGACCATGCGCCGCAGAGCATGGCTGAGAATATCCACCTTCACGGCAGATACCCAGCATAAACTGGCGGATGCCCCCTTCCTGGGGACCGACCTCTTTGGCCCTGGAGTGGAAGGTCACCTCCAGCAGATCGAAAAGTCCAATGCCACTCTGGACTCTGTCACCTCCGCCCAGAAGGACAAGGGCCGTCCAACAACAACATAAGACCTTTAGACCTTCTGCGCCTCGCTTCTGTCCAGCCTAACAGCACCAGGGCCAGCAGGCTCGCGCAGCACCCCAAACCCAAGCCTAGCGGCTTCCTATAGGAAGCAGGAGGGAAGGCCCAGGAGGTCCCTCGGCGGTCCTCCTCTAAGCCTGCCCATGACGGGTTGAGGGTGTTGCCCCAGCCTCGTCACTTCCCCTGGGTCCCCGTGGGGCGGCTTCACCACTTCCTTTCCACCTGGTCCAAGTATCACCACGGGACCGCTGGGTGTTGGAGGTGGTAGGAAAGGGCCTGCCCCTGGAATTGAGCAGGCCCGCCCTTCTGAGCCGTCGCCTCAGGGGCTACGGGTCCAGTCTCTGTCGGCTCGCCGAGCCGATATCGCCCTGCTCCTCAAAAAAGAGGTGATCAGGAAGGTGACGGATCCTCCTCCAGACCCGATGTTTGTGTCCAGGTACTTCCTGGTCCCAAAACGGACGGGGGGCTGGCTCCCCATTCTTGACCTGAACAGGTTCCTAAGGTCTCGAACCTTCAGGATGGTCACTCTAGCTCAGATAATCCCATCTTTGGAGTGAGGGCGTGTGGTTCTGTTCTCTGGACCTCCAGGATGCGTTCTTTCATGTCCCAATCCGTCCGTCCCACCAGAGATTCCTCCATTTTAGGGCAGAGGGATCCCTCTATGAGTTCCGGGCCATGCCCTTCGGCCTTTCCCTAGCTCCCAGGGTCTTCACCAAATGCATGGCAGTGGTGACAGCATTCCTGCGGCGCCGAAGGGTCTGGGTATACCCCTACCTGGACGACTGGCTGATTGCAGCCCCCTCCAGAACGGAGGTGGAGCGGTCCAGAGATCTGGCCCTCCAGGTTTGCTCTCAGGTTGGCCTCCTCATCAACGAGGTCAAGTCGGAACTCATGCCAAACCAGGTGATCCAATTCATCGGGGCAGAGCTCAACTCTCTACGAGCCAGAGCACGGCTCCCGGCAGACAGGGCCCGAGGTTCTTTCCTCCTTTGCCCAATCATTTCAGGTTGGGCAATTGCGCCCTGCCCGGGACTTCCTGGGCCTCATGGCGGCCTGCACCAGCATGGTCCATTGGGCCCGTTGGTACATGCATCCCCTTCAATGGGGGCTGGCCAGCCAATGGTCACAGCATTTCGATCCGCTGGATCAGCTAGTGACAGTGACCCAGGGGATGTGGAACGCTGTCCAGTGGTGGACCGTTCCAGTACATCTGCAGGAGGGCATCCTGTTTGTCCTCCCCGAGCCGCTGGTCTATCGACCGATGCCTCTCTGATGGGTTGGGGTGTCCATCTGGGGGAGCACAAAGCGCATAGCCTCTGATCCCCTCGGGAGTCCCGATGCCACATCAACCTGCTGGAGCTTCGAGCGGTTTGTCTAGCCCTCACCGCCTTCGCTCTGTTTCTACGGGGTCAAGTGGTTCAAGTCCAGACGGACAATACCATGACCATGTACTACCTAAACCGCCAGGGCGGGACACGCTCCATGCCTCTGTGCAGGGAAGCTCTCCGCATTTGGTCACTCGTGCGCAGCCTGGAGGCGGATCTCCTTGCCATCCATGTGGCATGAGCCTCCAACACCCTGGCCGATGCCCTAAGCCGGATAGGGGCTGCGTCCCACGAGTGGTCTCTCCTGCCGGAGGTAGTACAAGATCTGATCTTACTTCGAGATAGAGCTCTTGCAGCAGGCTATCACAATTAGGACTATGCCGCAGGCACTAGGACCACACGGAAAAACTTCTGCCAGCAATACCAGCTGGGGACCGACACCGGCCCCGCCCCGACGTCGGTCAGGGTACAAAAGGGGGCGGACTCAGCTCCACCTCAGTTCTTTCCCGCCACGTACCACGAACGTGAAGAGCTACTGCTTGTGTATCACCAGCGAAATTATCTTCAATCAAGATTTTCTACTCGTTTTCAACGGTTTCTTTTTTCTCCATTCTTAGCTACGAGTTGTTGTTACCGACACCCGTATTCTACCGTTTACTGCCCGGTTTTTCCAGCTATTTTGTCGCCTTGGCCTACTGCCGGTAGCTGGATCTGGCGTTGGCGTTGCTGTCACGTCCTACGGGTGTTCCATGTCTTCCCGGGCGTCTCTATATCCCCCGAACATGTCAATAAGTGCGAGTGCGGCTGGCAGATTCCCGCCAAGGACAGCCACCGGCGGTGCGTTTTTTGCTTGGGCCCGGACCACGACACTGCTTCCTGCGCCGCCTGCCAAGCATTCACGAGCCGGACCCGCATCCGACGCCTGAAGGCCTACCTCTTGGAGAAAAAGATGGACCTGCACTCCTCCGAGGGGAAGAAGAAAGAGAAGAAGCGCCACAATGCGGGGCGCAGTCGGTCCGGTCGCGGTCCCGATCTTCCCGGAAAAAGGCCCATCCTTCGGGTTCGGGTGAGTCGCAGCGCTCGTCTCAGGCTAAGGCCGGCCTGTCGGGGGAGCCGCCAGCCAAGCCTAAGGTGATTCCGCTTAAGGTCACCTCTAAGTCCGTGTGGTACCTGCTTCTGCCCTACCATCTATGGCACCGGCGCCACCTGTTGAAGGTGCGCCTCCGGGGCGTAAGGACTCTCCGGGTCCCCTGTCGTTATACCGCCGCTTGTCTCGCACCGCGCTCGTCAAAGGGCCAAGGACCCGGGTCGGTCGCCCTCTGCCGACGCCCCGCCACCCAAGTCCTCCTCCCCCTGGCCACAGGATGCTCGCCCTCGCATCCCGCCACACCTGAATCTTCCTTCCCGCAGCGGGCAGCGGATATTTTCTCCAAGGACGAGCTGAAACAGCTTTTTTCGTTCTGGTGGGGGCAGGTCCACCAACATACCACCCCGTCGCTGGCCCAGACACCGGTGCCTGATCCTGCGGGCGAACCACAGCCGGAGGGCGAGGCCTCCCCGTTGAGGTCCCCGGAGCGCCATTTTTCGCCCCCTTCTAGGGCTTGTTCCTGCGCTCGATCTCAGGACCACTGCCGTCGCTCCCTGGCTCCCACTGTCCCGACGTCGGTTGCGGTCTCCTTCCGAGCCCTTCCCGTGCTCTCGGCCGGGACGGCCATCGTCGGTCCCCTGACCTTGGCCGGTCTTCACTCCGCCGTCGGTCCAGGGATCGCGAGGCCTCGTCCCCGCGCATCGCTATCAGCTGCAGGCACGGCCGTGAGGCAGATCCAGACCATTCTAAATTGGATAGTCGGTCCTCCTTGCATCTTCATCCTCTTCTTCCTCCTCTCTCAACCTCAAGCACTCCCCTGAGGAGAAGGACGTACCTCGCTCACCTCTGGACGATCCCTCATTTCTGGACGTCATGAGGCATATCCAGGCTTCTAATCGGTGGGATACGGAAGACCTGGACCCAGAACACCGGAGATTGGCCAAGTACCTGAGGCAGAAGGAGCCAAAGTCTTTTGTCATTCCTCCTCTGGTGGATGCCTTTCAGGACCTGACTAGATCCACCTGGCTGCGTCCAGCCTCCATCCTGGCAGTCCCCAAGAAGTCGGACAGGCTCTACAAGGCGCCGAGGGCTGAGCCTTTTCTGGCCAAACACCCTCAGGTGGACTCCTCCGTGATCACGGCTGCTCACGACAAATCTCGACAGCCGCGTCAGCTCAGCTCTCAGCCTCCCGACTTGGAGTCCCGTTATTTGGATCGGGTGGGCAAGAAAGTTTACTCTGCTTCCACCTGCTCCATTGGATCCTTGAACTTCCTCGTGCACATGGTGCAGTTCCAGAACGCGTTGTGGGAGCGGGGTCTTCAGCTGGTACAGGCCGTGCCAGACTCCGAGAAGAAGACGGAGCTCCTGGCCTTCTTGCAGTCGGGCTCGGACATTGGCACTCACGTCTTGAGGGCCTCCTACGATACCGCAGATACGGCGACCAGAGCAGCTGCTTCCGGGGTTTGTCTCCGGCGCCATGCCTGGTTGAGGCTTTCGGGCTTCCACCAGGATCTGCAGTCCGGTATCCGAGACTTACCATTTCAGGGTACCGTCTTGTTTGGGCAGGAGACGGAGAATCTGATCTCCCGTCTCCAGGAATCGGGCAAGTCTATCTGGTCGGTCCGCCAGTTGTACCGTGGCGACCAGCGACGCCTTGGTCGCTGTCGGCTTTTTCGGAAGTCCTCAGGCTTCAGCCCGTGGTTCCCAGCAGGGACAGAGAGGCGGCTTCCAACGGAGATCTGGAAACCAGCAGTCTGGTGGACCCTCTGGCCATGGGCCCAAGTCCTCCCAGGCCTCTCTCCCCACCCCCGGTTCCGCCCAATGACTCCCTTCCGCCCCCCCCTCCGTGGTTGGACGTCCAGGTGGAGCCAGTCGAGGCCGCTCTCCCTTCACCTCAAGGGTGGAGCCTGTTACCACAGATCGATGGGTCTTGGACGTCATCCGGAGAGGACACACGCTGGAGTTCACGGAGTTCCCTCCCAGTACTCCACCAAAGCTCTCCCGTTATCCTCCTTCGCACATTCCACTTTTGGAAGGAGAGACTCAGGCCCTCCTGCACAAGAGAGCGATACAGCAAGTTCCCGTGGAGCAGTGGGGTCACGGGTTTTATTCCCACTTTTTTCTGATCCCAAAAGACGGGGGACCTTCGCCCCATAAATCTCTTCATAGAGTACAGGACGTTCAGGATGGTGACTCTCCACTGTCTCCTCTCTCTACTGCAACAAGGGGTTTGGCTCTGTTCTCTCGACATGCAGGATGCGTATATGCATATCGGAGTCTTTCCTCCCCACAGGAAGTATCTGAGGTTCTGCTTCCTGGGGGAGCATTTCCAATTTCGGGTGCTCCCATTTGGCCTCTCTTCCGCTCCGCGAGTCTTCACCAAGTGCCGTGCAGTGTTGGCTGCGGCTCTCAGGCGCTCCGGCCATTATGTCTTCCCTTACCTCGACGACTGGCTGCTGACCGCCCCGTCAACGGATGGCCTCCTGCGTTCTCTGGCAGATGCCTATACTCTCTTCCGAGACCTGGGATCACCCTGAACTTAAAAGCAGTCCCGAGCCCAGCCGACACCTCGCCTTCATTGAGCGATTCTGGACTCGTCCAGGGCAGAGCTTTTCTTCCGCAGGGACAGGGGTCTTCGTCTGAGTTTGGCAGAAACGGTTTCCATAGCACCCGAAGTTCCGCTCGGAACTTCCTCAGTTTACTGGGGCACATGGCGGAGGCCATCCCAGTTATACCCTTGGCCCGCCTCCACATGAGAATCCCACAATGGATGCTCAGGGTGCAGTGGGATCAATACTCCGACGACCTGGACGCATTAGTCCTGATCTTGGAGCCAGTCAGGAGAACATTGCTTTGGTGGATGAACCCTGTCAATCTGGACAAGGGGTTCCCCTTTCATCCGGAGCCTCCGGGTCTGACGCTAACAACGGATGCCTCGCACCTAGGTTGGGGGGGCTCATCTCGGTGGTCGCCGCATGCAGGAGGTCTGGTCGACAGAGGAAGTGTCTCTCCATATCAATGTCCTGGAAATGCGAGCGATCCTCTACGCCCTGCAGGCGTTTCAAGAGGACCTAGTTCCCGGCTCTCTTCTCATTCAGACGGACAACATGGCAGTCGTATTCTATCTCAACAAGCAAGGAGGCACGCATTCCTATCCTCTTTGCCGGGAGGCAATGAGAGTCTGGTACTGGGCACTGGAACAGGGCATCTGTCTGTCAGCGATTCATGTTCCAGGAACCCTCAACAGTCTGGCCGATGATCTCAACAGGTCATTGGCCAGAGCGCACGAGTGGGAATTACTGCAATCTGTGGCCGATTGCCTCTTCGGCAGCTGGGGCGTGCCCGACCTGGATCTCTTTGTGTCACCACGCAACGCCAAGCTGCCTCGCTTTTGCTCACGAGAGCCCGCGCCTGGCGTTTTCTGGCCAGACGCATTGTCCCTTGTTGGGCCGGGAGGTTTGTTTATGCCTTCCGCTCTTGCCTCTCATTCGAGGGTCCTGCTCGTTGCAGGCAGAGGGGGCACTCTAATGATCCTTGTGGCACCCTACTGGCCCCGACAAATTTGGTTCCCACTCCTACAGTGGTTGTCCCAGGAACCTCCACTCCTGCTGCCCCTATGCTTGCAACTACTGTCCCAGGACCAGGGTTCTCTGGTCCACCCGGATCTTCGATCCCTGCACCTTCATGCTTGGCTCCTTCAGACGTAGCACTGACTAGATACGGGGTCTCCCTGGAAGTGGCTGAGGTCTTGGCATCTGCACGCAAGCCCTCTACTCGCTCGGCTTACGCCATGAAGTGGAAGCGTTTTTGCCTTTGGGCCTTGCCTCGTCACTTAGACCCAGTCACGTGCTCTGTGAACTCAGCGTTGCAATACCTCCTCTCCTTGTATGACAACGGCCTGAGCCATTCTTCCATCAAGGTGCACCTCTGAGCGATCTCTGCCTACCATGCTCTGGTGGGCGACAGAGCCTTGGCCCAGCTGGATGTGGCCCGCACCTTTCTTTGGGGGGTCCTCCACATGCGACCTCCCATCAGGGACCCTATCCCACCTTGGGACCTCCTTTTTGTGTTGGAGAAGCTTACCCTTCCCCCTTTTGAACCTGCAGTGACGTACGAGCTGCGGTATTTATCTTGGAAAGTTTGTTTCTTGGTTGCTGTTACTCTCGCCGAAGAGTTTCTGAGCTACAGGCTCTGATGTAAAGAGCCCCTATTTGGTTTTTCATAGGAAAGGGTTTCTCCCAACTAATCCGAGTTCCTTCCGAAAGTGGTCTCGGAATTGTCCCTCAACCAGTCAGTTGACCTTCCTGTTTATTTTCCTTCTCCCTCCAATAGAGGGGAGGTTCTCCTCCACACATTGGATGTCCACAGATCCCTGAGGTATTACCTCAGTAGAACGTGTCAACACCGTAAATCGGAGCAACTTTGTGGCCTTTGCACCACACCGCTTGGGTCAGCCGGTGTCCAAGAAGACTATTTCCAATTGGAGAGTCCATTGCATGTCGTTCTGTTACGAACATCACCACAAGCCCCTACCGGGTCCGGTAAGGGGTCACTCCACCAGGGGTGTTTCCGCTTCTTTTGCTGCGATGCAGAATGTCGCCATTCCGGACATCTGTGCGGCTGTGACCTGGAATTCGGTGCATACCCAATCAAACATTACAGCTTAGATATCGTCTCCAGAGCGCCGTGCTGGCTTTGGCCTGGCGGTTCTACAAGGACTCTTGTCCTAACGGTCTCTGGAGCCCGTATATTCCTCCTCCCGGGGGGCGACTGCCTCTTGGCTAGTGCACTGCTTGGGACTAAGTTCTAACTGTGATAGTCTGCTGCAAGAGCTCTATCTCGAAGTAAGATAGTACAGTTACGTAAGAACTTACCATAACAGTAGATCTTCGAGAGGAGCTCTTGCAGCAGGCGCTGTTTTCCCTCCCACCTTCCCCCCTCGGAGTGTGCAGGTTCCTTCTCTTCTCTCCTCTAGGATGGGCTTCATCTCCTTCTCTTGTCAGGCCATCTGCTGGGTACTGGCGGGAGAACTGAGGTGGAGCTGGGTCCGCCCCCTTTTGTACCCTGACCGACGGGGCGGGGCCGGGGGCGGTCCCCAGCTGGGATTGCTGGCAGAAGTTTTTCCGTGTGGTCCTAATGCCTGCGGCATAGTCCTAATTGTGATAGCCTGCTGCAAGAGCTCCTCTCGAAGATCTACTGTTACGGTAAGTTCTTATGTAACTGTACTTTCTCCCACTGGGGCACGCCTCAGGTGGACCTGTTTGCCTCCAGGGAGAATGCGAAGCTGAGACTGTTTCATGCCCACCCCCCTCAGCAGGGCTCGCCCCAGGGGGATGCCTTCTCGAGGCCATGGACCTCGGGCTTCTTCTACGCCTTTCCCTTGATCCACAAGGTGCTTCTCAAGGTGAGGAGGGACAAGGCACAGGTGATTCTGGTAGCCCCAGACTGGCCCCGCCAGTTCTGGTATCCAGATCTCAGTCTCAGCTCCAGCCTTTCGAGGCGGCTTCCAGCCCGCCCGGACCTGATCTCAGTCAATCAGGGGAAGGTATTCCATCCGGACCTTCAATCCCTGCACCTGATGGCCTGGTTCCTGAGCAGCTAGAGTTCTAGGCCTTTGGTCTTTATGACGAGGTCCTCAACGTTGTTGAGGCGTCCCAAAAGGAGTCGACCAGAAAATGCTACGCCTTCAAATGGAAGAGATTCTCCATTTGGTGTCGGGGCAAGGGCCTGGACCCTTCCTCCTGTTCCTTGGCAAGCATTCTGGACTACCTGTGGTCCCTTTCTCAGCAAAAGGGCTTCGATTGACCCTTAAGGTGCACCTGGTAGCCATCTCTGCTTACCAGGCACGGGCTGGGAAGCAGTCAGTGGTGCAGGAGAAGGTGGTTGGGCGCTTTTTCAAAGGCCTTGATCACATATCCTCTCCAGTGCGAGAACCTCTACTTCCGTGGGATCTACTGCTGGTATTGGCTAAGCTCATGGGCAAGCCATTCGAACCGATGCACAGGTGTGACATCTCTCACCTGTCATGGAAGACCGCCTTTTTGGTGGCTATCATGTCAGCCAGAAGGATGGGAGAGCTCCACGCGCTTTCCATCGAGTCTCCCTATCTGGTCTTCCACAGGGAGAAAGTTGTCCTTCGCCCCCACTTGAAATTCCTTCCAAAGGTGGTGTCGGAGTTTCACCTTAACCAGGTGTTGACTCTGCCGGTGTTCTACCCCAGTCACACCTCGGAGGCCGAATATAGGCTCCATATTCTGGACCCTAGAAGAGCGCTCACTTATTATAAGGAGTGGATGGCTGAAGTTCGGGGAGAGGTTTGCCAGCTGTTTGTCACCTACGCTGAAGCCGCACCTGGCAGACCTGCAGCCAAGGGGACGATAGGCAGATGGGTCACCTCCTGCTTAGATCTCTGCTATAGATTGGCGGACATGGAGCCTCCCAGAGGGATAAGAGCTCATTCTACCCGCCATACCGCTGCATCGGTGGCTGCTTCCAGGGACGTCCCTATCCAGGAAATCTGCAGAGCTGCTACCTGGAAGTCAGCACACACCTTCATTACCCACTACCACATCGACCTTAAGTCATGCCGGGATGCTGGTTTTGGGGCCTCGGTTCTCCAGTCTTTATTCCCTAAGTAGGGGGTGTGCGCCTTGCCTCCCTCCTCCCGGAGAACTGCTAGGAGTCTGCCAGACAGTGTGGATGAACAACATATCCATGTCCCTAGAAATACAGGTTACTCACTTGTAACAGGAGTTCTAGGAATGGTATGTGTTGTTCATCCACATGATCCAATTCAATTCTCAGCTTCGGATGCAAGACAACCTGGTTTCCAGCGTGGCTAGATCTGGTGTCATGGGGCGGAGCCAAGGGTTTTACCACCGGGTGGGTGGGAGGAGCCAGCTTGAAGACCTTCCAGCAAGATTTAAAGCGGCAAGGAACCCGCCAGACAGTGTGGATGAACAACATATACTGTACCATTCCTAGAACTTCTGTTACAGGTGAGTAACCTGTATTTTTGCTGCATGGTGCAGACCAAACTCACTGCCTGCAGATCCTATAAATGTTGAAAAGCAATATCCTGCACCACCTGCTAAGCCTTATTATACTAACCAGCCAGAAACTGACTTCTCTTGTCATCATGGCTGCTCATGGTAAGTCTAGAGCCCCTAACCCTACAAGTACTTTGTCTCCTGATAAGGAATCTGGATGTGATGAGAAAACATACTTATGCTTCTGCATCATTGGGCCATAGCATTGCAAACTACCAGGCCCACATGATCAAATTTCAGAACAACCTGTGGAAAGCTGCTCGTACTGCTGCTCAAGCTTTGCCTGATGGCTCTGCCAAGACTGATCTATTTGAAACATTTTCTGTTGGTGCTGACGTTGGCAGACATTTGCTGCCCTCAGCTTATGTCTCTGATGCTTCTGCTAGGGCTGCAGCTTCTGGCATTTACATGAGGAGAGCTTCCTCATTTAGAGTTGCTGGCTTTGCCAATGATGTGCAATAGGCAGTTTTGAAAGCTCCCTTTATAGGGTCAAAATTGGTTATGATGTAGTGACCTTACGTGGCCTTCAAACTTCAAAAATGACTCTTAAGATCTGTAAAGTTCCTGTATCCCCACTCCTGCTTGAGGTCGGGGCTCCCTTCATCTGCCTGCTCCCCGAAGTAGTGCCTACTGTCAGTAAAGTCATGGCAGAAGAGGTGGCCCCCTTCTGGATCCCTTCCCCCTGTGCTCGTGCAAAAGCACCCAAAGGAATTGATTCCAGTGACCTGGTTCTGTCTTTCTTCCATCTCTTCTCTTCCCCCCCCCCCCAAAGTCATTGCCTCCAGGGATGAGTGTGAGGGCAGGATCTCCCTGCATCTGAGATGGTGGGAGATCATTACGGATTAGTGGGTTTGGAAATAATTTCAAGGGACATGCTCTGGAGCTGTTACAAAGCCCTCTAGATCATCCTTTGCCTCCATCCTTATATCCTACTGGCCATTTGTCCCTTCTGAAGGAAGAAGTTCCATCCTTTATTCCAAAAACGTACAACAGAACCAGTTCCTCAGGACAGAAACAAAGGGTTATATTCCAGTTACTTCTTAGTCCCGAAATAACAGAAGATCTGTGTCCTGTGTTGGATCTCAACCTGTACATTGAATACAAAAAGTGTTGCATGGTATCCCTGCAATCTCTGATTTTCCCCTTCTGCAAACGAGACTGGCTCTTTTCTCTGGACATGAAAGATGCATACCTTCATGTAAAGATCAGGAAATCCTACAGACAATATGCGCACTTTATGCTGGAGGGAGAACACTATCAGTTGAAAGTATTGCCCTTTGATTTGTCTTCTGCACCACAGGTCTTTACCAAATACTTGGCAGTAGTTGCAGCAGCCCTAGGCAGGGAGGACCTGTATGTTTTCCCCTGTCTGGATGACTGGCTCCTAAAGGCCAGCTGCAGGGAAGCTCTGCTACACACCCCGCCTCTGACACAACAGTTGTTCTACAACTTGGGGGTCACAGTGAATGTGCCAAAGTCTGAGTTGACACTGTTCCAAAGACTGCAGTACACAGGGATGGTCATGGACAGATATAAGGGATGTGCTCTTCTGCCACATGACAGAGCAGACATTTTGGTTGTTCGGGCACACTTGGTATACAGGAGCCACTGTGTCTGTGAAACCAGTGTTGCATCTCCTGGGTCTCATGGCTGCAGTCATAGTGACTGTGCCACTGGCATGTCTTCATATGAGTATCCCTCAGCGGACACTCTGGGTCCAGTGAGATCAGTTGATGGATGACCTGGACCAAATGGTTCTCATTGCGTCTCCTCTTTGCAGAGAGTTGTGGTGGATGGAGCACTACAATCTACTGAAGGGTGTTCCATTCCTTGTACCAGCTCTTTTACAAATTCTCACCACAGATGCCTCAGGCTCAGGCTAGTGTGCTCATCCTCGGCTCTTACCATACACGGGTCATGGACCAAGGTGGAGGCTGATCTGCACATAGATTTGGAAATGTGGGCTGTTCTGTATGGCCTCCAGGCTTTTCAGAATCATGTCTGCCCCAGTCCTCTGCTAATCCAGATGAACAACATCCATGAGGATGCATTACATCAACAAACGAGGGAACTCGTATCCCCTGTGCAGGGAAACATTAAGGGTATGATACTAGACCTTGTCTCATGGCCTTAAGCAGTTTGGCTGGTCCTTCCTGGTAGGCAACCTTTTCGGAAGATGGAGTCATTCAGAGCTCGATCTTTTTGGGTTGCCACACAACATAAATTGCTGCATTTCTGTGGGTTCACTCCAGGGCTTGGAGTTTTTTTGTGAGATGCATTGTCCCTGTCCTGGAAAGAGACATTTCTATATGCATTTCCTCCATTCTTCTAATACAGGATTCTGCTCCAGCTGAGGGTGGAGAGTGCCACCCTCATCATTGTACCATTCTGGGGTTGTCGGATATGGTTTCTGCTTCTTAAACGTCTGGTGGTAAAGTCCCCTGTCCCCTTACCTCTGTCACGGTGTCTGTTGTCACAGGGCGAGGGATCTCTGATACATATGGACCTGTAGTCCATACATCTGCATACGTGGCTCCTGAACACAGCCATTGCACATTCTGGGGTATCCCCTAAGGTTGTTGATGTCCAGCTTGCAACTTGGAAACCCACTAAATATACTTCTTTCCTGAAATGGAAGCATTTAATTTTGTGGGCTGCATCCTGGAATATGGAACATTTTGCATGTTCTGTGAATATTGTGTTGGAATACTTGCTTTACCTGTCTGACTCTGGCCTACAGTATTCCTTGCTTAAGGTGGATTTGGCCACTATATCAGCTTTCCATGCCCCCTATTGATGGTCAGACATTTGCCCAACTAGAGGTGTCATACATTTTTGAGAGGTAAAGCTTTAAATGAAATCTGCTATCCATAATCCAGTCCCACCCTGGGACCCAAATTTAATTCTTGAGAAATTGATATTGGCTCCTTCTGAGCTTGCTGCGAGTTGTGGTTCATATTTCCTGCTACGGAAAATGTTTTCAGTTGCAACGACCTCTGCTCAAAGGATTTCCGAACTTCAGGCTTTTGATGTGTGAGCCTTCTTGATTTTTCACAGTCTATTTGCATATGAATCCTAAGATCTTACTTAGAGGGTTCCTGCAGTAGGTCATTACACATAGGACTGCGCCCCCTGGTGTCAGGACCACACAGCAAACTTCTAGTTAGCAATCCATAGCGGGGACTGCCCCCAGTGTCACATGACAGGACGTCAGCGTGACATTATAAAGGGGGCGGTCCCTATGCCCGCCCTCCATTTCTTTCCCACCATTGACCTGTGCCAGTCGTACCTCGTGGTGAACTCTGCTACCAGTCAACTGCCATTTTTTGTGTAAGTATTTTCTTATTTCTTATTTTCTACAGTTGTACTACTTTTATTGCACGTCTTCTCTGTTGCATCATCCGAAGAAGTGTGACAGGTGCGGCACCCAGATCTTGCATGGGGATGAACACTCCCTCTGTGTCCTCTGCCTAGGCCCCAAGCATTGGGTCCAAGACTGAAGTCTGCCAGTCCTTCAACAGGGCCTCACGAGTCAGATGCCAGAAAGCCCTCAAAGCCCACTTGCTCAAAAAGCGCCTGGCCTCGATGGAAAAAGAGCTGCAGGAACATTCTTCCTCCCCCACCACCGAGTGCAAGAAGGTGAAGGCCCAGTATCGCCAGACTGACTAAGCGGTTTCTGGTGGGGCTTCTGCTTCGATAAGTACCTCTCCTGACTGGTCTCCGTCCGCTCCAGTGGATTGCTCGCTGGCTCCCCCTCCCACCGTGGGCAGAGGCCGGAAGGGGCGTTCCTCGCAGGAGGGTTCTTTCTCTGCGCCTGTATTCAGCTCTCCGGTTGATAAGTCGCCCTCCAGTTCCTCCGAAGAACTCTTGGCCCCAGTCAATAAGCTAGACTCCAGCTCATCTACCATCCGCCCTACCCTGATCGATAAGTCGGACGTCGGTCCTTCCAACTCCCGCTCGGTCACGGCCGGTCGGTCGCCAGCTCGCCTGATGATCACTCGGCTGAGGCTCTCCTGCTGGACTCTTTTGAATTTCCTGACGGTAGGCAGAGCCATCTGCTAGACCCACTTTCTTCCCTCGAGGGTTCTCCCTCCTGAGACTCATCACTTCCTCTGACCCAACCCGACCCCTCGCTGTCCCTTGATCCTCTCCAGGAGGCAAGTGCTGTTACTCGGGGGAGGGTATCTTCCCTGACATCTGGTCTGTTTACTGATGGGTCCGCCGCTGTTCCAGCGGGCCTGTTGATGGAGACCACTTCTCCTAGACCCCACTCGCACACTTTGGACCAGGCATCGGGTTCCTTGGTGCCTCAATACCCAGGACCCCACTCTGAGGAGCTCTTCACTGTTCAATGCCCTTCCTGACCCAGTGATGGCTGGTGTACCAGTCACCCCCCACTATCTGACAGCTCCTTGGGCTCCCTGCCTACTCCTCATGCTCCAATGCCTGAGCCTCAGCCAGGCCCTTCACAGGTCCCAACCAGGGTCCTGGATCATCATGGCCCGCCAGTGGACCCATCTGCACCTAGTGGTCCTTCGACCCTCCCTCCTTCAGGACCGTCTGCCCCTCCACCTGCTGGTCTTCCGAGCATAGTCCCCGGCTACCCTCTGCCACAGTACCTTTATTACCCGGCACCAGGGTATCCGTTGACAAGTTGCCTGATGCCCGCTTATGCACCCGGGTACCTGCCGCAGGGTCACTTGTATCAGGGGTACAACCCACAAAGCTACCTCTTTGGCTGCCAGCACCCTGGCCGTCCCCTCATATCCTCATTTGGGGTACCCAGGTTTCCAGCCTCCACCTCCACCGTCACCTCACCCTCCACAGCTCCAGATAGGTCGCAGGCTGACCCTCAAGGGACCATTCCTTCATGGTGGAGGGATGCCAAGTCACAGCTCCTCCAGGACCTCGGTCGCCCGCAGCCGATTACGGTCCTACGCCAACCCCTAGGGTGGTCCCTAGGAGTATCTCCCCTGCTGACCCCAGTCATCAGACAGGGATTCTGCCAGGCGCCCCCCTCCCTGGGGCCCTACCTGGCAACAAGGCCATGGAGGACATTTCTGATAAGGCCTCTTTCCCAGCAGCCCCGTATCTTCTGAGTCTGATTCCAATATATCCAGTATTTTTTCAGTTATTATATCCTGAAATGTTGGAATGATCTTCCTAATGAGTATAGACAAAATATTGGTAGACCCCTGTCTGTATTGCAATTAAGAAAACATCTGATTTCTGTACAGGAACTTTGTAACTGTTGTTGATGTTTATGAAGTCATGTCTGATGTCTGATTGTATTTATTGTTATGTATTATTGGAATTGTATGTTCTGTATTTTGTAAAGGTTACCATTGCAAATGAGTTTAATGCTCAATGGGTTTTTGCCTTAAATAAATAAACTTTTCTGAGATCTTGGGCTCCCATTCCGCTATTGAGCTCCAGCCAAAGAGTCCCCTAAATCTCCGGAGGACCCTTCATTTGCTGAGCTCCTCCAGTCTATCCAGTCAGCATGTGGCTGGGCTACCCAAGAGCTGGATCCTAAAAGAAAGAGGCTTACGGAGCATTTGGACATATCAGATGTGGACCCCCTGCCCATCCCTCCATAGACGGGGCCGCATGAGGACCTGAAGTTCACCATTTGGCAGCAACAATCTTCCATCCCTGCTGTCTCCAAGAAGGCAGATAGGACCTATCATCCCCCAGAAGGGGTTACTCATCTCACTATGGAACCCAAAGCTGACTCCATAGTGATAACTGCGGCTCATGATAGATCGGGCAAGCCAAAACACCTAAGTGCCTCTCTGGATAAAGAGTCTAAGCAGATGGACCAATATGGATGCAAGGTTTATGCCCACATGATTTTTTGCCAGAAATCCCTGGCAGATCTTGAGTCAGAGCTCCAGTCAATTCAAGATCTCGGGGGACAGACTTCTCCACAAGGTAAAGCTTACCAAGTCTTCCTGTCGCCACACTCTACGAGCCAGCTATGACTTGGTGGCCTGCTGCACTGCCTCAGGCGTTTGCCTAAGAAAGCTTGCATAGCTCCATATAGTGGGCCTGGCACCTGACGTCCAATCCACCCCCTGGACTCCCCTTCCTGTGGGCCGGTCTCGTTTGGGGGTGATGTAAAGGACATTATTATCAAGCTGCAAGATAGTGGCAGGTCCCTTCAGGACATCTGCTCCCTATACCTCTCTGGTTTTAAATCCAAGCAACCTTTTCATTGCCCACAACAGAAGCGGAACAAGCAGCCCCTGGCCAGACATTGGATAAGCGTTGTGCCACAGGATCGGGGGTGCCAGCCCCCCCCAGCCAAATCCTAGAGAGCTGCAGGTCATCAAGTGGCCCTCCCCTCCACCTCCTGACTTATGGGAGACCCCACCACCTCCTCCAGATCTTCCAGTGGGGGGGAAGTTTTTCCTCCATCTCGGAGAGTGGGAGGAGATCACCACAGATGCTTGGGTATTCCAGATAATTACAAGAGGACACTCAATAGAGTTTCTGGACAGTCCTCTGGGCAGGTCCCACTACCAGTCAAGTCATCTTCCTGTAGTAAAAGGAAATCCAGGCTCTTCTCTCAAAGTCAGCCATAGAGCCAGTTCCTCCCGCACAGGAAGGAAGGGGGTATTACTCCCACTTCTTCCTGGTGCCCAAAAAGATGGGAGATCAGAGACCTATCTTGGATCTCAACCTGCTAAACCTCGTTGTCGAATACAAGAGGCTCCGTATGCTGAATCTCACCCCTGCTCATCAAGGATCAGTGGCTTTGTTCACTGGACATGCAGGATGCCTACCTGCACATCCCTGTCCTTCCAGCCCACTGCCACTATCTCAGGTTCACTTTCCAAGGGAACCATTTCCAATTCAAGGTTCTCCCCTTTGGGCTTTCCTCGGCACCTCGGGTTTTCACCAAGTGCCTAGCGATGGCGACAGCCTTATGCCGCAGGGGGATTTATGTGTTCCCGTACCTGGACAACTGGTTTTTGTCAGCCCCGTCTCAGGGCAGTCTGCAGGAGTCTGTCTCCTACACCCTGGACCTTTTCCCCCGTCTAGGCATCACAGTAAATTGCCACGAGTCCAACCTTTTTCCCTCCCAGCACCTCCAAATCATTGGAGCAGTGCTGCATACGGTCCAGGGCAGGGCCTTCCTTCCTCCGGACAGAGCAGATACCCTGAAGCAGCAAGCTTTTGCTGTAGCCAACTCTCAGACAACAGCTCGCTCTGTTCTTTGGCTGTTGGCTCTAATGGCAGCTGCCATTCCCACTGTACTGATGGCCAGACTGCATATGAGAGTAACCCAGTGGACACTCGGGGTCCAGTGGGATCAGCGCTTGGACGACCGGGACCACAGAGTCACGGTCTCCAATGGCATGAAGAGGGATCTTCTTTGGTAGCAGGAGTTATCCAGCCTCTCCTTGGGGGGTCCCTTTTCACCCCCTTTTCCCTCCATGACCCTCATGATGGACGCCTTGGGTCAGGGTTGGGGAGCCCACCTGGGAGACCACTGAACCCAGGGGAAGTGGTCACCACAGAAAGTGCATCTGCACATCAACATCCTGGAGATGAGAGCTGTGCTCTATGCTCTCCAGGTGTTTCAGACCCTCATATGCTCGGGAACTCTCCTTGTCCAGACTGACAATACTGCCACGGTTTGGTACATAAACAAACAGGCACCCAATCATATCCCCTTTGCAGGGAGGTGATGCGGGTGTGGTACTGGGCAGTCCAGCATGATCTGTACTTGGCAGCAGTCCATTTCCTGGGCATTCACAACATCCTGGCAGACAGTCTCAGCCGCACCAGCCTGTGGGCTCACGAGTGGGAACTGAAACAAGAGGTGGTAGAAAGCCGGTTCAGTGGGGTTGACCAGAGCTGGACCTCTTTGCCTCCCCATCCAATGCAAAACTACCCAGCTTCTGCTTGCTCGTTCTCGGGTGTGGTGTTTTTTGGTGAGACGCACTGTCACTTTGGACAGGGAGGTTTCTGTATGCCTTCCCTACCTTTCCAGTTCTGTAGAAGGTCCTGCTGAAGTTTCAAGTGGATGGAGCACACATGATCCTCATTGCTCCTCTCTAGCCTTGGCAGAACTGGTTCCCTCTGCTGCAGCAGCTAGCATTGGAACCTCCAGTACTATACCTCTACCTCTCCTTCACAACCTTCTCACGCAGGAGCAGGGCAACCTGGTACACCTGGGCCTCAAATCTCTCCACTTGCAAGCATGGCACCTCTGACCATAGCTGTATTATGCTTTGGGGTTTCCTCCCAAGTTTTGGTGGAAGCCAGAAAGCCTTCCACCAGCACAACTTATGCTATGAAGTGGAAGAGGTTTATTATTTGGGTGACTGCCAGGGGCTTGGACCCCTTTTCTTGCCCGGTGCCCCAGGTCCTAGAGTACCTCTTGAATGTATCTGATTTGAGCATCAGCTATTCCTCACTGAAAGTTCATCTTTCTGCGATCTCTGCCTTTACCTTCTGGTGGATGGCAAGAATCTTGCCCAGTGGAAGGTCTCCAAAACCTTCCTTAAGGGGATCCTCCACTTGAAACCTCTGGTCCGTAGTCTGGTTCCCCCCTGGGATTTGAATTTTATTTTAGAGAAGCTTACTTTGCAACTTTTTGAGCTGGCAGCAAGCTGCGATATGCGCTACTTGTCTTGGAAAGCGCTATTTTTAGTTGCAATTACCTCCGCTCGAAGGATTTCTGAGTTTCAGACCCTCGTTTGTAAGGAGCCCTATTTAATTTTCCACAGTGACAGGGTGGCGCTGTGGATTAACCCTTTTCTACCAAAAGTGGTATCTGAGCTTATGTTAAACCACAATTGCTGGTTTACTACCCTGAATACTCCAACAGGGGCTAGCATGTTTTGCACACTCTTGATGTGCACAGGATTTTGTGTTATTTTATTTCACGGACCAAGGAGGTGCGTAAGTCTGATCAGTTATTCATTTCCTTTACACCCAAACATCAGGGCATAGCTGTTTCCAAGCAGTGCGAAAGTGGTTGGCTAACTGCATCACTTCCAGTTACCAAAAATATGAGAAACCACTTCTGGAGGAAGTAAAGGGGCGCTCGACCCGCGGCATGGTCGCTTCTACTGCCTTTTTCAGGAATGTGTCCACCTCTGACATTTGTGCTGCGGCCACCTGGAGTACTGTCCATATTTTCACCAAGCATTGCAGTCTGGACATTGCCTCTAGGTGCAGGGCTGGCTTTGGACTGGCCATCTTTCATGGCCTATTGTCCTAACTGGGGTCTTGATTTGCAGACCCTTCCACCTCCCAGACCTCAGTCTCTGACTGTTTCTTCTTGACTGCTTAGAATTTAGTCCTATGTGTAATGACCTACTGCAGGAACCATCTCGAAGTAGGATATAACAGTCATGTAAGAACTTACCATAACAGATCTTCGAGAGAGGTTCCTGCAGTAGGTCATATCTTTTCCTCCCACCTTCTGCTTATTTTTTTCCTGCCCCAGGGTGATTTTTCAGCAGCTCCAGGTTTTAGGAGTATTCTCCTTTCTCCCGTATCCCTTTTGGGGGTCTTCCGGCGGGAGACCTGGAGGGCGAGCATGGGGACCGCCCTCTTTATTGTGTCACACTGATGTCCCATCATGTGACGCCAGGGGAGGTCCCCCGCAATGGATTAATAGCTAGAAATTTGCCATCTTGTCCTGACACCAGTGGGTGCAGTCCTATGTATAATGACCTACTGCAGGAACCTCTCTCGAAGATCTACTGTTACGGTAAGTTCTTACATAACTTGTTTTCTACTGAAGGTGGTATCTGAATTTGCACTGAGCCAAATGATATATCTTCTTGTATATTATCCCGAGTGTGCCAATCAGGCTGTGTCACTGTTCCATACTTTGGATATACAGAATACTGAGATACAGTGTTGCTTGCACCAAGGACTACAGAATGTCCTTTCAGGTTTTTGTTTCATTCACCCCTGGGAAAGAGGGTGCTCCTATGCCTAAGCAATGCCTATCTGAATGACTGGCATATTGTATTATATCCTCTTGTAGGAAGTACTGTACATGCTGGTCCAGTGTCATGGAAGGCTGAGACATCATGCTGTACCTCCTGCCAAGCTGGTGACCTGTGTTTGCGGTGCAAGTGGGTTGGCTGGGGAGGGAGAGGATCAAGCGTCCGGGCAGCTCTTCTCTCCCAGGAATGGAGTCCGCTGCCTGATCCCTAGCAGTGGCTGGGGGCTGGCACAGGGGACCCACATGTAGGGGGTGGTTTGTTTTGTTGAATTTTTCTGACCCGGTAAGCCCACTGGGCCTAGAAGTCCCTTTTTCAGGGGCGACGGGGGGGGATATACAGATCGTAAGCAACTGAAATTGAACCAGATTAAGCTGTTGGTGGTATCTTTTTTTTGTGTTTGAATGAGGGAAATTTGGCCAGGATACTGGGGAAATTCCCACTCTCTTTTTCGATAAGTGCCATGGGATCTTTAATATCCACCTGAACTATCACCAATCCAGGCAGATGGGACCTCGGTTTAACGTCCCATCCGAAAGACAGCATATCGGAAGTGCAGCACCCCTCTCATGCTGCACTACAGTGTCAGTACTGGGATATTAACCCAAGTGCCAGATGTGGGAACTGAACCCACAGCCCTCTGATCTCCCGGCCTCAGAGGCGAGTGTGCTACCTACTGAGCCACTGACTGGCGTGCCGCATACAGAAGTGTTTGTGGCACAGTCACTGGCATTGCTCCATGCATCCTGTGTCTAGCCCCATGCCACACCTTGTATGTCTCGTGCTTATCTCATCTCCTGGTTCATCCTGGATGGAGGTCCTCTGAGGCTAATTGGTGGGGAACTAAGGAGTGACAGGGCTGACCATGTTATATATGCGTAGGTGCTGCATATCATTGGGGTGGCCCCTGGCTGGCAAAATGTTTCTCAGTGGTCCCGACACTGATGGCTTATAGTTCCAAAGTGAGACCTAATGGAGGAGATTCTCTCAAAGATCTACAGTTACGGTAAGTTCTTATGTAACTGTTCTTTCCATATCGCCACCTCATACTCCATTTTCTGACCATAAAGCCATCATAATTAGTTACCAAAACTAAGTAATCATGACATCGCTCAATAACGCCCACCTAATTAAATTGATAAACCACACTAATTAATTGCATCTGTAATCAACAAGTAGTATTACGCATGTAAGCAATCTAGTTATCAACTGATTAACATCAATTACATTACTGAACAGTAAGCAAGTATTCCTTAAAAACAGTGTCCCAACAGAACATTCTTAAATTTCCTTGCTTAAATCTCAAAGCCAAAACTTGTATATAACAAACTCTGGCCAGGGTCATAGAAACTGCTAATGTAACAGTAGTGATATTTATTTATTTAGCTTTTGTTAACCAGGTAAGTACACTAGACAAGATAATTGCCTATTTTCAGGTGCGACCTGGGAGAGTACAGGAATTACAGATTTGAATACATAGGACGACATGGTACAGATTAGAAACAGTTTACAAGTCTTGTGAGGACAACATGATACAGATTAAAACAGCCTACAAATCTTTGTAAGGCATAGTTTTATACAGTATGTACACAACAGAATAACACATGTAGCAACTAAGAGCATTACAAGAGGTACAGTTAGAGATGCATCAGATACAACACTATTTACAACTTAAAGACCTCAGGGAGTCGAGTCTTTTGTCCAGGAATACATCCAGGAGAGAGGAGTGCTGTGATAGATCACGGGGGTTTGGGGCAACCACAGGCCAAAGAAAGTTTGAGGTGGTTCCATAGGGTGGAGCGAAGGCACACCTGTGAGTGGGAGGAGCGGACCTGGGCAGGGAAAGCATTCCACAGTCTGGGAGCACAAGCAGCAAAATCCATACCTCCCATTAGAGTCCGTGTAGCTGGTATCTTGAGGATGGCGGGCCCCTGAGACCTGAGGGAATAGGATGAGGATGCAGCAGGGACAAGGAATTTTGCCAGCCCCGGAGGGGTGCCAGTGCCAAGGACCTTTCCCGTGAAGCACCCTAGGACAAAGTCTATGTGATTTGAAGGGGAGAGCCAGTTTAGCCTGCTATAAAGGTCACAATGGTGGGTGAGACAGGGGGCAGCCAGAGCAAAGCGGCAGACATTGTTGTAGGCAGTAGACCACCTAGAGAGGTTAACTTTGGAGGAGCGGGCAAACAAAAGCAGCCCATACCAGAATGAAGGGAGGAGCACACCTCTGGCAAGAGCAAGATGGGCTGCAGGAGTAAGGTTGCTTTTAGCTCTGTAGGCCAGACCCAGTTTGCAGTTGACAGTCTTGCATGTATTCTGAAGATGGTGGCCAAGGTCAAGCTGCAGGTCCAGCGTCACTCCAAGGTATTTAAAGTTGTCAGTAACAGGGATCGGGACACCGTCAGTACCAGAAACACATAATGGAGCAGGGGAGGCCATAATCTTGGCCTGAGACCCAAAGAGCATGGCCTGGGTTTTTTTAAGATTAAGAACCAACTTGTGGGATGAGATCCAGGATTGAATGTTCCCCAAGTCCTCACTCAGGTGGTGATTTATGACCCCTATCTCCGGGGAGTGAGTCAGGATGACCAGGTCATCTGCATAGAGGATTGGCTTACAGTGAACAGCGGCAGTGGGGAGATTGTTTACATAGATGGAGAAGAGCAGGTGCCCTAGAACAGAGCCTTGGGGACACCCATGGTTACAGAAATAGAGCCCAAGAGCTCCTTCCCATACTTAACAAGTTGCTTTCTACCGTGTAGATAGTTGGAGAACCAACTGAGCACCTCAGGAGATAGACCATAGGATCTAAGCTGAGTAGAGAGCATGGCATGATCAACAAGATCAAAGGCCTTGGAGAGATCTATAAAGATAGCTCCAGAGAGTTTGCCCTGGTCCATAACCGCCCTGATCCAGGATAAGACAGTGACAAGGGCAGAGGATGTGCTGTGCCCTTTCCTAAAGCCATGCTGCACAGGTGACAGTAGGTCATGTGACTGCAAGTACTCAGAGAGTTGCTCTGCCACAACCTTCTCAAAACGTTTGCTGACCACTGACAAAATGGATATCGGACGGTAGTTTTCTATTAGTTTGGGGTTCCCCTGTTTAAGGATCGGGACCACCCTGGCGACCTTCCATATGTCCGGAATAACACCAGATGACAGGGACAAGTTGAAGATATGGGCCACCGGGGGGGCAATCTTAATAGCACCAAGACTGAGGAGCTTCAGTTCCAACCCATCATGGCCAGCCCTCGAGAAGGGGGAGAGGCCTGAGAGCAATCTCTGCACCTCTTGCACTATCACAGCCTTAAAATGAAAGGGCGGGTAGGGTGGTGACGGTGCTGGGACCCGTTCACCATGATCACCTCCACCAGGGGGGAATGTCGAGTTGAAAGCAAACAGGTCCGAAAAATACAGGTTAAATGCATTTGCGATGCTTGGTGAGTTGTTGCAGCTAGCACCATCACTAATCATATCAGTGGTCTCACCACTCTGGGAACCACCGACTATGTTTTTAATGTTTCTCCAGAACCTATAGTATGACTGATGACTGCATTTTTAAGTAATTTGACAGCAAAACACTACCTTGTATTGAAAAGAATTCAGTGTGACTCGGCTAAATCACCATAATTGGCACATTACATGTAAGTATCTGCACATTTGTGAGGGAAATAATAATGGCTTCAGAGGCCCTTGTTACTGCCTGAAGTGAAACTTGATGTTGAGCAAGACTTCCACAGCCCCTTTTGTATCAGAGAGCGAGCTTGCATGTGGAGTACATAGCCTGGGGAAATGTCAAGTTGCACATTGAAGCTACATATTTCTGCATTCTGTAACTGGAATGGCCAAACTGGAGCTGCTGTTCATACTGAAAGCAAAACTCAACAACCCATGTGCATTACCTGTGGACGTGGATAAAGCAACTCCTTGGAAGGATTGATTGCACTATTCCTGGTGATTTAACCGGGGAGTACTGCTTACCTGAAGCTAATGAAGCACCAGCTAAGTAATACCGGCAAGAGCAGCAATGCCCCCCCCCCAATATCAGCTATGTTGCTGTGCAATTGCCATTTGCCTATAAGTAGAAGAGGTAACAGATGAAATGGAAAACCTGGTACATGGGCTGTGTGGGGTTTCCCTTCATTTCAGCCTGAAGAGCAGCTCCAAATGGTTGATGATCCAGGATCCGTACTCTTAGATAATCCATTTAGGCTTTGGTAACTGGGTAAGGTCTACAGGACACAAGGCCCATTTACAAGGGTGACCCAGAGAGCACTGGGGAGGTTAAGTCAAGTGACTTGCTCAAGGTCGCACAGTATGCAAGTGGAAGTTGTGGAAATCAGATGCAAGTCTGCTGGATACACCAAGCTCATTAACAGCTCATGACTGTAACCTCTAGTTAGATTCTAATGTTCACATGTAGCATGTTTATTTCCAATTTATTTTTTTATTTAGTTGTGTGACAGAAATGGGAAGGAAGGAGTTAATGGCTTGGCTTTTTCTGGCCTTCTGAGGAAAAAAAAATGGGATTCCACTGTCTAGCAGCATCTAGATAAGGTGATGGGCTGAGTAATACATTTCAGACAGAGTGCCCAAGAGGGGGAGTGGACCACTCAAATATAAACCGAATGTCAAATAAATATAATTAGACACCTATAGGTGTTTAAACTGATTGGAACGATTAAATACATACATGGTAAATGGTTGGTGCATTCAAAGGGGACAGGAATTACCTACGCTTAAGGGGGGACTAGTACTGTAGATGCTGAAAGACAGTTACAAGAGGCAGTGTTTTGCTGGATTACATTTCAGGGAAGTGACTGCTGATTTTTGCTGATTGTATTGCTGCTGTTATTGTTTCTTTTGCAGCTTATTGTTGCTTTCAATTGGTACCAGGTTGCTTTCTGGATTCATTTGGAAAGTTACATGTTTGGGGGATTTTGTAGGTGCAGCTGAGTGTTTCTGTGGGGGTTTGCTAGTGTGGCTGACTGTCTCTGGTGGTCAGGATGGAATAATCAGTTTAATTTCAGTGCAGAACCTGCTCATTGCTGGTTTTAGTTATTTTATACTGTTTCTTTTACTTAGGACACAGTTCTGCTTATCTTGTGTTTTTTTTTTTGTTTGTTTGTTTGAGGCATTAACTTTCTAGGGCAGGAACTGTGTTTTGTCTAGCCCTGTAGCTTGGGGGAAGTGTGCTAATTGTCTGGCATGGGGCCTCTAACTGGTGGGACTGTCAGTGTGGCGAAGCTGCTTACCTGTTGGATTCTCTTAAGTGGCTGGAAGGGTAAGGAAGGAAAAAATTACTCACCTTAGTAATGTTGTTTCTTCTAATGGAGTCTTGCTATATTATGACATATGCAGTATAACCCCAGGTTAGAACTGCTCCGGACGTGAAAGAGTTAACTTCCTTGCAGGGCATGGAATCTTGAGCACGAGCTCGGTTGAACACTCTGTCTGTTGAAGCTCAAACTTAAACTGTCAGATCTTTATGAGCAAAAACTCACTAAGGTTCTGTGTGGAAGCCGTAAACCTACACTAGCCGCTGGCTACTAACTACAAAACACCTTTTTGATCTTGATCCCAAAACAAAGACTCAAGTCGGGGGATTCAAGAAGAAAACTTAAGCATAACACCTAAGCACCCTAGAAGGGTGAAATAAAGTGGGCATCAAAGAAGTGCCAACATTGCACTGCCCACCCACATCCCAAAAACAGAGGTTCTGAGAGGGGCAGGCTGGGGGGGAGGTCATAATATAGCAAGACTCCATTAGAAGAAACAACATTACTAAGGTGAGTAATTTTTTCTTCAAACAACATGAAGTCTTGCTATATTATGACATATGCAGACTACACAGCAGTACCTCCATGGAGGAGGAACAGAACCTACTTGGGAAATAGGCTCTGAAGCACAGCTGTGCAAATCGAGCATCACTCCTAGCCTGGATATCCAAGGAGTAATGCTTAGTAAAAGTGTGAACTGTTTTCCAGGTAGCTGCTTGACATATCTCTAGGATAGGAATGTCCCTGGCAGCAGCCAAAGATGCAGCTGTACCTCTGGTAGAGTGATCCCTCAGGCCTGAGGGAGGAACCGTACCCAGTTTTTCATAACAGAAAGGATACAAGAGACAATCCACCTGGCAATGGATCTTTTAGTGGCAGGTTTCCCTTTACCAACCTCACCACAGGTGAGGAACAATTGGAGGGATTCGAACCTGTGACCCTTGGTACGTTCTATATAATAACTAAGGGCTCTTTTGACATCTAAACTGTGCAATCTCCTCTCACCAGAGGAGGAATGGTCAGTGAAGTACACAGGGAGAGACATGGATTGATTAAGGTGAAAGTCTGAAACCACCTTAGGCAGAAACTTCCTGTTAGTCCTGAGGACTACCTTATCTCTATGAAAGAAGATGAAATCAGACTCCACTGATAAGGCTTGTAGCTCACTTATGTGCCTGGCAGAGGTGATGGCTACCAGAAACACAGTTTTCCAAGTCAAGTACTTCAGCTCTGCTGAAGACAATGGCTCAAAAGGGGGTTGCATAAGCTGAGCGATGCAAATATTAAGATCCCAAGCAGGGCAGGATCCTGAGCGGATTGGTGTGAAGCAACCCTTTAAAAAACTTGGAAAACACAGGGTGAGCTGATAAAGAAGAGGGCTTACCTGCTGACAAGAAGACAGACACAGCTGCCAAGTGCACTTTTAGGGTAGCTGGTCTAAGCCCCAAGGAATTCAAATGCACCAAATAATCCAGGATCGTGGGCACACCAGCAGATTCTGGGGAAATATGTTTACCAGCACACCATATGGAAAATCTCTTCCATTTTGAATTATAGGTAGCCCTGGTGGAAGGCTTCCTAGAGGCCTTCAAGATATCCAATACACCTTGAGAAAGGTGTAGGTCAGCAAACTCTAACTCTTCAAGAGCTAAGCCTTGAGGTTGAGAGATTTGAGGTTCGGATACCAAACTCTCCCCTGGGCACAGGTTAACAGGTTGTGATTCCTGGGAAGGCATAGGGGAGGGTGGACTGCTAAGGACATGAGGAGTGGGTACCAGGGCTGTCTGGCCCAATCTGGAGCAATCAGGATCATCTTGCAGGATTGAGATCTGATTCCGACAAGCACTTTGAAAAGAAGGGGGAAGGGGGGAAAAGCATAGAGAAACTTCCCTTCCCAACTGAGAAGGAAGGCATCCAGAGGGACTGAGCCCAACACTGGGGGCCTGCAGCAAAAAAGGGGAAGTGGGTGATTGTCTGGGGCTGCAAAGAGATCTATTTGCGGAGTGCCCCATCTGGTAAATATTACTTCCAGTACTAGGGGATCCAGTGCCCATTCGTGATGGCCCTGGGAAATCCTGCTGAGAGCATCCACTAGGACATTGTCCTTGCCCAGGAGGTGAACTGCCATAAGGGAGGCGTTCAGAGAGTAAGCCAGAGACCACAACGTCATCGCTTCGGTGCACAAGGCCGTAGACCGAGTGCCCCCTTGCTTGCTGATGTACCACATTGTAGTGGTATTGTCTGTTCTGATCTGAACTACCTTGTTCTGGACAGATGTGGAGAAAACCTGAAGTGCTAGAAAAACTGCTCTGAGCTCCAGAAAATTGATGTGGAGCAAGGATTCCTGAGGGGACCACAGCCCTTGGGTGGAAAGGTCACCCATGTAAGCTCCCCACCCCAAGAGGGATGCATCTGTAGTAAGGGTCAAGGAATGAGACTGGGAGTGAGGGAACCCCTGTCTCAGATTGTTCTGATCCTGCCACCACTGAAGGGCCTGGATCAGGGTTCGAGTCACTGGAATCAATTTGGTTGGGGATCCGTCCTTTGAGACCAAAGGCTCTCAAATGGAACTGAATGTCCCTCATCTGAAATCTCGCTCCCTGCACTACTGCTGTAGAAGCAGCCATGTGCCCAGGAGCTGTAGAAAATGCCTTGCTGGTCGAGAGACCTGCAGGGTGAAAGAGGAGGCCAGAGACACCAGGGTCCTTGCTCTCTCCAGAGGAAGGAAGGCTCTGGCTTCTTTTGTGTTCAGTTCTGCGCCTATGAAGATGAGAAGCTGGACAGGCTCCAGAACTGACTTTGGAAGATTGAGAAGGAAACCTAGAGATGTAAGCAGCTGCTGGGTTACTTGCAAATGAAGTTTGACCTGTTCTGGAGACTGACCTACAATGAGCCAGTCATCCAGATAAGGGAAGATGGCAATCTTTTGCCTTCTTAAATGAGCAACTGCTACTGCCAGGCATTTTGTGAACACCCTTGGGCCGAGGGAGGCCAAGGGCATTGCTCTGAACTGGTAATGGCCTGGCGCAGTTCGAATCTGAGGTACTTTCGATGGGAGCTTCTGATGAGAACATGGAAGTAGGCATCCTTGAGGTCCAGGGAGGCTAGCCAGTCCCCTGGCCTTAGAGAGGGTAAAATAATCCCCAGGGTCACCATTTTGAACTTTGGTTTTAAAAGGTGCTTGTTTAGATACCTGAGATCCAGAATGGGCCGCCATTCTCCTGTCTTTTTTGGGGTAAGGAAGTACCTGGAGTACAACCCTTTGCCCTGGTGTATGGGTAGAACCCTTTCCATGGCTCTGAGAGCCAGGAGGAAGAAACTTCTGCTTCAGGGCAAGTGCCTCTGATGGGTTTGCAGGTGGAAAGATCTGGCTCTCATCTTCGGAATTTTTTTGAAGCTGAGAACCAGTCCCTGGCTTACTACTTCCAGGACCCACTTGTCTGATGTTAAAGACTTCCAGTCCTGGACAAAGTAAGCCAGCCTGCCCCCTACCAGTAGTGGAGAATTGGCCCTGGCTACCCCATCAGTGAGCCTGTTTTGCAGGGGCTTTGGGTTGAGGGGTAGAAGCAGGCTTACTAGAACCCCTTCTGCCTCTTCCTCTAAAGAACCCCCTCTGGGCATAAGCAGAAGAGGAGGCCTGGGCTTGGTAAAATGGCCTATGAAAAGGCCTGCCCCTGCCCCTGACATGCTGTCTTTGAGGAGTGACTTGCCTTTCTTTGGCCTGTGCACTCCTATAGGTGGTCATATACTCATTCATTTTCTTCATATATTTCTCTGTCTGCTCCCCAAACAGAGAATTTCCCACAACAGGAAAATCCATAGCCTTGGACTGGGTATCCTGTGACAGGGCAGTACATCCGAGCCAGGCCATTCTGCAAAGAGACACAGATGTAGCCATAACTCTAGATGAAACATCATTAGAGTCTACAGCAGCATGAAATTGCACCTTGGATGCCTCAATACCATCCGCAGCCACCTGCTCCAGCTCCCTGGCAAGCTGTTCAGGGGCCTGTTTTGCTAGGGCCAGGACAGTATCCCACCTGGATTTCTGGTACCTAGTTGGGTAAGCCATATAATTTGCCTGTCTGAGTCCGAAGATGCTGCCATGTACTGCTTTTTTGCCATGGCATCCATCCTCCTGGAATCCTTTTCAGGAGGGTGAGAGGCTAGAGGAATATTAGCCTTGTCACAGGTTGCAGCCTGCACTACCCCCACATGGCTGCACTGCTGAGATAGAAACTCTGTATCAGAACCTGATAAAGCATACCTCTTGTCCATCCTTTTATCCACAGGGAGGATAGAATGAGGAGTTTTCAGAACTTTTACTGTCTGTTTCCTAAAAGATTTATGCAAGGGAATAGACAGTCTCCTAGACTCTGGAATATCCATCATTTCCACAAAATCAGGCTCTTCTTGATCATCAACAGCTTCCTCAACAGGGACTTGCAGAGTGTCAGCAACTTTCTTGTAAGACAAAAAATGAGAAGGGGACTCAGATAGCCTGGGAGGGGATACTCCTGAAGGTCTGTCTGGAGAGATGTCCGGTTCAGTGGGCACATTCAGACTGTCAAAATCACACTCACTCTCCTCGTACCCCTCCTCCCCTTCCCCTGGTTCATAAAAATCTTCAAAATCATAATCTTGAACCGAGGGAACCGACCGAACCGGGCGCTTACCCAATGGTGCTGGTTCGGACGGAACTGGGGAAAGAGACTGGACAATTTGAATAGCTTTGGCTATTTCCTCAGCGGTTGGAGAAAGAACTTTTGACCCCAAACTAGCTGACCTTCTAGCCCTTTTAGTTGGAACCGGCTCCTCAGAGCTGGCTCTTCGTTTGCCTGAGGAAGCATCGCCCTGGTCAGAGGGCACTCCCTCAGGTTCGGTTGGAACCAAACCGGGCTGGCCATCCGGGTCAGCGGACTTTTTGGCCTCCCTTTCCCTGAGCCTACCAACTCTTTTTTCCACGGTGGCAGCAGGAAAATTCTTACAAATCTGGCAGTCTGCATTGATGTGGTCAAACCCCAGACAATATACACATATGGTGTGTGGGTCAGCCTTGGCAAAGGCTTCCCCACAGAGGCCACAGTGCTGAAACCCAGTGGGTCTGGTTTTTCTTTTGGGTTTCTCAGACATAGTGCCAGCCTAACCAAAACTTGCCCGTTAATGGCAATCCACCAAGCAAGACTCTCTTATCGGTTCCCAACCGTGTCACGGGTCGTGGAAAAAAACGTAATAAAATCCGTTTTTTTTAGAACCGATAAGAACCGGGAACCGCACTCTAAAGGGCTAGAAAGTAATTTTTAAACCCCTCTGATCGGTTCAAACCGAACCGAAAAAGACGTTTACAAGTTCCACACAGAAGAAAAATAAAAAAGTAAGCCTATCTATTACTTACAATACCACAGACAGAGCTTGAACCGACGATTGCGGTTAAATTTCGGTAAAATAAACCGAGAATTACACTTTAAAACCGACAAACAAACCGAGCAGCAGGAGGAATCTCCGGAGCGACTGTTCAGTGAGGCGGAGTAAAGAATCTGACAGTTTAAGTTTGAGCTTCAACAGACAGAGTGTTCAACCGAGCTCACGCTCAAGATTCCATGCCCTGCATGGAAGTTAACTCTTTCACCTCCGGAGCAGTTCTAACCTGGGGTTATACTGCATATGTCATAATATAGCAAGACTTCATGTTGTTTGAAGAAGTTCATTTCAGGGAAGTGACTGCTGATTTTTGGTGATTTTATTGCTATTGCTATTTTCTTTTGCAGCTTATTGCTGCTTTCAATTGGTACCAGGTTGCTTTCTGGATTCATTTGGAAAGTTACCTGTTTGGGGGATTTTGTAGATGCAGTTGAGTGTTTCTGTGGGGGTTTGCTGGTGTGGCTGATTGTCTCTGGTGGTCAGAAGGGGCCCATCCCCCCCCATGCATCACTTCCTTTATATCGTTAACCTGTGATGACATATGGTACCAGTTGACTGCATATACACACATTGTTAGCCATCTTATTTCAGTACACAACATAGGCACACACAACACCCTGACATAAATCTACATTCCTTGATACATTATACCACTAAAGAGTATTGACAGTACAAATATATATAGCTGGGCACTGGACAAGGTACAGAAGGAAAGATCAGCAGAAGGTGAAGGGCAATAAGGGGCAGTTAGGGCAATGATAGGAGACCTTTGCAATGGATGTAGGGCAGCAGTATTCAGAAAGACCTTCTGAACACTGCAGTGCTGCCCTATCTGCAGGCACCTCTCTGTATTGAGGGAGGCAACTGGACTCTGAGCAGAGTTGTAGAGGATACAGGTGACCTTTTCCCCCATACAGAGACCACCATATCCTCCACTGCTCCCTCAGAGGTTGCCAAGAAGGAGGGAATGATGGACTACGGTGGGCTCGGAGAGGTTGAGGGAGGCAGCATGGAGGCATATCCCCTAGCAAGTGGCACTTCACAACTCGCATGCCATCCTGGCAGAGCATAGAGATTGTGCAGCACCTCCAGAAGTTAACACCATGGGGGTTGAGTGGGTCATCCAGGATGGAACCCCAAGGGCAGATGCAAGGAGAACACAAAGGAAGGTTGGGGACTCCATTGTCCGGGGGATTGAGCTGGGGTCAGGTAGTAATGGTGAGAGGGAGATAATGTGCTTACCTGGAGGCACAGTTTGGAAGGAAGACAAGCAGATCCTTACAATTGCAAGGGTGGTAGCAAGGAGTGGGGAGCTGGACGTCATTCACTGGAGACTAATAACCTGGCTATTGAGGGGGTAGATGTAGGAAGGGTACAGGAAGAGTTCAGGGAGCTGGGGAGGAGTCTTGGGCAAGTAGCACACTCTGTTACCTTCTCGGAGGTGCTACCTGTCCATGGCAAGCGAAAAGGGAGGGACACCCGCATCACTGACTTCAACAAATGGCTGAAGAATTGGTGTGGAGAGGTGGGGCATGGCTTCATTGGGGACTGGAACCTCACCTGGCGGGATGAAGGAGTATATTCTCCAGATAGCCTGCATTAATCCAAGGGAGGCAAAGATATCCTCTCTCAGAAGTTTAAGTGCATCCTTAGTGATCATTTAAACTTGCCAAGGGGAGAGGCATAGACTGTCAAGGGGATTATCATAGCCCCTTCCCTCCACAGGACATAACTGAAAGCAGTGCGGACCCAATAACTAGCATGGTATCTAACCATAAAACTACCATGGTTACAATGGGGGAGAAAACCAAAGGTACATCACTAATGCCATGCAGGGCAAAGACCAGTACACAAGGAACATTAAGGGGGTACACAGAGTGGAAGGTCATGTGCACAAATGCCCACAGTCTGGAAAACAAAATCCCAGACCTAATGGCACTGATGGCAGACGCAAACCTAGACATTGTGGCTATTATGGAGACACGGTATGCAGGGAACCATTACTGGGATGCAGCCATACCAGGATATACACTTTTTAGAAAGGATATGGAGGGGGAGGAGGGGCTGCTATATATGTGAAGGAAGGGATTAAAGCTATGGAGGCTCAGGGATCCAGGGAAGAAGCAGAGGCATTGTGGGTCACTCTGGAGTTGGGGAACAAATCAACCCTCCATGCTGGAGTAGTTTACAGGCCTCCCACTCAGGAGGAGGATATAGATCTAGTATTAGTGGAAGCCATCTATAATATGGCAGCCAAAGGAGAAGTACTGCTAATGAGTGACTTCAACATGCTGGATGCAGATTGAAATACCCAGACTGCAAGTACATGAAGGAGCAGGGACCTCATGTCTGCCATGTATGAGGCAAACCTAAGGCAGCTTGTGGTTGAGCCCACCAGGAAGGGGGCTGTACAGGACTTAGTGCTGTCAAACAGGGACAGAATCATGGATGTTGAGGTGGGCAGTCCCCTTGGTACCAGTGACCACAGAACTGCATGGTTTAGCGTCAACACATTGGCAGAAGAAAGCCATTCAAAGATTAAGATCCTAGCTTTCCAGAAGGCCAACTTCATGGAGATGGGGGAACAGCTCAAAATTGCCCTGGCAGCAGAAGATATTGGGGGGAGGTGTACAAGAACAGTGGCTTTGGCTCTAGAGATCTATAGCAGGAGTGACAAGTCAATGTGTCAGATTGCTTAGCAAAAGAAAGAAGCGGCCACTATGGTTCTCTAAGTCAGTAGCCAAGAAAGTGTGAGAAAAAAGTAAGGCATTCAGAAAATACAAAGGGACACAGAAAGAAGAAGACAGAGTGAAATATCTGGAGGAGCAGAGAGAAGCGGGGAAAGCTGTCAGAGGCGCCAAGGCAAGAACAGAGGAAGGAATAGCACAGGCTATTAAGAAGGGAAACAAGAACTTCTTCCATTATATTAGCAAGAGGAGGAAGACCAGAAATGGTATTGTTAGGCTAAACAAGAGAGAGGGTGGGTGGAGGATGACCTTGAAAAAGCTGAGATACTGAACAAGTATTTTTGCTAAGTATTTACCAAGGAAGAGACGGGAGGGGCCAAGACTCACGAGGAAAGGTGTATGGGGGAGAGGTGGACACCAGCCCGTTTACAGTGGAGAACGTCTTGAAGGAACTAGGGAAAGTAAAGACAAACAAGGCAATGGGGCCAGACGGGACTCACCCTAGAGTGTTGAAGAAACTCGGGGAAGTCCTAGTAGGTCTGCTGACAACCCTCTTCATCCAATCACTAGAGATGGGGGAGGTACCTGGGGACTGTAGGAGGGCAGAGGTGGTCCCCCTGCACAAGACTGGAAGTAGGGAGGAGGAGAAGGCAGGCAATTACAGACCTGTAAGCCCGATCTCAGTGGTTGGGAAGCTGATGGAGTCCCTACTTAAGGAGAGGGTAGTGAAGTTCCTGGAGTCAAGCAGTGCAAGAGACCCAAGGCAGTATGGATTAACTGAGGACAGGTCCTGTCAGACTAATCTTATCGATTTCTTTGACTAGATGACCAGGGTGGTGGATTAGGAAGGGGCGGTGGATGTGGTCTACCTGAATTTCAGTAAGGCCTTCGACACCATTCTGTATAGAAGGTTGCTTAACAAATTGGGGAATCTGAGTATGGGCTTTAAAGTGGTAAAATGGGTTGGAAACTGGCTAAAAGGCAGGACCCAGAGAATGGTAGTAAATAGCATCAAATCAGATGATGTGGAGGTGACCAGTGGGGTTCCACAGGGATTGGTGCTGGGTCTAGTCCTATTTAATATCTTCATAAGCAACACTGCAGAGGGGCTGCAGGGGAAAGTATGCCTGTTCACAGACGACACCAAGATCTGTAACAGAGTCGTCACATAGGAGGGGCTAGATAAAATGAGAAATGACCTAAGAATACTTGAGGAATGGTCAAGGGTTTGGCAGTTGGGTTTCAATGCTAAGAAGTTCAAGATAATGCTCCTAGGACACAGAAACCAAAGAGTGGAATACAGGATGGGGGGCAGGTTCTAGCCACCACAAGTCAGGAGAGAGACCTGTGGGGTTATCATATCCGATGACCTGAAGTCAGCCAAGCAATGCAAAAAAGCAGTGGGGAAAGCAAACAGAATGCTGGGGTGCATAGGAAGGGGCATAACCAGAAAGAGAACCGAAGTGGTGATGCCACTGTATAGATCACTGGTGAGGCCTCATCTGGAATACTGTGTCCAATTCTGGAAACTACATCTCAGGAAGGACGTAGACAGCATGGAGGCAGTCCAGAGAAGAGCAACAAAAATGATACATGGACTGCACCACAAGACTTATGAGGAAAGACTCAAGGAACTTAACATCTATTCACTGGAAGAGAGATGGGAGAGGGGGGGATATGATAGAGACTTTCAAATACCTTAGAGGAATAAAATGGTACCGGAGGGGAGCATATTTCAGAGAAGAACGTGCGCAAGGACAAGGGGACATAACATGAGGCTTTAAGGAGGGAGGCTTAGGGGGAATGCTAGGAAGTATTTTTTTCTCAGAGAGGGTGGTGGATGCATGGAACAGCCTACCAGCAGAGGTGGTGGAAGCAAAAACAGTACAGGGATTCAAAAGTGCATGAGATAAGTATAAAGGCACCCTGCTGTACAGCAGAGTGGGGAAAAGGCAGTCCAGATAAGAGTAGGGATTGCCAAACCAAGTAGGAAAATGGGCAGACTAGGTGGGCTGTATGGTCCTTATCTGACAACAGATTCTATGTTTCTATGATTACCATCCAAGAGGTTTTAAACTGTGAGCTACCATCCGAGAGGTTTTAAGCTGTGAGCCTACTACTCTGGCTACAGAGGTACTGGGAGCTGATAACATAGGAATTCAGTTTCACTCTCCAAGCGTGGCAGAGTGGTATGACAGACTAGCTTAACTTAGTTAATAGCCTTTTTCTTTTTGTCATCTGTTATTTAAAAAACATTTGTTTACTTTTCCTGTAACCGTGTTCTTCTTTTGTGTTAGAATATCTATATCTTGTAATGCAACTTTTGACCTTTCAAGTAAAAAGTTATTTATTTACACAACAGTCATGGCTGTGATTTATATTACTAAGGTATTTCATGATTTACACTGGCTGAGGTAAAACTGTTAGCATCCGCCACTCAAGAGACACACTACCAGACTTTGATCTATGCAATAGCATGTTAGACCTCCCAGCTCTGTGAAAGTGGGAAAGGTGAGTTTGCTGCTGAACCCCATTGGTGGCAGCAAATAAACAGAGACAGACACCTTCCTGAAAGCAGTTACAGCCCAGTTAGAGAGAGAGAGGTGTTTGTCACAAATTGGTAGGCATGACTGTGGACTTTCTAGCACATTAAGGGACAGAGTTTGCCAGTGGAATTTTTACCTTAGCAGTCACAAAACAGGATATACAAGAGAGTACACTTGTACAGTTGTTTTTTGTTGTTGTTTCTAGTCAGCACAGTTTAGTGTAGATAGAATGAGCGCCACAGACTATGACTCGCTTACTGTGCAACAGCTGTCTGACAAGTGCCAAGAAAAGAGGATCCAGCTTGGGGTCTAGAAAAGAGAAAGAAGGCAGACCTCATAGCTGCCCTGGAGGCTCATGACCAGATGGAAAAGGTCCCTGGGGCTGAGCTAGGAGCTGGGCTGGCAGACTCACTAAATCAGCTCAAGATCAGAAAACTGTGGCAGCAAGAACTTGAACTCGAGGTGAAAAGGCTGGATATAGAGACAAAGAAACTGGAACTTGAAACCAAAAGACTGGAGGCAGAAACAGAAGCAAGAAAACTGGAGGACAGAAAAAAATAATGTCAGGACAGAGAAAAAGAATGTCAGTATGAAATCCTGAGACAGCAGCACAAGAAAGAAATCATGACCCTGTGCAACCAGCAAATCATGAGTAATGGTGGAGGGGTTTTCCCCATAATGCCAAAATTAATTCTAAATTGTTTCCTCAGTTTAGAGAGGGAGATGATATTGATCTATTTTTAATGTTGTTCAAGAGAGTACAGTATATGAGCAATTTCAATTGGCTAAGGCTTCATGGTCAACTCATCTCACACCCTTACTTACGGGATGGGCTTTGCAGGATTTTACTAAAATGAGTGATGAAGACTATGTCGATTATGATAAGGTTAAAACTGTGTTGTTAAAACATTTTGAATTGACTCCTGAGGCTTACAGAATGGAATTTAGGGAGTTAAAGAAAAGCCCAAAAGACAGTTATGTGAAATTGCAGGTTCAATTGTGTACTTGACAGGTGGGTAGATTGGGCAAACTTAGATACTGTAGAGCTAATCAAAGATTTGCTTGTGAGGGAACAATTTCTTAAAATTGTACCTGAGGACCTGTGTGTATGGCTGCTAGATGGGCCATGTGGCTCCTCAAAGGAGGTAGCAGCAAATGCTGAACTGTACAAGGTCAGCAGGCCATATACACAGTATAAGTCTCATGGTGGGGGGGAGCACATGGTTCTAAGGGGTCCCATGTGGGCAGCCCAAAGGAAACCCACCTGCACCCGAGTCCAAAGCAGAACCCTCCGGTTCTAAAGGGAACCAAGAGCCAGGGCCCAAAAAATGTCATATTTGCAATCAACTGGGGCACTTGAGGTATAACTTCCCTCAGAAAATGGTTACAGGGCAAAGGCCTGGGGAAGGGAATGATCAAAATAGCACTGGTCTGATGGTAGGGTGTGCACAGCCAGAAGGACCACACGCCTTCTCCAAGCATATGCACCCTGTTGTAGTTAATGGGACGGTAACCCAGGGATTGAGGGACACAGGCATTTACATCTCACTGGTGAGGCAGGATCTAATCCAGACAGAGCAGATGCTGCCAGGGCAATACTCCAAGGTCCAAAGAATCACAGGGCTAGCAGTCCAAATACCAATGGCTTGAGTCTTCCTGAGCTGGGAAGGTGGCCATGGAGAAAAGGAGGTGGGAGTTGTAGAGGATCTCCCTGTAAATGTGATCATGGGGAATGATTTTGATCAGAGGGAATCTCTGGTGTGAGTTACAACCTGCAGCCAGGCAAAAGGGCAAGCTTCTGAAAGTGATGAGGGGGTAGCTCAAATGGGACCAACCCCTCCCTCAGCAGCTGATGAAGTGGCTAGCATGGGGGAGGGGATGGCTGGAATTAGCGGTCCTGAGCCCCAGTCACAGAGGAGCCCACAGGACTACCTTCTGAAGGGGTGCTAGGTGCTGCGCAGCTGACTGATCCCACCTGGCAAAAACTGAGGGAAATAGCTAACAGGGCTGAGGGCTCCCGGGGGGGGTAAAAAATCAGTTTACTGGGACAATGGGCTGTTGTACAGAGAATGTACAGCAGGGGGAGGGCTAGATGGAGAGGTGGTCCAATAGCTGGTCATCCTTAGGGTTTGCCGCTGGCAGCTTTTGGCCCTTGCCTATGATATCCCATTTTCAGGCCACTTGGGTGTAAGATGCATGAAGAAGTGGCTGACCAACAGTTTCTTCTGGCCTGGTATTGGCAAGGATGTGGCAAATTACTGTAGGACTTGTCCACAGTGCTAGAGGGTGGGGAAAATGAGGGACAATGACAAGGCTGCTTTGGTGCTCCTGCCCATTATTGATGAACCCTTCAAGAGGGTAGCTGTGGACATAGTGGGGCCACTAAGCTCCCCAAGTAGCACTGGCAAGCGGTATATCCTGGTGGTAGTTGATTATGCCACAAGATACCCAGAGGCAGAGGCCTTATCGTCCATTGATGCAGAAAAGGTGACTGACACACTGTTGGGAATATTTAGCCTGGTGGGCTTTTCCCAGGAGATACTGACAGATCAGGGCACCAATTTCATGTCTGGGTTAATGAGTAGTTTGTGGGAGAGGTGTGGGGTAAAGCAGCTCAAAACCTCCCCATACCATCCCCAGATTAATGGTCTGGTGGAGCGATTCAGTTCCTCCCTTAAGACCACGTTAAGGACTTTTGCTGACCAGCACAAGAGGGAGTGGGACAAATATTTGCCTCATCTCATATTTGCATACAGGGGAGTCCACAGGGTTCTCACCTTTTGTGCTCCTGTTTGGCCATAGGGTAGGGGGCCCCCTAGATTTGGTTTGGGATGAATGGGAGTGTGACTGTGCCTCCCAAGGGGAGTCTGTTGTGGAGTATGTCCTGAACTTCAGGACCCACCTTAAGGAGCTCATGGGGCTTGCTCAGGAGCACTTGGCCACTGCATAACAGTGGCATAAGGTCTGGTATGACTGCAGGGCCTGAGCCAGAGAATATGAGGTGGGACAGCGAGTGATGGTACTCCTCCCTGTCCGACAGAATAAACTACAGGCAGCATGGGAGGGGCCATTCTCCATTGTCCAAAGGGTGAGTAATGTCAATTACATGATAGAGCTACCTGGCAGGAGATGCAGGTGAAAGGTGTATCATGTTAACATGATGAAGTCCTGCCATGACCAGGAGGAATTGGTCCTTGCTGTATGCAGCACCCAGGAAGAGAAAACTGAAGCTGATCCACTGGTGGAACTTCTCGGGGTGACCCAGGTCGGATCCTCCATGGACAACCTCACCCTCTCTGACCCGCTGATACCAACCCAGGTGCAGGAGATTCAGGGTGTGTTGAGAGAATTTGGGGACATGTTCACAGGGAAACTGGGGTACACCATGCTGACTGAGCACCATGTACTGTAGATACTGTGACCCAGGTGTCCCTGAGACAGTCTCCCTATAAAGTACCAGAGCAGGTTAAGCAGACCGTGAAAGAGGAGCTCAAGGAGATGCTGGAACTTGGAGTAATCCAGGAATCCAGTAGCCCCTGGGCCTCACCCGTGATATTGATCCCCAAGAAGGACGGTACCACACAATTTTGCATTGACTACTGGAGGCTCAACAGTTGCACAGTCAGATGCCTATCCCATGCCCAGAGCAGATGAGACCCTGGTGTGAATGGGGGGAGCCAAGTATCTGAGCACAATAGACTTAACAAAGGACTACTGACAAGTACCTCTGACACCTGCAGCCAGGGAAAGATTAGGTTTCGTTACCCCATTTGGCTTATGCAAATTCAAGCTAATGCCCTTTGGAATGAAGAATGCACCCACAACCTATCAACGGCTTGTGGATCGCATTCTGTCTGGGGCAGGTGAGTTTGCACTGGCATATATGGATGACACAGCCATATACAGCCAGACCTGGGAAGAGCACATCAAGAATGTGTGGGAGGTGTTCAACAGGCTGAAGGATGCAGGTCTGACAGTCAAGGTGGAAAAGTGCTAGATAGGTATGGCAGAAATGTCCTACCTTGGGTACCAAGTGGCCAGCTGATGCAGCCTTCCGGTGCCTGTCAAGGTCGATGCCATCCTGGCCTGGCCCACTCCTACCACCAAGAAACAGGTAAGGGCCTTTCTGGGGGCAGCGGGGTACAAATGGAGGGTTGTTCCTCACTATAGTGATCTGGTCAAGCCACTGATAGATCTAACCAAGAAGGGAAAGCCAGATAAGGTGCCAGGGACAGAGGGCTGTGAGGCTGCTTTTCAGGAGCTAAAGAAGGCCTTAGGTGGGCCAGCTTTATTAGCTAGCCCCAATTACAGTCTAAAGTTCATTGTCCATGTGGATACCTCAGACCATGGGCTGGGTGCCATGCTGAGCCAGGTTACCCTGCAGGGAGAGGAGTACCCAGTCATGTACCTCAGCTGGAGGCTTCTGCCCAGGGAGGGAGGGAGGCTTATGCCACAACGAGAAGAAGTGCTTGGGAATAGTGTGGGCCCTTCAGAAGCTGCAGGCTTACCTATATGGGATAGAATTTACTGTGGTCACAGATCATAATCCCCTGATCTGGCTACATAGGTCAAGTGGGCAAAATGGAAAACTACTGCACTGGAGCTTGGTACTGCAGGCATACAACATGACCACCCAGCACTGCCGTGTTAAATGAAATGCCAGTGTGGATGCACTATCTAAGCAGGTCTGACAGCATGGCTGGATGCTTTGGGCACTTCCCAACAGCTGCATGAATGGCTGTGTCACTTGGGGTGACCCAAAGGACACGCTTTCATCACCTGGGGGGGGGATGTGACAGAAATGGGAAGGAAGGAGCTAACAGCTTGGATTTTTCTGGCCTTCTGAGAAAAAAAAAACATTGGGATTCCACTGCCTAGCAGCATCTAGATAAGGTGATGGTCTGAGTAATAAATTTCAGACCGAGTGCCCAAGAGGGGGAGTGAACACACACACAGACATACAGAGTTTGAAAGAATTGGACCACTCAAGTATAAACTGAATGTCAAATGAATATAATTGGACACCTATAAGTGTTTAAACTGAGTGGAACAATTAAATACATACATGGTAAATGGTGCATTCAGAAGAGACAGGAATTATCTACTCTAAGGGGGGACTATAAAATGCTGAAAGACAGTTACATGAGGCAGTGTTCTGCTGGATTACCATCTGAGAGGTTTTAGGCTATGAGCCTACTACTCTGGCTACAGAGGTGCTGGGAGCTGATAGATAACATAGGAATTCAGTTTCTCTCTCCAAACATAGCAGAGGAGTAAGACAGACTAGCTTAACTTAGTTAATAGCCTTTTCCTTTTTGTCATCTGTTATTTAAAAACCATGTTTACTTTTCCTGTTACAGTGTTCTTCTCTTGTGTTAGACATATATATATATATTATATATATATATAATATATATATTTATATATACTGTAATGCAACTTTTGACCTTCTTTTGAGTAAAAAGTTATTTATTTACACAACAGTTGTGGCTGTGATTTCTATTACTAAGGTATTTCATGATTTATACTGGCTGAGGCAAAACTCTCTTAGCATCCACCACCGAGAGACACACTACCAGACTTGGATCTGTGCAATTGCATGTCTGACCTTACAGCTCTGTGAAAGGGGGGAAGGTGAGTTTGCTGGTGAACCCAGCTGGTGGCAGCAAATAAATCGAGAGAGACACCTTCCTGAAAGCTGTTACAGCCCAGAGAGAGAGAGAGAGAGAGAGAGAGGTGTTTGTCACATGCCGTATTTAAATTACAGGTATTTCTATTGATGTTGGGTGAGCCTGGGTTATATTTTACATCTCTGCACAACAGCATTATAGAAACAAACAACAGTTTTGAAACTTAGGGAAGTTACATTTTAGTATCAGTTTTGTTCTAGGGAAGCTGCAGTGATAGTGAATTTCTCATGTAGTCTCCTCTGAGCCTCAAGGGTTTCACCAGAAACAAGGGTCCATCAGCTTCAGTTTAGAGGGGAGAATTTAAGGACTGAGCAAAGGAGGCAGTTTTTTTTTTTTTTACACAGAGAGTGGGGTGGTGGATATGTAAACCGCCAGACAGATCACGCTGCAGCAAGGTAACATCCAAGCACCAGTAAAACCCTCTTTTTCCCCCCGATTTAACTGCAGATCAGATCAAAACTCTGGTGGGGGTAACAAACCTGCACCCAAAGACTTTATTTGCTATAACTGCAACAAGCCATGACACATCACAAGAAACTGCCATAAAAATAAGGAGGGTGGTAACACTGAAGCAGATTTGTCCTTAGCAAATTGGGGCAAGTATTTAACAGGTGTCAAGGTAGGAGACAAGACTGTAAAGGGACTTACTGATTTGGGTAGCAGTCAGACCTTAGTGCATGTTGAAGTGCTGGGAAAACACTATGTAAAAGGACCAGGTACTGGTGTCATTTGCATCATCAGGGACACATGATATCCTACCACACAAGTGACCCTGAATATTAACAGAGTGTCACACCAATTGAAAGTGGGGGTAGTACCCAAGTTACCTGTACCTGTGATTATTGAAAATGACTGTCCAGCATTTACTGAGTTAATCTCAGAGGAACTGAACCCTACAGTTTCAGCAGCAGTGGTAACAAGAGCTCAGGCAAAGAAAATCTCAGATGGTGGGGATGCTTTTCCTTTCGGTGACTTTGATGCAGACCTGTTTGAGCCCAGCTCCAAGATCTGGAAGTCCAGAAAAGAAAGAAGACGCCTGAAACAACAGTGGCAACAAAAGACTGATGGACACAAGGGGTTAAAATATGAAAATGCTAAAGCTAAACTGATAACTGATTGTGATTTTGTTTCAGAGCAAACTAATGATGGTTCTCTCCAAGGTTATTTTAAACAGCTGGGGGTGAAACAAAAACATGGGGGTTACTGTACCAAGTTTGCGGTAAACCTCAGACACAGGACCAGATAGAACAATTGGTTATACCACAAAAGCATAGATCTGAGTTGTTACAGATAGCACGATAGTCCTATGGCTGGTCACTCATGGAGGGATTGCCCCCTTGCCAGATTGCTGTATAGATTTTACTGCCTGGAATGCATGAAGATGTTGCTACCTATGCAATTCTTGTGCTGAATGTCAGAAAGCAGCCCCCGTGTCTAAAAAAGACAAGGTGCCCCTGGTGCTGCTACTCTTGATAGATGTGCCTTTTGAGAGAATTGCAATGGATGTGGTTGGCCCTTTAGACAAAAGTAAAGAGGGATATCAATTCATTCTGGTAATATGTGACTATGCTACTCGATACCCAGAAGCAGTTCCAATGCGTACTGTCACTGCCCCAAAAGTGGCAGCACAGCTTGCCAAAATTTTCAGCAGGGTGGGCATACCTAAAGAAATTATCACTGATCAGGGTAGTAATTTTGGTGCTGCATTACTGAAAGAGCACAGTTCTCAAAATTGTTCATGTCCCCATTGGTGTCATGATTCTGACCCTCTGCTGCATAGGAGCATGACCTATTTATAATTTGTGAAAGCTGCTTGTGAAATCTCTTACTTTTATTGTATTTCTTGCTCCCATGTTGCTGTTTTCGTCCTGCTGATCTCCCGAGTGCTGCACTGGGAGAGTGTGCTACTATGTCATAGTAGGTCATGCTGTATGTGTTCCCCTGTATTAGGTTCCCTAGTGCCTCGCTGTATTGTGAACCTTGTGCTCTGTGAATCTGTCCATGGGCTCTGGAGTTCCCTAATTGTCACCCTGAAGTGATTCCACATGATCATCATGATGCAAAGTAAGAAATATATGTTATCCTTGTTTTGTGTCTGTCTTGCAAGTTTAGTCTGTTCATGCAATAAAATAAGAGAAAACTGTTCTCCATCAGTGTGTCCATGCCGATTGCATTGCCCGAATGTTCAGCCTGTGGCACAGCAATGTCGTTATAGTGGGGTAATGCTACAAACATGTTATTTAGCTCAAAAATGTGCAACTTGCCACCAAAGCAGTAACCAGGTGGAGCAGCACTCTAGTGTTGTTTTTCACAGAGAGACCAGACAGTAAATGACTTTTATCGGAGCTTTTCTTACTGGCAAAAGAATAGCCATGACCATTACAGTGTATATAAGTGCTCAATTGCAAATAGTGGGAAACATTCAAAGTTCTTACAGTCCTCCCGTTTGTCTCTGTTACTATTTTTCTTTTCTTCTCACTTTTTCATGGCTCCATTACCTAAATCCTCTTGTATGGATCTTACTCAGTGATTAAATCTTTGTTTTAGATTAGTGACCCATACTGAGATGTTTTTATTGCATACATTTAACTTTTCATTCCTCGGTTCATACTGTTGCCATTTTTCAGCATCCTTGGCTTGCCATGACAGGGAATCAATCAATTGAAATTGAGCACTTATAAGCACTGTAATGATCACAGCTATTCTTTTGCCAGTAAAAAAAAGGTCTGATAAAAGTTGTTTAGTGTCGGGTCTCTCAGTGAGTAAAAACCAGAGTGCTATTTCACCTGGTTACTGCTTCGGCAGCAAGCTGCACATTTTTGGTATAATTTTCCCTAAGGAACAGCACCTAAGGCAATGCTGAGGAGGAAATAGAGGCAATTAAAATAATAAAAAATGTAAGGTATTTCCTCCATTTTAGCACAAACAACTTTCCACGGTTGATATATTATTTAGCTCATTTGTGTCTGTACTGAATCTGTATACTGTGACCCCAATAAAATGAGCCAGGAGTGTCCTCCCTGACTTGGTCCTTTCTCATCGCACGTTTGCAAATGGCACCCTACTGCACTACAAACTATTCCCAGTGAGAACTGCATTAATTTACCAAGAATAGAGTGTACTGCTACAGGGTCACATTTCTTAACGTGCGATGTGACTGGACCGAGTCACGAAGGACAGTGGCTACTCATGTTATTATGGTCACAGTACACACATTCAGTACAAAGGAGGTAAATAATGTATGTACTGTCTGGAGAGCTGTATATGTATAGCATTCCCCCACCATAACAACAGTGCCGTGCCATGGGCTGAACATTTGGGAGGTGCAATCTGCATAGACACACTGATGGAGAACAGTTCTCGCTTATTTCATTGCATGCACAGACTAAACTTGCAAGACAGTCACAAACCGAGGATAAAATTCATTTTTTTTACATTGCTCCACCATGAACATGTTGCAGCACCACAGGGTGACAGTTATTGAACTGCAGTGACCATGGACAGATTCGCAGAGCAAAGCACTTGCACATTGCATTGCATCCCCATTATACACATCCACTACAGATACAGAGCAGTGACCTACTATTATGTCATATTACTGCATGGCTGCAATCAGGAAGTGAGAAGGTGATCCGCCTTGCCGCTGCTACCAAAAGCAACGATAATTATTTTTTGTGCAATTCAGGAAACATTTCTTCATAAATGTAAGTGCACTTTTGATCACCATGCAACAGAACATAATGAATGCATTATTTTAATAATGATCAGGATTGATGCTCTTGAAGGAGCTGTACCAACTACTAGGTACCACTGCCATAAGAACTGCTCCAACACCCTCAGACAGACGGTCTTGTTGCACATTTTAACCAAACCCTAAAGCGCATGTTAAAAAGATTTGTAAAAGGGGAAGGGAAAGATTGGGACCAATTCTTACCTTACCTGCTTTTTGCTTACACAGAAATGCCACAAGCTCAACAGGTTTTTCACCATTTGAAATGCTGTATGGTAGACAACCTAGAGTGCCACTAGATGTAATAAAAGAAACATGGGAAGATAACTCTCATCAAAAACAATCTATTACATCTTATGTGTGTGCCCTGAGAATGAAACTGGCAAAATATGTTGAAATTGCCCATAGTAATTAGGAAGAGGTCCAAAACCAGCAGAAGGCCTATTATGACCATGGGGTAAAAGAAAGGTTTTTGAGCCAAGTGAAAATATCTTACTACTATTACCCACTACAGAAAATAAACTATTAATGAAGTGGCAAGGGCCTTATAAAGTGCTTAGAGGTACTAGCACAGTTAACTATGAAATAAGACCCCTGATAGGAAAAATCCTACCAAGATATACCATGCAAACCTCCTGAAGAAATGAGTTGAAAAAAATACCAAAGACTGCTTTGCTAGCTTTACCAGAAACTGATAAAGAAGATATTGATATAGCTTATGACAAACTGGAACAAACTGGAACTGCTGATGCTGTACAGGTAAATGTTTCTTTAACTTCTGAACAAATCACATAAATTTGTAACTTACTAAAGACATTTAACAGTACTTTTACCATAGTGCCAGATCGAGCAAAAGGGGTCAGCCACGTAATGGTGACTGCGAATGCTCACCCTATTAGACAGAAGACATACAGATTTCCTGGACAGTTAAGAGCACACATGGTTAAAGAAATACAAAAAAATAAAAGAACTAGATACCATAGAAGAGCCGAGAAGTGCTTGGTCATCACCAATGGTGATTGTAAATAAAAAAGAGGGGGGTGTAAGAATCTGCCTTGATTTTAGGAAACTTAATCAAGTGTCCGAATTTGACATTTATCCTATCCCTGGATCAATGACTTGGTGGACAAATTGGGAAGTGTCAAGTACATCAGTACCCTCGATCTCCCTAAGGGTTACTGGCAGATTCCTCAAGCTAAACAATCCAGAGACAAAACTGCATTTGCCGCACCTGTTGGATTCCATCCATTCACCACCATGCTGTTTGTTTACATGGTGCACCCATTACATTCCAGTGGTACATGGATGTAATTGTATCCCCTCACACTGGCTATTGTGCTGTGTACCTGGATGATGTTGTGGTGTACAGTCCAAACTGGAAAACCACCTGGAACACCTATGAGCAGTTATCCAAGCTATCAAATATGCAGGTCTGACCATTAATCCTACCAAATGTGCATTGGGCATGCAGGAAACCATATATTTGGGATATGTTTTGGGAAATGGAGATGTAAAGCCAGAGATTTCTGAGACAGAAGCTGTAGCTAACAGTCCTGTCCCTAAAACAAACATATCAGGTCATTTTTAGGGCTGGTGGGTTACTATTGAAGATTTGTTCCCAGCTTTGCCCAGTTAGCTACTCCCCTCACTGAACTCATGAAGAAACAGTTCTTGAATAATATGAAATGGTCCTCAGAGCGTGATGAAGCTTTTCGGACCATCAAGGCTGCATTATGTTCAGCTCCTGTTTTATGATGCCCAGACTTTGAGAAACAATTTTTGTTACAGACATGCATCAGAGATTGGCCAAGTGCGGTCCTGAGTCAAAATATAGATGGGATGGAACATCCCATTCTATATATCAGTAGGAAATTACAAAACACAGAGAAAAGGTACTCCACCATTGAAAAGAAATGCCTTGCAGCAAAGTGGGCCATGGAGTCCCTTAAGTTTTATTTTTAAGGAGCTGACTTTGTACTTCTAACTGATCATATTCCTCTCTGTTGGCTTAAATGAATGAAATATAAAAATTCCAGAATCACAAGGTGGTACCTAGCATTACAGCCACTTAAATTCAAGGTGATATACAAATCCAGAAAAGAGCATGTCAATGCTGATTTTCTGTCAAAATATGGATCAGGATTGAGAATTCAGAAGGTTGGAAAAAAAAGGAAACTGTGAGTTTAAACTTCACTATTTGCCATACTGCACATGCACTGAACTGTAAAGGTTATAAGTTAATGTTAGAAGAGTATTAACAGAAAATTTCAGAAGCCCATTTTTAAAACAGGCTCCCTTTTAAAGACAGAATAAGACCCTGTCCCATTTGTTGCATAGAAAGAGTTAAATGCAAGAATCTGTTCTGTCCTCTCCTTTTCTGTCTCTTGTCTGCCTGGTTGGCCAACCAAATGTTCTTGTGAGACCTAGGAACTGATCACTCAGTCTCGCGATTCTCTGCCTGTCTCTCTGCCTTCACTTACTGTTTCTGTCTTTTCTTTCCCCTTGCATATATGCGTTTATAAAAATATATGTGAATTTTTATGTGAAACTATAAGTGATACTGGGATTCCTTAGTTTGAAACTGTATATAGTTATACTGTTGAAATGATTGCAAAAAGCTATTTGGAATTTAGGGGGTTAACCTTGACATGCAGCACAAACTCTTTTGCAGAGTTGTCAACAAGAGGCCAGTTCTGGGACATCATGTTCTATTTTGTTGCACCTGCAAGGAAAGAAACTTAAAAAGTTCTGGTCTCTTAACAAGATCAGGAGGCAGAAATAAGAGCAGCGATGCTTTTGCTAGAGTGAGTGAGACATTAAGCAAGACTGAAACTTGGAATTAGAGATATCCTCAGATGAAGGACTTTGTTTTCTGTGTTTGTACTGCCTTTGTAAATAGTTACAGTGAACAATTTTATTTTTTATTTTACTTTTATTGGAAAAAAAATTAAATGCTACTTTCGAATTTTATACCTGCTCGTGGTCTTCCTATGCTTCCTGATCTGTGTTTTTACAACCCGCCACCCAGCTGTTACAAAGTGCCCTTCTGTGTCCTTCTTTACATATGAGCTCTGTAACAGCTATTATCTACACCTGTATGACTTACCCCTATATAGTACAAAGACAGGCAGCACCAAGGTTTCCCGACTGTGGTCTCACAGAAAATGCTACATTAGCCTCACCTCTAGCACACCTCCTACAGTAACCCTGCAACCCCTGCAAAGCTTTCCTGCACTGTCCCCACCCATCTTTGCAAAGCTGCTGACCTGATCCCCTGCACTCTTTCCATCGTGGGGCACCTCCCTTACTGACTGTCCTCCCCCACCATGGCACAAACAGCACATAAGTATATTAACCTTTTGAAGGTACAAGAAAAGTAATGCTCTTCTTCTTATGCCCGAGGTCCACAGCAGGAGCACTCTAACAATGGGTCCACCTGGATCTGAAGGCCAGCCTTTGATAAGAGCCATGTCTTATGTAGGCAATACAGGGGTCAATCAGCATTCCCCCACAATGGGTTCTTACCCTCATCTTACCACTACATTCCAGTTTTATGATTGATAGCTTTGATTGCAGACTGTTGTTTAATAGATGCTTATGTGGAAATATTTTGTGTGTTTTCATATGGTTCTACTATATACTGTATAAGTACTTTGTTTTGCCTGACCTGATCATATCAGTCCTATGCTCTTTAGATGTATTCCCTTATTGAGAATAGGGCTGCTTTATGAACATCAACCAAAATACTTAATGTACAGCCTCCCCCTTCTCCCATGCCATTCACTCTGGACGTATGGTCCAGCAGTGGCATCACCCCCATGTGATCATCTTAAAGAGAAACTCCTCTACGCACACTCATAAAAACTACTACCCTTCATTCACATTTCTCTGTTATAGAACAAATGGGGTCTAAGGATTACATTTATCAGTACTGTATCCTGGAATATGCAAAACCTGAATTTCCCAATCAAATGAAAGCAAATACTCACACATCTTAAATGGCAGCATGCCAACATTGCACTGATACAGGAGACACACCTCCTCTCGGTAGAAACTCAAAAGCTGAAAAGAGAATGGGTTGGTCAGATCATAGACAATTCACACTCAACTAAGGCCCGGGGTGTAGTTAGCCTTATCCACAGAGTTTCCTGGTACAGATTATAAAGCAGGTGTCCAGCAAGGAAGGGAGATGGGTAGTACTTGGACTCAGTATCAATTCACAGATGATGGTGCTGGATAATATTTATGGACTTTGTTCCTAAGTTGTAAGGTGCACAACCCAATTAAATATCACACAAATGTGTTTTACGAATATTCCATGTTTTAATTCCTTAAAAGGAAACTCTTCTTCACCATTTTGCTAATGTATCATTCATTACTTCACCAGTTTTAATCTAAGTTAAGCTAACATTTCAAAACCGTTTAGGTTTCTTCTTCAGAGTTCATGGGCTTCTGATAACTAAAACAAATACATAAACATATAAAAAAAGTAATCTCACTTCGTGTGTGATTTATCTTATTTTTTTCTTAGTGTTCCTCAGAATGCATTAATAGCCATGAAAAAAAAACTGTTTTCTTTATTTGTATTCAATTTTTAATATGCAGGAGGAACTGACCTGCTGGTTTAAAGTTTCGGTGAACTTTTTTAATTCTTATTCCCTCACTTTAGTCAAAATATCTGGTTTAAAAAAAAAATTAAGTGTTGAATTTCTTCACAGTCTATTTATATGCTCTCGTATTTTTGTTTTTAAGATAACTGTATCAAGCAATCTAAAAGAGAACGTGCCTGTTTCAAGTTGATATTGTGTGCTGTTCTCACTCTGTGTTGTGGCAAGCTCTCTGTAAAGAATCAAAACTAACTACGTAGCTTCAATGCTAATCTCTCCAGTTTTTGGAAACTGCCCAAAGGTTAATTTTTTTTTATTGTAAACTCATCTCCAAAAGGAGTTCCTTGTTCATCTCATATATGGGCATACTCTGCTGTTCCTTCAATGCAGAGTCAAACAGTTTTACATTTCCCACCATGTGTATTGTGTCACGATTATGTGGGATGCCAAACTCTTAGGTGAAGGATTCTCTATGTCTGGTGAAAGGGGGCTGGGCTGCTATAACATGCATCTAGGATACATGCCCACATCATCGCAGTGACATGGCTTGGTGGCCCAGTCACTCCAGAAACCAAGCCAATCAGTCTCCACTGACTTGGAGAGTCTAGTTAGCTTGGTTCCCCCCCCCCCTCACTTCATATGTATTAACTTTGTTGGCTAAAAACAGGAACACTATCACAAAGAATACATGCTATTAAGTAGGAAGAAAAGGGAGGGTGAGGGTTCAAGGGGGATTGTTGCTGCTAATGATTTAAGGCTCAGTCTTTTTAGATTTCAATCCTCCAGGATGGAAAAAGGGGGTGGGGATGATAACAAAAACTGTACCTTGGATATTAAATCCCTTACTCTGTAAGTTTAATTTTCGTAGTTTTTTTTTTTTTATTTCTATTTAGCCCTCCTATGTCCTGCAGACTCTGACCCTTTGGGAGTGCCAAGGAGTCATCCCCCTGCCTCACTCACACTGCCTGATACTTACCACCCGGTTCCCATGTAGCTGTGGGTTCCCCCCCAAGCGGGGCCAAGGTGGGGAGGCAAACACCCCAATACTGTAAGTGGCGTCGGATCGGGGGTAGTCAGGCAGGTGAGGGCATATAGGAGGCTGCTCCGGGTGCTTCATCTTCCCGGCATCCAAATGTGTTTTCATGCTTTCCTAAGGAGGAGTGGCATGCCCCTATGCCAAGGCATTGCTGCCGGTGTCACCACTCCCCATACCCAACATCAACTCTGTGCAGGCCGTGCCCCCTGCTTCCGTCAGGAGCCAGTCAGGCACCAAGTATGGACCCCCTTCCCATCCAGGAGAGGAGAGCTGTCCTCTGGGTGCTCAATGCTCTCCTTCCCCTGCTGACCGCTGACGTCCTGGGCTTGTTCCCGAACCCGGATCGCCGGTGTGGCATCCAGCACCTTAACCCTCAACGCCACTGGGCCGGCGCTAATTTTCTTAGTTTTCTGTTATCTAATTTATGTGCAATATTCATTTGTCCTTGGCTTATGTCCCTCTCACTTTGTTCGGAGTTGACCCTTGCTGTGCCACTGACTTCTATACACATCCTAAATTCTATAAGTTCTAAATCTACTGGCAGCTCAAGAGTTGAAACATTTTAGTTTTGATTAAACTTGTCTTATTTCAAAAATCATTATAATGCCTAATCTTTACCTGATATCTAAAAGTTATGTTTAACTACTCTCTGTGATGATTTAAATCTTCCCATTACTCTTGTTTGGCATTAACAGAATTCACTTATTACAAACATATGACATGATGATGTTATGCACAACATTCAAATATATGGAAATGCGTTTATTTTTTTGTTACCTCTATAAGTTTTATATCTCTCGTGCTGGACCATTCTGATATTTGAAATATATTGCATTATTCTTTGCAAAAATCTTTGTTAATGCACCAGTTAGGTTAACTTAACTCCACAAAAGTAGGGAAATGTGGCATCAGGGTTTCCAACCCTAACTCCCCACCTGCACCACCCAAACAGCAAAAGGAAAAATAATTACAGTTTTGGCTGTCCAGAGTCTTGGCAAATCAGGGGTGGGGTCTTTCTGGGGATTCTCAACCCTGACACTCACCCCATTCTGATAAAGTGTTTAAACGTTAAGAACTGTGTCTCCCCACATGTTGCTAACAACCTGTGGGCCCTGCCTTAAGAAAACAGATCACATCTGACCTTATTTGCTCATGGCACAGGGTGAGCGTTAGGGTTGAAAACCCCAAGGAAGATCCCACCCCTGATCTGTCAAGACTCAGGACAGCCAAAACCATAATAACTTTTAGGGCTGCAGTGGGCAGAGCCCTGCAGACCTCTTGCTATGAGAAAACCACTCCTACATTCTTTGCGACTGAACAACATGTTGAACACAGATGCCTCCACATCTGTGAAGCACTCCACTAGCTGTCTCTATAGGCAGTTGCACTGCACTATTTGAAATCCTCATACTACCCCCCACTTCCAATACCGTGCATACACAGTTATTCTGCATTTTTTTTTATTTGTTTCCTCCCCCAACCCGACCTTCCCTCTCAGCATTCACCACCCCACTTCCCCACAGAAATGTAATAGTGACACTGGGGGTACCCAATCCCCCAGTGCAGGACTCCTCCATTGTTTTTTTTTGTCTTTTTTACCTGCTAAAAAAAAGTCCATCAATATCTTTTTCAGTCATTGCGCTCCCTCCACCTGACCCTCCAACTCAGCATCCACCACTCCTCACACCCCCCCAAGCCCTTACTTACCCATCGGGGGTCCAACACCATAATTCCCTCTGGACCGCAGACATGTCTTCACTCTTCTAGGCTGGACTGCGAACTGAGGAAACAGGTATGCCGTTCAATGTATTTCAATGGGGTTTTGAACTTAGTGGCATAACTTCTTTCAGTTTATCAACCTTTTCTCTAAAAATCATGCTGAACATGCATGGCCGATTTTTGAACACCTATTATGGTGTTGTAAAAGCGCTCTTCTTTGTTACACAGAGAAAATTATTTATTAGAAATCTAAATGTTTGCAGATATATAGTTATTTGCAACACTTTCAATCGCTAAATGTTTTTGTTTGTTTTCAGAAGTTCAAAGTAGAAGTTGGCATGCCAAAGGGCATTCCCATTATAACTTAGCACACAGTCTAGTTGCAGTTTAGAACTGCCCCCCCCATTGCCTGTATTTTAATGACTTTTTATTGCTAATAGAACATAAAAATGTTTCCCTGTTTTATGAAAAAAATAGTGGCTACATAGAATTTAAATGTTCATTAATTTATATGAAATGGTTCAGTTTGTAACAGTGTTGCAGTTTTTTTTTCATTTGCAAGATATGTTGAATGTAATGCACTTTCTGTTAAAAAAAGATAAAAAAACATTTTGAGGACTTAAACACATTTTTTTCTGGAAGGGTGATTTAAGGGAACTACAGATAAAGGTAAATATTTGCCTCATATCAGTTTGTGTTCTTCTTCTCTCACTTTTTAATCTTATGTGGTGTTTTGGTACAGTATATTTAACTAGGAACCCCAGAGCATAACCAAGACAACAAGTCACTACTGACCAAAAAGCTTGATTCATAGATTCTGTGCAATAAAGCATGTGACTGATTTAACAAAATGTTCACTTTACAGACAATTGTTCACAAACAGTATCATAATATATCCCTTAGTTGTTTTTATCTTGTTTGGTGATGGTGGTGCCCGATGCTACACTTTTCAGAAAGTATAGCTGAATACTGAAATGAGGCTACTCTCCAATAAATAACATGAGCACGAACAACATCAGGGAAATTGCACAGACCATGATTTTTCAGAGCTATAAAGCTACATTCTCTTATGTGTTTCAACAATTTTAATATAACTGCACTTTCAGTTGTTGATGTCTACATGGCTAGTCCTCAGAATGGGGGTGAGTGAGTCTGACATCTTACAAGTTACTGAATATATCGCGTATGCTGTGTTCAATAAACACACTTTAGCAGTCTTTTTTTCCTAGATGAAAAAAGTGACACACTAATCTGCAAGGATCTTATTATTTTGCATAATATGTATTATGATATACATTTAGATGGTATGTGGTATGGATAATGACATTTTCCCAATATTGCAGACAGCCTAGGAGTATACCATGATCTGTGTGATAAAGGACATATTAAAGGACCCTGCATTTAATGTGTCCTCTGAACCTGCATTGAATCTACTGGTAGAAAGGACAATTGCTCTGATTAAATGTATACCCCCATTTTTGTGGCATATGTATATCGATTTTATAGATGCAAAACAAACAAACATACAAAAAACAAAACTCTGCCATATGTTTAGTGTAAAATAGCTTTCATGCTGCAACAGTGTCCCTCACACATCACATGCTTTTTTTGACTACAGCGTGGCACATGTCTACGCTTTGTACAAACCTTGTGTCCAGTGGGACAGTAGCCGAAGCCCATGCCTGTGTGAAACATGCTGCCCAGAAGTTACTGTTTTGGGGTATCTTTAAGGTGGAAAGTGTAACAACTTGTGTTTGGTGGGGGGTCTGGATTCGCATCATGTACCTTAGACTGCAAGTGTAGAAACATGATATCATGTTGTAATCATTGCATGGATTATATTTTGTATTCGCATGTCTGCTATATGTTACAGTGCATATAAAATCTTTTTAAAATACCGTTATGACTTTTGTATGTACCCACCATATGTATCAGTTTATGTTTCGTATGATATGAGTAAACTATAATCACGCATTGCAGTCTGTGGTTGCAACAGAATTTTTTTTTTCTCTATTATATTTTTTCCTCCGGTCCAGGAGCACTGGCAGATGGCTGGGGTCCTCCTCATGGAGGAACTCACTCTCCAGTCCCTCATGTCCCCACTCAACAAGAAAGAGCACACACATACTTCATTTTATGGATGACAAGAGGTTTGCTAGCTAACAGATGTATTAGTGTGCTGATGAAAGAAGACGACTGATCATCTGCTCCAGAATATATATTTATGCAAAAAAGTGGACTATTTCACTGGTGCTACTCACCTATATAAGGCTGCAAAAAATACTGATTAAGGTGTCACCAGGAAAGGTGTTGCAGAATGGCTTTTGAGGCAAGATCCTTACACTTTACACAAGCCTGCAAGACTGGTTCAAGAGAGATCCTGCCATTGTTTCTGACATACATAGACAATGGCAGGCTGATTTAGTGGATATGAGTACATATGAAAAGTTCAATAAAAGGTTTAAATACATATGGACATGCATTAATATGCTATCCAAGCATGCCTGGGTAGTGGCTTTAAAAGACAAATCCAGCAAGGCAGTGATGCAGGCCTTTAAAACTATTTTTAAAAGTGGACGCTCACCCAGAAGTTGTAGACTGATCAGGGTAAAGAATTTCTAAATGCCTCCTTAAAGACATTGTTAAAACAAAAAAAATATACACCATTTTGTGACAAATAATGACGTTATGGCTAGCACTGCAGAAGACATGAATGTGGTGTTACTTTACAGCTCAGAATACATGGAAATACACTGATGCTCTGCCTGACCTGGTGCACAGCTATAATCATACAGTGCTGCCCACCAGGATCAAGTGGGTTACTGCCTAAATATTGTGTGGTAAAATTCTGAATCGCAGTATAACACAGAATTAACGGAATCAGTTTAAGTCTAAAAATATGCCAGCGGGTGGCACCTTTGCACTTTCTCTTCCTTGTAAATTATTAGGAAATGTGAGAACGTTTTTCTTTACAGAGAGGGTGGTGGACACATGGAATAGTCTGCCACAAAAGGTAGTGGGAGCAAGCACAGTGTGGGGTTTTAACCATGTCTGGGACAGGCACAAGGGAACCTTGAGGTGTGAAGGAGTGACGAAAAGCCACTGTCCAGATAGTCAGAGGCCACAAACAAGTATAGGGCTTACAACCTTGAGGTGTGAAGGAGTGATGAAAAGCCACTGACCAGATAGTCAGAGGCCACAAACAAGTATAGGGCTTACAGGCAGACTGGATGGGCCTTATGATCCTCATCTGTCGACAATTTATCTGTTTCTATGTAAACTGCTCTGTAGAATCAGCAACTGTACATATATATGTGTGTGTGTGTGTGTGTGTGTGTGTGTGTTATTGTCTGGAATCAAAAAGAGGGCCAGTTCAAACACTTTCTGAATGAGTCTCTCTGCTGTTATGAGTGGGGGTGCATGCCTTCCCTTTTTTATACATTTCTTTAGTTTTTTTGTCTGTTCCTCCTGCATCAGGTATAAATAATAGAACTGCTTTGGGTGGCTGGCAAATTCGTTACACCTTTTGTGTTCCACTACTATCTGTATTTAGCATGTGCGCCAGAGAGAGAGAGAGAGAGAGGATTTACAGGTGCTCAAAACCTCTGCCAACCCGCCCCTACATCTCTCCTGTCAGTGTCTCCTGATCTGCACAATTCTGACATGTTTCTCCTGATCACCTATGTTACTCATACCAACAGTGGCGGGGTGCCCCTGATACCAGAGCCGGTCTTTCACCCACCCTGATTTTCAAATTGCTGCCCCCACACACAAAACCTAATTTTCATCTCCACACATCAATCAAATTGTTTTTAATAACTATGGTGATAGGTGCTGGCAGAAACACATCAGTATTGTGCAGATTGGGAGTCACTGACAGGAGAAAAGGATGAGTTGGCGGAAGTTTTGAGCACCTGTAAATTCTCTCTCTCTCTCTCTCTCTCTCTCTCTCTCTCCCATACATGCTAAATACAGACAGTAATGGAACATGATAATTATTTACCAGGGAGGATTTGGGATGTGTAAATACATGAAGATTTGACTACTGTTTTTTTTTGCTATCACTTTCTTACCACCTTGCGCCACGGTTCTTGATTGGGAGGGAGCCCCAGTCCTGTCCCCCGACGTCCCCCAGCCGACGCCGACTGTCTACCCCCAGGGCTTGCCCCCCGGGCAGGGTTAGCAGGGGAACCCCAAACCCCACCGAAGAATGGATTCAGTAATGTGGCCAGCGCCATGACTATTTGGGGGTAGGACCTGCGAACTCCTTTCATCATCCAGCCGGGAGCTATTTCTCTTCCTGGTTTACTCCCTCAAGGGGTGGAGTGTGCAATGATGTGAGCAACGGTAACACGCACACTCCTGTGTGCATCCCGTCAGGTGTCTGCCCCACCTCTGACCCTCATGTTGGCAGCGTCGGTGTGCCAACTCCCAGCTTCTGCTAGGGGCCAGGCATGCACTGACAGCTGGTCACCCCCCCCCCCAGAGAAGGAGAGCTGTCCCTAGGATGCTCAATCCTTCTCCTCCCCTGCTGACCCCCAATGGCCCGTGCTCACTCCTGAACATGTGTCGCTGGCATGGAGCGAGGTGTGGTGTACTTGTGCTTGAACCCTCAGTGCCACCTGGCTGGCCAATTTGAATACTGTTGCTGGAATAAACTGAAGGAAAAACCATATATATTTTTTTGTGTGTGTTATTTATCTTCCTGTGCCCCCAACTGCCACTCCTTTAGGCCAATAGTCAAGGACGCTCTCCCCCGTAGCTCCGATGTCAATCCCCGACATCACATCGCAGCCACCTCAGGGTAACCCTACATAACCCTTTGTCGGGTGGGTCCTCATCTTACCTGAAAGAACTCCTGATCCCTTACCGCCCTGTGAGATCACTCCGCTCAGCGGACAAGGGGTTGCTAGAGATTTCTAGGGTAATATTAAAATCAGCTGGGGCCCGGGCTTTTATGTTTGTTGCCCCCTCCCTTTGGAATTCTCTACCCCGTCGGATAAGGGAGTGTACGACCGTGGAGAGTTTTAAACAGGCTCTTAAATCCTTTTTGTGGGAAAGCGCTTATGGTCTGACTGCTTATTAATTTGTTGTGTTTTATAATATTTCTTTGCGTTGTTGTTTTTGTATCTTGTACTGTATCTCATTTTATTGGAATGCACCGTGGTATTTGAAAGGCGCAATATAAATAAAAATATTATTATTATCTTCCAAGGATGAAGGGCCTGGCAGCCAACAGCTTTGGCCCTGGGTGCTGCTGAGGTCGGTTCAGCTTCTTGGAGTTCCAAGGAGGCACTGGTCAAGGCGGCCGTCATCCGGCAATTTGGAGGCGCCTTTTTCTGTGTTTTTCCTCCTCCGATTCCCTGTGCATCACATCTGTACTTCCCCTGGTCTCCACTGGGGGCTGCTACAGAGCGATGCCTCTCCCTAACCCACCCCAGGATAGGAGAGCAGTTCTCCAGATGCTCGATCCTACTCCTTCCCCTGCTGACCCTCCGACGCCCGAGTCCATTCCAGAACCCGGGTCGCCGGTGTGGTTTGAGGTAAGGCACCAGTGCCTCAACCCTCTGCACCACCAGGCTGGCTGGAAAACTATATTTGGTCACACCATTTAAATCAGTGAGTGAAATTAATTTGTTTCGCTGTCGTCTACTAGTTCAGCACAAATTACTAGCAGAGTAAAAGCATGTAATGAGTAGTATGCAAATAAATATCCACATAAAAACAGTATCCCACGTTACTTCAACATGAAAACAGACAGTAGAAATAACAGGCTATGCCACGTATGACAAACACTGAGATTTCCTACAGTATGCGATCGTCTCCACATAAGCCCAAACCCATGATTGTCTGCCTCGCATCATTTTATGACCATACACTGCATATAAAGATATACATCACTATAAGTTATTTCATGTGTTCAGTATGCAAGCATATGGAACATTTAAAAAATGAAAGTGAATGCATCTGAGAAAAGATAGTGGAAGCCACATACTGACATGAAACTCCCTTTTTATTTTTAATTGGTGGCAGCTGAGAGGGCATCAGTACAGAAATCTAAACATATGAGTAACAGTTTTGCATGATAGTCAAAGATCACTAACTAAACAATTAAAAGATGATATGAGGAATGGAGGGGAGAGATTATGAGAGCAGGCTGGGAGACCTGAATATGTACACTATGGAGGATAGAAAGGACAGGGTGACATGATAGAGACATTCAAGTATCTGAGGGCAATCAATAAGGATGGTGCAGATGGGGTCTTTAAAGGAAAACTCCATGTTAAAATCAGAAAAAGATATGTAGTAGTCTTTTTTTCTGTGTTCTAACCAGTTCCCAGTGTTTTATTTTCCTCTGGCTGTGAGAGATGTTTTTTCTAACTTTCCCTGTTTTATTGCCCTTGGAGGATGCCATTCTGATTTCTTTTATGGCCTGTAGTCTTCCCAGAGTGCCCTTTGGTGTGATGTCTAATTGCCCCTGCAGGAAGCCAGGGTCTTGTTACAGGGTCTGTCACAGCTCAGCCACAACAGAGAAAATACTTCTTCCAGAGAAGACACACTGCTAGATTTTGGGTGAGTGTAAATATTATTTTTTTATATCAGTACCTTGTCCTGCTATGTTCTGCTGTGTGTGTGTTTGGATCATGTCACTGTTTACTCTGTACCTCTCAGTCACTTTCAGTTTTTGCACCAGTACTAAGTAGCAAAAATTGAACATCACCTTATAGGTTGTAACATAGCAGGACAAGGTACTAATATCAAAAAATAATAATGATTACACTCACCCAAAATCTAGCAGTGTGACTTCTCTGAAAGAAGTATTATCCTTGTGGCTGAGCTGTGACAGACCCTGCTAAATCTAAGGCCATGGCTACATCAGTGTCACATGAGCCAGGGTGCATCGTAGGAGAAAGAAAGCCAATAAACCTATTTGTGATGGAGATCCCCAGGGGTCATAAAACTACCATACAGCTGGCAGGCTAATTTAGAAAAAACTCCTAATAGCAGACAGAGGGAAGGACACACTAGGGCTTAACATACATATCAAAACACTCTACATAACATATGTTTTTGCACATTCTGGGTAGACTTCTCCTTTAAGCTAAGGAGGGGGAGGGACACCAGGAGGCATGGGCTAAGAATAGAGGTGGGAAGATTTAGGAGGGAAATGAGGAGACACTGTTTCACAGAGAGGGTGGTAGCAAAATGGAACACCCTACCAGAATGGGTGGTATCATGTAAATCTGTGAACAGGGGAGAGTGAGGGTGGGGAAGGTGGGGGTGACAGTGGGATGACAAAGGGGAGGGGGTGGGGCAGCTGCAAACTAGGGGTGCTAGATGCACACTCGAGTAGACTTAGATAGACTGGCTGGACTGTTTCTGCTGGCACATTCGTATGTTCATGACAGGAATTGAAAGAAGCTAACCTGTCATCACTCAGCAATTTCCCCATGCCCAGCTCAGTGTCCTTTTGCTGTCTGACACAATCTTTTGGCTGTATCATATACAACAAAAAGAAAATATATCTGTTGTGTGAAGTTTCTTTTTTCTCTATATTTTGCCTTTCCTGGGTAAGGCAAGCAAGTGACTTTGTCAAAGTGCCATTGTTAAATCAATGTGTGTGTTTCTTGGGGGTTTATATGACAGGCCTATTCAGCGATCAGCAGATAGTGCAAATAAAACCACTAGCACTGCTGTGTGAAAAATATAAAGCTGCCTGACAGCTGTGTCCGGATTTTAAACGTGGGCACGGGAGCTACCCTTGCTTAGTGAATATTTATTTTTTATTTGTCTGTTCCTTCTGCATCAGGTATAAATAATAGAACTGCCTAGGGTGGCTGGGAAATTTGTTACACCTTCTGTGTTCTACTACTGTCTGTATTTAGCATGTACACCAGACAGAGAGAGAAAAAGAGAGAGAGAGAGTGAGAAGATTTACGGGTGCTCAAAACCTCTGCCAGCCTGTCCCTCCTTCTCTCCTGTCAGTGTGTGCTAATCTGCGCAATACTGACATGTTTATCCTTATCACCTACGTTACTCATACTGACTGTGGCTGGGTGCCCCTGATACTGTAGCTGGTCCTCCACCCACCCTGATTTTCGAATTGATCTCCCCCCACTTCACTTCGTTTCTATCTCCACATGAATTGTTTTTAATAACTGTGGTGTTGGGTGTCTGACCGGCCTCACTGTTTCAAGCTAACAGTTTTTCCCCCCTTTTTTTTTCTTTATCTAGCACAGAACAGCAGTTTAAACTGTGGAAGCTGGTCTGTGAATTCCTGTGGACTTCTTCATTGATGCCACACGCTGTCTCAATCAGCACTGACGGGGGAGATGTTAGGTGTGTTTGTTGTATGAAAGTTCAGTGTGCATTGATCTTTCCTGCACTGTTTTCATTCTCTAATCATTTAATAACAAAACCTCTTATGGTCACAAATGAAGTTAAATGCAAACAGTGAGACAGGAGAATTGTCACCACCTGGTGCTTCTACGGTGACTAGCATTTCCTGACAGTGGCTACCTGCCCTGCATTTCTAAAGCGCAGCTAGGCACTGCTGAGAAACGCGACACTCGGCAGTGATTTTCCCACTGAGGAAGCATGAGGATCAGGTGCATGAAACGCAATGGAGCTGGAGATGATATCAAAAAAAAAAACAAAAAAAACAAACAGAACTTGTGCTATTCAGTATGCTATGTTTTGACAATTGAGAGGTGAGAAAACAATATGTGATATAGTTAGGCTTTGAACCCAGGTGTGCTTATTCTGTTCTGTTGCCCTAACTAACTGGGCTACTAAGTCTACTGGATAGTTGGGAATGAGTGTCTAACAAGAGTCTTAGTTTTTCATTTGTCTTGGTATCCCAACTGCTTAGAGCAGTCCACTAGCTCCTAATGGGGGATTTTCTGGCCTCCAGCAGTGTACCAATATTTTCTGTCAGAGCTGTTACCCATCGAAAACAGATTGAGATGCCAGAAATTGAGCAAGTGCAGTAGGGGGGCCTGTTGTGCACTCATATATGGCCAGAATCCTAATTGAAAACCAGTACCAGTGTGTGTGAAATATTTAGAATGTAAGTATTTGGAAAACAACCAGATAACCTACTGACAAAGTAAACATTAAAAATTAAAACAAGTAACACTGATCTTAAACAGGATACCCTGATTAGCAGAGTGAGTAGGGAATCCCTATAAAGTGGTGCGTTTGCACAGTATCACACTTATTTCATTTCTACTTGTGAAGTCCATGTGTGGGTTAAAAATGATGGACCCAGAGTCCCTTATGAGTACCACCTTAAATTTCTGTTATGTTAACCTTTCAGCAAGTGCTTATTTTTCCAGTTATTACCCGATCAGTCTCCTTTCTCAAATTTTAGCCACACATCTGTCTGCCTTTTGGCTCAGAAAGGCAAAATCATTAGTGGAATGACAGCCAATCAGGGAAATTAAGTAAGTGATAACATCTACAGCATGCTGGATTTTGGGGATGTGGGTATTGTCAAAAAAATAGCACACAGAATAGCACAAGTTATGTTTTTTTTTTTTAACAATAATATGGAAATAAGTATAACTAAATAAATTACAAAAACGCTTCAAGAATAAAATTGCCATATGTCACAAGCCCAGCCCCGGGCACAGAAGGACCTCCTGTTTGCAGGGATGGTCCCCCTTTTTACAGAACTCGTGAACAGTTGTAGGGTTCAGGAAAGCATCATTAACCTTCCCTTTTCCCAGTGGGAGGATGGAAACTGTAGTCTTGAGTCCCCCTGACTCTTTGCTACACTCTCTATTTAGAATCCCACCATGGCCACTGGCAGCCTCTTTGCCTATTTTGGTTTGTAGGCTAGCCGAGCAGTCACTATCTTTGTTATCAGTGTGTACAGTCTTGGATGCCCACCGAACGACATGTACAGTATGGGTTGTAAGCGCATTGGTCCCCAGTGTGGACCAATGGTTTGCAGGGCATTATGTACTAGACAGTCCCAAATATGTGAATGAAGTCATTCACAGAGTTGGGATTGTCTAGTACAGTATGCCTGTAAGCCCATTGGTCCACACTGGGACCAATGGGCTTACAGCCCATACTGTACCTGTCATTCGCGGCAGTCAAGGTATGCAGGCGGATAATGTCGCCTACCGATGATGGGGGGGAAGGTGGGCAAGGGTTCTGTGTGGGTGGTGGTGCCACTGGATCACCAAGGCATTTCATTACGGGTTTTACCTCGATTGCAGCAACAGAGGGTTCCACTAGACCACCAGGGATGGTCATAATGACATAGATCGGGGAATCAGGGACTCAAGACCACCAGGGATGGTCATGGCTTTTATTTATCAGGGACTCGAGGGGCCACTAGACTACCAGGGATATATCCTTCAACATATACTGCGCGATTGCGGCTATGGGCGGGGGTCCTCTTGACCACCAGGGATCAGTGTGTGCTTAGGGCGGTGTTCTGGGTGGGTGGGTGGCCTCCCACGGCTGGGCTGCTGTGTTGCACCCTTCATCCCACCTGTGGGTGGCCAGATGTTCCTACTCTGCACAAGCTCAACTTTGAGCCCCCCCATGAGGCGCAGTGCAGGGCTGCGCCAGCATATGTGCTGCACATCCCAGGCTCAATATCGAGATGTGCCGTGTATGCATAGGCACGCCCCCTGCATCTGCGCCGCATAGGATTACATTGCACCCCGGCACATTGGGATTTGTGCTGCGCCAGGCAGCCCTTTCAATATCCCACTGGAGTGCAATGCGAGGTTGCACCAGCGCAAATCTGTTGCATCAGGTGCAACCCCTTTGAATATCTGGGCCAGTGTGTATAACATTAACTCACAATTGTGTCATATTTATGAAAACAGTGATTTACACACTTACAGTGTAACAAAATAACACTTCATTTTGTTGATCAGCTGTACTCAGAAATTGTATTGTGCAGTATTACAGTAATTAATTAAAATGTTTTTGCAAGCAGTATTGTGATGTATGTTTTATTTCACAGCTTTACCATTTTTCTGTATATGTTAAACTACATATACTTTTTTTTTAGAGTTGAGCCAATGTAAATTCCTTCATGCCAATTTGCATATACTTCCCATGATGCGTTGCTGAACTGGGTGTGTGCAATTGTGTTTTTCTTTCAGATTTGGCTGCATGGCCAATACCCTTCCAGGGTAACATTTGCCCCAGGGAATTTGCTCTGGGGTTTTTATCTTTTGTACTTATTCTCTTCTCTACTATGGGCTCCCCATGACATTAAAAAGTAAAACCCTCTTAGGGGAAGTTGACTCTCTAGCACTAGATCATGAAACAAATATAGTTTATTGAAAAGTTATTACAGAAGCACGGTACTGCTGTGTGTTGGCTTTGTGGGTTATATTACAAATCCTACTGACAATAAAGTAAAAACTATGTAATGGGGATTTGTGAATGTTTCTAATTAGCAATTAAGTTCTTACTTCAATACATGTGGTATTAATACTCTTTAAAATTTCAACATGCATATGTGTTGAAATAGACATTCCTAGCACATTAATCTGCACATTTATTTGTGTATTCCCAGTATCACGCTGGAGTTCCAGGCCTCAATGTTAACACTTGTAATCATTTTTTTCATATGAAATAGCATTTCCCTGAGTTCAGCTTTCCTCATACACTCAAAATATATGTTTAGCTGAACTCAGATGTGCTGAGGCATGACCCCACCTTCTGAGGTGTGACCACGCATTGTAAGCCAACGCAGTAAAACTGGGGGGTGGGGGTTGCTTATTGCTTTCCTCTGCATTTATGTTACATTCTGTACTTTTGGGGGACACAAATCCTGCAGTGCATTTTGCTTATAATCTGACAGTCCCACAGACACTGGCAGTACATATAGGGATACCCCCCCACCCTCAAGTAACACACTGACAGACTCATCTCCGACCTTACTGTAGTACAGCACCAATGAGAGGCTCCACTAAGAAAGCACACAGGGTCAAATGCTTCATTCTCACAGAACAGCTGAATGCCGCTGCTATTGATCAACACTAGTCAAATATATCAATGACACAACACAATTACATGGGATGTTTTATAGCGCCATCTGTGCACCAAAGGAGAAACACTGACTGCCTGCTGTTTCCCATTACTGTGCTGAAACAAATTTGACATTACTCCTCGGTGACATCTCAGGGGAGGCATCTGAGAATCTGATAACAGGAATGCAAACAAACAGTGCTGCTTGGCTGCTAAAAAGAGGCTCAGAAAGGTACTTAATACAACTTTGTCTTTGACAAAAGAAAGTTACTACACATCTAGGGAACAAACTGTCATAGTCATTACCAACACCTAATAGAGGACGTGGTTCATGTGCATTTGATCTTTAAGCTGGCCTTTTCTTGCAAGTGGAGGCTATGTGCCCAGTTTGACCATTTGATCCAAGAGTTATGGCTGTTATGGTCCATAAACCTGTCTGTTCCTTATCTAGATGAATGCCAGGCCTAAGCTGGCTTTAACAGAATGGGAGGGCTAAAGCCGGAGGTTCAATGTGGGGGAATAGCTCCCCCACATCCCTAACATAAGGCATGCCTATCCCAGAACTCCTTGCTTAGGGTGTGATTCATTCCCTAAGCTCCTGCATGACTTGTGTGGCTGTGCCTTCTCCTCTTTCTGCCTTGCTGCTGCCTATCCTGTATTTGTTAGCCTTCCCCTTTCTCCTTGGTGTTTCTTTGTCCTCGTCTCCCCCCCCCCCATGATCTGCTTCATTTCTTCCTTGCTTGTTTCATGTTGTTGTTGCTTCCTTCTCTCCCTTGCAGCTTTCCTTGGCTGTCCTCCCCCTGGCTCTTCACGCCCTGGCCCATTTTCCACCTTCTCTGACTCTGCCCTTGCTCCTTCTACATCTCTCTCTCACCTTCATTGCCCAGCTCCGTACTGCTCCTGGTTCCTTGACTGTTCCGTCTGCGGCTTCACATTCCATCCCCTTGCTTTTTTGTATTTTTTCTCCCCTTTTTTTCTGCAGTCCCCTTCCGCTTGCTGCCCATGCCACTCACCGCCATTTGCCTCCCGCTGGCCTGGCATCCTTTAGCCCATCTCCTTCCACCGTCCCTCCTGCTCTGGCTGCACTTCCAGCACTGCCCTTCCTTCAGTTCCCCAGATCTTCTGTTTTTCTTTGCACTTACCTTGCACTTCTTTGCTTCAGTTCCCTAGCCTCCTCCCTGCCATCTTTCTTGGTGGCTGCTTCACGGTCCCGCCCCACTTGGGGCTCTTCTCCATTGCTTCCCCCCTTCTTCCTGCTCCCATGCTCCTCCATTCCCCCATCTCCTGGTCCTCTCCCTTTGGTTCCCCTTTGCTCTTCCCTCCCTACCATCCCACCATTGTTCAGGACCCACTGCTGCCGCTCTCCCCTGCTGTTTCCTGGATTTTTTTGCCATTACTTACATATTCTGCCTGCTGTTTGACTGCTCCCTGATGCTCTCCTTGTTCTCCTTTCCCTGGCACCGTATCATTTTGGGCATTTGCTCAGCACCCTATCCTGCCTTAAGGTGCTATACCACCTTTACTTATTCTGCCTTAAAGTGATGGCAACATCAATTCCTTCTCTCCACCAGGTCTACAACTCAGTCTCATACTTTCTTCCAATCACTTACAGCTCCCCACTTCCTAGCCACCATCCATTGTTTGGCCCCTTCCAGCAACTCAAATTTGCATAAAGCATACATCTTGATTCCTCATCTGCCCTGCATTCTCCTACCTACCACCTCTCTGTATTTGATCCATTTGTATATTGTCCTGCTTCCTACCCATTCATAAACCTACTGGCTCCCCCTTGCCTATTCCTCACCAGTTTACCATTGTTTCTTTCTACAGCAGCTTACCTCGCTTCCTGCCAGCCCATATCAGCAGTCTTCCGGACTCTGTCCCTAACTGATACCTTTTGAGGTACTGAGTGAAAGTAGACTTGCCCTGTCTACCAGGGATGGGATTCTGTTACAATCACTACTACCAGATGACTCCAACCCTAACTAATACCTGGTGGTATTGGAGTGTAGAATTAACGTATCTGGCTACTGGGGCTGGGAGTCCATCTTCATTTTCATCGATTGACTGTACTACATCAGTCCTTGGTCTCCATCCCTAGCCCTGCCTATTGAGGTTCAGTCGAAGACGTTGGCCCTTCTTCTGGGATGGGAGCCCAAGGATCATATATTGCTTCCCTAATACTCCCCCTTATTTACTCACAGGTTCCTTCATCCTCACTGTGGTTCGCCACCTCCTTCGGAGGTGGGAACATCTCTAAAGACCCTCAACTACTGCCCGATTGGACATTCGTTTCTCCACTCTAGTTGACCATGGATGCAAACCCTTCCACTGATCCTGCTTCTGCCTCCTATGCCAGCCCCGATGCTCAGCCTCAGCAGACCCCTGGCCAAGCTCCCACCTCCCAGAAGTTTAAATCCAAGTCTAACTTTTCCACCTCAGATTGGACAGTTCCTCGACTAGTCGCTGAACTCAAGAAATGTGACATTTCTCACGTGGCCTCCACCTGAAAACAGGAACTATATGACCGCTTCATTGCTTCTCAGTCCAGGCCTGCTTGGTCCACAGCTCCCGAACAACTCAGTCCTACCACCGCAAACTCCTCCATGGCCGAACTCCAGGACTTTATGGCCCAGATTTCTTCATCTGTTTCCAACTTGGATTCCAATATGATTGTGTTTACAGCTCGCCTCCCTGTTGCTCCTGCTCCTCCATCTGCTTCTGCAGCTTCAGGGGCCCTTCCATCCACCAGTCAGGCTCCCACTGTTCCAGTTCCCGTTCCTCCAGCTCCTCCTACTTCGACATCCAGCACGCCAGTGCCTCCACTGATCAGAGGTACTGTATGTTGCTGCCTGCTTCTTCTCTGATCATTACACCAGTTCACCTCATTGCACCTCACCTCTGTAGGGACATCATCAATGGGAAAGATGTAAGCTTAGCCTCCCTCATCATCTAATTGCAGAACGTAGTGGAAAACAGAATCGTCTCTTGTGGAGACGTCTCTGTTGTCCTCAAGTCCAAGGACCCTCATCTCCTCTGTAAACTGACTCTATCAGAATGCATATTGGCTTTCAGCTTGTATCAAGATATCCTTTTGTTCTGCATTTTCTTCGAGGTGAGAGGAGCTTGACTCTGATCTGTATCTTACTATTAACCTTAGTGTTTGTTACGGGGGAACTCACTTTTATGATTACCACAGATCTTTCTTTGCTAAGGCGGCTGCCTCCTTAACCCATTATACCATCAAACTGAACTGGTCAGTATTGGACACACAACTCTTTTGCCATCATTTTGCCAGACAATGAGCCTACTCCTGCTCCTGTTCCCTATGTGGCTCCTTTAATCATTTAGCATCCCTTTGTCCCTTATGTGAATCTGCATCCTCCTCATCCTCCAATAACCTCAGGTCTGATTGGCCTTTAGCCTCTCCCACTGCCTCTACCCCAGGCTGCTTCGCACCATCTCCAATCCTGCTGCCCACCTGGATCTGCAAGGCTGTCTAGTGAAGTATTTTGGTGGAAAAGCCGTTTGCAACAACTTTAATGAATATGGATGCCCTATCCATGGCTGTACACTTCTACATGTCTGACCATCTGTGGTGAGGCCCATGCCCACTACATTTGCCCTAAGGCTCCTAAACATCATCAATGACTAGCAAGTCGTCCTTCCACACCTATTGCTGTCTCTGCATTGGCTCATCTTTTAGAGCATTATCCTTCCCTTGCAGCTGTCTGACATCTTCTAGTCAGCCTCTCCTTCAAATTCCATACTGGCATTTCAGTGCTCCCTACAGACACTTTTCTTTGTCCAAATCTCCAGTCTGCTATCAAGGAGCTGGATGTTGTCACCCAGCTCATCCAGAAGGAACTGAATAAAGGATTTATCTTCGGACCTTCCCATACTCCTCCCTTTCCCACATACCGGACTAACCCCATTGGCATCACTACCGGGAAATTCTCTGGAAAGAAGCACCTTGTCATCGATCTGTCTGCACCCCGATGTTCCTCAACCCCTAGTACCAACTCTCTGATTCCTTTGGACAAGTATTCCCTGTCCTACACCCACACAGACGATGCCATCTCAGTCATCAAGTGATTCGGCCCTAGTTCCTGGCTTGCTAAAGCCAAAATCACTGATGCCTTCAAGTTGCTGCCCATCTACCCTTTCCCCTGGCACTTGTATGGCATGCTGTGGCAGAACAGCTACTACTTTGCTACCCGCCTCACCTCTGGCTGCAAGAGTAGTCCTAAGCTTTTTGACCTGTTTGCTGAGGCTTTATGGTGGGCATTATTGAATATCTGTCATCAGCCCTCCGTGATTCATCTGCTAGACGATTTCCTGCTCATCGACCCTCCGAATTTCCCTCCTGCTGCTGGGATCTCTGCCTTGGTTGGCCAGTTTCATGATCTGCCTGTTCCCTTATCCGAGGAAAAGACTGTCGGTCCTGTGACTTTCATTGAGTTCCTTGGCATCATTCTTGATTCTGCTCGCATGGAAACCAGACTGCCCCTGGACAAGCTTCACCATATCTGGGACTTGGTCGACTCCTTTTCTGTAAGATCCAACTGCACCCAGCGCAAACTTTTATCTCTTTTGGGATACCTCAACTTTGCCATGTGAATCATTCCCCAGGGCCGATCATTCACATCTTACTTCTTGACCTTAGCATATTCAGCTTTCGGACTCCACCACCATGTACCCATCACAAATCAGACCTTGCCATGTGGTCTCGTTTTCTCTCCTGTTAGTCCGGCTGTTCTATGTTTTATAAGGACCAATCTCCTGATTTCTACCCAGGATCTACACAGATGCCTCACCAAGATATGGTTACGCAGCCATCTTTAATCACTCTTAGATTGCTGCCCCATGGCCCATGGATGCCACCACTCTTCCAGATTTCTCCACTACCTCTCCCCTCTCCGAGATCTAGCCTATTGTCATTGCTGCCTTCCTCTGGGGTTCTCGCTGGTCCTTCCAAACCATATCCATATTCTCTGATAATCAACCTACAGTGGACATTATCAATAAAGGCAGGTCATCATCTCCTACCATCATGATGTTCCTGCGGAGACTAACCTGGCTCTTTCTCATTCACCATTTTATATTACAATGTTTTCACATTCCTGGTCACAATAACAAAGCAGCTGATGCCCTTTCTCATGTTCAGTTCCAGACCTTCAATTGCCTTTGTCCCTCAATGGATCCAGTTATGCCTTCTCCCCCTTCCTTGTCGGACCTCATCATGATGTAGCATTGTACCGTTCGCAAGCCTCCTATATCATTTGGTCTACTTTAGCTCCAGCCACCAAAGCATCATAATCTACTGCTTGGAAAAGGTATATCTCCTTTTGTGGGCTTCCATTCTCCCCCTTGCCTATTGAGCATGTGGATACCATTCTAGCCTTCCTAACATTTTGCCATCAGTCCTTGCAGCTGTCCTATGGAACAATTAAACTGTACCTTTCCGGCATCCAGTTTTTCTTGCCCCAATCTGCTCCATCCTCAACTTCTCTATTCAGTAACTCTTCCATCAAGCTTCTCCTGTTAGGCATCCAAGAACCTCAGGACCCAAGTTCCCGCAGAGTCTTCCTATAGATGGATCGATTCTAAGAAAGTTATTGGACTTACTATCTGCCAGGCCAGCCCCTTTGACCTTGTCTCCAACACCATGATCTCCTCTGCCATCTGTCTGCCATTCTATGGATTTTTGCGGCCTGGCAAATTTACCATTTCATCCCCTTCTGCTACCAACTTCCTCAAGATTGCCAACCTGCAGAAATCTAATGACCACTACAAATTACATTTACCCTATTCTAAGACAGTTAGGCTTCACAAAGGGGTAATCATTCAGTATTTCTATACCTCAAACGCCTGGTGCCTGATTGCCTACTTAGATAACCTGATGGCCTTCCACCTTCACTCAGATCCGTCTTAACCTCTATTGACTTCAAGACTGCGCCAACCCATGCCAACAAAATGGTTTATAGCTCACATCAGAGCTCTCCTTCATCAACTTGGACTCAACCTCATTCATTTTCAGGAGATTCCTTCCAAATCAGAGCAGCAACTTCAGCTTCAAGACACAACATTCCACGTCACATCATCAAGAAACTGGGAAGGATGGACATCATCGGCATTCAAGACATACATTCTAGATCCTAAACCAGAACTCTGTCATGCATTTAGGGTACTCTCCTCTTAGTATGCTCTAAGGGTGGGCAGACCAATAGCCATGGGTCCTCAGAGGTGTTCTTCACCTGGGTTTTTTTCCTCTCCTGAGTGCTAGCGGTCATACTCTCCATGAGTTGGAGGAGGTATCTCTTGGGCCCTCTATTCCCTACAAACACTACCCAGCATATCTATCTACCAAGAGTTGGAATGGAGAAAAGCCAAAAGTAAACTACAGTTACATAAGCACTACCTATCCTATACTCCATTCCCCCAAACACTGAAATTCTCTTATTTTGTTCAGTTCGTTCTGGCTTTTTAAAGAGACAGTGTCAACTGAAAAGTACATTACAGCACATACATAGGAACATTAATAAAGGATATAAGCCTATCTTGCCACACTATACAGTAAACTGTGGAACAAGCAAAAGGACACTAAACAGTGAGCAACAAAGACAATAATATAAGAAGCAAGGAATAGCGACTGATGACTGGGGGAGCGGGGCTGTGCTAGTATCAGTTTAGGGTGGAGGGCAGTTGACAGAAGTTCACCCCAATATCAGAAGCATCTGCAGGAGTGAATAGAGAAATCATGGAGGAAAGATTTCACAGTGATATGGGAAGGAGCAGAGTAAACAGAAAGGTCGTGAAAGCCCCATAGTTTAGGGAAGCAGAATTAGAAGGCGGCTTGGCCAGCAGTAAATTTAATTGGTGGGAGAGCAAGAGAGGGAAAGCAAACATTATGAAGGGAGTAAGAGATGTGGGGGGGGGGGAGACACAGGATAAGAGGGTAGGGCGCCAAACCAAAATTTGGAGATTAAGGAGGTACAGTGGATAGGGCACCTGGCATCAAGTGAGGGGAGGTATACAAAGAATGGTAATGAGTACGCAGGGGTTTGTCAAGGGCAAATTTGCAGAAGGAGTGAAAGAGGGGGTCCAGTCTAGCTAGCTAAAGTGAACTTTGCAGCAGCACTGTAAACAGTGTTACCATAGAGATTTCTCTGCATACAGGAAGCGGGTACTCCTCTTATTCCTGTAAAGTGCTCCAAGTTTGGGGTGGAGAGTTGTTTGAGTGCATTCTCGAGTTTTTTGGGTGAGAGAACTGTGAAGCACAGCTGAGCAGGTCTGGCTTGGTCGGTCTCTCTTGTACTGACAGTCTCTCCCCTACTTATATAGACACACACACACACTCACTTGCTGTCAGACACACACACTCCTTTCTCCCTCGCTCTCTCAAACTGACTTTTTTTTCTTACCTTTCTCAAACTGTCAGCTGTAACAGTCCTAGGATTGCACTTGGAGTTGGCATCTCCCAATTCGGAGACATGGCGGAATCAAACAGATATTTGTTTTGCATTTAAAAGGCAGGATCAACCAGATAAAGAATAAAAAAGAAATGTAATAAATATTGAGAGAGTAGTAAATAATTGTGGCTTGTCGGTAAATGAAAAACTGAGCCATTTTTTTTAGTACTGTTCAGCCCACCCACACAAAGAGCCCGAGCCGATGATGTGGTGCCGTACAACTAAGTGACACTCGAGATGAAACAAAGTTTTGTAAACGCTGTAAAAACTTGTTTTCAAGTTATTATGGCATTTGGCAGACCCCTGAAAACAGTGTGATAAAGGGAGTCACCAGTAATTATATACATAAAAACAATTATAAATCATATTTATTTTATTTGTATTTAGTTTTTGTTGATCGGGAAAGGAGAGCTAGTCAAATCTGCTTATTTTTCCACTTTGCCCAGGGGGTGGGTGAGGAGTAAACATACAGATGCAAACTAACATACTGAATCAGGAAAAGCTGCTGGTGGTATTTTAGTGAAAGGGAGAGATTTGGCCAGAGCACTGGGAAAATTTCCCTGCTCTTCTATAGAGGGAACCTCCGGCTGTCAGCCATGAGATGGCTGACCTAGACAGAGGTGGTGAGGAAGCTGCAGGTATAGGGGAACTGACCTCCTCCCTTATTACTTTCTCTCCAGAGGTTTTGAGTGGCTAAAGTGGTGTATCCGAAATGAACATTGTGGGCTCTAGTGATCTATCTGAAGTTTCAGACAGAAACATAGACGTTGTTGGCAGAAAAGGACCTCATGGCCAACCTAGTCTTCCTTAAAGTCCCTACCTACTGTGCTACTGTAGAACCTATTTGATCTCTGGCCTTAACCCCCTAGCCCTTTTAGTAAGGTCCCCCTGTATCTATCCCATTCATGTTTGAATCCTGCCACTGTTTCAGTACCCACTACCTCAACTGGGAGGCTGTTCCAGATGTCCACCACCCTTTCCGTGAAGAGTATTTCCTCATATCCCCTCTAAGTCTCCTTCCTTCCAGCTTCATATCATGCTTTGTCCTTGAGCATCTCTTTCTGTGCAAAATGCCACCCTCCTGTACCTTATTAATACCTTTAAGGTATTTGAATGTTTCTATCATGTCTCTTCTTTCCCTCCTTTCCTCTAGAGAGTACATATTTAATTCTTTGAGACTTATCAGATGAAAAAGAACAGTTGCAGAAACGTCTATGGGAGGAGGAGGTGAAGTTAAAGAGAACCATGAAGGAGAGAAAGCAACATCTGCTCTCTTTGGTTGCAGAGGAAGAAGATATCTGAATGAAAAAGACCACCTTTGTCTTGCTGAGTTCCAGGAAGGAAGTGAGAAACTGCTTGTCAGTGTGCATCAGGTAGTATCAGCCTCTCCAGCAGCAGCTGACACATCAAAGATGCCAACTGTCAGTTTGATTCTCAGGATGGGACAGCCTGCAAATCCTGGACTAAAAGATTATGAAACTGTCTGTGCAGCCCTGCATGGGAATGATACTGGGGTTGGAGCCAAAAGTCTTTCTCAGGCTCAGAGTGTTATGTCAATCATGACTGTCTCCACAGATCTGCCTTCAGTTTCACACTGGGACCAGAGCAACAAAGCCAACCTGTGTAGTGTGCAGCATGATGGTGCATGGCATGGGTTGCCCCAGATGTAGTAGTGCAGCCGCCAGGCTCTAGTTCCTGATGGTGAGAAACAAAACTACATTGGGAGGCAGAGTGTCCAGTGCATCTGGGAGAGTCAGACCAAGCAGGTGGCTTGGGCTGCCATGTGGACACTCTGCGCAAAAGTCTGCTCAGTTACTACAGAAGGAACTGCCTTCAGAGTGGACTATTGAATCAGCACTTGAAGCACCTGGCTGGATTCAGGTTCCTGACTGGGTTTCTTGGTTGCTGGTGGATACGGGTCATTTTTTCCAGAAAGAGATGGGGAGGAGTATCTGGGTGATAAAAGAAGGGGGCTGCAGGGACTCTGCACTGTGACACACCTTGGGCCAGGGTGGATGGTGGATCTGAATGTAAGGGTGAGGCTTGTGTTCCTCATAATTGCCCTGTATTTATTGAGACTGCACATGGGGAACAGGTCCAGGATACAATACAGAGTGATCCATCTGTGCATTTGTTCTGTCAGGATGATACCCCCCCACAGACACCTATACCTCTAATCATGCTGAGTATGGAGCACATGATTTGCTGTAAGGCTCAGATGATGGAGATACTGAATTATCAGACATGGAGCAGAGCTCCCAGTTGGAGAAGCCCCAGCCCCAAACTCACAGACAATTCAGAATGGTTGACTTGTTTGTGGCACAGGGCGTACATGTGCAACAGCAGAACATTGTCCGATGAGATACGGGGTGGCCTAGAACTTCCCCATGACTGCATCTTTATTATCACAAATTTACTGAAAGACTCAATGTTTTGTTTTTGCTGTAGAACTTTATGCTGTTATACATGTGTCAGGACAAACAACTTATGACATCAGTTTTCAGGCTTTAAAATCTCAAAAGAGGTTTTGGCTAAAGTATAAGTTACAGAATACTGCCTTGTGGGCTCCTTAAGTCCATCCCCCTGTCCAAATCTGCAATTAAAACCATAATGATCTTGCTTAGAAACAAAGGGGCACGTGCCCTATTCTGTACTGGCTGAAACAGTGCTGTGAAGTGTTACTACAACCATACCGGTTTGGACAGGGGGGTGGAAAATTAAGGTCAAGTTGCATCACACCAATACTGAGACATGTCACCTTCCCGGTAGTGTCTTTTAGGCAAAGATAGGGGCACGTATTTCTACTAGGGGAAACCTCGCAGATGTCATTAAGTATGGGGCTAGAAACTGCCCAAGTATGGCATGTGATGTAGACTGGTGCAATCTTTGCTTCGAATATGGACACATTAGCTTGAAGTGTCAGAACCCGTTTAAATGTAATCTGTGTGAGGAGTAGGGGCACTCACTCATACAGGCAACACCCCTGGGCCTCACACAACAGGTTAGATGGTTTGGATCAAGAATCTCGGATAACGAAAGGCCAGGCTCAGGGGTCTGCTAGAGTTTCTGCTCAAAGGTTTTTCAGGGCAACACAGTCCACCTCCTTGATTAATCAGCATACTGAAGATCCCCCCATATCTCAAGTGGCATAGAAAGGGCAGGATGATGATCCCCCAGCCCAGGAAATAGCAGTTAAGTAAGAACTTACTGTAACAGTAGATCTTTGAGAGAGGTTCCTGCAGTAGGCCTTCACAAGTAGGGCTGTGCCCCTGCCGTCAGGTCCGCATGGCAACATTGTAGCTAGCAATCATCAGCGGGGACTGTCCCCAGCATCAGGTGATGGACATCAGTGTGACTATAAATAGGGGCAGTCCCCTGCCCGCCTTTCAGTTCTTCCGCTGGAGACCTCTAAAGAGGAAGCAGAAAAAAGGAGTGGAAACTCCTGGGACCCTGAGCCCTGGATAAAACAAAGTCCTGGGAAGGGAATAAAGAGGAAAAAACACAGGAGCTGGGGGAAGGTGGGTGGAAAATCTAGACCTACTGCAGGAACCTCTCTCGAAGATCTACTGTTACAGTAAGTTTTTACATAACTGCTATATCTTACTTCGAGAGAGTTCCTGCAGTAAGTCTTCAGAAGTAGGACTGAATGCCAAGCAGTCAGCTAAAAAGGAGGAGTCAGAGACGAGGTTCCGGAAGGAGGAAAATGTCTGCCAACTATAGGTCACACACGACAGAAGTCCTTGCAGGACTGCTAGACCGAAGCCAGCCCTGCACCTAGAAGCAATGTCCAGACTGTACTGTTTCATGAAAGTGTGGACGGAGGACCAAGTGACCGCTGCACATATGTCCGCAGTGGACACATTCCTGAAAAAGGCAGTGGAAGTAGTCACTCCCCTAGTTGAGTGGCCCTTAACTGTCCCCTGAAGGGGCATACTTCTGGTAAATGCAATGTATACGTCAGTGTCAGTAGCTCAGCAGGTAGCACACTCGCCTCTGAGGCTGGGAGATTAGAAGGCTGTGGGTTCTATCCTCACACCAGGCACTTGGGTTTATATCCCAATACTGACACTGTAGTGCAGCATGAGGGGGGTGCTGCATTCCTGAGGTGCCGTCTTTTGGATGAGACGTTAAACCGAGGTCCCATCTGCCTGTTCTGGTGGTAGATCAGGTGGATGTTAAAAATCCCATGGCACTTCTCGAAAAGAGTAGGGGAAGTTTCCCCGGTGTCCTGGCCAAATTTCCCTCATTCACTAAAAAAAAATACCACCAACAGCTTAATCTGGTTCAAGGGCAGTTGGCATTCATCTGTATCCTCCTCCCCCGGGTCGTGCCTGAAAATAAGCAGAATCTGCCTAGTGCACTTACCTGGTCAATAAAAATAAATAAATACTATTTGCCAGCCACCTAGATAGAGTCTATTTTGAAATAGCCTTGCCCTGGCACTTGGGAGCAAAGGCTACAAAAAGTTGGTTCGACTTGCAAACCTCCTTAGTCCTTGAGACATAATATCTCAAAATCCTGTGCATATCAAGGGTATGCAGGAGATATCCCCCCCATTCGAGTGTTCTGGGTAAAATACAGACAGTTCAACATTCTGGTTTAGAGTGAGTTCCGAAACCACCTTCGGAAGAAAAGAGGGATTAGTCCTCAGAGCCACTTAGTCTCTGTGGAAAATCAAGTAAGGCTCTCTACAAACTAGGGCCTGAAGCTCTGAAACTCTTCGAGCTGAAGTGATAGCAACTAAAAAGACCATTTTTCACGCCAGGAAACGCACATCACTACTTGTTGCCAGCTCAAAAGGGGGCAAAGTAAGCTTTTCTAAAATAAAGATTCCAAGGGGAACAGGATTCCGGACCGGAGGTTTGAGGTGAAGGATCCCCTTCAAAAAGGTTTTGGAAATCTCTAGCTGAGCCAGGGTTTTTCCCTCCACCGGAAGGTCGTAGGCCAAAACTGCAGAGAGATGAACCTTCAGAGAGGAGTAACTGAGGCCCAACTCTGATAGGTGCAAGAGGTAGTCTAGGTACAGGAACACATAAATGCCCTTGCGACATACTGCTGCTGCTACCACCACTAGGCACCTGGTGAAAACCCAAGGTGCCAAAGAGAGGATGAAGGGAAGGACTCTGAATTGAATATGCTCCTCCTGGAAGGAGAATCTCAGGAAGTGGCGGTGGACCGGAAAAATGGGGATATGTAGGTAGGCATCCTGCATACCCAGGGAACACAGCCAATTGTTTGGTTTGGTGGGAGCAGGGGCAAGAATCCCTGGAGTGTCAACATGCAAAACCTCTTGCATTCCACGAAGAGGTTGAGCATGCCGAGATCTAAAATTGGTCTGAGATCTACCATCTTTTTTGGTACTAGAAAGAAGTGGGACTAGAATCCCTTCCCCATCTGCTCTGGTGGAACCCACTGTATGGCTGATTTTTGCAGTAGAGCTTGGAATTCCTGCAGGACCAAATTTTGTTGGCCTGACAGGTAATGAGACCTGCCCGGATTGGTGGGTGGTCTCTCCAGAAACTCTATAGAGTGACCGCTTGCGATTAGCTGTAGGACTCCTGCATCTGCAGTTATGGCTTTCCACCCCTCCAGGTGGAGGCCGAATCTTCCCCCCACTGGTTTCTCTGCATCTTGTGTTTAGACCCCACACAGAGGATGCAGCGGGAGTGGTCGTCCTCATGCGGGATCTGCGCACAGCACTTGGAGCACTTTTTCTTGGGCCGACGAGACGACATGCAATGTTGTTGAAGATGGAAAAATACGAACGCAACTACATGAAAAAATGGCAGGTGACTGAAGCTGTTTCACTGCGACGTCTGACTATTCGGGTCGATGGCAGAAAAGAACTAGAGGGCGGGTGAGGCACTGTTCCTGTTTATAGTCATGCTGACATCCGTCACCTGACGCCAGGGGTTGTCCCTGCTGAGGACCGTTAGCTACAATTTTGCTGCAGCGGCTCTGATGCTGTAGTTGCAGTCCATGAAGACCTACTGCAGGAACCCTCTCGAAGTAAGATCCTCTGATATGGAAGGAGGTTCCTGTGGAGGAAAACCTGGTAAAGGCTGCAGAGTCTAGTGCTACAGCTCTGAGGGAAGCTGACATGGTGGGTAGAAACCGAGGGCTCTCCACCATAGCCAGACACTCAACCTGATATGCCCCCAATTTCAAAGAGCTGGAAATGGAAGTTATGTCTTGGAAATAGGGTAATAAAAAGAAGAGAGTTTTTAAAGCTAGTCACCCATGTAGAGAATAGGTTTTCTGCCCTGTCCTCTGCCAAACAATGGGGGCCACAAAGGAAGAAGGTGATTTGGAGGCATCCTCGCTCACCTCTTGTCAGAGATCAGTCCTCCGGCCCTCCCACCCTGATCATCTTTCCTGTAAAAGTTGTAATATTCCCTGCTGTCTAGTGGAACACACCCCTCCCTACACTCCCAATTCCTGTCCCTGTAAGAACTGTGGTAGTCTCTGGTGTCTAGTGGCCCCCCACACTCTGAACACATCCCTGTAAGAAATGCAGTAGACCCTGGTGTCTAGTAGCATACCGATCTCTGTTCCCATACAGTATGTAGTAGTCCTTGGTATCTAGCGGCAGCCCCACACTCCCGATTGCTTGCTGCCATCTAAGAAGAGAAGTCCCTGGTGTCCAGTGGCATGCCCCACCCTCGAATCACCCGGTCTCATAAGTGTGTCCTTGGTATCCACTGGTACCACCCACCTGCCAAGAACCCATCCTGGCAGCTCCTAGCACCCCCACAGCCACCTGCATCATGCACAACTACCCTGCCAACTGTACCGCACTAGCCGGTGTGCATGGATCTGATATGGCGACCCTTCCTTTCACCACCTCTGTTGGCTGCCATATGGATTGACAGGTAGCATGTGACGTGTACAGTGAAGGGAGCGTGTGCTCTCTTCACAGTACATGGGACACGTGATCCATGTCAGTCCATAAGATGGCTGGCTGAGGTGGTGAGAGGAAGGCTGTGCTGGTCACCTAATTGGATCCGCACAGCACCTGTCAGTGTGGTATTTGGGGGGGGATGGTTGCTTTGCATGGTGCATGTGGTGGGGGGGTGATAGAGGCTACCTGGACATACCACTTGATGCCAGGGACAGCTACTCATGTACAGGGCCACATGACTGAGGGGTGGGGTGCCACTGGATACCAGGGACTTCTCTTCTTAGATGGCAGTGAGTGATCGAAGGGTAGGGGACGCCACAAGACACCAGGGACTACTACCTAAGAGGGTGGCGATCAGAGGGTGGGGTGCCACTGGACACCAGGGCATGCTTTGATGAAATGGGCTGGGGGGGATATGGCGGTTGCAGTACCTTTGCCTGCCACCAGGGCCTTGCGCCCCATTAAGTTGGGGTTTACAAAGTCGGCAACTTGCTCCTCTTTGGGTGGCAGCTACTGCTTGTGCAAACCTCTGAATATGCCGCTGTGCCCATAAACAGGGGACAACCCAGTCATTTGCATGGGTGCAGTGGTAACTTAGCACTTGGGTGATAACAGCTTTTGCCTGTGTTGGGGGGGTGTCTCAGAATATAGACCCCACCCAAAAATCAGGTGCAAAACCCAGTCAGCGCAGGCAAACACCCCTGAATGCCCAGGATGTTTTGAATACCTAGCCTATGCTGTCTTGTCCTGCCCTTCTATAAATATGTTCAAGCACTCGCTTAAATCCCACCTTTCCTCCTCCCAGCTCTGGACCTGTTCCTGAGTCCTCCCACCCCTAGCCTCTGGGGGCTAGCCTCTAGTCCACTCCCGTCCTTTCCGATTCTCTCTCTCTCTCATGGGCTACTCTTGCTCCCCTCCATGTTCTGCACAATCTCCACTACCCTCTCTCATGGGCTACTCATGCTCCCCTCTCAGGTTCTGGACAATCTTTGCTGTGCTCATGTGCTTCACAGGCCTTGTTATTTATTCACGCTAAATTCAATGGTATCTACTACTGCTGTACCTGTATACTCTGCAACATTTGTATCTGCTGCATATGTACCTTGTATATATCTTTTTCATCGCTGTTATGCTTTTTTGCGCTAAGTGATTTGTAACAGTTTATGTTCTATTTTATTTTCATTGTATGAACTGTTGCAGAAGTGTTTTGTACACTTACATTATGCTGTCATTATTGTATTTCTGTATCTCCCTTTGTACCCTCCCCTGGGTCGTCCCTGAAAAAGGGACATTCTGTCTCAGTGGGCTCACCCAGTTATCAAAATTCAAATAAACAAATAATTCAGGTGTTACATCCCAGCATATCTAACCAGTAATCATGAGGTCCTTTAGGAAGTGTTACCAGTGATGCCCTTGTTCATTTTCACAGGATGATATTGGGCAATTCCCCATTGCCCAAAGCAACCATGTATTCCAAAAATTATTAAACCATTCCGAGTTTCAAATTCTGACTTGCTGTCAATTTCTCCATCTGGTGTAACTCCTGCACTGTCTCTTCCCACTCTTTTACCGTGGGTGGAGTCTGCTGCAGCTACTTCCTTGATACAGTTTTTTTGGCTGCTGTAAGCAACAGGCTCACCAGGTATTCCTCTGTGACTTTAAATGTCAAGAATATCAAGACAGATAGGAAAATATTAACAATGGTTTCCTTATTAGAGCCACTGCCATGGAACATAATCTTTCTACAGGATACCTGCCTTAAAACCTTGTTTGAAGTATCGGCTATGAAAACATTGTGGACAAAGGGACCCTCTTTTTGGTCCCAGGGCACAGACTAGTGTGATGGAGTGGCTATACTATTTAAGGATGCTGCCGTAAAGGTCAATAAGTTGGCGGAGATAGAGAATGGGAGGGCCCTCTCAGATGTGGAGCATGAACGCAGGGTCATTTGCCTCATTAATGTTTATGCTCTGCAGACTAAGTCTGCTAGGGTGCCTCTGTTCCACGGTATCAGGCCTCACATTTACACAAGGCGACTGGTAACACCTGATGAGGACGGTAGCTGTGGCTGGTCCTTGTGGGATAGAGGAGGTAATGCTCAGAAATTGTATTGTGACTTGGCTGCCTTGCAAGACATGGTTGCAACTCTAGGCTTATTAAACAGCTATGCTGAATTTTCAGGGTCAACAGCACCTACCTTTAATAAAGGGTCTACTTTCTGTTTGTCTCTGCTGCTCTCAAAGTAAACTCAGCAAGGACTATTGCATTAGAGACTTCGGGCCACCTAGCTGCGGTGTGTCACTGCCACACAGGGCCTAAGCCCTCTGCTGGGACTAAACCATAGAGGTTGAATACCACTGTGATTGGGAGGGTCAATATATGGAGAGAAGTACTGGCTGCTAGATGCTGTTATTGAGACTTATGACATAGCAGTGGTGGAAAGACTCAAATTCTGATTTTTAAGCATTTTTTTCCTAACATAAGGGAAATATGACAGCGTGAATACATATCAGAAATATTTAGGCCGCTGGTTATGATTGCATATCTTGTATGCATGAGGATAGTTTAGCTCTATCCGAGCAAATAAATCTCCTGAAGGAGGAGATGGAAGTCTTTCAGTATGAGAGAGCTAGAGCTTTGGAGATAGAACTAAAGTGTGGGACCCAGGACCATTCTCAGCATCTCAATACATTTTTAGGCTACAAGAATAGCGTGGCTCACAGAAACTTGACTAGCCTCCATTGTCCAGGGAGTAATCAGGTGGTGACATTGGAAAGAGGCATACTAGAAACTGTTTCCAAACATGTTAGGAACACATTCCTCTCTCCTGTGGACACAGAGTGGGATGACTCTACTGTGGCTCACTTCAATGTTTCATCGTAGATGAGCAAACCTAATGCAGCCCATTACTGCAGAACAAAGTAATCACACAATTAGGCAATAAAACAGCTACAGGGAGTGACGGGCTCCCTGCTGAGTAAAATGTTTACTTCTGTTCTGAGTCCTACCCTACAAGCTGTTGTAAATTATATTCTGGAATCAGGCAATGTGCCCTCTACCATGAGTATGGCCCTTCTAATGTACCTCTTTAAGTCAGTGGAGAGGGAAGATATCAATAACTGGAGGCTCCTGAGTCTTCAGAATATGAAGCAGAAGATCATGGCTAAGATCCTAGCTAACAGGTTGGCCCAAGTCACCCGACGAGTCCTTGCCGATTCCAAGACTTGTGCAATCAAACAGTGAAACATACATGATAACCTGACTATATTACAAGAACTGGTGGAGAGGGGTGACAAAAGTCTGCTAAATGGGTTTTTGCTTATGGTAGATAAAGAAAAGGCCTTTGATTGAGTGCCCCGTGCCCTTTTAATGAAAGTGCTAGGTCTGTATAGTATTCCTAAATTGTTTATAGAGTGGATTCCAATGCTGTACAAGTGGATGGTACTGTTCCCCTTTGTAACTTGGCCCAAGGTCTACCAATAACAGTGTGCAGGAGAATTACACTGGGCTGTCCCATGAGCCCATTGCTATATATTTTTTTCACTAGACCCCTTAAACATGATGATACAACTGAACCCAAAGATATGGGGTATTCATGTAACTGGATATTCTTGAAATCAAGTCATTGGCTTATGCCGACAACCTATGTATTATTCTTCAGGATACTGATTCTGGACCTCATGTGCAGCAGACTTTAGCTGTATTTTCTAAGATAGCAGGTACCAGATTTAATTATGCAGAATGCTTTGGTATACCCCTTGGAAATATGGTGTTAGGTGATGACCAAACCTTTGTGGCAGGCATTCAGGTTAAGAAGGACCCTCAATCTGGGCCAGGGAACTTAATCCTGCAGAAATGGACTTGGTGTATTAATAAAGCTGAAAGCAGCTTGACGTTCTGAAGGAACAAGGCTCTGTCGAAATGGAAGAAAAAATTACTCACCTTAGTAATGTTTTCTCTTCTAATGGAGTCTTGCTATATTATGACAATTGCAGTATGACTGCAGGTTAGAACTGCTCCGGAGGTGAAACAGTTAACTTCCATGCAAGGCATGGAATCTTGAGCGAGAGCTCAGTTAAGGAAGCTCTGTCTGCTTGCTTTCAAACCAAAACCGTCAGATCTTTACGAGCTAAAAACTCACTAATGTTCTGTGTGGAAGCTGTAACCCTACACTAGCCAACTGGCTACTACCCCAACAAACACACTTGTTGGTCTCAAGAAGACTCAAGTCAGGAGACCCAAGAATGAAATAAAACACACTCACCCCTAAGGAGGGTGAATCAAAACAACAAAGTGGCAAGAAAACAGTGCCAACACTGATGCCCACCACAGTGCAAACACGAGGTTCTGAGGAGGGCAGGCAAGGAGGAGGTCATAATATAGCAAGACTCCATTAGAAGAAACAACATTACTAAGGTGAGTAATTTTTTCTTCAAACAACATGAAGTCTTGCTATATTATGACAACTGCAGACTACACAGCAGTACCCCCATGGAGGAGGGACAGAACCAACTTAGGGAATAGGCTCTGAAGGACAGCTGTGCCAAACCGAGCATCACTCCCAGCTTGAATGTCCAAGGAATAATGCTTGCTAAAAGTGTGTACCGTTTTCCAGGTAGCTGCTTGACATATCTCTAGAATAGGGATGTCCCTGGCAGCAGCCAGAGAAGCAGCTGTACCTCTGGTAGAGTGAGCCCTCAGGCCTGAGGGGGGCGGGGGTCTTACCCAACTTTTCATAACAGAATTGGATACAAGAGACAATCCACATGGCGATGGATCTTTTAGTGGCAGCTTTCCCTTTCCCAACCTCACCATAAGTGAGGAACAGTTGGAGAGAGTCAAACCTGTGACCCTTGGTACGCTCTATGTAGTAGCTAAGGGCCCTCTTTACATCTAAGCTGTGCAGCCTTCTCTCACCAGAGGAAGAATGATCAGTGAAGTAAACAGGAAGAGAAATAGATTGATTAAGGTGGAAATCCGAAACCACTTTAGGTAGGAACTTCCTATTAGTCCGAAGGACTACCTTATCTCTGTGAAAGGAGATAAAGTCTGGCTCCACTGACAATGCTTGTAATTCACTTATGCGTCTGGCAGAGGTGATAGCTACCAGAAACACAGTTTTCCAAGTCAGGACTTGAGCTCAGCTGAAGACAAGGGCTCAAAAGGAGGTTGCATGAGTTGAGCAATGCAAACACTGAGGTCCCAGGCAGGGGCACGGGCCCTGAATGGAGGGTTAGTGTGAAGCAAACCCTTAAAAAAACCTGGTAAATACAGGGTGAGATGAAAGAGGAGAGGGTTTACCTGCTGAAAGAAAAACAGAGACAGCTGCCAAATGTACCTTCAGGGTAGCTGGTCTCAGCCCTAAAGTGTTTAGATGGACCATATAATCTAGGACTGTGGGCAAATCAGCTGTGTCTGGGGAAATATTCTCTTCCGAGCACCATATGGAAAATCTTTTCCATTTGGAGTTATAAGTAGCCCTGGTAGAAGGCTTCCTAGAAGCCTTGAGTATATCCATTGCACCTTTAGAGAGGTGTAGGCCAGCAAACTCTAGTTCTTCAAGAACCGGGCCTTGAGATTGAGAGACTTGAGATTCGGGTACCAAACCCTTCCCTGGGCACATGTTAACAGATTGTGGTTCTTGGGAAGGCACAGGGGAGGATGGACTGCTAAGGACAGGAGGAGAGGATACCAGGGTTGCCTGGCCCAATCCGGGGCAATCAGAATGACCCTGCAGGATTGGGCTCTGATTTTGACTAGCACTTTGAACAGGAGAGGGAAAGGAGGGAAGGCATAGAGAAACTTCCCTTCCCAGCTGAGGGCTAAGGCGCCAGAGGACTGAGCCAAGACTGGGGCCTGCAACAAAAGAGAAGAAGCTGATGATTGTCTGAGCTGCAATGAGATCTATTTATGGAGTGCCCCATTTGGCAAATACCACCCCAGAACCAGGGGATCCAGGACCACCTGTGATGGCCCTGAGAGATCCTCTGAGAGCATCTGCCAGGACATTGTCTTTGCCTGCGAGATGAACTGCCAAAGGGAGGTGTTCAGGAGTACGCCAGAGACCACAACTTCATGGTTTCGTGCACAAGGTCGAGACCGAGTGCCCCTGCTTGTTGATGTACCAGATTGTAGTGGTGTTGTCTGTTCTGACCTGCACGGCCTTGTTCTGAACAGATTCTGAGAAAGCTTGAAGTGCTAGAGAAAACTGCTTTGAGCTCCAGCAGGTTGATGTGGAGTAGAGATCTCTGGGGACCACAGTCCCTGGTAGTGAGGTCGCCCATGGGCCCCCACCCCAAGAGGGATGCATCTGTAGTAAGGATTAATGAGTGAGGCTGAGTGACAAAGGAACCTTAGTCTCAGATTGCTCTGATCCTGCCACCACTGAAGGGCTTGGATCAGGGTTCGAGTAACTGGGATCAGTTTGGTAGAGGATCCTTTCTTTGTGACCAAAAGGCCCTCAAATGGAACTGAACGTCTTTCATTTGAAACCTTGCTCCTTGCACTACTGCTGTGGAAGCAGCCATGTGCCCTAGGAGCTGCAGAAAATGCCTTGCTGGTCGAGAGACCTGCAGGGTGAATGAAGAGGCCAGGGAGACAAGGGCATTTGCCCTGTCTAGAGGGAGGAAGGCCCTGGCTTCCCGGGTGTTCAGCTCCGCGCCTATGAAGGTTAGGAGCTGGACAGGCTCCAGTACTGACTTTGAGAGATTCAGAAGGAAACCTAGTGACGTAAGCAGTTGCTGGGTTATCTGAAGATGTAGGTTGACCTGATCTGGGGATTGTCCTACAATGAGCCAATCGTCCAAATAAGGAAAGATGGAAATCTTTTGCCTTCTTAGGCAAGCAACTGCTACTGCCAGGCACTTGGTAAATACCCTTGAGCCAAGTAAGTCCAAGGGCATTGCCCTGAACTGGTAATGGCCTGAGGGCAGCTGGAACCTGAGGTACTTTTGTGGGAGCTTTGATGAGAATATGAAAGTAGGCATCCTTGAGGTCCAGGGATGCTAGCCAGTCCCTGGCCTTAGGGAAGGTAAAATGATTGCCAGAGTCACCATTTTGAACTTTGGTTTTAAAAGGTGCTTGTTTAGGTATCTGAGATCCAGGATGGGCTGCCATTCTCCTGTCTTTTGGGGTAAGGAAGTACCTGGAGTACAACCCCTGCCCTGGTGTAGGGGTGGAACCCTTTCCACGGCTCTGAGGCGAGAAGGGTGGAGACCTCTGACTCTAAAGCGAGTGCCTCCGATGGAGATGCAGGAGGAAAAGATCTCAGCCTCAGCTTGGAAATTTTTTGAAGCGAGGACCAGTCCCTGCTTTACTACTTCCAGGACCCACTTGTCTGATGCGAGACTTCCAGTCCTGGACAAAGTAAGCCAGCCTGCCCCTCACGGTAGAGGGAGAGCGGCCCTGGCTACCCCATCAGGGTGCCTGCTTGGCAGGGGCTTTGGGCTGAGGAGTGGAAGCAGGCCTGCTTGAACCCCTCCTGCACCTTCCCCTAAAGAATCCCCTCTGGGTATAGGTGGAAGAGGAGGCTTAAGCCTGATAAAAAGGCCTATGAAAAGGCCTGCCTCTGCCCCTGGGGGCTGCTTCTGAGGAGTGGCCTGCCTTTCCTTGGCCTATGCACTCGATGAGGTGGTCCTGTATTCATCCATTTTCTTCATATAATTCTCTGTTTGCTCCCCAAACAGAGAATTGCCAATCACAGGAAAATCAATGGCTTTTGACTGGGTATCCTGAGACAATGTGGTGCATCTGAGCTAGGCCATTCTGCGAAGAGCCACAGAAGTAGCCATAACTCTGGAAGATACATCATTAGAGTCCACTGCAGCATGAAATTGCATTTTTGATGCCTCGATACCATCTAAAGCTACCTGTTCCAGATCCCTGGCAAACTTGTCAGGGAGTTGTTTGACTAGAGCCAGAACAGTACTGTATCTGGCAGCATAAGCCATGTAATTTGCTTGTCTGAGCCCCAAGGATGCTGCCATGTACTGTTTCTTAGCCATAGCATCAATCTTCCTGGAGTCCTTTTCAGGAGGATGTGAAGCTAGGGGGATATTTGCCTTGTCACAAGCTGCAGCCTGCACGACACCCACATGGCTGCATTGCTGTGTGAGAAATTCTATGTCAGAACCTGATAAGGTATACCTTCTGTCCATCCTTTTATCCACAGGAGGTATAGAATGAGGAGTTTTTAAAACTTTTACTGTCTGTTTCCTGAAAGATTTATGAAGGGGAATAGACAGTCTCTTAGATTCTGGAATATCCATCATTTCCACATAATCAGGCTCTTCCTGATCATCCACAGCTTCCTCAACAGGAAGCTGAAGGGTTTCAGCAACCTTCTTGTAAAAAATAAAATGAGCAGAGGACTCAGAAAGCCTTTGGGGGGGGAACCCCTAAAGGTCTGTCTGGAGAGGTATCCGGCTCAATAGGAGCGTCCAGATGTTCCAGGCCATAATTACTCTCTTCATACTCCCCCATGGTTCATAAAATTCCTCAAAATCATAATCCTGAACCGATGGGACATGATGAATCGAACATCTCCCAGATGGGGACGGTTCAGGAACTGGGGAAAGAGACTGGACAATTTGGATTGCTTTGGCTCTCTCTTCAGCTGTTGGGGAAAGGACTTTTTCCACAGCAGCTGACTTTCTAGTCCTTTTTGCAGGAACTGGCTCCTCTGAGCCAGCTCTTCGTTTGCCCGAGGAAGTATGGCCCTGGTCAGAGGGCACTCCCTCAGGTTCGGTTGGCACCGAACCAGGCTGGCCATCCGGGTCAGCTGACTTTTTGGCCTCTCTTTCCCTGAGCCTACCAACTCTCTTTTCTACGGTGACAGCAGGGAAATTCTTGCAAATCTGGCAGTCTGAATCGAGGTGGTCAAACCCCAGGCAATAAACACAGGAGGTATGAAGGTCAGCCTTGGCAAAGGCTTCCCCACAAACCTCACAGTGCTGAAACCCAGTGGGCCCGTTTTTTCTTTTGGGTTTCTCAGACATTATGCCAGCCTAACCAAAAACTTGCCCGTTTATGGCAATCCGCCAAGCAAGACTCTCCTATCGGTTCCCAACCGTGTCACGAGTCTGGAAAACCGTAAGGAAATCCATTTTTAGAACCGATAGGAACCGGAACCGACTCTAAAAAGGACTAGCAATTTAAAAATGCAACCTAATCGGTTCAAACCGAACCGATAAATGTTTTACAAGTTCCACACAGAATTCGTATTTAAAACCTATCTATTACTTATGTTACCACAGACAGAGCTTGAACCGAACGGTTGCGGTTAAATAAAGACAAATTTTAAACTTTAAAACTGTTTTAAACTGCGAAATGAACCGAGCAAAAGGAGAAAATCTCCGGAGCGACTGTTCAGTGAGGCGGAGTAAAGAATCTGACGGTTTTGGTTTGAAAGCAAGCAGACACAGCTTCCTTAACCGAGCTCGCGCTCAAGATTCCATGCCTTGCATGGAAGTTAACTATTTCACCTCCGGAGCAGTTCTAACCTGCGGTCATACTGCAATTGTCATAATATAGCAAGACTTCATGTTGTTTGAAAAGGGTTTTCTCGATTCGTACTCTTCTGTTGCCCTGTTTGTTATATGTATGTGAGTACAGTCTTTCCGCACCCTGCAGAGATGGAGGCTAGGGTATGTAGCCTATTCTTTCAGGGTCCTTGGGGGAGTAGGCTGAACCCTATTCAATGGGAGATCACTTCTAATAACATGGGGGGTTGAATATGGTGAACCCCATACCCTTTTCTATGTCACTGTTTTTTGTACATAATCACTTGAATCCTGAAAGGCATAGGAAAATGCTGGGTCCCGTAAGTGTTAGACTGGATATTACCTTGGTATAGTGAATGGCAGGAAGGTAAATAGGTGAGCCATTTCAAGGCTCAAGTATATGTAATTTCCCAGCATGCGTTTTCACTTGTCCTGAAGCTAAAAGCTTGAAGAATACGACCAGAAAATATTGCCACATTGGCTAGGAAGTAGATTTATTGTTTTATTACTACTTGCTTCTCAGACTTTATCACTGAAACTGTGTCCTATTGGAGAAAGAGTCCAAGACAGTCAACTGCAGAACAAAAGGTTCCCATGTCAGACGTGGGATATCACATGGCTGGCATCCATGGGAGAACTGCAGTTAAAGATTCTCTAAAATACAAGAAGTTAGATGAAAGACACTGCCCAAGAGATGGCTGTGGATTTACCCCTGAAACGCAATACAATTTTTAAATTGATTGATTGTCAAGTCCTTCTGGATTTCGCTCAGCTGGACTTGGCAAGAACCTCTTTTTAGTACTGCGGACTACCACATTGTGATCCTATGCCTCAATGGCAGGGGATGATGAAAATATAATAAATCCACTCGGCACCTGTTTTGCCTGCTGCAGGAACTACCTACGACAGGCAAGATGTGCTCTGCTGATCCAACAACAGTACTGAGATCCTAAAGCAGTGACAGAAACAGTACACAGATCAGTATTAAAAGTTTATAGTTCTAAGACAAAGAACTTTGCGCCCCCGCCCCCCCCGGTTTCCTGAAATAATTGTGAAAAATCTGTTTCTAGTAGTAAAATGTATAAGGGGGCCCATGTCAAGTGAGGGAATTTTGACAGCCAATAGCAGACTATAGTATAGTTGTTTCTTTTTGCCTTTTTTTGTTAAAGAAGTCCACCCAGAATGTGTAAAAACATATGTTGTGTTTTGATATGTATGTTATGTCCTAGTGTGTCCTTCCCTCTGTCTGCTATTAGGAGTTTTTCCTAAATTAGCCTGCTAGCTGTATGGTAGTTTTATGACCCCTGGGGATCTCCATCACAAACAGGTTTATTGGCTTTCTTTCTCCTATGATGCACCCTGGCTCATGTGACAGTGATATAGCTATGCCCTTAGATTTAGCAGGGTCTGTCACAGCTCAGCCACAAAGATAATACTTCTTTCAGAGAAGTCACACTGCTAGATTTTGGGTGAGTGTAATCATTATTTTTTGATATTGGTACCATGTCCTGCTATGTTACAACCTATAAGGCGATGTTCAATTTTTGCTACTTAGTACTGGTGCAAAAACTGAAAGTGACTGAGAGGAATAGAGTAAACAGTGGCATGATTCAAACACACACACACACAGCAGAACATAGCAGGACAAGGTACTAATATCCAAAAATAATGATGATTACACTCACCCAAAATCTAGCAGTGTGTCTTCTCTGGAGTAAGTATTTTTTCTGTGGCTGAGCTGTGACAGACCCTGTAACAAGACACTGGCTTCCTGCAGGGGCGATTAGAGATCACACCAAAGGGCACTCTGGGGAGACTGTCTGGGAGAAGAGACCATAAAAGAAACCAGAATGGCAACCTCCAAGGGCAATAAAACAGGGAAAGTTAGAAAAAACAATTCTCACAGAGGAAAAGAAAACACTGGGAACTGGTTACAACACAGAAAAAAAAGACTACCACATATCTTTTTCTGATTTTAACATGGCGTTTTCCTTTAATGGCTGCATGTAGTAATGCTGTTCTTTCTTTTGATTTATGGGGATTTGTGGGGGAAATGTTTCTGTGTTCTGTTTTATTTGCTTTGAACAAATATGCTGCATTATAGGTAGGATTCCTTTGTTTTTAAATAATATTCCACTACTCTTTTCGAGAAGTATGATGGGATGTTTAACATCCACATTAACAACCACCAGAACAGGCAGAGAGGACCTCAGTTTAATGTCTCATCCAAAAGATGACACCTCAGGAGTGCAGCATCCCCTTCATGCTACACTACAGTGTCACTATTTGGATTTATCCCAAGTTCGTAGTGTGAGGCTAGAAACTATAACCTTCTGATCTTCTAGCCTCAGAGGCAAGTGTGCAACTTGCTAAGCCACTGAGACAGTAAAAACCTTTGTTTAAAAAAATGAAATTTGAATTTAAAATCAAAATGTTTTACTTTGCAGAATTTAAAAGAATCCCTTTTGTGGCACATGGACTTTACCAACTGTATGTAGAACTTCACAATTTTAGAACTATGTGCAAACAGACACCCTCTTATGGTTACATAATATAAGCAATAAGACACAATAGGGATGTTGGTTATGCTGGTTCTACCACACGCCCGGGGTGAAGTAAGGGATGAGGCCACAGGCTGAGTGTCTTCTGTCCCTGGAAGTGTGGAGAAAGCAGCACAACCAATGTCCCAAAGTGTCTTATTGTGCTAAGCAAAATGGGGCTAAAGGCAACTTTTAAAACACAAACACTAAAAGTTTTAAAAGCCACCAAAAAATACTATACAAAATTGCTAAAAAATGTAAAATAGTCTTTCCACAGATGGTTTTAACCTGTCTGCCATCTGTCTTGCTACATATTCGATGCTTTGTGTGACTGTTTACTATGGACATACTGGATGGACCATTTCTGCCAGCACTGTCTGTTTCTACAATTCCAAACTCTGCAGTATTCCAGTAGTAGAATGCTCCCTCCTGATCCCCCTCACACACACACGAAATGGAAACATGGAATATACGAATTAAAAATTCTGCACAATTCCACTGGCATACACACACACAGACACACATGCCTTAAGTGGAGCTAGAAAGAACAGTTATGTAGCAGCAGATCTTTGAGGGCATCTCTGTCATCAGGTCACACCTATGGAGCTTCTCCATCAGGTATCAGGATCCCACAGAAGCTTTTTCTGCAGCAGTCTATTATAGGTCACCAATGCCAATGTTAGGCTCCGACGTCACATACCGTATCAAAGCGTGGGCGGCCCCACTCCCTCCTCAGTTCCTTCCCTAGCTGAAGGCGACGATAGACTGAAGTCCCACCAGGGAATCGAAGAGAGAGAGAAAGGTGCCCAGATAGCAGAAAGGCTGGAGCAACAGGACAGCTGAGTGGAAGACAGAGATACAGAAAGGGGGATGGAGGGAGGGATGGCATGATCTGATGACAGAGATTCCCTTGAAGATCTATAGGTACGGTAAGTTCTTACTAACTGTTCTGTCTTCTTCAGGGATATCTCTGTCAACAGGTCACACTTATGGAACGAGTCCAAAGCAGTGCTAAGCACAAGACAGTCTGGGCAGCAGGAGGCCAGAGCCCTAATACAGAAGGCCCTGAAGCACAGCTAGGCAAAAGCCTGCCCTTCTTCTGGAGGCAGTGTCCAGACTGTAGTGGTTGATGAATGTGTGTGACATCAGCCACCTTCTGAGACACTCCGACCAAGCAATGGCTATGTCTTCAGGAGCCATAGTGGAGGGACTTGAGGTCTGGATGGACCAGGATCTCCTGGGCCTGAGTCAGCAGGTCCCGACAGAGGGGCAGGAGAACTGGAGGTTCCACCGTCAATTGTTACAGATATGGAAACCATATCTGCCGAGGCCAAAATGGAGCCAATAGAATTAGGGTGGCCCCCTCCATCTTGATTAGAATTCGCTGAATCAGAGAGAAGGGAGGAAATGCATAAAGAAACCTCCCTTTCCAGGACAGAGATATTGCATCTCACCAGAAAACTCCAGGCCCTAGATCTAGAGAGCAGAAACGCATCAATTTTGCATTGAGAGGGGACGCAAAAAGGTCCAACTCTGGATGACCCACCTGTCGAACAGGTCTTCTGTGACTCAGGACAGCAGCTCCCACTCATGCACCTTGGACTGTAACCAGCTGAGGCTGTCCGCCAAGTCGTCTTTTGGGCACCTCACACATGAACGGCTGACAGATCTAGACTGTGGTCTTCAACTCAGTACCAGACCCTCATTGCTTCCCGGGACAGAGAGTAGAAATGCCCCCCCCCCCCAGCTTGTTGATGCAATAGACCACATTGAGACTGTCCGACTGCACCAACAGAGGGCCCAGACAGAGATGGTTCTGGAAGGCCTGCAAGGCATAAAGAACTGCCCTAATTTCTAAGACATTTATGTTGCAGTGAGTCTCCCAGTGGGACCAAAGACCCTGGGCCTGATAAGGAACGAGATGGGCTCCCCAACCTAGACCCGAAGCATCCATGGTGAAGATTTGGTGAGGAGTGGGGATAAGAATGGGGACCCCTTTTAAGACATTGACCAGTGAAACACTTTGCGTACTGGTGAGGAGACAAGGACCAGCTAATCTAGATTGTCTGAGCACTGATCCCACTGAACCCTGAGGGTTCACTGCAGAACCCTCATGTGCAACCTGGCCAGAGGGACCGTAGCAATGGCCGCAGCCATGTGGCCTAGTAGCCTGAGGAAAGTGCTGACTGGAACCTGACGGCTCTGAGCCACCTCCTGGGCCTGGGCGATAAGGCGGCCCATCCTGTCTTGAGAAAAGAAGGCCTTGCTCTGAGTAGAGTCCAAGACTGCCCTTACATATTGCAATCGCTGAGAAGGGGTCAGCACAGACTTTGGTCAATTGACAGTGATGCTCAAGGACTAGAATTACTGCAAGGTGTGTTCTAGGGTCAACAACAGGAGCTCCCCAGACTGAGTTTTCAGTAACCAGCCATCCAGATATGGGAACACATAGAAGCCTTCGCACCGAAGGGCTGCTTCTACAGCTGCTAAGTACTTGGTAAATACCTGTAGCGCAAATGATAAGCCAAAGGGCAATACCCTGCACTGGTAATGCTCCCCCTGGTACAGGAACCGCAGGTATCGCCTGCGAGGGGGGTAAACCGTGATATGCAGTTGGGCATCTTGCATACTGAAGAAGCATAGCCAGTCACTATGCTTGAGCAGAGGAAGAAGGCTGTGCAAAGTGACCATCCAAACTTTCTGTACTGGATACAAATGTTCAGCTCTTTGAGGTCTAGAATGGGCCTCAAGTCCCCTGTTCTCTTGGAACCAGGGAGAACCTGGAGTAGAGCCCCTTGTTCCTTTGCCACCTGGCACTGGTTCAATAGCCTGTTTGTGCAGCAAGGTGAAGACCTCCACCCTAAGCATTTCTGTGTGATCTGGTGGGGAAAACATGAGGAATGGGGAAACATCTGGAGGCTGCTCTAGAGTATGGCCCTGTTTGATTATCTTCAGGACCCAAGCATCTGTTGTGATGGTTCTCCACTGAGACAGATGGAGGGAGAACCAACCTCCAACCACCGCCTCCTGGCTTGGGGAAGGTCTATCAAGGAGTCTGGCAGAGGCAGAACTGGCAGCCAGGGTGACACCTCCTCCTCAGGACTGCTTGGTAAAGGGACTAGAAGTGGAAGGGGGCAGGCAAGGCACAGCTGGCTCTGTGCTTGCCCTGAAGCTTGGCAGTGAGCCCCTACTTGTGAGACACCTTGCAAAAGGAGAACCTCGGCTTACTCCTGGGCTAGGTATGGTACAGGGAGTGAACAGACTGAATAGCTCTGCCAGAAGCCTGCAGTTCATTGATAACATCCTGCACTTCTAGATCAAAAAGTTTGTGATCCATGAAAGGGGCATTCAGCACCTTTTGCTGGATATCATTCAAAAATCCCAAGAACCTAAGGCCAGGCATGCCTTCTGAACTAAATGCCAGAGGCAGCTGCTCTGGCTGTAGTATCAGCCATATCATAGGTGGCTCTGAGGAGATGCTTACTGACATCTTCTAAGGCCTGGGGTACTTTAAGAAGCTCCTATATCTGTTAACCCTTGGGGAGGGCCTGTGCAGCCACCTTGCCCTTCCTCCAAAGAGTATTCTGGTACTTAATAAGATGAGCCAAATAACTGGCAAGCCGAAGGTCGAGGGTGGCAGAGGCAAAGGTCCTCTTGCCTCAGAGGTCTAATCTTCTGGACTCACAGTCCAGAGACAGGGAACTAAGGTGCTTAGTGGCCTCAGTCCTGTCATTAGCGGCCTTGATATCCATGAAGTCAGTTTCAGGTTAGGCCGCATAGAAGGGCAACCCCTGAGGTGCCAGATAGAGCTTGTCTGCCTTCCTGGGCATGGTGTTACCAATGTTGGGCCTGTGTCAGGCCACTGTGGCAGCATCATTCAGGGTTGGTAGCAGAGGAGGAATAACCTTGGGTGGAAACTCAAGGATCTCTAGGAAATCCACCAGATTCCTCCTAGTTTCATCCTCCTCCTCAGTTTGAAATCCCATGGTGGAGGACAGCTGCTTCATAATGTTAAAAAAGTAGGGGTCCTCAGAGAGGGGCCTGGGAGTGTGCTTGACAGACTCTTCACCCCCTGAGGAGACAGTGGACATGTCAGAGGATTCCACATCAACGTCTTCTTCCTCACCCTCTTCCTCAGGAAGGATGAGATCAGGATGGTATTCCTCTCTGACGTCAGTCTGCTCTGAAGCAGAAGCTGATGAACAGAATACCAATGTCTTTCTAGAGGGTGCAGAGTATGTGGGTCAAACTGCCATCGACACTGAAGCAGCAGCCGAAGGCGCGAGTACTGATGGCCTGGGCCACGGAACTAGCTGCTGAATGAGAGATTTGATAATAAAAGTAAGTATGGAATTAAGGTCAACGGCAGGAATATAAATCATCATTGACACAGGTGTTGACAGAGGGGATGCATAGCCCTAGTCCAATAACAACCGCTAACTGCAGTGGTAGACGTTGGGCCAAGCGCCATCGGACCTCAAGGTTCAGGAGGCCTCGATGGCAGGGTGCGGGCCAATGACCTGGAGGCTGACGGCCCCTCCGCAGCTCTATGATTGCTGGGAGGTGAATCCACCATGGAGGGCCTGATTGGAGCACAGACCTGCATGGGGCGAGGTGCCGATGCCAAAGCAGTCGATGGGGCGATCCTAGGCAATCAAGAAGAAGAATCCAGCAGGGACTGGGATCGCCGAGGGGGGGGTGAGCAGTCTTTAGGCTACTCCTTGTCCCGCCGAGAATGTTTCCCCGATGATTTGTCCCCAGCCGTGGTAGCCTGAGAGCTCGAAGACACCAATGACAGAGTGTGGGGCTTCGAAGGACCCCTGTTCTCTGCTGGCTGCCTGCTGCTCCATGAGGAACTTCTGCAGGGCTTTCTTGTTCCAGTGCCAGATAGTGAGGTTGAACTTCTGGCAGGACTGACAGGCAAGGACGCTGTGGCTGGGCCCAAGACAAAAGACATAGAGTGCATGTTATTTGATGGAGGAGACCTTCTTTCCGCAGCAGCAGCAGCGATGGAAAAGAGCCAATGAAGGAGCAGTTCTCGACAGAGAAAGGACATAAGAATCACTTTAAACTAAAGTGATTCAAAGATAATTAAAGAAAAAGTTTAAGTAAAAATCGTGGTTGAACTGAGAGACGAAGCTTCTGCATAGTCCGTACAGGAATGGTTGATGGCTGGGAGATGAATCCACCATGGGGGGACCTGGTCGGAGCAGAGGCCTACACGGGGTGAGGTGCCGACGTCTAAGCAGTCGACCTGGTGATCCTAGGAGATCAAGAATAATAATCCAGCGGGGACTGGTATCACCGATGTGGGGAGCGGTCTTTAGGCCGCTCCTTGTTCCATTGAGAATGTTTCCCCGAGGATTTGTTCCCGGCCATGGTGGCCAGAGAGCTTGAAGATGCCAGTGACACAGCGGGGGGGGGGCTTCGGAGGACCCCTGTTCTCTGCTGGCTGCCTGCTGCTCCATGAGGAACTTCTGCAGGACTTTCTTGCTTCGGCACCGGATGGTGATGTTAAACTTCTGGCAAAATTCACATGCGAGGACGTTGTGGCTAGGCCCAAGATAGCAGATACAGTGTGTGTGTTCATCGATGGAGGAGCTCTTCTTTCCGCAGTGACAGCGACGGAAAAGAGTCAAAAGAATCACTTTAAAGTGATTCAAAGGTAAGTAAAAGAAAAAAGGGTAAGTAACAATGGCAGTTGAACTGAGCGGCGAAGCTTCAGTAGAGTCCGTGCATGAATGGTTGATGGCGGGAAAGAAATGAGGAGGGAGCAGGGCTTCCCGCGCTATTATAGGGTATGTGACGATGGATCCTGATGGTGTGGGTGGCCCCTAATAGACTGCAGCAGAAGAAGCTTCCATGGGATCCTGATGCCTGACAGCAAAGTTCCATAAGTGTGACCTGATAACAGAGATATCATTGAAGAAGATCCTCAGTTTTATCTGCTGCAGGATATGGAGCAAGGAGTTCTCTGGCAAACTGGTAAGGATAGGAGGGTGATTTTTCCCAGTCCTCAAAGAAGCACCAGGAATGGAAACTCTGAATAGAACCTGATTTTTTAAACTGTGCAGTTGTTGGGTATCAGAATTTGTTTAAATTGTCAGGAAGCAAGCAATTTCCAACCCATTTTACAAGAGTACCTGGAATGTTTAGAAATAAACAATCCTGATTGGCTAGGAATGATTTTATGATTTATAATGCTCTACACAGAAGTAAATGAGGGCCTCTTTTCACATGGATTTTTACTACATTTTAGAGCCCTGTTTGTTAAAAATCAAAGCCACCACCACAGCTACCAATGCTTACCAGCTGATTAGTGGATATGACTTTTAACAAAGAGCCATCTAAAACATCTCTCAACTGTCGCACATTACAAGGTACGTCACTCATTCTGCCTCTCAGAAACCCTGTCACACACAGAGAAAGTGATATTCCTCACTGTGCATTGAGATGTTCAAGCAGAAACTGATGTTACTCTATTATGCTGTTATCAGCAAACAGTAATAAACATTAGTGCACTGATAGCTGTGTTCTGAGCTTGCAATGTCCTGTTTTGATAATGTGTCACATTTTGCCCATTCATCACACATGTTGTCATACGTTTGAGCGATGAAAGGATGAGCGGTGCTAAATAGTATGCTCTAAAATATAAAAAATCAGTGTGAAAAGACACACCGATTTACTCCTATGTAAAGCGCTCCAGAGCTCATCCAATACAGATACCACAAAGCATCTGAGTGCAGAGATGGGGCTCCAAATAGGAAGAGTAAGGAATCAGGCTGCTGGCTCCAAACAGCCTAAAATACAATCCTTCCCCTCCTTTAAAGAAGGCTGCCAAAAATTCAAGAACTTCTTTGACTGCTACCTTGAGGTAAGAGCTTCACAGTGCAGGTACGGAGGCAAAGGAATTGGTGCTCTGTTACCCGACTAAATAACACTATATCGGATGCTATACTTAGGGTATCGGACTCCAGAAATGATTAACTGACACACCTGAGTTAAAACACAGAGGACATTTTTATTACCATCTCTCTCTCTTTCGGGCCTAGCCTCTGATATTGCTCTCTTACAGCACTTCCATACAGTGTCCAGACTCTCCATTTTTCTCAGAGATAAAATACACATATATAGCTTTTATGGAAAAGACAAATGCAGAGATCACTTTGGTTTGGAAATCAGGCTAATAACTTGGAAGAAATTCTGAAACATGACTGCACTTGGAAAGACTGGCCAAGAATTGGTTCTATAGAGTAAAACAATTGATATGATGGATCGTCCAACAAAGTACCGATAACTCAGGGATCAAAAAATGGGATCTGTGCCTGGAGATACTTAACTTGCACCTTCTGATTTAAAAAGCACAGATACAGAGGTACTACCTGCTCTGCAGTGTTATCAGTGTCTCCAGGCCCTCTCTCCACCTACCCGACCCAGAAATGAAATCCCTCACCTGCACCCCACCACTTTCCAAGCCCACCCAGCATCCCAGAACCCAGAGAAGCACCCACCATTCAATGATGATTTTAGGTGCGATGGGTTTGCATAGAGGCATGGAAGCAGGAGAGAATTATGCATTGCCAGATGTCACAAAGGAATGCATGCAAGGGTGGACTTGCAAAGAGGAAGGGAAGGGGAAGGGAGATATGGGAGAGGCTCCTGGGTTTGCTTGATTAGATCCTGGCAACAAGAAAAATGCAGATACCCAGAAGCCATTCAAGTCCTTATTTTGGCCCCTGTAATTGATTTTTAACTTTCTTTTTTTAAATTAAAAACAACAATCATGTAAAATGATTCTGGTCCTTCTTGAGTCTGGTCCTGCATTCTACAAAACAGCCCAAAGTTTAAATCAGACCCCACCTTTTTTTTTGGGGGGGGGGGGGTCACATCCTACCCTCCTCAGTCTCTAAACAAGTCACAAATATTTAATCTAACATCTTGTTTAATTTCTTGAACTTTAAAAACAAAATATACAAATTTTCCCTTCAGTCTGAACCTCTGCAAAGTAACTCGACACCACCAGAACGGAAACTTCAGTAGCTGTGGCTGCTTTGTATAGCTCTAGACCAGACTGTGATGTCACTTTTAGAGTCTGGTCTGACATACTGGTTCTGAAGCCGCATGCTAGTCCTTGAGTACGATACCACAAAACAGCAGCAGTCACGTAGCAGGGTGACAGCAGTCGATGCATCTGAAAAGGCCACTGGCACTAGTACTATAAAACTTTGGCAGGCAGTGGTGACTCCTTTTGTCTTCATTGCCTGGGCTATATTGGAACTTATCCCGTATAACAGACCTTCACAGTCGTCAGCCAATAATGCAGCAGAGTTTTTGAACACTAAACCAAAACTGTTTTACTCCCCTTGCCCAGTATTGCTAGCTGTTGAAATATTTGTTGGACCTGGGATCTTTCTCCCTCACAACTCACCTTCTGATTTTGCTTGGGCATGCAGTGAAGTTTCAAAAGCAGGATTGTCACTGCATGCCCAAGCAACAGGGACTTCTGGGTTAAGTCGTTAATTTGAGAGAGGAAGCATGACTTAGTTGTTAGGAGACCCATGTCTGAATCCCACCACTACCCCCACTTACTGACTGCTCAACCTCCTTAACATTCCTCAGTCTTACCAGCACCCAACATGACTAAAATCTGTCTGATGGTCTGTTAAAGAAAAATGAATTTTTGCGGAATTGCACTGGCTACAAACAGCTTGCCAAAGTAGCAGACGCAAGCTTATTGCAAAACCCAAGACATCAAGGCACTGTACATCCTCCTATTTGTAATTCCTTGATACCAACTGGGTTTGCTTTCTGTTCTACTGAAATGTAAAACTGGGCAGACCTCTTGGAGGCAGAGCTGCAGTCCCAGAATCAGCAATGATTTCAAGCTTGTTTGTGCTGTGAAGAGAATTCTTTTGTTCCTTGGTAGTGGTTGTGATGGTGGTGGTGGAGGGGCTGGGGCCTACTGTCAAGCAGTCCCTTCTACAGCCAGATCATGAATGGAATTAAGGAGTTGGGTCTCCACAGAGGGCACACAGCCCTAACAAATGAAGTGAGCAAATGGTGGTGTATCCAGAACTTAGTGGGAGGGAAATGGTGACAGAGGAAGGAAAATTAGAAAAACAAAGCTGTTTTGAGATACAGAAACACAGGGGAGGGAGTTTTAAAAGGACATATAAAATGGGTAGGAAATAACGCTGCATCCTGACTGGCCAGGACCTATGTACTGTATGGGGACTGTACCACCAATGGGTAACATTTTTTAAAGTTTTCTTTGATTTTTAAAATGTGCCTCACAGTCATTTCATAAGCGCAGTAAGACACTTCAGGGCATTGGTAGTATTGTAACTTGACCTACGTCTGGTGTCAGAGTACTACCAATGCCCTGGAGTGTCTTAATGCTTACCTGAATGCTATTTTCAAAGCATTCAACAACATTTAAAAATTGCAATTCCTGAAAATCCATACAGCTGGGTTGGCCCAGTGAGCTGGGACACAAGGTTTCACGTGGAGCACCAAAAAAATCACATACTGTAGCTGTCATAGGGCTGGATAAGTCACAGAGGTGATTCCCTCGGCTCTTGCAGAGAGAGGGCTGTCCAGTGTTCATACACTCCCTGCTGGCCAAAAGAGATGTAACACTGACATCAGCTGCTATGATGACTGTTGGCAAGGGTGCAGCTGTGATGACCTCATTACTAGGGTGGGGAACAGGGAACCATACTGTAGGAAAACAAACTGGATAAAAAAACAAATGCAACCACACAGTCTAAAAAGATACCCTTCTATAAGGTTTGATACCCCTGTGTATTATAAGAAGGCATGCACCTTTGCAAGAATGTACGTTAAAAGGTAGGTGAAAACGGCCACCCCAATAGTCCAGCAGTATTGTGTTTCTCTGCCATGCAGACGATCCTAAATCAGAAACAGACTCCGTGTGCCACACTGTGGGTCAGGCCTGGCAAAGGCAGCTGCTGCTCTGAAGTACATTTCAACCTGGCCATGGATTCTGGCACCACAGTGACCCCAGCGGCTGGGCCAGGGAGCCTGCTCCTGAAGCACTGGGGAAGCTGTGCATGTTCAAGGCCGCCACAGGCTGTGGCCCACACCCAGGGAGGGTGAAAAAACCTTGCAGAAACATCAAATGCTGTCTTTGTGATGGCTAAGGTTTCCTTGCCCTCACCAGGGTATATCCCTTAGGACACGCATCTGCTAGTAAATAAAAATCTATATGGCCAAAGGGGAAAAAAAAAAAAAAAAAGGAAGGTGCCAACCTGGGCTCCTACTGTAGCTAGACTGGCAGAAACCTGAGTGCAGTACCCGTGAGCTGCATAATTCCTCTGGGAAGGAGATTTAGCGAGTCTTCTGCCACCTTGGGGTGAGACGCACACAGCAAAATATCCTTCCACTACATAATCCCCCCCCCAATCATGTTAGTGGGATGTCTGATGTATGTTGCCGAGGTGGTGCAGCAACCAGCCCTGAGGCTGACATCACACCTGGTGATGCTGATACTTGTTTGTACAGCTGTCACCACTAGCTAGATAAGAAGGCACCATCACAGACTGGCAATTTCATGGGGGACTGCTGGTGGAGTGTCCCAAAGGTTGCAGTTGCAGCACTGCAGAGATGGAAGCTAAGAGAGGAGCTACAGAGGGAAAAATTGGGGGACAAAAGAATGGTAAAAGAACTGAAATTGTAACAAGTAAATACTGGGCAAAGTACGAGTCCTTATGATCACCCAGTTCCATTGCATCTTAGTAGCTAACACAGTAAAAAGTGCAGTTAAAACATTTGTCACACTCAACCCATTTACAGACATCATTAGCAGTTTGGTGAACTTTTCCATTCCTGTGGTGTTTTTCTTACTTCCCTGCATGTTTTAAAACACAGCTAATTAAAACATCTTTAGATTGTTAAAACATTTTGAAAACTTCTTGAAAAGAAGGCACTGTGATACAGTATCTGAAACATGGTGACCAAAAGAAAATAAGCGCACTGTAGTAGAACTCCTCCTTCTTCTGGATGTCGTGGTTCAAATCTGGTCAGAGAGTCAGGATCCCAATTGTTCCTTGGTCCATCTTTACAATTCTGGCTCTTCAAGCCACTGATATTACAGAAGCATTTTTGCTGTGAAGGAAACCAAGAATGGCAAGAGTTTAAGCATGGCAGCTACGTCATGCTTTCTGGAATGTTCTGAAGGGAAAGGCAAGTCTTCTGACACCCCCACCAAAAAAAAGAAAGAAGAATCTATGCATTTTGGGAAGGGGGGACCACTCTTTGGTTGTACACACTGATACAAAGTCAAATACAGATGGCTTCCTTCTTCTCATAACAGGTTCTCGATTTAGGATCACTCTGCAATCAGGAACATAGAAAGATGTGATCGTCAGATTGTCCTTACGCTTTTGCCACAGGGACTCTGAGGAGCCTGCTGAATCCTTCATTAAATAAGGTTTTGGTTACTGTTTCAAAGACCCTGTACCAGACTAGCACCCCCGCTATTGCTCAACTGGACTTTATTCCTGTGGAACGATCCACAAGCTAACCCACAGAAATGAAACTCCTAGCATCGTCAGTCACCAGCTAGCTTGGGTTTGTTCCAAACTCACTCTTCTATCACCACAGAAATGCTGCCTCAACAGAGGGGCTATCTCACTGTTAATTTGTAAATGCAAGCATCGGATCAGCTGTGCCAATCACATCTCATCTCTGACCATGCTTTCGTAACCCATAAACAAGGAAAATAGAATGCTAGAAACTTTCTTTTGATGTTTCAGTAATTCTGATGCATAAACACTTGCAGCAACGATTTCAGCAGGTCTGCTGTTGCCAACAGTCTCCTCAGTGCAAAGCAAAATGTAAGTGCATGCTGGTAGGTTTAGCTGTTGTTTCTGATGAGGTAGGCAGGCCCTCACAATGAGACAGCACTCCCGTTGGCGCTCCCTAGTTGGCAAGCTTGGGGGATCTCTTCACCATGTCCCTTTATAGACTCCACATCATAGTCCAAGAGTGGCCGGTAGAAAGGACCTCTCTCTGCCACTCCCAGCTGCGCATTCTTCCTCAGAAAGAGTGGCAGAGTGTCAAAGGTAAAACTGATGTCCTTGAAGGCATGCAAGAGGAAGATCCCGAGCACGATGGTGAGGAAGCCACTGAGGGTGCCGATGATGTTCTCCACCGTCATGTGGTACCATTCTTTGAAGAGAATGGCAGAGCAAGTCATGACAGATGTGGTGAAGAAGACGTAGTAGATGGGTGTGACGATGGATGTGTTGAAGATATCCAGGGCTTTGTTCAGGTAGTTTATCTGAGTACTGATGCAGATTACCAGACAGATTAGCAAGATCCAGCCCAGCGGTTCCTTCAGAACCGGATGGCCAGCAAAGAGCTCCTTGATGGCTATGCCTAAGCCCTTGACGCAGGAGACAGAGAGGGAGCCCACCACAGAGCAGATCAGTATGTACACTAGCACATTCTTCTGTCCATAGCGTGGCCCAGCAAAAAAGATGAGGATCAGACTGCTGACCACCACGGAAACGGCAAATGCAATAAAACCTGGAAAAAGGGAACAAAAAAAAAAAATACAATCAATATAAAACAAAAAGAAATGTTCTTGTAAGCCAGATAATATCCCCCCTCCCCCGCAAACAAATCACCATACAATAAAAACATTCTGTACAGTGGGCCTAATGGAGAATTCTCTGGATTAGGCTGATGTTTTCCTAACTGAAAACTAGAATATGGGTGGGGGGCACCATGGCAGGTGTGCTGCAAGAGCACTGAGTTTTGCAGTAACTGTGTATTTCTTACTACCCTAACCCCAGCCCAATGGAGAGCAGACTGTTTCACATACATGATGTGTTCGCTCTTGTGGTTCTGCGGAATGGGAACTGTCACTCATCAGCACCCCCCCCCCCCCAAAAAGGCTGGGTGCTGAGTAAGACTTGGACTCCAACTGAGGAGACTGTCTGCCTACACTTCTTGCAGCTGAGGTGCAGTGTTACGATTAAGCCAGTGAAGTGTGAGATGAGGACAGGGCCAAAAATGGGTGTGGGGGGTATTAAGAAAAACCTGAATGCTGCTTTTAATCTTAAATCACCCCCCAAAAAACAGATATTTTACAGTGCTAATAGACTCTGGTGATATCCCTCATTTTGTATCAAAAATGCCCCCAGGCTCTCCCAAGACTGGCCTTTGTGACACTCAGAAGAATGGGGCTTTAGAAGTCCTAATCAATGTCAGGCATTGAAGTTACAGTCCTGTTCTGGCTTTCACAGTTTTTGTTCTATCATTTTGTTTACCATCTCAGTTTCCTCCCTCCCCACCCCTGACTCCAATGATCAGGGTTACCATGGCGGCAGCTTTTTTTTTTTTTTTTTTATGTATTATCAGTCCATGCCAATGCTGCTCACTGGCTAGTCAGCTGGCGACCTGCATCCTCCCTCCTTCCCTGGGAGCTGAGAGCCTTGTCTCCATAACACACACAGCCCCCAGACGGCCACAGTAGGGGAGTGCTTAGTCTGCGCCTGAACCCTGATCTCCCAGGTGTAAGTGCAGCCTACTGCTGCTGCACTTTTGGGCTGCCACACAGTTTGTTTTGTTATATTCAGTCGGTTCTTCAAGGAGCTTCTTGATTCAATATTGTCCCCATATTTTAAGCCTGGTCCTGATATGCAGACAAGGGTTCTGAAAAATCTATAAGGGTGAGCCAGTGCTTATTCTATATTTGGTCAATGTGTAAATATTTGGCACTTTTACCTCTGATTTGACCAACTCATACTTTCGGGCCACTTTGGAACAACTTCGACCTTTGGCCAGCTAATTAAAAAAACAGCAATACGCACTTCCCAAATGGCCAGAACTAGTCCCATGACCACCCAGTCATCTGCACTGGCCATTTCCTATCATCCTCCTCACTCCCCAGATGTTTATTTTTTGTTTTGTTCTTTTTAATTTCTGCCTCCTGGCACTATGCCAAGTGCAGAGTTAAAAAAAAAAATCTGACTGGAAGATCAGGAGAGGGTGGAAGAGGTTGGGATTGACTCTGGTCAGCGAGGGCTGATTAAGGGGTGCCACTTACCCCCCTATTTGTAGCCTACAAAATACCAAAACCACGCACTCAAAGTTTCTTTGGCCAAAGTGCTGCAGTCAAACTCAAGACAGGGGGGTCAAACTGAAGTCAAACCAAAGCTGCCATTTTTACACTCACTCACCCTTAGCAGACTGTTTCTGTCACAGGATCAGGATTTTCAGACATTCATACCTGGGAAACAGCAGCAGATTTGTCAACACAGTAACACAGTACTGTGGTGCCCATCTTGTTCATACCTCCTGCCACACAGCGGTGTCTATACCTAATCTGAGTGGGGACACACCACCCAGCTTATCAGCCAAAACGCTACCCCTACTTCTGTTGTGTAAGCCTTAATGATATTCTCACTCTGTCTCTTGCTCTGCAAGTCTGAACAGTGCTAGCTTCCAGTATGCTTAAAACTCTGGATCCCATCAGAGCTTATAAGGCTTGATGACAAACATAAATCCTATTACTACATATGCCACTCCTTTCCCCAGTCTACACTGGTTTCCTGTCCCACTACACATTCAACAAAATGTGGCAGTTTTAAAGGAGCACTATGTGTTAGTCCGCAAAGTTTTTCTAAGCTATAATGTATTTCTGATGCCATTAGATTCATCATCAGTGAATTTTAGATTTTCTCAGTCAATTTTAAAACCACTTTTATTATTACTTTTGTAGTTAATGACCGAATTCAATAAATATGGACGCCACTAGCAATTTCTAAAACATTCTTATGCTGAAAATACTTTTTGTCTAAAAATTGGATTCATACTATGGATGCATCTGAGCTGAAATTAATCTGCAACAAACTGCTCTGAGTGAAACTTGTGTGAGAGGGTCGCCAACTCAATTTTATTATAGTTTTATTTTTAGGCATCTTTCAAATATCAAGGCGCCTTAATTAAAATAAAAAACAAACCTTACTAAACAATCATATAAAATCGAAACATTATCATATCATCTATCAATCAATAAATCACTCACTATGTGCCTGGTGCCAAAGAAAAGTCTTCAGGGCTTGCTTCAAACCCTCCACGGTTATGCACTCCCGTAACCGTATTTATTTCAATTGCAGATTAATACCTTTGAGCCAGGAAGGCTCTTTTACAAAGGTTCCACAACAAGTGGATGAGAGACAAAATTTACATAAACAGGTTACAGAACATTCAGAGTACACAATAGGTTACAGGCTGTACAGGTGGCAAGCAAAAAGGCCGATACCAGTGTCAGAAGTGTTACAAGAAGCTGGAGTGCATATTGACATTCTGAACCGGTCACAGTAAAAAAACATGAAAAGGAGTCAAACAGATATAAAGCACAGAGCAAGGTGGGAGCAGCCTGAGGGGGCTTTGTCAGCGTATAAGGAAAGTGGGGTGAAGGGAAGAGCAGGGGAAGGGAGCAGCCCCCCAAGGGGCTTTGTCAGAGAGCGGGTGGAGAGAAAGGAGTGGGGAAGAAGGAAGGGAGAGGTAAGCAGTGGGGTGATAACTTATGATGGTGATTAGTCACAGGTAATTATTAACTGCATTCACATAGGCTCTTTTGGGCCAGAAGGGTTAGCAGTTCTCTTTTAAAGGGTCCAATTTCTGTGTGCTCCAGGGCGGTAAGAGGGAGTTCATTAAACCAGGTGGCCCATGGTAGGAGAGAGAACGCTGTGCAAGGCAGGTTCTTTTGAAAGGGACATGGGACACACCCTTAGCTAAGCTCCTGGTGACTTTTGAGGAGTTGGGAGCGCTGGTACAGAGCGGCAGTGGAGAAGGGAGTGAGTCCAAGGAGGGCTTTTTTGCCTATTAGGAAAGCCTGATACTTCGCTCTTTGGTGTAAAGGGAGCCAACCAGTAGAGGACGCAGGTATGGGTTCAGTTTTTAGCCCCCAGGACCAGGCGGCAAGCCTTGTTGATTAGTACTTTTATTCGATTTAGGGCTGAGTCTGTGGCAGCACTGTAGATGACTAGGGCATAGTCAATGACCGACAGAATGGAGCTTCGAGTGACTAAGCTTAGAGCCTCAGGGGTCATGGCTTGCCTGTGCCTATAGAGGATTCCTAGCTTAATATTAGCAGATTTAACAACATGGTATATATGGTGTACAAAGGAGAGGGTGTCATCAATATGTACCCAGAGATACTTAAAGGTGGAGACTTGTTCAATGCCATCCCCTTTTTGGCTATAGATAGTCAGGTGTTCAGCCTTCCTTTTGGCATGTGGCAAAGTTAGGTGCATAAATTTTGTTTTTTTATAGTTTAGAAGGAGTCTGTTTTGGGTGAACCAGTTCTCGAGCATAGCAAAGCAATGCTGTAGCAATTACTGTAAATCACACTAGAAATCCATGATCAGTACTGCCAATGTTACAAAGCTTTGGCTAAGTGGAAGAACTCTGTAGATGATAAGACTGGAAAATTAAATAGGCGAGTCAGAAACTTGGTGGTCTAGATGGCAAGAAGGGGCAAATCAGAGTACTATTCTGGATACTAGGAGAATAGCAGAAAGCCCTCAAAAATCTCTGGTCTGTGTTAACTCCACACTAGATAAGGGCCAGTAAAGTACAGTTATGTAAGAACTTACTCCGACGTCACATGTTGACGTCGCCCTTTCCTATAAGACTGAGTGGCCCCCATGCCCTCCACAGTTCTCCAGCCGAAGAACATAAGCAACCAATCTCCCGCTGGGGAACTGAAGAAGAGCCAATCGTTCCTGCTGATGGATAAATAACAGAAAGGCAGAAGGCTCTCCATAAGACAACATATTATGTGGACGATTTACTACTTTATCTTACCAAACCGAAGCAATCTCTACCTGCTCTAACTGATTGTTTATGACTTATTGAATCTGTCTCTGGATATAAGATAAACACACAGAAAAACAAACAGCTCCAATTAGGATTCTAGCCCACCCTGCAACTAAAGCTTCAATTCCAATATAAATGGGATAACTCCCAAATTAAATATCTGGGGATAAACTTGACCTCAGACCTAACACAACTTTATGCTCAAAATTTCCATCCTTTAGTTTCACAGATGGCTGTGGATCTAAGTATGTGGATTCATTTACCCCTCCCCTTGGTCCAGCGGGTGCAATCCATACAGATGAATATCCTACCCCAGTTTTTGTATTTGTTTCAAAACATTCCCATATTCCCATTGAAGAAAAATATACAAAAGTGGGATAAAATGATAGCACGCTTTCTTTGGTAGGGTGACAGACCTAAAGTGGTATACAGATAGAAAGAAATACAGTGACAGTCCCACTTGATGCTATATTCATGTTCCAGCCCCCACAATCAGATCCTCCACAGGAGTTATCGCACTTTATCAAAAACATAACATGGGCTTGGAAGTCCTACATGATGTTACCCATAAACAAGGTAGGAGATAATGGGTTGGGGTTTCAGCTCTAGCTCCTCAATTTCTTCCAGCCAAATGGGATCACAAGTTTCAAACCTGGTTTCGAGTGGGTCTGGTACACATGTATCATTTTTATAACAATGGTATATTTTTATCTTACGAACAACTGAAGTACAACTTTCCACTAACTCGACAGGACTACTATAGATAACGCCAGATCTGACATTACCACGAGCAGACTCTGGGGCTTCAGGTGGACCTGAGCTTGATCCCTCCAGTTTTCCCTTTTCTAATACATGCACAAACCTCCCTTGATCAGGCTCATTTCGTCTCTAGGTGCTATCAAGCTCCTTTAAATACACCAACGACCCTTATGCATGCACTACAATCTAGATGGGAGTCGGAAATTCAGGTGACCATTACCCCTGAACAGTGGTCAAGGATATGACTTCGACAACACAAGGTAACTTGCTCGTACATTTGGTGAGAATTTTGCTGGAAGACAGCCAATAGATATTTCCGAACCCCCCAAATCACAGCTAAGTTCTCTAGCTCCCACCCTCCTTGTTGTTGGCGACAGTGTGGCTGTCCTCTAGCCATGCATGCACACATCTTTTGGTCCTGCCCTGTCCTCACCGCTTTTTGGGACTCAGTGGGTAAGGTGCTACAGGACTTGATACCTGATTTGGGTCCCTTAACACCCAAGAAGGCATTACTCATGCACTTCCTGCCACAACTGAAACAAAAACATCTCATATACCTAGCTGGCATACTCCTTGCAGCAGCTAAAAAAGCTATAACTAAATTGTGGTTGCAGCAGGTTGGTTTCACCTCAGTTTTCCACATGGGAGGATATTATTTACCACATCTATCGGATGGAGCGTATGACGACTCAACTACAAAGTGCCCTCCCTGTGCTGGAAAACAGATGGACGGTGTGGCTATGGTATGTAACAGCCTATAGAGCGGATATCATTCCTTAGAGGGATGGAGACACTAAACCAGGGAGGAGCAGATCTTGCCTTTTTATATCTTTGGGATGGCTGGGCTGGGAAGTCCTTCAGAGTATGGGCTACTATAGGAATGAATGAGAGCCACACTAGGTACCAGGTGCTCAGTGACAAAAATGCGAAGCAAGTGAAAACTATTCACGGCACACCTATACACTTAAAACCCTTAGGCTGCCGCCGACATAATATCTTGTCCTAAAAACCTATGCGTTCTAAATCTTCCGGCAGCCTAAGGGTTAAAAAAAAAAAAAAAACAACAACACAGCAGACCGGTACTTAAGCAGAGTCCATAAGTTTATTTTCTGTCCACCACAACAGTGCAAAATGCCAACTGAGTTCCTCGGTTGGTGACTGAAAGCAAAACTTCTGACGTTTCCACCAAACTTGGTCTTTGACGAAGAAAGCGCCCCCTAGTGAACACCCCACATTTATAGCCGAAGGCTACAGTCACATGTACAATCATTTTTAAAGTTCTAATAGTGCAATTTCAAAGTGCTATACAAATACATCTCATTATGTGAAAAAAGTATGTTAGAAAGGGAAAATACCAAACAACATATTCTCCCTAATCTTATTACATTGGACTAACAGTCCTTATCAACATGTCTAATGTGAAAATTTCACAAAGGGGAACCTGGTCCATGGGTGCACTTTAACCTGGAAAATTTGTTTCCTTACATTCTAAGTGTGAGGCACACACTGAAGGACCAGTTTTAAGGTTCCACTACGCAGTGATGTAAAGATTTTAGATTTTTTAAGAAATTAGAAAAGGGAGAAACAGACAGCATTTAATCAATGTACTTCATATGTATGTGTTTACCAATACTATAAAAGGAGTCTTTAGGTCAAAAAGGGCTCACTATTTTTCAACAAAGACCAAATTTGGTTGAAACGTCAGAAGTTTTGCTGTTAGTCTCCAAGTGAGGGCCTGAATAGGCATTTTGCACTGTTGTAGTGGACAGCAAATAAACTTATGGACTCTAGTTAAGTACCTGTCTGCTGTTTTTTGTTTTGTTAAGTGTGTATGCACTGCTATAGGGGGTTCCACCATGCCGTGGCGACATGGATTTTAGCGAATGTCAGAACAGTGACAGCACAACACTACCAAATGGTGGTGTACTGTCGCTGGGGTAAAGTGTGTTTTCTATGGGGGGCTTGGCCCCCTGTGCCTAAGAAAACCAATTCCAAGCTGGAGCTGGTTTGGGGAGGGGGCAAACACCTTGGAGGCAGCAGCATTGGGAACCTAGCGGACCATCACAGCGACCTGTCAAAAATGTCGCTGTGATGGTTGTCACTGTTGTGACGTGATACCCTACTATAGGTAGGGACAAGCTAGAATATTTATTCACCCCTCAGCACAAACATATATGTTATATGCCAGTCCCCCGCTTCTGTTTTCATTATATGACATTTATCTGGCTGAAGACAAACCTTTTAAAATGACTGGAATAGACATGATTGCAGTAAGTTAATGTAACACAATATTGGAATGTAAAGGCATAATGGAAGTCCCTTGAGAAAACCAATAAAATTACAAGTTAAAAAAAAAAAGAAAGGCAGAAGGCTTTCTAAGAGGAAGGACAGGCGTAGGCCTAGGTAGATGGAGGATGTGATGGCACAGCCTGCTGCAAGACAGCCTCTCCAAGATTTAATGTTACGGTAAGTTCTTACATAACTGTACTATCTTACTTCCGAGAATTGACAGCAGGCCACACTTATGGAATGAGTCCCAAGCAGTTTTGACAGTCAAAGAAGCAGTCTGAGTGACTGGAAACCAACAGCCTCAGAAAGAAGGCCCTGAAGCACAGCTAGGCCGAAACTGGCCCTACGTCTAGAGGTAATGTCCAGACTGTAGTACTTGGTAAAGGTGTGGACATCACTCCAAGTGGCAGCAGGGCAGATCTCTGTAGCTGAAACATTCCTGAAACAGACAACAGAAGTAGCCATGCCTCTGGTGGAATGACCACGCTTCCTGTAGCAAAAAGTAATACAGTTGGCCAACCATTTGGAAAAGCACTGTTTAGAAACAGGAACACCCTCTCTACCAGGGGCAAAAAAAACCCCAAACAGCTGCAAGGACTTCTGCAATGCTTCGTATGGTGTATACAGTATCATAGAATTCAATGCCCATCAGCAAAGCTTCCCATGGATTGGCATGCTCTGGAAATAAACAGGCAGGTGGATCGATTGATTTAAAGTAAACTCTGACACCACCTTATAAAGAAACTTAGGATTCATTTGCAAAGACACCCTGTCTTTATGGAAAACCAAATAAGGAGGCTCAAACATGAGCCCTTGAAGATCGGAAATCCTTTGAGCAGATGTAACGGCAACTAAACATAATGCTTTCCACGACAGGAAGTGCAGCTTGCATATCATGGCTGGCTCAAAAGGAGCCAAAGTAATTTTTTCTAACACAAAATTCAAGTCCCAAGGCAGGACTATGTTGCAGATAGTAGGCTTCAAGTGAAGAATGCCTCTCAGGAATGTACGGGACACCTCCAGTTGTGCTACTGTATGGCTGTCAACAGGCACATGAAAGGCTAAAATGGCAGACAGATGCACTTTAATCGAGGAATACTTCAGACCAGAGTCCGAAAGGGATAGCAAGTACTCCAGAATCTGATTCACTGGACAAGACAAAGGGTCCAGATGATGTAAAGCAGCCCAGAGAGCAAAGCGTTTCCACTTCATTGAATAAGTGGCCCTGGTGGAGGGCTTCCTAGCCACCACCAGGATGTCTGCCACCTAAGGGGACACACCAAATCGAACCATGGCTATGTCATCAAGAGACAGGCGTGAAGATGCAGGGATCTGGGGTCCGGATGGACCAAGGTGCCCCACTCCTGGGAGAGCAAGCCGGTGCACAGAGGCAGGGGCACTGAAGGTTCCACTGTCAACTGCTGCAGCAGAGCAAACCAGATCGGACAAGGCCAGAAGGGGGTAAAGAGGATCATAGTGGCCCCTTCCATCTCGAGCTTGATCAGAACCCTCTGAATCAGAGGCAAGAGAGGGAAGGTGCAAAGAAACCTCCCTTTCCAAGAGAGGAACATGTCTCACCAGAAAACTCCAGGCCCAGAAATGAGCTAGCAGAAAAACGGCTGTTTTGCATTGAATGTGGACGCAAAAAGATCCAACTCTGGATGACCCCACCTGTGGAACAGGTCTTCTATGACAGGGGTTACCAGTTCCTACTCATGCATTCTGGACTGTGACCGACTGTGCCTGTCTGACAGGGCGCTTTGGACACCTGGAACATGGACGGACAATAGTTCTAGACTGTGTTTTAGAGTCCAATACCAGACTTTCATCCCTTCCCGGCACAGGGGGTATGAGTGAGTGCCCCCAGTTTGTTGTTATAGTGGACTATATTGATGTTGTCCATCTGGACTAGCAGAAGGCCTGGGGACAGCAGAGTCTGGAAGGCCTGAATGGCATAAAGGACTGCATGCATTCCCAAGATGTTGATGTGGAGAGTAGTCTCTGTCCTGGACAACGTCCCTTGTGTTTGGTAGGGCCCCAGATGAGCCCCCCAGCTCGACCCTGAAGCATCTGTGGTGAGAATGTGCTAAGGGGAAGGGATCAGGAAAGGAACCCCTTTCAAGAGGTTGTCTGGTTCCATCCACCAAAGCAAAACCTTTCTGACTGGAGAGGAGACTAGGACCTGCTGTTCCAAGTCTTCGGTGTGCTGATCCCACTGGACTCTCAATGTCCACTGGGGTATCCTCATGTGCAGTCTGGCTAGAGGCACTGTGACAACTGACGCAGCCAGCAGGCCTAAGAGCCAGAGAAAGGCTCTGGCTGAAACATATCTGCTGTTGTAGAGCAGGTGGGCTTGAGCCATTAGGCAGTCCGCCCTGTCCCTGGGAAATAAGGCCATACCCTGAGCCTTATCCAGAGCTGCCCCAATGTACTGAAGGTGCTGATAAGAGGAAAAAACTGATTGAGGCAGGTTGACCGCGATTCCCATGCCCTGAAACAGATGAGGGGTACATTCCAGAGTCTGCAGCAGAAGCTCCCTGGACTGAATTTTGAGGAGCCAGTTGTCCAGGTGTCCCTCCCGCCTGAGAGTTGCTGCCACTTCTGCCAAGCATCTGGTGAACACCCGAGGGGCTGAAGATGAGCCAAAGGGGTAAGGCCTGGAAATGGAAGTGTGCTCCCTGGAACTGGAACCTGAGGTACTGCCTGTGGGGAGCACACACCTTGATATGCACGTATGCATCCTGTATGTCAAGGGAACATATCCAATCCCCTTAATGCAGGAGGGGCAGCAGTCCCTGAAGGGTCACCATCCGGAATTTCTTGTATTGAATAAAGAAGTTCAGCACTAGGGTTTCCAGGATGGGCTTGAGATTGCTGGTGCATTTGGGGACCAGAAAGAAGTGGGAGTAGAACCCCCTTCCCTGCTGAGCCTCGGGGACAGGTTCTATGACCCTGTTTTGCAACAATGTGCTAATCTCCTCCCAGAGCACTGGAATGAGTCCAGTAGGATAAGAGGACTGAACTGGAGTTTTTTCTGGAGGCCACTCCAGGGGCTCTAGATTGTGGCTATATTCTATGAGCTGTAAGACCCAAGTATCTCTGGTGCTCTCTCTCCATCTGTCCAGGTGCAGGGAGAAATGACCCCTTATGACCACTTCCTGCCTTGCATGGAGGTGGGGGGTAGGGGTCAAGCAAGAAGTCAGGCTGAAGCAGAGGGTGCAGCTCGGGCCACACTTCCTCCTCTGGAAGCTTTTCCAGTGGTGCAGGAATAGGTAGGCAGGGCTGTGGCTGCTCTGCATTTACCCTGACGCTTAGTGCTGGGCTTAGCCCTATGGTCGGTCCAACAAAAGGGCACTTGCTGACCAGGTCTAGGCTGGGGGTGGTACATAGGGTGGACCGACCTCAACATGCAGCTGAAAGCTTGCAGGTTAGAAAGTATATCCTGTACATCTGCCCCAAACAGTTTATACCCTTTATAGGGGGCATTCAGGATGGACTGTTGCACATCCTAGGCAAAGCCTAACACTCACAGCCAGGAGTGTCTTCGCACACAGACACCAGCAGCTGCTGTCCGGGCTGAGGCATCAACGGCATAGTAGGCAGAACGTAGAAGGTGCTTGTCGATGTTGGCCCCTGACTGAATGTTTGTGAAGCAACTGCTGTTTCGGGGGTTCTCTGGGAGGGATTTGGTTGCTTCTTTGGCCTGAGCCCAGAGTTGGTTCTGATAATGGGCCATATGGGTGATATAATTAAGGACCCTTATGGTCAAGGTGGCAGAGGCAAAGGTCCTCTTGCTAATGAGGTCCAACCTCCAGGATTTTTTGTCTGGGGCAAGGGAACTGAGGTGTTTGGGTGTCTTGTTATGGTCGTGGGCAACATTAATGACCACAGAATCTACCTGGGGTTATTCTGCAAAGAAAGGCTTCCCCACTGGAGCCTGCTATAACTTGTCTGCCTTCCTGGGCACGGCAGGGACCAATCTGGACCAATGCCAGGCAGCCACGGTGGCATCTTCAAAAGGTGCTAACAAAGGAGGAATGACAAGAGGTGGGGCATCAGGCAGGCCAAGATAAGTGGACAGATGCCGCCAGATAAGGTTCTGCTCCTCTGTGTCAAACCCCATACCCACTTGCAACTGTCTAGGAACCGAGACAAAAGAAGGGTCATGGGGAAGGGCAAGAGGGGTCTGTGGAATATACTCTGGGGGTCTCCTCACCATTGAATGACACCGTGGAAGTGGAGTGGAAGGGAGTAATGTCTCCTTCATCTCCAGTATCCCCTTCATCCTCAGCACTGGGGAGAAGTAGGGTGGTACTCATCCTCATCCCCCAGGTCCTGATGGGGGTTAGAGTGCACCCTATCCTGAGGTGCATGCCGTGGCTCTGCTGAGGGGGACACAGGGACAGGCACGGTAGGTCACTGCAGGTGTCAGCCCTTGTGGGGAAGCAAGCCTAGTTTGCATGAAATCCCCCTGTGAATGAAGCATGACCTGGAAATCCACTGTGACCGGCATCGGGACACCTGTTGCCATTGACTGAGGAGGGATCAGGGCCAGCATCGGCAGAGAAGCTGGAGAAGGTGGCTGGGCAGGGTGAGGCCTTTGGGGCATCTACCCTGCCTGAGTGATCATTTGGGAGGGTGAGGATGACCGAGGAATGGCCCAGGGCAATGCCCAAGAAGGCAGGGGCCCTGAGGCTGAGACAGTGGCTGAAGAATTGGCCATGGACGGCATCAGTGGAGAAGCCTGAACCCCTGATAACGCTCAGCCTGCACCGGTCAGAGGCAAGCCAGTGGAGCCTCCTGACTGGTGGCCCATGGAAAACAGGGAATGGAATTGGAGGGGCTGTGATGTCGGTGTGGCACCAAAGCCAGAGGAACCAATGCCTGCCAAGGTAAGGTTGGTGAGGAGAGCTGCCAACGGTAGCCCTCTGGGGAAAGAGAATGTGTGAGGCAGAGAAGGCCACCCCCAAAGAGGAAGATGGGAAGGAACATTCCTTGGCACAGTCCTTATTCCAGTGTTTATGCTTTCCACCCGATTTGTCCCGGGCCTTGGCGGAATGCGAAGCTGAAGACGGGCCAGGGAAGTGGAGGAACCCCTGGCCTGTAGCTCCTTCTCCATGTGGGTGACCTTCTGCTGAAGCAGGAACGTTTCCAGGGTCTTCTGATGGCACCATCTGGTAGCCTGGTTTAAGCCGCAGCCAGATCTCACAGGACTGGGTGTCATCGCTAGGGCCTAGGCAGCAGACACAAGCATTGTGGCCATCCTTCTTGGAGATCTTCTTCCCACAGGCACAAGTCCTGAACAGTTTATCGGAGACGGAGTTCTGCATACAAAACCAAAGGAATCACTGTAAAGTGATACTAAACTGGGGAGAGAGAGAAAAGGAAAATAAAAATGTAGCAAAAGACAGTCAACTGAAGCTGGCGGGATCTCCATGAAGTACGACGGTGATGGTCGATGGCAGAAAAAGAACTGAGGAGGGCACGGGGCCGCCCACTCTTATAGGACTGGGTGATGTCAGCATGTGACGTCGGAATGGGCAGCCCTCTGACAGACTGCTAGCTAGAAAAGTTTCTGTGTAGTCCTGGTGCCTGATGGCTATAGTTCCATAGGTGTGGCCTGGTGCAAGAGATACCCACTAAGTATGATCAAGCCATATCGCATTTTAGCCACAAAAAATACCTTAATAACATGCAACACAGAAATTGCTGGAGCACTAAACCAACATTCTACTAACCTCAACATCTCTCCCACCAACATATCATAGCCCCCCTGTGTAGACTCATCTGCCAACTATGCAAATCCCCACCCATCTCTACCTCCACAACCCCCAACCTTATCCTTTGCAGAGATAGCCAGGGTGAGTACTGACAATGCTGTAGGAACTCATCATCAAGAAAAGTGCAAGCTTCAATGGCACTGAACTCCAGCTGCTGAAAACTGCAGCAGCATATCTAGCACCCCATAATAACTCTTTTCAATGTCTCCCTCTGCACTTGCCTAGAAGGTTTCAATTGTTACCCTCTGCTCAAATTACACCCAACCTCTGATCCAAACAACTACTGTCCCATCTCAGTTCTAACAATACTCGGCAAACTCCTTGAAAAAACTGGTGCATAAATAGGTGATATATCACATTCTTTGCAATGATCTGCTTACTGAGACACAATCAGGCTTCTGTCCTAATCACTCTTTCCTGCACTGCACTGCACTGCTAAAAGTTACCAATGATCTACTGTGTGCCCTACACACTGGCCACCACTCTGAAGCAACTGTAACTGACTTTATCAAGGCTCTGATATCGTAGACCACATCATTCTCTTCAGCAAATTACAACAAACTCTAACCACAGCCGATACAGCTGTGACAAGCTGCCAAATGACCAAAGGTACAAGAGTGCATAGAAAATACTGAACGCCCAGGTGTAACTTGGCCATTTTTTGGAGGTTGGCACCAAATTTTCAACATGGACTTTTTGGGACTCCACCTCCTGAAGAGTGCCAGTGTCATTGTGTTCACTTGTCTTCAAAGGTGATTTCGCAGAGCAACTGCGCCATTCTGTGCCACAGGTGAAAACATGTTTCAGGTAGGATGTGAAAAATGACAGCTGTACTGTTAATAAGGAGGTGTGCAAAAATGGCAATGTTAAAAATCTGGAGTGAAAATATTAAAAATTGGCCAAGTTAGGAGCGTGCGTAGAAACTGTGCAATGCACAGTTGTAACGCAATCATTTTTTGGAATTTTTTCACCAGATTTGCAACATGGGATTTCTGGGACCCCACCTCATGAACAGTGGCACTGTTTTTTTGTTAATCAGTCCCGAAATGTGATTCCGCACAGCAAACGCGAAATCACCTTTTGGGACGAGGTAATGAAATGACAGTGACAGTGTTCACGAGGTGTGGTCCCAAGAACCCCATGTTGAAAATTTTGTACCAAAATTCCAAAAAATGGCTGATTTATCAACCCAAGTTTAAACCCCCACTGACTGTCATTACACGGCGCTTACCTTTGATTCTTCAGTTCCCGATTCGGCTTTGAAGAGTGCACATGTGTACCGGTCCAGAGAAGATGACAGCGCCAACCCCCAGAGGTAAGTATGGGGTAAAGGGGGGGGGTGCAGGGAGATGGGTGCTCAGTGGGAGGATGGGGGAGGGGGGACTGGGGCAATGACGTGGACCGTTTTCATTTTTACAGGAAAAAACAAAGCAAAACACATCGGGGGATGGTTTTCTTTATTTACAGGGAAAAGAAAGCAGACATTTGGGCACACTGGGGTGGGGTCCAGTGTGCCATATGAGTTGGGGGGGCACATAATGCCGACACGGGGATTGGGCACCCTGATGGCGCGGTGACCATATAAATTTGGGCATACTGGGGTGGGCTCACAGTGTGCCACATGAGTTGGGAGGGTACATAATGCTGACACGGGGACTGGGCACTCCAATGTCGGCGCTGGGACGGGGAACGGAGGGAGTGGGGATGACAGCAACAGTGGGAGAGTGTTCTTTGCTGCTGGTGCTGGGAGGGAGCGGGGAGTACAGGAGCAGTGGGAGGGTGCGGAAGAAGTGCCATCCTTAAGATGGCAGCAACGACACAACTGCGCATGTGCGGCACTCGCACATGCATAGTTGTGATGAATGGCATGTTGCCATTCACAACATGGCGGTGCCAGCGGAACTGCGCATGCGCAGTTCTTGCCCCGGAATGCGGAAGTAACAGCTGAAATAGTGTGGATGTTATTCCATAGCGGTCGACAGTGGCGGAGTGTTTCAAGTTCCGTTGGACTTTTGGAAAGATACTTCCAAAAGTCCAGCGGAAGATTCCACAATCAACCGTTTTTGTAAGCTATGATCGATCCCAAAACGGCTGTAGGCTCTGCCCAGAGCCATAAAAACTAGGACTTTTCCATGAAACTAGCCTGACTTAAACCTAACCAACAAACAGGTCACAAGTAGTGTTACAACAGGTCACTCAACAGTGAACTCTATCCCCCCCACCCCACGTCCCCTCAATTGTGGTGTTCCTCAAGGCTCAATCCTTGGACCTCTTATTTAGCCTCCACATAAATGACCTTTCATCTGTATGCAGTGGCTACAATGCAAGTATACTCCTATAATCCGATGATAACATTATTTACGCCAGTTCTGACTCCCATGTGGACCTGAATGCAACCCTACAGGTAGTCTTCGATAGAATCCAAAACTGGATGGACAGAAACAAAATACATCTGAGCAGCAGCAAAACTAAAGTCATGGCCTTCTATGGGAATGTACCAACCTCCCATACCTTGCAGATCAGACACTGTTCTTATGTTATCATACGCTTGAGACTGAGTGGACTTTTCATTACCTGTGTTTGTGATCCAAGGCCATGAAAATGAAGAGAGGAATCTCATGCACTTACCATGTCCACACCTGCCTTTCATCATACACTGGGAAAATGATAACTCAGTCAAACATTACAAGCAACCCTAGAGTATGGCAGTGAAATATATAGGATAGCACCAGCGCAAGTCTTGCACAAACTCACAAGAAAATATGCAGACCTCCCCTGGGTTGCAATAAAAGCATCCACAGTTACCTACAATATGACAGCCTGGTCCGCTCTCATAAGAAAGCAAGTGCACTTCAGACGGTCAACAATGGTTTCTAAATATGCATATGGACAATGGCCTACTGCCTAAATAATCTGCTACTCAAATCTAACCAGTCTGCTTTCAAGTAGTTAAACCAAACATCTCCTCCACGTATGCAGCTATTGGCTTAAGTTCAATAAACTGGGAACAGACTCTTCTCCCTTTAAGAACTGAGGAAGCATGGGACTTCCTAAAAGATAAAATATCTCAACTCGAAAAACAATATGTACCTGAACAAAATAAATACAACAGTAAATGAAAAATTCCACAATGGTTTAATAACAATATCAAGAAATTAATTGTTCCAAAAAAAAAAAGCTTTTTACTAAACTCAAAAAAGGTTCATTGTCCCAAAAAGATTTAATAATGGTAACATATAGGGAAACAGTTAAAAAACTAATTACTATGGCTAAACGTAACTTAGCATTTAAAATAGCACACACAAAAGACTGTCATAAGGCACTATACTCTAATCTAAATGAAAAAAAAGGTTGTAATAACTCAATTGGGCCATTACTTATTAATAAACAAACAATAACATCGGACACAGCAACCGCAATAGAATTAAACAATTATTTTTCGTCAGTTTATGTACAAGAATTAGCTCCTTCATTCACTGCAGTAACATCAAACATAGAAAAATATAGGATTTCCACACAGGATACACTGACTGTACTGGACACCTTAAAACAACACACTAGTCCAGGCCCAGACAGTATAACTTCAAGATTTTCTAATGGAAACAAAGAACTCCATCTTTTTACCTTAACAATTATCTATAATAAATCTCTTCAAGAATCAGTGGTACCTAAGGACTGGCATTCTGCTATAGTCACATCTATTTATAAAAAGTGCTCCCACTCAAAAACTGAAAACTATCGCCCTATTAGTTTAACATCGGTACCATGTAAGCTAATGGAAAAAGCGTTAAACAAAAATTAGAAAATGAAATGTTAAATTTAAACACTAAGGATGAATACCAATACTGGTTTAAACCAGGCTTCTCATGCACTACAAATTTAATTTCCTTTTATAATTATATTAGTTATAATTTAGACTGTAATATTCCTATGGACATCATTTTGCTGGACTATAGCAAAGCATTTGATAAAGTTTCACACTTTATCTTGATTAATAAGCTTAGTAGTATGGGTTTTTCATCTTTGCTAGTTTCATGGATAGGTCAATAGCTGAACAACAGAATTCAGAGAGTCAGGGTAAATGATGCCCTGTCAGATACAAGGGAAGTGACCAGTGGGGTGCCTCAGGGCTCTGTGCTTGGGCCTACTTTGTTTAATCTATTTATAAGTGATATGTCTATCGCAACCAGTAATATCATGGTCATATTTGCCAATGACACTAAACTTGGGGGAATGGCTAACAGCCGGAGCAATGGAAATGGACTGCAAACTGATCTAGCTTCAGTGGAACAATGGGCACATATTAATAAAATGCACTTTAACATATCCAAGTGTGCAGTATTACATCTGGAAAAAATAATCCCAGTCAAACATACTATCTGAACAATACTATTATTAGAACTTCAAAAACAGAAAAAGATCTGGGAATATTAGTTAATGATAAATTAACTTCAACTACCCACTGTACAAAAATAGCAAATCAGACAAATGCACTACTCCGTAGAATTACTAAAACCTTTGGGTCTAGATCAGAACAATGTCTTTTGTCCCTTTATAGATCTCATATCAGACCCCTCCTAGATTATGGTTCACCTTTTTGGAGCCCTTATTTTAAAAAAGATATCATTAGAATTGAACAAGTCCAACGCAGAGCCACTAAACTTATTCCACACATAACCAACTTAGACTATAGTACCAGATTAAATAAAACAGGACTTTATACCCTTACGCAAAGAAGAATCAGAGGTGACTTACTTCAGCTTTTTAAAATACTTAGGAATCAAGAACAAATGCTGATATGCGGTATTGAATATTCTACAAGAAAAACTGCGGCTAGACTTCATAATAGACAGTTGGAAGTTATGAGAGCTACTAGTAATAAAAGACTGAACTATTACACCACCAGAACACCCAGATTATGGAATACATTACCACAGGATATAGTTGATTCACCAAACATTTTAATGTTTAAAAATAATTTAGATAAATGGTTGCTAGGAAGGGTTTTGCGTTAATGTTCCGTGTACAGTATATGGAGGATGATCACGATGGGCAATCCGCCTTCTTCTGTCCTACACACCAAAGTACCAAAACGGCTGCCCCAGTTACCAGGAATGCTATCCCTAACAACATGAAAAAACACAATATCCTTTGCACTTTCAAATTAGAACTATTCACCTCTCTAAACACTCCTTGCAAATACCTCAGTACCCTAGCAAGCACTGTTCCAGTAGCCTAGTTTTGCATCCCTGCTCATTTCCAACTTCCTCACCCTCCTCTCATTAATTACTATAAATATGTACAGTATAACAAGTTTGTTTCTCAGTCTGTAATGATCCCCCTTATGAGGTCTGTTTGATTCATGGATGCTCTGTTCTTTTTAATCTGTGCCAACTGTTTTACTTACTACTGTTTGCACACCTTAAGGTTTTACTGGTACTGTTGTTTTATTTGTTCTATTATCTTGTGCATTTGTATTACTCCATTGTCTCCTTCCCCCAGGACACGCCGATGAATGAGTTGTACAGCTCAGGGTGCCTTATGGCCAACTCTTTTAAATAAGGTAAATTAAATTACATTAAAATAGGTAAATACACAACTAAAATAAACTTATATGAGATATACAATGGCCTGACTCAGAATATGCCATTTATCAGTATGGCTCAGTTGGTAGCACATCCACCACTGGGCCAGAAGGTCATGGGTTCCAGTCCCACACTGGTATTGGGCTCATACCTAAAAATGTTGTACTGCTGGGGTGTGCCATCCTTCAGATAAGATGTTAAGCTGAGGTTTCTTCTACCCATCTCTGGTGCTGTTCTGGTGGGTGTCAACGTGCAAGTAAAAGAACCCAAGGCACTTTTCACAACAGTAGGGGACTTTCCCTGTGTCCTGGCCAACATTCCCCTTCCCATAAAACAAAACAAAAAAAAGGTTCATGCAACTGTCCAAGGCTGTGTTTGGGTGCTGATGTCTGAAATGGCAGCCACTACACATTCAGTCATTTTACTACCAGTCTAGCACTGGTTGTAAAGTGCTTTGGGATACAATGTGTATGAAAAGTGCTATATAAATAATCCTTCTCCTCCCCTCCTTCTTCTTCTCTTCACATGTAAGGGGGCAGGACAATAACTCATAATTGGCAGATCCACAAGTGAGTTATGTAAGTTCTGCACCCTCACATGTGATGATAATAGGCTTATTCTGAACTAGGCCATTGTATGTCCACTTATAATTTGTATAACTTTTAAATTAGAATGTTTTTATGAAGATGTAACTGTTTATATTTGATTTCACTGCTTGGTTTTGAGTGCAGCAGCAGAGGCAACCGTGACGTCATCAAGTATTGCTCAAGCTGCTCTCTACTGGGTGAGGGTTCCTTTGTGACCTGTATATAGCGAGGATAAATCACCAAAGTGAGGATAAATGATTTATCCTCATTTACAGTATCTCAGTGGTGAAAATAAATCATTTATCTGTAAGGCTGAACTCTCACATACATTGTATTAAGTTACATTATTTAATGTGCTTAGTTATCAAATGTTAGTAACTCTCTGCTGGTATAACTGTCCCCATTGGTTCCTCCTGAAAACTAGTCACTTAGACTATATGGGAAAATCCAAGTCTGCAGAACTTATAAATAAATCACAACAAATAAAATATATTAAGATAGTGCTAGTATGCACTCCTGATGGTTAACAGCATAGCGCTACACCAAGAGTTTGATTTTTTCAGGATGGGTGTGGTAAGAGCAGCAACATTTTATAAACTTCAAAACCACATACACCGGCTCAGCTCAGTATTGAAAAAACATGTTTCTTGTTCATTTATTCATTACAAATCGGGTTTACAACCTTTGCGTCACAGACTCATTTACAAAGGCACCTTGTCGCCGGGGGGGGGGCAGATATCAAGACAGTTACTACAGTGCAGATTAAAACAGAGGATAACATTACAAGTGCAGTAAAAGGAACATTTAACATAGATACACTTAGGTTACATAATGTAGTAGTTTGTATGTTACTTAGATTACATAATGTTACAAAATTGTGAGTTACACTCATGGATATAGTAGGTCCTCAGAAAAGACAGTGGGTTACTTCCCTGTTTGGACCTAGTAGGGAAGGGGTAGGTCTGGGGGAGGGAGAGGCTATCCAGTGGACGTTGTTGAGCAAGGGGCAAGGCAGGCGGGAACCACAGGTTACAACAGGGGGTTAGATATGGTTCCGAAGGAGCCAATTTTTGGCAAGTTGGAGATGCAGTTAGGGAGGGAGTTGAACCAGGTGGGGGCTCAGTAGAGGAAGGATCTCTGAGCAAGAGAGGTCTTGGCTCTGGGCACCTTGAAAGTGGCCTTATCAGAGCTATGGGTGGCGACGGACAAAGATGGCTGCTGTAGGGAGGTGTAGACCCCGGGGGGCAAAAGTCCTAGCAGAGATTTCTTAGCAAGAAGGCAGGTCTGGTACAGCAGTCGCTCCTCAAAGTTGAGAAGATTGGTGGTAGTACAGAGAAGGCAGGTGTGAGTTCAGCTGGGGGCACTGGTCAGGAGCCTACAGGCCTTATTGATGGAGAGTTGGATTTTGGAGAGGACAGTGTTGTCAGCTGCAGCATAGATGGGCAAGCCATAGTCCACGAGGGACAAGATGGAGGAGGTGATGGCCAGCCTGAGGGCAACCTGAGGCAGGCAATCCCTGTGCCGGTATAGCAGGCCAATCAGAGAGTTAATGGTGGCTGACAGGGCATTAATGTGGGTTTGAAAGGAGAGGGCAGTATCGAACGTGATTCCTAGGTACTTGTATATGGTCACTTGTTCTAACGGGTGCAGAGTGCTGGGGATAATCAAGAGGGGGTTATTTTTAGCTTTATTTTGGTGGAGGGAGAAGTGCATTGATTTGGTTTTCTTAAGGTTAATGACCAGTCTGCGGTCTCTGAACCACCTTTTGGCTTGGTTGTAAGCTTGCTGGAGGGATAATTGGAGGGAGGTGGGATTGAGATGTGAGGTAACAAGGACTGCATCATCAGCGTAGAGGAGCATTTTACCGGTACATGAGCTGAGGAGGGTGTTGTGGTAGAGACTAAAAATTATTGGACCCAGGATGGAGCCCTGAGGGACCCCGGAGCGAACGGGAAGAGTGCTGGAGAGGGAGCAGCTGATCTTGACACACTGGGATCTAGCAGAGAGGTAGCTAAAGAACCAGGAAATGGGACCACCAGAGAAGCCAAGTTGGTGAAGAGAGTCGAATAGAAGGGGATGACAGACAGTGTCAAAGGCCTTGGAGAGGTCAATGAACACTGCTCCTGCAAGGCTGCCAGAGTCGAGAGCAGCATGCAGGTGTTGGGAGAATTCCAGGACAGCCATGGTTGTACTGTGTCCTGGGCGGAAATCGTGCGGCTCTGGGCACATAATGTCATACTTGGTTAGGTATTCGGAGAGCTGGATCAACACCACTTTTTCAAGGGCGTTAGCGAGGTGGGGGGGAGGATGAAGATGGGCCGGTAACTGTTGGGGATGGATCAGTCCCCACTCTTATGTATGGGTGTGATTTCTGCAGTTTTCCAAGCACTTGGGAACTGACCCAGGCATAGAGACCAGTTTAGAAGGTCAGTCAGGGGGCTAGGACTTCGTCCAAGACCATATGGAGGATCCTGGAGTCGAGGGGGTCACTGCTGGGGTTACTGCTGCCTAAGGCTTTTAGCAGGTGTGGCCTGGCTTTTTGAGGGGATAGGGTGCGCACGTAGAATGGTGGGTGATGCAGGACCGGAGGGAGATAGGTGGGGATTGGGTCAAAGAAACTGCTGGGGAGGACCGCCCTTAGGTCAGAGAAGGCAGTGTTAAGGCAATCGGCTATGAGGAGTGGATCTGTGGTGGGGGTGCCATTGATTGAGAGCTGAGATGGTGGGGGGAGGAGCGGGACTTCCCATTTAGCTCATTCATATTATCCCAGAACGTCCGGGCTGAACCCCAAGTGGAAGTGACGGTGGTCTGGTAGTGCTCTGCCTTGGCCCGCCTAATGGCCCAAGTGCACTTATTGCATTCTGCGTTGTAGGCCTGTCTGTCAGACGCCTTTCCAGATTCTTTAGCAATGTGCCAGAGATTATCTCTGTTTTTGAGTCTCTGAAGGAGGGGTGGGGTGATCCATGGGGCACTGCATTTTTTGGAGTGGATCCTGGTGAGGGGGGCGAAAAGGTCACAAGCCTTACACAAGGTATTTGTGAAGTGGTCAAGAGCTGAGTCAATGTCAGGGGCACGCTGGATAGGGGACCAGTCCAGCTGGGCGGTTGTTATTTCGGAGGCCGCCAGGCCGAGAAATGCGGTAGGTGGCCTGCGACTGGCTTCAGAGGAAGATGACCAGAGACAGAGGACTGGGGAGTGATCACTAAGAGAGTTGGGGAGGACAGTGACATCCCGGATTTTGTAGGGGCGGTTAGATCTAACAACATCTAGGAGAGTGCTGGTGCCAGTAGAGTGGTTGAATCTGGTGGGCTGGGTGACTAACTGGGACATATCCAGGGCAGCAAAGGAGTCCCTTATATGGGAGGCAGTGGAGGCAAGCCAGTTAACTTTGAGATCACCTAGGATGACTTGCTCCACTTTGTGAGTGAGAGATGTGAGATAGTCAATGAGGGACTGGACCGCTTGGTTTTGACCTCCTCGGCTACGTAGGAGACTGTGAGGAAGAGAGGGCCTCGGGCTGGGTCAGGTGTGATTTTTAAGGTGAGGGCTTGGGCTCCATAATCAAGTTTAGGAGCTGGGAGTGCCTGACCTATAAGGGAGTCCCGTACGAGGAGTGCGCAACCACCACCGCGTTTGCCTACTCGGTCTTCCCTGTAGATGGTGTATCCAGGGAGAGTGATAGCGGAGTCAGGGGTGGATTTGGAGAGCCAAGTCTCTACCAGTGTAATCATAACAGGTTGATGTTGAACGACCCAGCACTGGAGGGCAGCAGATTTCTTAGGAGTTGCAGTACAGGGTTTAGAAGGGCTGGAAGCAATAGGTCCTGGGTTTGGGTGTACATTACCAAATAATAATAATAGCAGTTCTGGCCACTAACTCTGGTGAATATTTATTATTCAGGCATTGTTGGGGAATTTTCAAATTTTTTACTTGGATATGATTAGACGTGCATTCAAAAAGTTCTTACTGAGGTGGGCTTCCCAAAGGATTGCATGGAACATGGTCATTACTCATCGATCTAAGGGAGGATTAGCATGTAATCACCCTTATATCTATTATATGGCACTTAGACATAAAAGAATCACAGATTTGCCACATAAGAAAATGGGTTTGAAGGACAGAAAGGAAACCTTACTTGAAGAATTATTGAATATGGAAGATCTATACTTATCAATTTCAGATATAACGTATTCCGAGAAATTGATAAATTTGTATCATGCCCTATTTTCTTCTTTAGAAAGAGTTATCAAATAGTGTTATGGGCGAAGTACAGGTACTTCATGTGGTATTTATAACTGCTTTGATTTATTAAAAGACAGTGACTTTGTATCATTTGACAAAATGGCAAAAATCCTTGGGGACTCGGTTTTAAATTTATCTCTTATGTCATATAATACTATTAACAGTATGTTTTGTCATTGGAAAGCTTGATACCTTTTATTGGACCAGCATATGTCTTGTACAAAGATGGTACGGTACACAAGCTTTCGGGGCCTCACAGGTACCTTCTTCATGTGAATAGTAAATCTCTTTTTATTGGGTATGTTTTGTAAAATGTTAAAGCACAGAAAAATTAAATTGGGAGACCTGGCAGTGTGGGTTGAAAAAAAAAAAACATTTAGTTTTGGAAATCTGTGGGTGGTAATATGTTGGCTCATTGTTACAGATGGCTTCTGCCTGATGTTTTGGGCTCTAGTAGGAATAAGATTTAAAGCAGGTGGGTAAATGAAATATGCCCATTAAGATCAAGACTCCATGGTTAACTCTTTTTTAGAAATGCCAATAATAATGCAATGAATAAAACTATTCAGATCAAAATTCTTTCATATGTGGGGGCACTGTGGAGCCCGAGCAAGATGGATGCTCAGGCATAGAGAATGGGAACCAAATGAGAATAAAACAACTAAGAAATAAGTTTTCGGGTGAAGAAACTCCACCAGAATCATAATAAGTGTGTGGGAATCCTCCAGGAACATTATGGGGAATCCACGTAACGATCGACCCCAGACAGACGGTGCAAAAAGCAAGGGAGCTACGGGAGGACTTAGCACGAGGTCGGCCCCAAGTAATCTAGCACCTGAGGAGCCAGCTGAAGAGACAGTGCAATCACTGAGAGTGAAGATCTCCTGCCTCATTCAGTCTGTGGCAGGGCTAGCGGAGATGTCTGACAGCCTCACCAACCCAGGTTAAGACTGCGACAGACGACTCTAACAAGTGGTTGGAAGCCACAATAGGAATGACGGCAAACTTGTTAAAAGAAAATGTCCATCTCCGCTCTCAAATAGAAATGCTTGAAAATTAAGCACCAGCAGTGAATCTGCGCTTAGTGGGGATGCCAGAGAACTGTGAGGGTGATCACTTGCCTCTTTTCTTGACGGAATGGTTCCAGCACCAGTTGGGGGAGATGGGGACTCTCAAACCGATCACATCCAGAAGGCCTACCGAGTGATGCCTCGTGGTAGAAGAGATGATGGAGATGCCCCGCGTACCATTATGGTGATCCTAGACGGGGTTGGAACAAGGGATTACCTTCTCACCCTCGCAAGGAAAAATGGAATGCTGCTTCAGGATGGGCAAGTGGTCAGTCTCTATCTGGACCTAAGCTATGCCAGTCGGCAAAAGACGAGGAGCTTTGATGGGTGAAAGTAATCCTGAGGGAGGCTGGAATCCCGCATGGTGTATTGTTTCCTGCAAGGCTCAGGATCATCCACAGAGGGAAGATTTACATCTTTAATGACCCAGTGGATGCCCTTAAGTGGTCACAGAAGAATGTTCCAGCACGCAGATCTAGGGAAGATGAAGAGGATTCTGAGTCAGAAGAAGAGGAACCCTGAAGAAAGGGACATTATGTTAGCCAGAATTGAATATGGTGGACTGTACAGTAAGGGAGCAGTGGGTATTTGGTCTGACCCCAGGTAACTGTACAATGCTTTCTAATTAAGGAGCCTATATCACTTTGGTCTCTGGGGCGACTACCCATTTGATCCCCATAAAAGACTGTGTTTTGTTGTTAACTTTACCCTCAATTCTTTTACTAATATTGTAAAATTAAAATTAAAAAGGGCGTACAAAATGTGATGCCAGTTGCTTTTCTGTGGAGTTTTGATTATGCTACAACCTTCTATACTGCTGTTTGAACAAGTTAACCGCCAAAACTTATAGAAATGTTCCTACTCTAATGTCTTATTCGGGGGAAGTTGCAAATATGTAACTTAATCAGCGTTAAGCATGTTTATATACCCCTACTCCCATGGAGGGGGAGGGACTTTTTTGATGTTTTTTGTGGACTTGTCTTAGAAAATACACCTGCTGCTCAAGGACTCTTAATTTAACAGCATTAATGACCTAATAACCGCAAGGAATTAACAGTAATACCCTCCAAAGATGTATCTAAATAGTAAAGATGATTAAACCGTAGTATTAAGAGGAGGGTGACCTCATATGTAAACAATGACTGTATATCCTTTACTCTGAATTATACAATGGCAAGAAAATTTCCTGGACTCTAACTGGTCAGTGTGTGCCTGAGACAGTGATGATATTACACAATAACATCACTGTGTTGATTTTATGGAGCATGCACTTTTTTTTTTTCAGAAACAAAGATATACTGCCTCACTAGAAATCTACTAAAAACATTTTATTTTTGTTTTCTATAACATCGAGCCATTAGATATTGCATGCAGTACTCCAAAGGTGTATGTTATAGGTTAGACACATTCCTGGTAGCGGAAGCACTGTCATCGCCTCGTGCTTCAACCCACCCCAGGAGTGACGTTATTACACGATAACACACACCTTGTCTTGCCTTATTGCTTAAGTATCAACTGTATGCTTGTTACAATAAACAATAAACAAAATTAAAAAAAAAATAATTTCATATGCATATATGACTGTGTGAATTATTTAGAATGGGGTGGATGTCAGATATGCACTGTTGGCATAAGTGTATACAAAATGTGAATTTATTACACCTACTTTAGTCTTGCAAATATGTCAGAGAGGTATGAAAAGATACAACTGTTTGACTAATATGTTGAGGAATGATATTCCATGTACAGTTAATATTTGTATTTTTAATGATTTTGCTTAATTGAAACTATCTCCCCAACAAATCTGGATATTAGCAACTGCCACTATTAGTACCAAACGATTTATTTTGAAGAACTGAAATTCGTCAACCTTTCTGAAATGCAGTGAATGTTCATCAGTGGCTGTTTGAATAAAAAAAAAAGTTTTAAAATATCAGAGGCCAATTGATCATATTTATAACCAAGACGACCTTTTGGATTGTACTTGAAGAGAAGTTGTTGAAAATCTATCTCACATCTATAAAATGTAAGAGATGTTAATATTTATACTTCCCCCTACTTGATGCATGATTTATAACACACAGCTCCACTTCAATTTCTACACACAGTATGCTAAAACATCTTTTTTGAACATACCTTAAAGATACTTTTACTGTTGTTGAAGTTTAGTATATTTCATATGTGTATGTATGTATACGTGTGTGTATGTATAGATGTAGATGCATCCTGCTATATCCATGCCAATATACATATTTTGCTTAAATGCCTTTTGATGTTGCTTCTTATATGATGCTTAGTTATGTTTTTTTTTTCACCTGCTACGTAAATACTTTTCTAATTGTTATTCATGACCCTCCTCTACCCCCTTCTCCCAGGACGCATCTGGATACAAGCTGTTACCAGCTCAGTATGTCTTTCCTGGTGAAACGTTTGAAATAAATAAATAAAAAATCTATACAGGGGATATGACAGAACCTAATGGAAGATGTATTTATCTTCACCAGAGGCCAATGATATCTTGATGTCACTGGCCTCGAGTGAAGATACACATGATATTTTCAGTAAGGTCATGTCATGTTCTGTTAATACAACATATGTTTTGGGCCCCACCCAGCACAACTCCCTACATACCCCTCTCTATAAAAATCACCCACACAGAGGGGATGGCCCTCCCAACTCAAACCCCATAACCACCCCCACCCAAAAACAGATGGCATTTATTATAAAAAAATTATCTGTTTGATCCTATTATCTGGTTGATCCTGTCATGCCTCTACCCAACACAATCCCTCATATCACCCCCCCTCCCCGCGCAACACAACAGGTACTAACATACTAAGATGCCAGCAGAGTAGGCCTTATGGTCTATTGAGTCTGCTCGAGAATCAGTACCTGGTCGAGGCACCGTTGCTGCCTTCCCCGCCTCCCCTGTGAATCCCCTCAACCCCATCCCCCAATGGAAACACACCTCCAGTTTATTTATTCAGTTTTGTGATAATCGGGTGGGTGTGCTAGACACAAGCTGTGACTATTTTCAGACATGACCCGGGAGGTTACAAAGTTACAAAGAGTGTTATATCAAAGTAATACAGTTTCAGATTAGGAGTATCAACACAGTACAGTACATACGATGGTATAGCAAGGTAAGGTATACAAATTAACAATCATATTTGGTCATAAACAAAAACTGACATCACAAAAATTGTGTGGCAGGATTTAACAAGCATTTGTCAATGCTGAATGTTTGCTTGCTGGCATTGGTAGTGTAGGAGTTACAGAGTTGCATAATAGGAATGGCAGTGAAGTACTGAACTGAAGCCAACCCCACCACCACCCTGCAGAGACGGTCAGGCATTGGGGTGTGCCTGTGGGTTGTCAGGCATAAATGGCCACGCCATTTCACCACACCCTACCCTGCAGATACTGACAAGTGTCATGGTGTGCCTTGGGGTCTTTGCCCCTTATGCGCACCCCATTCCATCAGGAAATAGGGTGAGATGGGTGCAGTATAGGAGAATGGGATGAACTTTGGGGCCGAAGAGTCCAAGGCACACCTCGATGCCTCTCACTGGCTGCAGGGTGTGGAATGGTATAAGCATTACAGACGAGAATCCCAAGTCACACCCCTGATGCCTGTCATTCTCTACAGGGTGGGGCGTTATGGTCAGAAACTCTAATGCCTCAGGCATTCGTTGGTATTTTCACTCCAAATTTTCAACATGTTTTTTTTGTGACCAACACCTCATGAACAGTGGCAATATCAGTTTATTAGCCGAAAGCTGCATTTGCACAGTGACTACGGCATCTAGCACCACAGGTGCAAAAACACAATCCGAACAGGATGTGAAAAATGACAGCTGTACTGTTCATGGGGAGGTGTAAAAAATGGCAATGTTGAAAATCTGCAGTGAAAATATAAAAAAAACTGGTGAAGTCATGAGCATGCATAGAAACTGTGCAACGCACACCCGTAATGTAATTAGTTTGGGGATTTATTACAGCAGATTGTCAACACAGGCATTTTGGGACCTCCGATCATGAGCAGTGTCACTGTGATTTTCTTTATCTGTCCCGAACAATGATTTCCCACAGCGACCACGCATTTCTGCGCTGAAAGTGTGAAGACACATTTCGCCCATGTTGTGAAAAATGACAGCTGTACTGTTCATAAGGAAGTGTGGAAAAATGCCACTGGTGAAAATCTGGACTTAAAATATTACAAAGTCATGAACTCATGAGGGTGCATGGAAACGCTCACTCGTAACAGTCATTTTATGGACTTTTGTCACCAAATTTTCAACATAGCCATTTTAAGACCTCTGCTCACGAACAGTGTAACTGTGATTTTCTTAATATGTCCCAAATATTGCTTTTGCACACCGAGTGCACCAATGTGTGCTACACATTTTGAGCGAGATGTGAAAAATGGCAGTTGTACTGCTCATAAGGAAGTGTAATAAAATGGCAATGTTGAAAATCTGTCGTGCAAATATAAAAAATTCTCAAACTTGCAAGTGTGAGTAGGAACTGCGCAATGTGCGCTCCTAAAACAGTCATTTTGGGGAATTTTTTCACTAAATTTTCAACATAGCAATTTTAAACACCTCTGCTCATGAACAGTGTCACTGTAATTTTCTTAATCTGTCCCAAACATTGATTGCGCACACCGACTGCCCATTCTGCGCTACATGCAGGGAAACACATTCTGGGTGACGGGAAAAATGACAGCTGTACTGCTCATAAGGAAGTATGGTAAAATTGCAGTGTTGAACACCTGGAGTGGAAATATTAAAAATTCGCAAATTTACAAGCGTGCGTAGGAACTACGCAACGCATGCTCGTAAAACAGTAATTTTTAAGAATTTTTTCACCAAATTTTCAACATAGCCATTTTAAGACCTCTGCTCATGAAGAGTGTCACTGAGATTTTCTTAATGTGTCCCATACATTGATTTCGACACTGACTACGCCATTGTGCGCTATATGCGCTGGAAACACATTTTGGGCAGATGGAAAATGACAGCTGTACTGCTCATAAGGAGGCATGGTAAAATGGCAATGTTGAAAATCGAGTACAAATATTAAATTTATGAACTTCTGGCGTGCATAGGAACTGTGAACGCGCGCTCGTAAAACAGTAATTTTAGGAATTTTTACCAAATTTGCAACATAGGCTTTGAGAGCCCACCTTATGAACACTGGCACTGTCGTTTTATGTCGGTCCAAGGTGATTTCACAGAGTGACTGGAAATCACCCTTCGGCCCGATTAACGCCATGACAGTTCAAGAATTCATGAGGAGGGGTCCCAAAACTCCATGTTGAAAATTTGGTGCCAAAATTCCAAAAAATGCCTGAGATATGCATTAAAGTTGAAAAAAACTATTTATTCCATTATACAGCTTACCAGCATTTCCTCAGTTCGCGGTCGCTTTGAAGAGAGCAGACATGTTCCTGGTCCACCGAAGATCATCGCACGAGCGCCCCGGAGGTAAGTATAAGGTGGGGGAGGCAGGCAGCAGGGTATGCCGGGTGGGAGAAGGGGCCAAGACAGCAGCGAGGGAAGGTTTTTTTTCTTTTCAGATTTTTTTTTTTTTAAGGAAGACGACGTGGGACATTTGCCATGCTGGGGTGGGCTCCCAGCGTGGCAGCTGGAAAGCTTGTTTGGGGGTGGCCTGGAGCCGATGGGGATTGCGTACCCCCGGCCAGCCATAATGGACTTGTGCCATGCTGGGGTGGGCTCCCAGAGTGGCAGCTGTAAGGCTGTTTTTGGGGTGGAGCCGACGGGATTGGGCACCCCGTCAGCCATAACAATGTTTGCCCGCTGGGTGACTTCCAGCATGGCACTGGAAAGCTGCTTTTGGGGGGCATGAGCCAATGTGATTGGGCACACCTCATCTGCCATACAGTATGTGCGTGGGGACGATGAGCACGCAATGCGTATGTGGTGGAGGGGGAGCGCTGCTCACTGGAAGCGGAGCTCTCCCTTTCAACTGTACAGCACTGCATTTTCAACTGCCATCACAAACAGCTGCAGCGTTGATTGGAGAACTGTGACCGCGCCTGCAAACACGCTGACTGAACTGGAAGACTACTGCCACACCTCCGAAAACTCTGATGATGGCACTATGTTTCTTGCACATGCGTGCAAGCAAACATAAAAAACAAATGGTAATAACAAAGCAATAGGCAGACATATTAATTAAGGCAAGTGTTGTAACAGTTGTCAGCAGAGGGCCATGTTATACAGCATATGTACATGAGTCACCATGGACTAGGCGCCAACTGGCCAAAAACGGAACCGAAATGGCATAAGAATGGGTTTACAGATAGTATCATAAATACTGTGAGTAAACCCAGTGGCAGTAACAGTGGAAAGGGAAGGAGACAGGCATAAGTAGGGAGAGGAGGCTATAATCCAGGTGGAAAAGGAGTCAGGTGTTTAGAGGAGGATGTGAGTGATAGGGTTTTGGCAATACTCAGTTCCACCTTCCCCCTATACCTGTCCCAGCCCTGCTTGAACCCCTCCACAGTTTTATAGCCACCAGTTCCACAGGCAGTGCGTTCCAGGGTTCCACCACCCTCTCAGTGAAGTAGTGTCTCCTTGTCTCCCCCCCGAGCCTCCCACCAACCAGCCTCATGGAGTGCCCCCTGGTTGATCCTGCCATTAATTTTAAACAAATGATTGTTTTAAAACGTATCTGGTTGATCCTGCCACTTTAAACACTTTCAATTCCCCCATCAAATGCAGTATGACCGAGCACTATCTACACTGATACATGACGTGGTGCCAGATGTTTACTACAAGGGACCCTGTGTTATAACAGTTAGAAAAGCGTGTAATTTATTCTCGGCTTACTGTTAATTTTTTTAAAAGAAGGTGCAGACAGTACAGACTCCACAGCAAGTGTCCACAGCTTCAGAACTGCAGAGGGAAGCACAAACGTGTGTTGCTATAGCAACACAGTTTATTCCCATGGCCAGCCACTCCCATGCATCTCAGAGAACTAAAGGCTCCTGTGATCCAGCCTCTAGTGCACAGTATTTTCTAAGCTTACTGACTAATTCATATAACTTGAATCTACCTTTCTTGCTGATCTCTTCGATACAGTTGCCTTCCAAAACCGAGGGGTAAGAAAACTAACTTAGGCTGCCCCAAACTGTTCTGGTCTCACATAAACGACCTGATCAGGGGAAGTACCAAAGCTGAACCAGGCCCGATGGAGGTCAATGGGAAACTAGAGAGCGACAGCCCACAAACTGCATCAGCCCTAAACCTATACTTCACCAATCTGGAAACATACAAGGTTGGATTACCCCCTCTCAACCCAGCCCTAAATGAATCTGAGCCCACATGCCTAAACAGACCCCAATTTCACCTACGGATAGTGAAAACAAAAGAGGTGCAAACTCTCCTGAGGGCCCTAAAAACCAAAGGCACAGGAGGACCTGACGGGATAAATCCCAGATTACTCAAGGATGGAGCCACATCCCTTGCCAGACCTGTAACCTGGCTAATAAACAGGTCCATGCTGGAGGGAATAGTCCCAAATCAATGGAAACAGGCAAACATAATCCCCACCCACAAGAGCAGCCCTAGGGAACAAATGAGCAATTACAGACCAATCTCACTACTCTGTCTGCTCGCAAAGTTCCAAGAAAGGCTCATATACAACCAACTCCGAGAGTACCTTGAAGTTCGCCAACTACAAGCCCCCTCCCAGCACGGCTTCAGGACCAACCACGGCACGGACACTGCCCTCACCAGTCTCACAACTGATATCCTGGGAGCCATGGACAGAGGGACCCCATCTGGAGCAGTATTTGTGGATCTCTCCAAGGCGTTCGACCTTGTCGACTACAACCTCCTCCTAGCCAAACTTAGCAATATAGGTCTAGACCCACTGGCACTCAAATGGTTCACGAGCTACCTATCAGGCCACACACAGAGGGTCATCTGGAAGGGTGCACTATCTGACCCCCTATCCCTTAAGGAGGGCGTACCACAGGGCTCAATCCTTGGTCCCCTTCTATTCTCACTTTTCACAAATGACCTCTACCTCCACTGTGGGGTGGGGGGGTGCCTCGGTTGTACACTATGCGGATGACACAGTAATCTACCGCTGTTCTGACATCCTGGCGGAGATTGGCCCTGCACTTCAAACCGATCTAAAATCCCTGGAGGGATGGCTAAGGAAGAATAGAATGGTCCTGAACACAGGCAAGACAAAAGCCATCCTGTTCGGACCAAGATCCCTGGGACAAGATAGGACCAACGCCTTACTACTTACCACACTGGATGGGACAACCATCGAGGTTGTTGACTCTCTTAAGTACCTGGGGATCATACTGGATCAAGGTCTCACCTACACGAAACATGTGGACCAAGAAACCACCTCCCTTCACTGCAAACTGGGTATCCTATACAGGATAAAAGACCAACTTATCCCAGAAGCCAGGATATCCATTGCAACCAGCGTACTGCTCCCAACGCTGACTTATGCTGCCCCGGTATTACAGGGGATGGCCAAACGAGAGGTCACCAGAATGCAGATCCTGTACAACAAGATAGCATGATTTGCTACCCAGGATCATCCAGAAGTCACCACTGTGACACACTTGCCAAACTACAGTGGCCCACCTTTGATGCTCGCCTACAATAGCCACTCCTATGCCTGGTCTACAAACTCTGCACGGCTGCTCCTCCCAGCCTTGAAGCGATAATCACCCCTAAACCCAACCCCAGGACCCTAAGGACCTCTGGGCGGACGTAGCTAGAAACTCCTAGGATCCGAACCAATGCGGGAGGCAAGTCATTCGCCCACACAGCCCCCTATCTATGGAACAAGCTCCCTCCCATGGTACAGGAAGCATCAACACTACCGAATTTCCGAACCAGACTCAAAAACCACATGCTGGAGGCCAGCACCTGCCATTGTCAAAACACCTGACATACCCCCCCAACCCCTTCTCTAAACCCCTATACCTGAAAACCCCCTTATCACAAAGGACCTACTAACACACTAGGCAGATAACGCACCGGGGTCTATGTATGGGCTCAAAACCACTGTCACCTGATACTACGTATGCATCTGTATTAAATGACTAGTATGAATGTAATGCACAACTACCCGTATACACTCTGTAACACTATGTAATCTCATCTTTACATTGTAATGCTCCAAATAATGTCTCTCTGGGTCGCCCCTGAAAAAGGGACCTCCGGGGCTCAGTGGGCCTACCCGGTCATCAAAATTTAATTAATAAATAAATAAAATTTCATGTAGAAATGGCATTTTTGAAAAGTAAAGCTGTGACTGTGGGCACAAGTGTCAATGCTGATGTGCACGCCTGTCATGTCTTTATTTAAAAGAAAAAAAAGCCACTTTTAAATGAAATATCCCTCAGTTTTGGAAAGCAGCTATATTGCAGATGTCAGTGGGAAAGGTAGATTCAGGTCATATAAATAACTCGATAAGGCTTAGAAAATACCGTGCACGAGAGGCTGGATCATGGGTGCCTTTAGTACTCAGGGATGTGTAGGAGCAGCTGGCCATGGGAACAAACCTGGACCAAGCAAAAAAGGACATTTCAATAAAAAATTACTTTTTTTAATTTAGTAGGCTGAAATCGCAGAATAGGCATTTCATCACTGGTACTAGCTACTGCAAAAGGTACCCTTTTGAAAGATGTAAGGAAATACACACAAGGGCTGACAGTGTACCTTTAAGAAAAACAAAATCAATAACAGTGGCACAGTAATGTCACTACAGTTAGGGTTCAGTAGGTGCTTGAATGTTAAATCGCAATTTTCAGCCTTTATATCTCGGATGTTCCTGATGGAGTTTCACAATATTTTCAAAGTGTGTATTCTGGCACACAATGTGCCAGCTCTGATGATCATTGGTTCAGTTTCTTTTTGGCTAGATATGAAGAAAAAAAAAGTGAAAAAAAAAAGTTTTCAAAATTTAGGCCATTTCATGTGCCACTGCCTCTAACATGCACCCTGTTCCATAAATGTGCTGAAAACATATTAAATATAGAATAATGGCTGGGTAGGGGGTTAGAACAAGATTTTACACTCACTCGAGGTGTGGGTAGCCGCATAAATCACGAGAGCAAAGCTTGAGGGGTTTATGAAGGCATCCCACTCCAAGGGTGTGTATAAAATTTGAGTTTTACACACCTAACCAGCCTTTATTTTATATAATTGCTGGACAGAGGTTTTTTTGCTATAGCAATTATATAAAATATAAATACATCGATGTTGAACCGCATCCTGCTGGGATGAATAGTGGTCAGCAGTTCAGCGACTGCTGAGAGCTTTCTGTTTCTTTTTTTATTAAAGTTTTCATGAAATAGTTGAAATTCAAGAAGTCTGTTGTATAGACAGAGGCAAATTTGTGTTTTTTTCTTTTTCCCCAAAAAAATTTACTTACCGACGAGTGGTAGTGGCAGTGGAGCTGCCTGGCTATGAGGAAGGAAGAGCGGCAATTTACGACAGCAGAGGAAGGAAACCCGATGCATGACTCGTCAAGATAACCAGCTGGTTATAATGGCAATTATAACTGGGTTTCCTTATGGAAAAAATGCTGGCCAGTAATTATAAAAACTTATGGGTGATAAGACCCCCCAAATAAAACCTATATTCCAAATGAAAAAAAGTGCATTCCCTTGACTTAGCTTTTTTTTTTTTTAACGCCCTCGCCCCCCCAAACGAAATAAATAAATAAATAAATAAATTCATGGATATGCACAGTTTGCTTATTTGGAACTTGTATTTCTTTTCCATTTTTTGTTTTCAGTCACCTGTAACTTTTACATTTTTAAAACAAATTTGAGGGACAGTGTGGTTACAACCCCTCCTGATGACCACCCAACTGGCAACTTTTATAACTGCCCAACGAGTCGGCTGCTTGGCAAAGCAAGCTTCAGGTCCTGTTCTAAGCTCGAGGAGTCTCCTACTTTGCCTAGAGTGCACAGGGCCCTGTAAAAGGCATGCTACAAGCCTAGTCCCGTATCCAACAGGTCTGCTGTAGGCCCCACATGAAGCAAGCTACAAGTCTGGCTCTGAGCCTGATGGATCTGCTGCTTTTCATTGGGCACCGCACAGGGCCATTGCTAAAGCACATTATAGGCCCGGCACTTTATGTATCTTTTATAAAAAGTAAGAACATTAACTGCAAAGCACTACATTACAGCATCAGTTAACGTTGAAGATTAAAACCACAAAAATAAGGAAATACAGTGTTAGGATTAAAAGTTCCCTGATTTGTGGAGAATCTGTTTTCTGGTGTTCTTCTGGGTTTGAATGATCATGCAACACAGCGTTGGAGTAACCCTAGCTTTGGCACTGTCTGTCCAGGCACACAAAAATACTAAGAGAGCAATGCTTGCAGACTGCATGCTGAGATTAGGACAAGTTTTTTACTTTTTGCAATAAATATTACTTTATATGATTATTATGGATTTCATCTGTTCTACCTCTGTAATTGATATTTAACTCAGTACTTTATTTAACTAAGTCGTCTGTTCTTCATACTGCATTTTGTGATACACATTACGAGAAACTACATAAAACTTAACTCGTATCCAGCTGAATCTTTCATATTGTGTGTTGAGTCTAACTTTCCTGCTATCCATTTCTGCTGACTGAAGTAAGGCAGACCTTTAGCCAAGGCAGCACGCACTACAGTTTTAAAGACATACTCTATGATTCTTATCAGCTGGGAAATTCCTCACCATATCGTTTTTCAGCAGCAACCAGACAACCTGAGATTCTGTACTGCAAAAGCTTCTGTCCACTCAACCAGTTTTAAAATGTATTTTATGATTACTTTTGTAATTAAAGAGAATCTATAACAAAGTTGGCAGCCCCAACAGTGTTTTACAAAATCTCTTCCTAAAGTTTCTCTTCAGTTGTGAACGCTGTATTCACTGCACTGTGGATAGTACGATTATTAAGTTTCCACACTAGGATAGTCAGATTTAGGGGAAACACCGAGTTTGCAAGAGGGTTCCAAGAACCAAAACAGAGCACAGCAGCTGCTGCAGGTTACACTGTAACAACCGTAAATAGGCACTGTAACAAGTAATGCTCACACGAACAGAAAAAAAAACGATTCTTGTCTGAAGCTTTTACCAGGTTCTGGAAGGGGAGGCAGGGATGACTGTTAAACTTAGCAAGGGATCCCTTGGAAGAAACCTCATTAATACAGTGAGTTATTCTTTTATTTTAACCCCAGGAATCCCTCACTTATGTTTAAGAACTGCAGACTCCATAGCAGTACCTCAGGAGGCTGAGTACAAAACCTATTCAGGCAAAAAGCTCTGCAAGACAGCAGTGCCAAAGCTGGCATCTCTCCTGTCCACATAGTAATGTTTTGTGAAAGTGTGTACTGTTTTCCAGGTAGCCTCTTTACAAATGTCCTTCAGGGAGATACCCCTTAATGCTACCACAGAGGCAAAGGTGCCCCTTGTAGAGTGTGCCCTAAGGCCTCTGGGTGGCAATTTGCCAGCTCTGTCATTACAGAACTGTATGCAGGAGACTATTCAATGAGAAACAGTTATCCTGCATGCTGGTTTGCCTTTTCTCACCTCACCATAAGTAACAAATATTTATTTATTGAAATGTTTCACCCAGAGGGCACACTGAACAACAAATTGCTCGTCTCACTGTGTGACCTGGGGGAAGGGGGTTACATAGGTTTGTGAAGGATTATCAGTTACAACAGTATGTGGGTAGTACAAACAATACAATATTGTAAGATTGTGTAACAGTTGGAACACAAGGTATTGTACAATAAACAGTAGTGGAACATTGGGTAAGTTACAATACATGTCCAAAATAATACAAAAGAACATATAAACATACAAAACAGTAATAATGCGATAAAACCATTTACAGTGCATCAGTGCACCAGAAGCAGGCTCGAGGTAGTACACAAGTGCTGTTGGAGTAAAAAGGATGGGGTAGGTTGTGCAAACTGGTGTCCCAGAAGGGCAGGTGGAGAAGGGGGGGAGGCAAGAACTGAATACGAGGAGAAGGGGTAGCCATTTCCCAATTTCTCCCTTCAGGATGTTGAGAACCCTGCCAGGGGAGGTGATGGTAGAAAGGCAGAAACACGGAATTAGTATTAAGGATGATTAAAGCAGGAACAGCTGCGGGAAAGGTAATTTTGTAGGGCAGAGGTAAGGGAGTAGTTGGAGGAGGAGTGTTGTATTTCAGGAGGGAGGGAATTCCAGATTTTAGGGAAACGATGGGCGAAACCAGTCTGACCGATGAAGGTGGAGCAGTGAGGGACTGTCAAGGTGTGGGCGTCATTTGATCCGAGAGAGCTGAAAGAAAGTGGACCTGACACCTTTGTGTGATCCATATAGTAGCTCACTGCCCTCCTGATGTCCTAGCAATGGAGCTTTTGCTCTCCTGAGTTGGATTTTTCTACAAAGAAAACAGGAAGGGCAATTGACTGGTTCCGTTGGAATTCAAATACCACTTTGGGAAGGAATTTCCTGTTTGTCCTCAGGACTACCTTATCACTATGGAAAATTATGTAGTTTGGATCTGTGCAGAAGGCTTGCAGCTCACTCACCCTTCTAGCAGATGTCACTGCCACTAGGAAAATTATTTTCCAGGTGACATACTTCAGTGCAGTAGTGGCCAGGAGCTCGAGAGGAGCCTTCTTCAACTGGGCAATGTACACTTTCAAGTCCCACAGGAGGATACACGTGAATAAGGCCTTTGAAAACCTTTTTGAAAAATGGGTTATGAGGCCGATGATTTGTTTTTGGCAGCTGATGTGTAAGCGGACACAGTTGCCAAATCCATCTTCAGGGTTGATGGACTAGGTCATCCAGAACTGTAGAGAGACCTGCCTGGTTGGGGTTAATCTGTCTAGGGGCACACCAGAAGGAAAATGAGGGGCTACTCACCTGGAACCATAGTTCTAGGAGTGGTATACGGTGCACATCCACACTTCGGCAGTTTTCTTTTTCCCTTAAGTTCATCTGGAACATCTTCAAGCTAGGCTCCTCCAACCCACCTGAGTGGTATCCTAGTTGGCTCCACCCCGTGATGTCAGACTTGCATGCTGGAAGCAGGGATCCATGTGTCACTTGCTAGGGGAGGTTGAGTGAGTCGTGTGGATGTGCATCATATACCACTCCTAGAACTACGGTTACAGATCAGTAATCTTCATTTCTAGGGACATGGATATGGTGCACTTATCCACACTTTGAAAGACTCCTAGTAGTTCTCCGGGAGGAGGGGGAAAGGTGCACACCTGTACTTAGGAACAGGAAGCGGGAGAACTGAAGCTCCAAAACAAGCATCCCAATGTGACTCAAGGTCGATGTGGTAATGGGAGATGAAAATGTGTGCTGACTTCCAGGTAACAGCCCTGCAGATCTCCTGGATAGGGACATCCCTGGATGCAGCCACTGAGGCAGCAACATGTCTGGTGGAATGAGCCCTATGCCCAATAGGAGACTCCCAAACAGTCAACCTATAGCAGAGGTCGATACAGGAGATAATCCACCTAACAAGTATCTGCTTCACTGCTGGTCTGCCAGGTGCGACTTCAGCGTAGGTGACAAAGAGCTGGCGAACTTCTCCCTGAACTCCAGCAATGCGCTCTATATAATAAACGAGCGCTAGCCACAGGTCCAATGAATGGAGCCTGTACTCAGCATCTGAGGTTGGATTGGCGAAGTACACTGGGACGTTAACCACCTGGTTAAGGTGGAACTCTGAAATAACCTTTGGAAGGAACTTTGGGTTGAGGCAGCAGACAACCTTGTCCCTGTGGAACATCTAGTAGGGAGACTCCACCAAGAGCACCTTGAACTCGGTTATCCTTCTGATGGAGGTGACAGCCACCAAGAAGGCAGTCTTCCACGACAGGTGGGAGATGTCACCCCTGTGCACCGATTCAAATGGCTTGTTCGTGAGCACTGTTAGTACCAGCAACAAGTCCCAAGGTGGTGGTGGTTCACGCACCAGTAGGCACAGATGGTTAAAGCCTTTAAAAGTGCCCAACCACCTTTTCCTGCACCACTGTCAGCATATCCGTCAATGCCTGGTATGCCGAGATGGCTGCCAGTTGCAACTTGAGGGTTGTCAACCTTAGGCCCGACAGAGACGGACCACAGGTAGTCCAGGATGCTAGCCACGAGGCAGGACAGGGGGTCTAGCTCCCTGCCCTGGCACCAAATGGAGAAGCACTTCCATTTGAAGGTATACCACTGGCAAGTTGACTCCTTCCGAGAGGCTTCTACGACATGATGGACCTCACTGGAGAGACCCGCCTGGAACTCTAGCTACTGAAGAACCAGGCTGTAGGTGGCAGAGACAGAAAGTCATATGGGTGCAAGACATTCCCCTGGTGGCATGAGAGTAGGTCTGGCCATAGCGGCAAGCATTACAAAGGCCTGCTGCTGAGGCTGCGGAGATCTGGGTACCAGAACTGGCATGGCCAGTCTGGGGCTACCAGGATCATCTGTGTCTTGTCCCTCCACACCTTAACCAACACCTTGTGGATCAGGGGAAAGGGAGGGAAGGCATACATAGGCCTGGGGTCTAGGGCTCACATGAAGGCATCCCCTATCAGTGTTCTGCACTGTGGGGGGAGGGCACAGAACAGCTTCAGCTTAGTGTTCTCTCAGCAGGCAAACAGGTTGACCAGTGGAGTACCCCACTGGGAGAACAGGTGATCCACCACCTCCTGGTGAACAGACCATTCGTGAGGCACCTTGCCCACTCAGCTGAAGACATCCACCAGCTGGCTGGAGGCTCCAGCCACATGAATTTACCAGACAATTAGCATCCAAGCTGTGCACAAGGGTCCAGCTGTGGAGGGCCTCCTGACACAACTGGAGGGAATGCATTCCACCCTGCCTATTGAAGTAAACATGGTCGTGGTGTTGTCTGTCTGGACCTGTATCACCTGACCCTGGACAGATGGTGCAAATGCCATTAGAGCAAGGTGCACTGCACGGAGCTCCAGCAGGCTGACGTGGTACCAGGACTCCTTGGGGATCCAGAGCCAGTGGGCTCTGTTGTCCCCCAAGTGTGTTCACCATCCCACCAGAGACGTGTTGGTCATCAGAGTGATGAATGGGACTCCTTCCTGCAGATGTTCTGGGGCGAGCCACCAATGGATGGCATCCTACATTGCTACGTCATGATGACCAGCTGGTCCAGATGATTTAGGCGCCGTGACCACTGGTGGACCAGCTCCCACTGCAGGGGGTGCATCCGCCAACAGGTCCACAGGACCACACTGGTGCAGGACACCATGTACTCCAGCATCCACAAGAAGTCCCAGGCAGGGTGTGAGTGCCCAACCTGAAATCATCAGACAAAGGAGGCAGGGTCTGCAGCCTGGTTCACTGGGAGATGGGCCTTGACCCGAAGGTAGTCGAGCTCTGCCCTGATGAAGTGGAAGACCTGTGAGGGGTGGAGTTCTGACTTGGCCGGGATAACAAGGAGACCCAAGGCTGAGCAAATCTGTAGGGCTGAACTCCTGGGGAGAACTGGCAATCAGCCAGTCATCCAGGCAGGGGTACACCAAAACCTTTCGGTGCCACAAGAAAACAGCCACCACTTAAATGTACTTGGTGAAGACCGTGGGGGCCAAGGAGTGTCCAAACGGCATGACGTGGAACTTGCAGAGCACTCAGTCTGCACGGAACCAAAGGAACCACCAGTGGGACAAACAGACTGGGATATTTGAAGAAGGTGTTCTGGAGGTCCAGGGAGCAGAACCACATGCCTCACTTCAGGTATAGAATGATTTGGTTCAGAGTGACCATCTGAAACTTGTGCCTCTGCAGGAACTGATTGAGACTGTGAAGATCCAGAATGGGGCAGCAGCTCCCCGTCCGTTTGGGGACCAGGAAACACTGGGACCCAAAGCCCTGGCTGGCCATGACATCTGGGACATGGGCCACAGCTCCTTTCTCTGGGAGCTCAGCGATGTCCTCCCTGAGGGTGGACAGCATGTCCGTGGACACCTCGAACTCTCATAGGGCATGGGCTCGGTAGGGTGGGAGAGCCCTGAAGTCAAGTAGCAGACACCAGCCCACCATGTCTAGCACCCATCTGTCCAAAGTAATGACAAAGCAGGTGTGCCAGAAATGGTAAAGCCGACCCCTCATGGGGAACTGAGGCTGGGGTGGGAGGGTGACACCCCCGACCCCTCCCTGGGCATGCCTGGCGGAAGCTCCGGTGCCGGCTGCTGTAGGAGCACTGCTGCCCAGGCCTCTGGGCTTCTTGGTGGCAGGCGTGGGCTCTGGCTTCCAGACCTGGGATTGCCCCAACTGGGGCAGCAACAGCTTTGACTGCTGGAGCTGAAAGGGCCAAAACTGAAAGGAATTCTTTTTCGGCTTTCAGCCCTCAAGATCCTTCCGAGAGGACATAATGAAGTCCAGGGTGACACTGATTCCTCACTCCTGGTGAGGAGACCATCCATCCTTGGCCCAAACAGGTTGGTACCCAAGAAGGGAATGTCTGTCAGCTTATGTTGAGTATCTGTTGTAAAAGTGGAACTCCTCCACCTAGCCCTAAGCCACATGGTGATCGCCACAGCCACTGACAGGGAGCAGGAGTCGCCAATATCCAAGGCCATCTGAAGCTGGTGGTTGGCAACAGAATGTCCCTGGTCCTGGATCATCTTGACTACTGACTGTAAATCCACGGAAAGAGTGGGTGGATATGATCCAGAACACTCAGGAGGACGTAACCAAAGATAACCATCATGAAGGTGGAGCTCGCCTGCCAGAGACCGATGGAGGAAGCAGCATAAAGCTTTTTAGCTGCATAGTCCAGCTTCTTGGACTCCTTGTCAGGAGGCTTGCCAACATCCCTGATGCTGCCCGTCTGCCAGAAAACAGAGACTGCCACCAACCTCTTGGCCAAGGGATGGTTGGAGAACCAAGGAACAGACCTGGTCGGTACTGTGTATTTGTGGACCATACAAGTGGAGGGCAGTAAGCAAGAAGTTGGATGCTGCTAAGGCTCTAAGGTGGGACCCAGAATGGCTTCTGCTACCGGGAAGGCAACCCCAGGAGTCATCCTTGTCAAGGATCTCCATGACGGGGTATCTGGCCCATTTCTGGCCCAGCTCCAGGGGAATCCCCAAGGACTCCAAGATGAGACAGAACAGGGCCTCAAAAGAGACTGACCCATGCTCAGTGGCAAGCTCCTCAGCCGACTCATGGTCAAAACCCAGGGTCCAAGCAGAATGCATGGAAGACCCCTCATGATCCAAGGACTCCTTGAACACTGCCTTCGACTCGGATTCCCTGTTGATCACCCTGCTGGGTGATCTGAATGGATAGCCATCCAGGGAGACCAGAGGCAGGTCGAGCAGTCTGGACAGGGCTCAATGCAAGGGCTGATGAGGTGGGGGCTTCACCAAGACAGGTGCGGAGGCCGGTGTCAGCTTAGCTTGACCTTTACTCGTAGATTCGCCCTCCATCCCCTGTAACATTTTCGTCGCCCACCACTGCACCCCCTCAAGCAGTTTGATATCCTTCCTCAGATATGGATGCCAATATTGCACACAGTACTCCAACTGTGACCTGACCAAGGTCTTGTACAGGGGCATGATCACATCCCTGTTCTTGGATGAGAATCCCCACGCAATGCACTCCAGCATCCTACTGGCCCTAGCCACCGCCCTCTTGCACTGAGCAGAGTTATTCATGCTCCCCATTACTATGACCCGCAAACCCTCCTCCTCTTCAGTGACCCCTAACTTACCCGGCCCAACCAGTATTCCTTCCTCTGGTTTCTTGCCCTGAAGTGCATAACCCTGCACTTCTTCATGTTAAATCCCAATTGCTATCTCGCTGACCACTTCTCAAGTCTGGTTAGAGCACCCTGTAGCTTCAGCCATCCCTCTACATCATCCACCACAGCTCCCATTTTAGTGATGTCTGCGAACAAACTGATCCTGCTCCCAATCCTATATCCGATATGAACAGTCCAGACAACACTGGACCCAGAACAGAGCCCAGCGGCACACCACTGGTCTGGGAGATGAGAGTCCCTCCCACCCCCTCAACCACCCTCTGTATTCTATCTACTATCTGATTCCTGATCCAATTCTCCATCTTGGCCCCCACCCCTACCTGTTTCAGCTTTGCCCCCAGTCGCCATGAGGGGCCGAATCAAAGGCCCTGTTGAAATCCAAATACAGGACATCAACCACATGGCCCTTGTCCAACTCCCTTGTGACCTTCCATGGTTTTAAATAAGCTGCAAAAATTGATTAGCACTTTCTGCTAATCAATTGTGAAGATGCACAGCATTTGCCTCAATTTGATTTGCAAAATTAAAAATACTAAAAATGTGTTTATACAGTTTTTTTTTTTTTTTTTTTAATATTTTATCATGAATACAAATTCTCATCAAAATTAACTCTGTCTGTGTGATCTGTTTCAGTACATAGAGACAAACCTAACTGACAGTACAGCCTAGGGTTAGAGTAATGAGCTGTGAATTAGCTTGGTACATCCAGTAGACCTGGATTTGATTCCAACAACCTCCACTTACATACTGTGCGACTCTGAGCAAGTCACTTAACTTCCCCTGAAAGCAGGCATCAAGTGGGCCATACCTGGGTACCAAAGAATTAGACACCCCACCGACTCCAGCAGACCTAGGCTTGATTCCCACAACCTCCACTTGCATACTGTACTCTGAGCAAGTTACTTAACCTCCCCTGAAAACAGGCACTTGCAAGTGTGGGCCATACCACTACCAAAGAATTAAGACACCCCACTCACTCCAACAGACCTAGGTTTGATTCCTCCCACAACCTTCACTTGCATACTGTGTGACTCTGAGCAAGTCACTAACCTCCCCTGAAAACAGGCACTTGCATGTGTGGGCCCCATGCCTGGGTGCAAAAGCATTAACACACCCCACTCACTAACAGACCTAGGTTTCATTCCTCTCACAACCTTCACTTGTATACTGTGTGATTCTGGCAAAGTCACTCTTCCCACCCCCCTCCCCCGTACTCAGGTCACCCCCGGAAACAGGCACTTGTATTTATAAGTTTGCCATACCTGCAGCATGCTACTCTGCTAGTCTGCTGTACTGCCAAAAAACTGCTCCCATAGTCCCAGCAGCTGCGCTTGGTGCCAAAACCCAGAAAGAACAGGTGCCATGAGCAGACTGGATATGTAGCCATGGGGAAGGGGGGGGCCATGTAGTTAGAGCAGAGGCAGGACTACTTGAGAAGCCAGAGAGACAGGGTGTTTCACCCTCAGGTTGCCTGGTGTTTTGTGCTGCCGCGCTGAAAGTATACTGTAATTCCACCTTTATGGTCTTCAACTGTTTGGCATCATCCCAGTAGTGTTTTGCGATATCGCAGCACTACTGGGAGTAACTGCTGGCATTCAGGGCCGCGGTGATGAAAATGTTACAGTATGCTGGCAGCTGAGGAGAACGGGGAGGCTCACAGAATGGATCACATTTTTCAGCGATCTGACTGGCCGAACGAGCAGAAGGGACTAGATCCGCCGCTTCCTGCTTAGTCTGAGATTCAGGAATGGAGTCCAATTTGGCTTCTACCTCAATCAGGATCGCCTTCTGGTAATACCCCATATGTCCGACATAATTCAGGGCCCTTGTACCCAGAGTGGAAGAAGCGTATACCTTCTTCCCATACTAGTCTAGGAGGCGAGATTCCTTATCAGGTGGAGACAAGCTGAGATGAAAAAATTACTCACCTTAGTAATGTTGTTTCTTCTAATGGAGTCTTGCTATATTATGACATATGCAGTATAACCCCAGGTTAGAACTGCTCTGGAGGTGAAAGAGTTAACTTCCATGCAGGGCATGGAATCTTGAGCGCAAGCTCGGTTAAACACTCTGTCTGTTGAAGCTCAAACTTAAACTGTCAGATCTTTACGAGCAAAACTCACTAAGGTTCTGTGTGGAAGCCGTAAACCTACACTAGCCACTGGCTACTAACTACAAAAACACCTTTTTGATCTTGATCCCAAAACAAAGACTCAAGTCGGGGGATTCAAGAAGAACTCAAACATAATACCTAGCACCCTAGAAGGGTGAAAGGAAGTGGGCACCAAAGAAGTGCCAACATTGCACTGCCCACCTACATCCCAAAAGCAGAGGTTCTGAGAGGGGCAGGTTGGGGAGGTTTAATATAGTAAGACTCCATTAGAAGAAACAACATTACTAAGGTGAGTAATTTTTCTTCAAACAACATGAAGTCTTGCTATATTATGACACATGCAGACTATACAGCAGTACCCATGGAGGAGGGACAGAACCTACTTGGGAAATAGGTTTGAAGCACGGTTGTGTTAAATCGAGCATCACTCCTAGCCTGGATGTCCAGGGAGTAATGCTTAGTAAAAGTGTGAACTGTTTTCCAGGTAGCTGCTTGACATATCTCTAGGATAGGAATGTCCCTGGCAGCAGCCAGAGATGCAGCTGTACCCTAGTGGAGTGAGCCCTCAGGCCTGAGGGAGGAACCTTATCCAGTTTTCTAACAGAATTGGATACAAGAGACAATCCACCTGGCAATGGATCTTTAGTGGCAGGTTTCCTTTACCAACCTCACCATAGGTGAGGAACAATTGAAGGGATTCGAACCTGTGACCCTTGGTACGCCCTATATAGTAACTAAGGGCTCTTTTGACATCTAAACTGTGCAATCTCCTCTCACCAGAGGAGGAATGGTCAGTGAAGTACACAGGGAGAGAAATGGATTGATTAAGGTGAAAGTCTGAAACCACCTTAGGCAAAAAAAGATCCCAAGCAGGGGCAGGATCCCTGAACGGGGGGTTGGTGTAAAGCAACCCTTTAAAAAACTTGCAGAACACAGGGTGAGCTGATAAAGAAGAGGGCTTACCTGCTGACAAGAAGACAGACACAGCTGCCAGGTGCACTTTTAGGGTAGCTGGTCTGAGCCCCAAGGAATTCAAATGCACCAAATAATCCAGGATCGTGGGCACATCAGCAGATTCTGGGGAATATGTTTACTAGCACACCATATGGAAAATCTTTTCCATTTTGAATTATAGGTAGCCCTGGTGGAAGGCTTCCAGAGGCCTTCAAGATATCCAATACACCTTGAGAAAGGTGTAGGTCAGCAAACTCTAACTCTTCAAGAGCCAAGCCTTGAGATTGAGAGATTTGAGGTTCGGATACCAAACTCTCCCCTGGGCACAGGTTAACAGGTTGTGATTCCTGGGAAGGCATAGGGGAGGGTGGACTGCTAAGGACATGAGGAGTGGGTACCAGGGCTGCCTGGCCCAATCTGGAGCAATCAGGATCATCCTGCAGGATTGAGACCTGATTCTGACTAGCACTTTGAAATGAAGAGGGAAGGAGGGAAAAGCATAGAGAAACTTCCCTTCCCAACTGAGGAGGAAGGCATCCAGAGGGACTGAGCCCAACACTGGGGGCCTGCAGCAAACAAAGGGAAGTTGGTGATTGTCTGGGGCTGCAAAGAGATCTATTTGCGGAGTGCCCCATCTGGCAAATATTACCTCCAGTACCAGGGGATCCAGTGCCCATTCGTGATGGCGCTTGGAAATCCTGCTGAGAGCATCCGCTAGGACATTGTCCTGCCTGGGAGGTGAACTGCTGTAAGGGAGGTTGCTCAGAGAGTAAGCAGAGACCACAACTTCATTGCTTCTGTGCACAAGGTCAGAGACCGAGTGCCCCTTGCTTGTTGATGTACCACATTGTAGTGGTATTGTCTGTCCTGACCTGAACTACCTTGTTCTGGACAGATGTGAGAAAACTTGAAGTGCTAGAAAACTGCTCTGTGCTCCAGCAAATTGATGTGAGCAGAGATTCCTGAGGAGACCACAGCCCTGGGAAAGGTCGCCCATGTGAGCTCCCCACCCCAGGAGGGATGCATCTGTAGTAAGGGTCAAGGAATGAGACTGGGGAATGAAGGAACCCCTGTCTCAGATTGTTCTGATCCTGCCACCACTGGAAGGGCCTGGATCAGGTTCGAGTCACTGGAATCAATTTGGTTAGGGATCCGCCCTTTGAGACCAAAAGGCTCTCAAATGGAACTGAATGTCCCTCATCTGAAATCTCGCTCCCTCCACTACTGCTGTAGAAGCTACCATGTGCCCCAGGAGCTGTAGGAAATGCCTTGCTGGTCGAGAGACCTGCAGGGTGAAAGAGGAGGCCAGAGACACCAGGGTCCTTGCTCTCTCCAGAGGAAGGAAGGCTCTGGCTTCTTTTGTGTTCGGTTCTGCACCTATGACCTAGAGATGTAAGCAGTTGCTGGGTTACTTGCAAATGAAGTTTGACCTGTTCTGGAGACTGGCCTACAATGAGCCAGTCGTCCAGATAAGGGAAGATGGCAATCTTTTGCCTTCTTAAATGAGCAACTGCTACTGCCAGGCATTTTGTGAACACCCTTGGAGCCGAGGAGAGGCCGAAGGGCATTGCTCTGAACTGGTAATGGCCTGAGGCAGTTCGAATCTGAGGTACTTTCGAGGGAGCTCTGATGAGAACATGAAAATAGGCATCCTTGAGGTCCAGGGAGGCTAGCCAGTCCCCTGGCCTTAGAGAGGGTAAAATAATCCCCAGGGTCACCATTTTGAACTTTGGTTTTAAAAGGTGCTGGTTTAGATACCTGAGATCCAGAATGGGCCGCCATTCTCCTGTCTTTTTTGGGGTAAGAAAGTACCTGGAGTACAACCCTTTGCCCTGGTGTACGGGTAGAACCCTTTCCACGGCTCTGAGAGCCAGGAGGGAAGAAACTTCTGCTTCCAGGGCAAGTGCCTCTGATGGATTTGCAGGTGGAAGATCTGGCTCTCATCTTCAGAAATTTTTTGAAGCTGAGAACCAGTCCCTGGCTTACTACCCAGGACCCACTTGTCTGACGTTAAAGACTTCCAGTCCTGGACAAAGTAAGCCAGCCTGCCCCCTACTGGTAGTGGAGAATCGGCCCTGGCTACCCCATCAGGAGCCTGTTTTGCAGGGTTTGGGTTGAGGCAGAAGCAGGCTTACTAGAACCCCTTCTGCCCCTTCCTCTAAAGAACCCTCTGGGCAAAAGCAGAAGAGGAGGCCTGGCTTGGGTAAATGGCCTATGAAAGGCCTGCCCCTGACATGCTGCCTTTGAGGAGTGGCTTGCCTTTCTTTGGCCTGTGCACTCTATAGGTAGTCCTATACTCATTCATTTTCTTCATATAATTCTCTTCTGCTCCCAAACAGAGAATTTCCCACAACAGGAAAAACCATAGTCAGAGACTGGGTATCCCAGACAGGGCAGTACATCTGAGCCAGGCCATTCGCCAAGAGACACAGATGTAGCCATAACTCTAGATGAAACATCATTAGAGTCTACAGCAGCATGAAATTGCACCTTGATGCCTCAAACCATCCGCAGCCACCTGCTCCAGCTCCCCGGCAAGCTGTTCAGGGCCTGTTTTGCTAGGGCCAGGACAGTATCCCACCTGGATTTCTGGTACCTAGCTGCGTAAGCCATATAATTTGCCTGTCTGAGTCCCAAAGATGCTGCCATGTACTGCTTTTTTGCCATGGCATCCATCCTCCTGGAATCCTTTTCAGGAGGGTGAGAGGCTAGAGGAATATTAGCCTTGTCACAGGCTGCAGCCTGCACTACCCCCACATGGCTGCACTGCTGAGATAGAAACTCCGTATCAGAGCCTGATAAAGCATACCTCTTGTCCATCCTTTTATCCACAGGGAGGATAGAATGAGGAGTTTTCAGAATTTTAACTCGTCTGTTTCCTAAAAGATTTATGCAAGGAATAGACAGTCTCCTAGACTCTGAATATCCATCATTTCCACAAAATCAGGCTCTTCTTGATCATCAACAGCTTCCTCAACAGGGAGCTGCAGAGTGTCAGCAACTTTCTTTGTAAAACAAAATGAGAAGGGGACCAGATAGCCTGGGAGGGGATACTCCTGAAGGTCTGTCTGGAGAGATGTCCGGTTCAATGGGCACATCCAGACTGTCAAAATCACACTCACTCTCCTCGTACCCCTCCTCCCCTTCCCCTGGTTCATAAAAATCTTCAAAATCATAATCTTGAACCGACTGAACCGGGCGCTTACCCAAAGGTGCTGGTTCGGACGGAACTGGGGAAAGAGACTGGACAATCTGAATAGCTTTGGCTATTTCCTCAGCGGTTGGAGAAAGAACTTTTGGCCCCAAACTAGCTGACCTTCTAGCCCTTTTAGTTGGAACCGGCTCCTCAGAGCTGGCTCTTCGTTTGCCCGAGGAAGCATCGCCCTGGTCAGAGGGCATTCCCTCAGGTTCGGTTGAACCAACCGGCTGGCCATCCGGGTCAGCGGACTTTTGGCCTCCCTTTCCTGAGCCTACCAACTCTTTTTCCACGGTGGCAGCAGGAAAATTTTACAAATCTGGCAGTCTGCATTGAGGTGGTCAAACCTCAGACAATATAATATATAGGTGTGGGTCAGCCTTGGCAAAGGCTTCCCACAGAGGCCACAGTGCTGAAACCCAGTGGGTCCGTTTCTTTTGGGTTTCTAGACATAGTGCCAACCTAACCAAAACTTGCCCGTTAATGGCAATCCACCAAGCAAGACTCTCTTATCGGTTCCCAACCGTGTCACGGGTCGTGGAAAAAAAAAGTAATTAAATCCGTTTTTTTAGAACTGATAAGAACCGGGAACCGCACTCTAAAGGCTAGAAAGTAATTTTTAAAACCCCTCTGATCGGTTCAAACCGAACCGAAAAGGACGTTTACAAGTTCCACACAGAAGAAAAATAATAAAAAAAAAAAAAGTAAGCCTAACTATTACTTACAATACCACAGACAGAGCTTGAGCCGACGATTGCGGTTAAATTTCGGTAAATAAACCGAGAAATTACACTTTAAAACTGACAAACAAACCGAGCAGCAGGAGGAATCTCCAGAGCGACTGTTCAGTGAGGCGGGGTAAAGAATCTGACAGTTTAAGTTTGAGCTTCAACAGACAGAGTGTTTAACCGAGCTCGCGCTCAAGATTCCATGCCCTGCATGGAAGTTAACTCTTTCACCTCCAGAGCAGTTCTAACCTGGGGTTATACTGCACGTGTCATAATATAGCAAGACTTCATGTTGTTTGAAGCTTAGGATTAGCCGTATGGCCATGAGCGGCGCTAATCATGACCAAGTCGGCTTTTGGGTGTGTATTCGGAGAATCCATGCCCTCCGGAGCCTGGTATAGCCTCTCCGCCCTCCTCGGAAGGGGGGGGGGGCTAATGCCGACGGTTGCTTCCAGATAGTGGAAACAAGGTCTGCATGAGGCTTGATCCAGGGTGGAATCAATGTTGGAGCAGTTTTGGGCAGATCCAAATGAGCAGCAAGTTTCTTCCGCTGTGAATCTGGCTCCAAAGATTGCCACTGGTGAACTGCCTGGATCTTTCTCAGCAACTCCAGAAAAGAAGGATCTTCCGGAGGTGACTTCAGAGGAGTCCTGGGCCTGGGACGGTCTGGAGTGTGTGGCTAGTCGTCAGGATAGGAGCACCCCTCAGAATCGTCTGAGGGCTCCGAAGAGGAAGATGAAGAAGAAGACTCCTCCCGAGGTAGGGGAAGAACAGACCTCTTGGACAACCCCCGGGGAAGCGCATCCTCCCCTGTCCTGGCACCTGAGGGTTTGCCTCTAGTGTCAGGAAGGGGGAAGGGAGTCTCTCGCTTCCGACGATGGGAGTCTGGAACTGGCTCCAGCATCGGCAGATGGCTCTCCACCTCCCTGGTAAGCTGAGCCTTGGCCTCAGCCCATCAGGAAGCCAGAGTCTCCTTCAGAGCCACCGACCGCTGAGGGGGCGGTGGAGAAGGGGGATACGGATACTGGGGGTATCTGTACAGCGAGTATCCATAGCCCAACAGCGAAAAGTTTCATCATGGTACTGCGCGCAGGCTACTGCAGTCCCGGGTAGGATGGCGTTGAATAAGACAGTCGGATACCCAGGCACCGGCGCTCTGACGCAGCAGACGGCCCTGGAAGAGGCCCAGCAGGCGGGCCAGGAATAGGTGGCCCGGCGGGCGTCAGGTCCGGTGTTGGGACCGTGTCCGGAAAGGGTATGTCACCCGGCTTTGGAACAGCCGGTGTCAGAGCCGGTGTCCGAGGGTCTGACGTCAGGTCGTCCGGCCCAGCGGGAGGGAGACCTGATGGGAGCATACCTGCGTCCTCAGTGTCGCCCAGGGAAGGATTACTAAAATCCCTGGGGTCCAACAGGGAAGACACTGAAGCCTCGGAAAGCAACGGCAAGCACTGCGATGAACTGCAGATGACAGACTGATCTGTCGGGACCAGCATCGGCTCTAACGCCATGCATCCGTTGGAGGAACCGACGACCGCCTTACCGGCAGGTACTGGGCGGGCGTGGGAGGAGCCGGCATCTGACTTATCGGAACCGACGCCTGACGAAGGCTGCGAGGGAGAAGCAGTCTTGCCGGGCATTTTAGAGGCCATGTGCTGCCCTGAAGGGTTGGGCGTCTTAGCGGCCTTGTCCATGCAGGCATCAGCAGCACCGACGTCTGGCTTACTGGAGCCGCTCAAACCAGAAGGCCACACGGTAGCGGTCTTGCCAGGAGCAGCTGCCTCCTTTGACCCAGAGGCTCCCAATGGGCCCAAGTGTAAGCCCGACGGGAGGCACGCTGCTGCCTTAGACACCTCTAAGACGGCCGTCGAAGAGCGGTCCCAAAGGGGGGAACGTTACCTTCAGCATGGTGACTCTGGCTGGAGTCGTGGTGACCGTGGAAGAGGAGGCTCGGTCCTGGTGCTTCTCCTTTTTGCGGTGACCCTCAGGGGAGGTAGACGCCTGCCGAAGCTTCTTCAACTCCTTCTCCAAGGAGGACATCTTTTTCAAAATATGGGCCTCCAGGGACTGCTGCCTCCATTTGTGGGTGGCGGCGTTAAACTTCAGGCAGTGCTGGCACTTCTCCATGGGGTGATCCGGGCCTAGACAGAAGAGGCACTGGGAGTGTCCGTCGTTGTGCGGGAGCTGGGCGCCACAGGAATCGTACTTATTTATGCAAATCGGATAGAGTAGGGACGACATATACGGCAGATACTGAAGAGATTCTGACAAGAAAATCGAAAAAGGAGCGGTAAATAAACAGACTGACTGATGAAGCAGTGAACTTAACCGCAAGGCGCTTTCACAAGCTAACAGCAAGAAAGAACTGGAAGGCGGACGTGGGGGACCGCCCCTCTATACTGACGTCGCATGACATAGGTCACCTGTTGTGGGCGCGTTCCCCCATCAGAGACTGCTAACTAGAACTTTTTCCGTGGAGCCCTGATGCCTGCCGGCTTCAGTCCTATATGTAATTGTCTACTGCAAGAGCCCTCTCGAAGTAATATCTACTGTTACAGTAAGTTCTTATGTAACTGTTCAGTCTTCTTCGGGGGTATCTCTGTCATCAGGTCACACTGTAGGAACAAGTCCCAAGCAGTTACAGGTGCAAACAGTCTGGGAGGAAGGCCAACCATAAACTTAAGACAGGAGGCCTTGCAACACAGCCCTGCCAAATCCTGCACAGGCTGTAGAGGAGATGTACAGACTGTTGTGCTTGGTAAAGGTATGGATAGCGCTCCAGGAGGCAGTCGAACAAGTGTCAGCGGCTGAGACCCTCAGAAACAAGCCACAGAGGTAGTTATGCCTCTGGTGGAATAAGCTTTGATAGCACCAGGCAATTCTTTGCCATACTTATTGCAGCAAAACACTATGCAATTAGACAACCATTTGGATAAACATTGCTTAGAAACTGTGGAGCCACTCTCTACCTGCAGAGAAGGAAACAAACAACTGCTTCAGCTTCCTGCTTTCCTTAATTTGGAGCAGGTAATTCTTCAAAGTTCTAGGCACATCTAATGTGTGGAGCTGTGCTTCCACTGGATTGTCACGCTCTGGAAAATAAACAGGGGGGTGGATAGATTGGTTCAACATAAACTCAGACACCACCTTAGGAAGAAAATAACAGTTACGTAAGATCTTACCGTAATAGTAGATCTTTGAGAGAGGTTCCTGCAGTAGGTCTTCACATACAGGACTGTGCGCCCTGGCATCAGGCCCGCATGGCAAACTTATAGCTAGCAGGGGACTGCCCCTGGTGCCACATGATGGGAAGTTGGCATGACCGTATATAGGGGGCGGTCCCCACGACTGCCCTCCAGTTTTCCTGCCAGAAGACCCCGTAAAGAGAAAAATGGGAGAAAGGAATACAACTCCTGGAGCTACTGAAAAAACAAAGCCCTGGGAATGGAAAAGGAGAGGAGCTGGGGGAAGGTGGGAGGGAAAATGAGACCTACTGCAGGAACCTTTCTTGGAGATCTACTGTTATGGTAAGATCTTATGTAACTGTTATATCTTACTTTGAGAGGGTTTCTGCAGCAGGTCTTCACATATAGGACTGAATACTAAGCAGTCAAGAAAAATAAGTCAGAGACTAAGTCCCGGGAGGAGGCAAAAGAGTCTGCCAACTAGTAAGCCACTTACGATAGGAGGCCTTGCAGGACACTGAGACCAAAACCAGCCCTACGCCTAGAGGCAATGTGCAGACTGTAATGCTTGGTGAAAGTATGGATAGGAGACCAAGTGGCCACAGCACAAATATCTGCCATGGACACATTCCGCAAGAAGGCTATCGAAGAAGTCGTACCATGGGTCGAGTCGCCTTTCACTTACCCCGGAAGGGGCTTCTCATACTTCTGGTAGATGTACAAGATGCAATTAGTCAACCATTTAGACAAGCTCTATTTTGAAATGGCCGTACCCTGGCGTCTGGGTGCGAAAGCCACAAACAACTGGTCAGATTTACACACCTCCTTGGTCCTAGAGATATAGTATCTCAGAATCCTGTGCACATCCAACATGTGCAAGAGTTATTTCCCCCTGTTGGAGTACTCTAGGTAATAAACCGGCAATTGAACATCTTGGCTTAAACTAAATTCTAAGACTACTTTTGGAAGAAAGAAAGCTCTGAAATCCTTCAAGCTGAGGTGACAGCAACTAAAAAGAGTGCTTTCCAAGACAAATAGCGCATGTCTCAACTTGCTGCTGGCTCAAAAGGGGGCAAAGTAAGTTTCTCAAATAAAATTTAAACCCGGGGACCGGATTATGGACCAGAGGTTCTTTAAGGAAGGTTCTGGAAACCTCCAACTCAGCAAGGGTTTTGTCCCCCCACTGGAAGATGGCAGGTGAAAACTGCAGTAAGATGGACCTTCAGAGAGGAATAACTGAGGCTCAAATCAGACAGGTGCAAGAGGTACTCAAGGACCTGGGGGACCAAGCAGAAGAATGGGTCCAGGTCCTTGGCCGTGGCCTAGACAGTGAATCTCTTCCACTTCATAGCATACGTGGATCTAGTTGATGATTTCCTCGCCTCCACTAGAACCTGGGCAACTTGCGCAGAGACGCCAAAGCATGAGATTGCTACGTCCAAAGGTGCCATGCATGCAGGTGGAGAGACTTGAAGTTTGGATGCACCAGGCTGCCCTGCTCGTGAGAAAGAGGAAGTGGTACCAGGGGTTCCAATGTCAGCTGCTGCAGCAGAAGGAACTAAATCTGCAGAGGCCAAAGGGGGGCCTATGAGAATCATGTGAGCCCCCTCTGCTTGAAGCTTCAGCAGAACTTCTGAAGAATTGGAAAGGGAGGGAAAGCATACAGAAATCTCCCTGTCCAGGATTGAGACAGCGCGTCTCACCAAAAAATACCATGCCCGGGAATGAGCGAGCAAAAGCTGGGTAGTTTTGCACTGGATTGGGAGGTGAAGAGGTCTACCTTCAGCTGACCCCACTGATCGAAGAGACCTTCTATTACATCCTGCCTTAGTTCCCACTTGTGAGCCCTTGCGACAGTGCATCTGAGACTGTCTGCCAGGACATTCTGAACTCCTGGAACATGGACTATTATCAGAGACAGGCCATGCTGGACTGCCCCGTACCACACCTGAATTGCCTCCCTGAAAAGGGGGTACGATCGGGTGTCTCCCCTGTTTGTTGATGTGCCAGACCATGGCCGTGTTGTCAGTCTGGATTAGGAGAGTTCCCGAAAGTAAGAGGGACTGGAAGGCTTGGCGAGCATAGAGCACGGCTCTCATCTCCAGAATATTTATATGCAGATGCTCCTCTTGTTGGGACCATGTCCCCTGAGTTTGATGGTCTCCCAGGTGGGCACCCCAACCCTGACCCGAGGCATCCATCATGAAGGTCATGGATGGGGACGGGGAATGGAAGGGAATCCCCAGGGAGAGATCAGATGGGTCTTGCCACCTGAAGAGGTCCCTCTTCAGGCTGCTGGAGACTAAGACCCTGTGGTCCATGTTGTCCAATCGTTGGTCCCATTGGACCCTGAGAGTCCACTGGGTCATCCTCATGTGCAGTCTGGCTAAAGGAACTGTGGGGATGGCCGTCACCATAAGACCCAACAGTCAGAGGATGGATCGTGCTGTGGTCCAGCAGGAGTTGGACACCAAAGTAGCCTGCTGAATCAGAGTCTCCACCCCGTCCCTAGGTAGAAAGGCCCTGCCCTGGACTGTATCCAGCACCGCTCCAATAAATTGGAGGCGCTGGGAGGGTGATAGTTGAGACTTGGGATAATTCACAGTGATGCCAAGTCAGGAAAAGAGGTCCAGGGTGAAGGAAAGAGAATCCATCAGACTGCCCTGAGACGGAGCTGACAACAGCCAGTCGTCCAAGTAAGGGAACATATAAATCCTCTTGCGGTGTAATGCCGCAGCTACCACCGCCAGGCACTTGGTGAACACCCGAGGTGCTGAGGAGAGGCCAAAAGGAAGGGCCTTGAACTGATAGTGGTTCTCCTAAAAGAAGAACATCAGGAAACGGCAGTGGGCCTGGAAGATAGGGATGTGCAGGTAAGCATCCTGCATACCTAGCAAACACAGCCATTGGTTCTGTTGGAGCAGGGGTAAGAGTCCCTGGAGGGTCAGCATGCGAAGCCTCTTGTATTCCACAAAGAGGTTGAGCAGGTTGAGATCTAGAATGGGTCTCAGATCTCCCGTCATTTTGGGCACTAGGAAGAAATGGGAGCAATATCCCCTTCCTATTTGCCCTGAAGGAACTGGCTCTATGGCTGACTTTTCCAATAGAGCTAGGATTTCCAGCTGAATGAGGCCTTGGGTGGCCTGACGGGTAGTGCAACCTGCCCAGTGGTTTGTCCAAGAACTCAACTAAGTGCCCTCTTGCGATAAGCTGGAGTACCCAAGTGTCTGCAGCTGTCATCTTCCACCCTTCCAGGTGGATGGCGAACCTTTCCCCCATGGGTTCCTCTAGAAAAATGGGAGGAGGTGGAGAGGGTCAACTCGAGTGAAGACGCGGAGGGGAGGGACGCTTTGCCGCTTCCAGCAGCCTTTTGGGCTTTTGCCTGGGGAGTCTGGGCACCAAAACCAATGGCATGGTGCTTACCCTATTGTCTGCCTTGGTTCTGCCCGTTCCACCTCTTTTGGGGGCGATGAAAGGACTGTTGGGGGTTTTGGCCCAAGCGACACAAGGAGCGGACGTCCTTAAGTGACCGGCTGTTCCCCTGAAGCTCCATAATTATGTTCTTAGCATTGCCTCAGAAAAGATGGAACCCTAAAGGTGGCGTCCAGAAGAGTGCTTTGGACATCTTCGCTAGTCCCGCAGGCTGTAGTCAAGCCAGATGCTTCAAACAAATGCCCGTAGCAGCGCAATGGGCCACTGAATCAACAAACTCGTAGGTGGCCCACAGAGCATGGCAACAAGAAGACTTATTGAGACTTACTTTTTCCAGAAGCTTGTTTCTGTGATCCTCATCCGGAATAGCCTGTAGATCCTTTTCCAAGTTGGATAAAGCAGACTTCTGGAAGGACACCATGTGGGACACATAATTTAGAGACCTAATGGTGCAGACAGAGGAAGCACATAACTTGCGGCCATACTGGTCCAACTGTTTGGACTCTTTATCTGGTGGGGAAGCACTCAGGTGTTTCAGCTGAGCTGACCTATCATGGGCTGCAGCAACAACGATGGAGTCGGCCTTAAGTTGACTAGTTAAATGGCACGCCCCTTCCAGGGGGTGATGAGTCCTGTCGGCTTTCTTGGAAACTGCAGGAATGGATGACGGCTGTTGCCATATTGTTGACATCAAGTCCTCATGCAGCCCCATCCAAAGCAGGATGGGGAAGGGGGCATGGGTGTAGGCAAGCATACTCCAAGCACTCCATGGTGTGCAATTTTATTTAAGGGGGGTAGCAAATAGGCTCTGAACTGCTTTCTTTTTCCATGAAAACTAACAAAGAAAATACTGAATCTTTCTGTAATTTTATTCATAGGAGTCGAAACAAGAAGGACTGGTCACTAATACTCTCTTTGCATCCCAAGGACAATACAACTTTACAGACTCTGGGCTGGTATGTGGGTGTCTTAGGGAACAATGCATGGCATTTGTATTCATCCATGCATGGCAACAACCACTGTCATGAGATACAAAAGTTGTATTTACTGTGCCAAATGAGGTAACAAACACGGTCCTGGTATACATTTGTATAATGTATGGCTACACCCCGGGGGAGGGGGGTAGCTCACTCTAACAAGGGGAGGTAGCAGTGAGTTCACTTGGTGTGCAGATCTGAAATCCCTGGCTATACCCCTGGAAGGGGGTCCGCATTAGTGAGGTCAAGATGTTCTGCGAGCCTCTTATGTTTGGGGTCCATCTCCTGTGACACCCACCCACAGGTTTGCTGGAGGGACCTGAGGAGCTCCGCAAAGGATGGGTCCTCTGGCGCAGACTTGGGAGACTCCTTAGGCTGTGGCTCAATGGGGGAATGAGGCTCTGAATGACCGAAAGAGTCGGAGTCAGACTCCGAATTGGAAGACTCTGGTCTACTCGGTAGGGAGGTGACGTCTGGTACCACCTCTGTGGCCTTAACTCCAGTGAAAACCCCGGTTGGGCGTCTGCTGAGTCCCTGTCTGATGACCGATGGTCAACAGGGGATGGGCTCCTCGTCAGTGCCCTGTGGGTCAGGGTGGCAGCCACGACCAGATTGGCTTGTCCCAGCTCCTGCAGGAGTTGGGATTTGGCATCCTTCCACCAGGCCGGAACTGTCCCTGGCAGCTCCGGCGGAGGAGGTGGAGGCTGGTAGCCTGGGTACCCTGTGGTAGAATAAGGGGGCTAGCCAGGGGTCTGATACCAGCAGGGGTAAGGATGGTACCCCTAGTACCTGTGGCCTGGAGTCGGCACCCTAACAAGTAGCCTGGCGATGGTCCTCCAGGTGTCGGCTAGTATGGGAATGGCGGCGGCGGGTAGCTGGGGTAGTTGCCAGAGGGGCCCGACAGCAGAGGGGCTGAGGGATGACTGGGAGCATGCGGGTCTGTCAGCCGATCTAGGGTCTCTACAGGCATCCCCGATGGGCCAGGAGGGGGCTCCGGTGTCGAAGCGTAAAATCCTGAGTCCATGCCCAAATCAGTGGGAGTTTGGACCGGAGACTGGCCTGGGATCAGGGGTCAAAAGCTGCTCGATGTCTGATCTGAAAAGGGTGAGGGGGGGGGGCAAGGGAATCGATACCCCTGTCTTCAGGTCTGCTAAGGAAGCAGAAACCTCGGTAGGAAGGCCCGATGCAGGAGAGGTCTCCTTGACAGCAGAACTCGAGTCCCGGTGGTCTAGGGAAAACGAGAGGTCGGGCTGGGTCAGTGAGGCCCGGGAGGGAGAAACCTTGCGGGACACAGGAACCTGGAAGCTGATTCTGCGCGATGTCAGGAACCAATGAAGGGTCCAATGGGAGAGCTTCAGCCGGGTGGTCGTCGGGCAAGCCGGCGACCGACTGATCGGCTTCGACCGGGCAGGTGTCAGAGGAGCCGACGTCCAACTTAATGGTCATGGTCGAGCGGGCAACAGCCAAGAAGCTGGAGTCCGGCTTGTTGACCGAGGCCGTTCACCTGTTGGCGGAGCTGGAGGAAGGCTTATCGATCGAGCTGTCACACGTCAACAAATTCCGAAATCAAGTCCTCTGGAAAAGAAGCTCCTTACTGCCCACTGACCAAGGCAGGAAGGGGAGAAGGCGTCCCGTTCTGCAGGAGCAGATGGAGACTTAGGTGGAGGAGTACTCACCGATGTGGAGGCCCCAGAAGTGGCATTGGCTGTCTGGCGATGTTGCGTAGAGGGAGACTGTTCCCGGCACTTCTCTTTTTTTTCTCTGGGGTGGGTGAAGAGGAATGTTCTCACAGCTCCTGAAGCTCCTTTTCCATTGATGCAAGGTGTTGTTTTAGGAGATGGGCATTGAGGGCCTTCTGCGCCCAGGAGCACATGGCCTGGTTAAAGGACTGGCAGATCTCGCAATCAGCTACTCGGTGTTTGGGGCCCAGGCAGAGGATGCAGTGGGAGTGATCATACCTGTGTGGGATCTGAATGCCACATTGTGAGCACTTCTTTTTAAATTTGTGCGAAGACATGCAACAAAATTTAAGAGTATGGATGGAAAAAAACAGAAATACTTGAAAAGGAAAAATGGCGGTCGACTGAAGTGGAGTTCACTGCGCGGTCCGACGAATTCAGGTCGACGGCGGGAAAGAACAGGAGGGTGGCTGTGGGGACCACCCCATACACGGTCACAGCAACGACCTGTCGTGTGATGCTGGGGCTGTCCCCCGCTACAGACCGCTAGCTAGAAGTTTGCTGTGCGGTCCCGACGCCAGGGGGCACAGTCCTATACGTGAAGACCTACTGCAAGAACCCTTCCGAAGTAAGATCTTAGGATTCGTGTACAAAGACACCCTGTCTTTGTAAAAAAATCAAATAAGGCTCCATGCACCAGAGGGCCCGAAGCTCTGAGATTCTTCGAATAGCAGTAATGGCAAAAGAAAAGAGCGCTTTCCACAAAAGAAAGCGCAAGTCGCATGTTGCGACAGGCTCAAAAGGAGACAGGGTCAACTTCTCCCAAACAAAATTCAAATCCCAAGACGGCACAGGAAAATGGATTTGAGGTTGCAGATTTAGGATGCCACTCAGAAATGTATGGGAGACATTCAGCTGAACTAAAATGTGGTCATTCACGAGCTTGTGGAAAGCAGAAATAGCTGAAAGGTACACCCTGAGGGAGAAGTACTGGAGACCTGAGTCAGATAAAGAGTTCAGGTAGTCTAGGAGCTGGCTCACTGGACAGGTGAAGGGGTCCAGATCATGCTTGGCAGCCCATATGGCGAACCACTTCCACTTCATGGCATAAGTGGCAGAGGTGGAAGGTTTCTGGCTGGCCACTAGGACATCTGCAACCGTATTAGAAGCTCTGAAATGGGCAACAGCTACCTCCTCAGGAGTCAAGCATGCAGATGGAGGGACCTGAGGCTGGGATGGACCAAGGTCCCCTGATCCTGGGTCAGCAGATTCCTGCAGAAGGGTAGAGGGACTGGAGGTTCCTCTGTCAGCTTTTGTAATAGACGAAATCACATCTGGCAAGGCCAGAATGGAGCTACTGGGATCATGCTAGCTACTTCCTGCTGTAGCTTGATAAGTACCCTCAGAATTAGAGGGAACAGAGGGGAGGCATAAAGAAACCTTCCGCTCCAGGAGAGGGACGACGTGCCTCGTCAGAAAACTCCAGGCCCTGGACTGAGCGAGCAGAAACTGGGCAGTACTGCATTGTGTGGGGATGCAAAAAAGTAAAACTCTGGATGACCCCATCGGATGAACAGCTATTCTACAATGGATGAAAGGAGCTCTCACTCATGCATGCTGAGCTGTGTCCTGCTCAGGCTGCTTGCTAGAGTGTTTAGCACTCCCGAGACGTGGACTGCTGAGAGGGTCAGACTCTGGGGATCCATTCACCACTGAAGCACCCTGCGAATGGGGAAGGAGACTAGACTAATTGGTCCAACTCATCCGTCCACTGGTCCCACTGCATTCTGAGGGTCCACTGAAGGATATGCATGTGGAGTCTGGCCACAGCAACAGTGAGAATGGCAGCTGCCATTAGTTCCAGAAACCTCAAATACAGCCTGGCAGGGATATGCCGACTCTGGGCCACTTCCTGTGCCTGGGCCACGAGGCACTCCATCCTGTTCAGGGGCAGGAAAGCTTTTCTCTGCAGCGAGTCCCGAACTGCCCATATGTATTTCAGTGTCTGGGACGGAACTAGAACCGACTTGGGCAAGTTAACTGTGATATGCCCAGTGAAAGGAACAGCTGAGAAGTCCTGTTTAACATCTCCAGAAGCTGGTCCCTGGACAGTGCTTTCATCCAGATAAGAGAAGATGTACATTCCCTCCTGCCTGAGGGCCGTAGCTATGGCTGCCAGGCACTTGGTAAAGACCCGCGGTGCAGAGGGCAAGCCAAGGGCAGCCACTTTGAACTGGTAATGTTTGCCCTGAAAAAGAAACCGGAGAAACCTCCTGTGAGGAGGGAGCACTGAAATGTGCAGATAGGCATTCTGCATGTCCAGAGAGCACAGCCAGTCACTCTGCTTGAGCAGGGACATCAGACCGGGCAACGTTACCAAGCAGAACTTTTTGTACTGGACATACAGACAGAGATCTTTTAAATCCAGAATAGGCCTCAAAGCTCCAGTCTTTTTGGTAACCAGAAACAACCTGGAGTAAAATCCTCTGTTCATCTGATGCCTGGGCACCGGCTCTACGGCCTGTTTGCATGGGAGAGACTGAACTTCCTCCCGGAGCACATTCAAGTGGTCTGGAGGATAGTGAGTTGCTGGAGAGATCTCTAGAGGATACTCCACAAGCTCCAAGGTGTGACCCTTTTCTATAAGTTGCAGAATCCAGGTGTCTGAAGTTATGGTTCTCCACTGATTCAAATGGAGGGAGAACCGATCTCTGATCACCACCTCTTGGCTGGTGACCAGAGGAAGGGGAGGGGAGAGGGGGGCTGGCAAGGAGTCATGCTGAGGCGGATTCAGCCTCGGAGGGGGCGGAGAGGGCAGCGGAAACTCTTCTCTTGCCTTGGGGCCCAGGGGCTACTCCCTGTCTGTTAGGTGCCCTATGAAAAGGAGGATGCTGTTTGCCTTTCTGTTACTGAGTGTGGTACGAGTGGACAGACTTAATGTCTCTGCCTGAAGCCTGCAGATCATTACTTATGTCATGGACATTCAGGCTAAACAGTTTGGCCCCATTAAAGGGAGGCATTCAGCATTTTTTGCTGAACATTCATGGCAAAGCCAGAAACCCACAATCAGGAGTGCCTACATAGGCATATGCCAGTGGCAGCAGCCCTGGCGATGGTGTCAGCCAAATCATAAAGTGCCCTCAGAAGGTGCCTGTTGACATTGTCAGCTGTCTGCAAGCACTGGAGGAGCTCCTGCTTCCGAGAGCCTGGGCAGCAGCCTTTCCATTCTTCCAGTTGGTGTTCTGGTACTTCACCATGTGGGACAGGTTAACTTGCAATCCTCAAACCTAAGGTGGAGGAAGCGTAGACCCTCTTACCCCAAAGGTCAATTCTGCGAGACTCCTTGTTTGGGGGGAGGGAACTGAGGTGTTTGGGCACCTTAGACCTGTTGTGTGCCACCTTAATGATCACCGAGTCTGTCTCAGGCTGAGCAGCATAGTAAGGAAACCTTTGAGGGGCATGATAGAGTTTATCTGCCCTCCTGGGCATGGCTGGTACCACATCTCGGCAGTGCCAGACTGCAGTGGCAGCATTCCTGAGAGCAGGCAAAATGGGAGGAATGATCTTTGGAGGAGACTCTGGGATCTCCAGGAAGTTCACCAAGTCTTTCCTGGTGATATCCTCCTCCTCTGTAAGAAACCTCATGGCAGAGGACAACTGCTTCATTACATTCAAGAAGGTGGGGTCCCCTACAGGAGACCTGGGGTGAGTATTTGACAAGAGTCCTCACTGACAGAGAAAGCAGTGGACTTGCCTGAGGAGAGCAGCTCTTCTTCCTCCTCCTCCTGTTCATCAGGCAGAAATGAGGTCAGGATGATACTCCTCCTCGATGTGTCGACCTTTTCAAGATCTAGGTCTGACGTGCAGTGTACTGATGTCGAACCGCGGGCAGGAGCCCATGGCCAAAGGGGGGGGGGGGTCAATGCTGAAGCTGCCTTCAATGGTGTCGATGAGGTAGTCTTCGTGGAACCAAGTTGGTGAACAATCACTGAACTTAACTTGGTAAAGATCTCATTGAGATTGACGAGCGTCAAGCCCCTCATCATCTGAAGGGGGGCCAATGGAGTTGGGAGAGAAGGCTCGTCGGCAGGGCCCTGACTGCCTGGAGAGCCAGTTGCCTGAGGGTCTGGAGATGCATCAGGTCATGTCGGTACAGCCGTTGATGATGAGCCCATTGTCGACAGAGATGGGGCCAATGACCCGGAGGTCGCTGACCAGCCGCCCTGTGAACTGGATGGCGGAGCTGTCGGTATGGGTCTGGTGGACACAGAGACCTGGACAGCAGATTTGTTCAATGACACCGCAGCAGTCGACGAAGTTCCACTGGGTGAAGAAGATGCCGTCGGGAAGCAGGACTGCCACTGGGGGGAGCGGTCCTGATCGCGGTCTTTCTTACAACTTTTCCCTGAGGACTTGTCTCAAGCCTTAGAGGCCTGGGAGTTTGACAATCCTGCCAGCAAACAGGAGGATGGGACCCCTGCCCAGAACTGGCTACCTGGAGATCTATTAGGAACATTTTTAAAATCTTCTTTCATCGCCTAAGGATTGTCTGATTAAATTTCTGGCACAGCCCACAATCAGAGACTTCATGGCCAGGCCCAAGACAGCAGACACACAGAGAATGCTTGTCTGTGGAGGCTATCTTCTTTCTGCAGTGGCAGTAACAGAAGAGAGATGTAAAAGGAGTAGTTCTCAACATAAACAAAATAAAGGAATCTCTGAGAAAAAGAGATTCCGAGGTAAGTAGTAAAAGAAAAAGGCTGTAGGCGAAAAAAGGCGTGAAACTGTTGGAGCTTCTGTAGAGACCAGTGTAGACTAGAGTCAATAATGACGGGAAAGAGCAGAGGTTGCTCACCGCGTTTATAGAGTAGCTGACGCTGTCACAGGACTGTGTGGGCGGCCCAGCTATACTGTTGAAAATCTTCTGTGTGGATTCCCTAGTTCCTATGGTGTAACCAGATGACTGAGACACCCCTGAAAGAAGATCTGGAGAATTAAGCGAAAAAACACAAATTACAATAAATTGCAACCTTTCTAATGCAGAGTTATTGAGAAATAAACACATTTAACATCTGTTAAATGTAAAAATATAAACCGTAAACTGTCCAGAAGTGCGGAGATGATTTTAGAGTGACCACTATCTTCAGTGGAGATCTGATGTTGGAAGGCAGGGGTGAGTGTGACAACGCAGCAGAGTTTGATCTTCATCCTTAAGTTCTATCATTAGCACACAATTCCAGTCTCCGGGACTGCTCATTGCTGAAAAATGACTGCAGCTGCTAAATTTGATAAATTTAAACCCCCCTTATCAAATCCGGCAGTTATAAGTGAGGTGTTCCTCAAGGGTCTATTCCTGGTCCTCTCCTATTCTCCATCTTTATTAATAAGATCTCTCTGCACACCCCTTTGTGCTCATCCTTTCTGTACGCTGATGACCTGGTACTATATTACAACTCTAGGAATACAGCAGACATCAACCAGACACGCTCATCTGAGTTTAGCACCATTCAGTCCCAGCTCTCCAATAACAAGCATGAATTACATACTCGCAAAACTCAAAACTATGCTTTCTGGTTCTGATGTAAAGCTTAGAAACAACAAAATCAAACTAAATATCCACTATGCCGATGGCTCTTTTAGACACAGTAACCTCATTTAAATACCTGGGCATGTTGCTCAATGGATCCTTAAATTTTGACCAACACATCTCATCCTCCTGTAAATCCATCAATGTCAAACTTGGTGTGGCTTATAAAATTAACTATGCTCTTACCCCCTCTGCTAGACTGGCTGTCTTATTTATTTTATTTGCAAAATGTTTCACCACAACAGACAACATGAGCTGTAAAGAGCTCGTTTCCAGAAGTGTCTTGGGGGAAGGGGGATTACAAAAGTTGGGAGAGCAAGCAAACACATGTACAAGGTGAAATAAAAGTACACTAGTATTGCATAACATTGCAGAACTATTACATGACATTGTAATACAATAGGAAGGTAAATTCAGGGATCTCAAATGAAGTGCTATAAGTCGAAGGCTGAGCACAAGTTTGGTAAGTGCCAATGTTAGTCCGGGGACTAGAATATGACAAGAAAGGATATAGGGAACGAGGGACAGAGGGTAGGGGAATGGAAGGGGAGAGAGCAGCCATGAATCTATATTCCTTCAGGATGCTGAGAACCCTGCAAGGGGACAGAGATAGGCAGAAAAGGAGAAGGGATGGGGAGGGGGCAGGGGAGAGAGAGGGAGATCTAAGATCTGTTCATCATCAGGATGCTGGAAGAAACCCTGCTAGGGGACAGGACCAGGCAGAAATGGATGAGATGGAAAAAAAAGGGGGGGGGGGGCAGTATTAGAGGGGGCTTGAAGAAAGGAAAGAAAAAATTACTCACCTTAGTAATTGTGTTTCTTCTAATGGAGTCTTGCTGTATTCTGACATTATGCAGTTAGCCCCAGCACTTGAACTGCTCCGGACAGAAAAGAGTTAACTCTATGCCAGAGCACAGAACACTGAGCTCGAGCTTGGTTCAAACCTCTGTCTGCTGTACTTTGATATGTAACCATCAGATTCTTACGAGCTAATACTAACTAACTACACCCACTATGTGGAAATTGTAAAATTTTTAGCCCAAAAGGCAACCAAATATTTTGGATCCCAAAAGACTCAAGTTGAGAAATCCAAAAACAAAAACTAGGAAGTGAACAACTATAACTATCAAAACAATACAACACAACCCACTCCCACTCTCTAATAGGGGGAGTGCCAAGTGAACCCCTGAGGTGCAACACTGCGCCTGCCAGCCCACTTCTCAAAAACCAGGTTCTGAGAGGGGAGGCAAGGAGGGAGGAAAGAATACAGCAAGACTCCATTAGAAGAAACACAATTACTAGGGTGAGTAATTTTTATTTCAGACAACATGCAGTCTTGCTGTATTCTGACATTATGCAGACTACTAAGCAGTACCTCCCTGGAGGAGGGTACGGAACCTATTTTGGGAATAGGCTCTGCAGTACTGCTGTACCAAACCTAGCATCACTCCTAGCCTGGATATCCAGAGAGTAATTCTTGGTGAATGTATGGACTGTTTTCCAGGTGGCTGCTTTGCATATCTCTAGTAATGGTATATCTCTGGCAACAGCCAGAGAAGCAGCTTCACCTCTAGTCAAATGAGCCATCAGGCCCGAGGGGGGTACTTTACCTAGCTTTTCATAGCAGAATTGTATACAAGAGACAATCCACCTGGCAACAGTTCTCTTAGTAGCAGGTTTACCCTTTCCCACTTCACTATAAGTGAGAAACAACTGAAGGGAGTCAAACCTAAGTGCCTTAGTACACTCAATATAGTAGCTCAGAGCCCTCTTAACATCCAAACTGTATAGTCTTCTCTCTCCTGAAGAAGAATGATCAGTGAAAACACAGAAAGAGACATGGACTGGTTCAGATGAAAATCTGAAACCAGTTTGGGTAAGAACCTCCTGTTGGTTCCAAGGACCACATTATCTCTATGGAATAAGATAAAATCAGGCTCCACTGACAGAGCTTGTAATATACTGATACGCCTGGCAGAGGTAATAGCTACCAGGAACACAGTTTTCCAAGTCAAGTACTTAAGTTCTGCTGAGGCCAAAGGCTCAAAAGGGGGTTGCATAAGCTGAGCAATGCAAACATTAAGATCCCAAGCAGGAGTAGGATCCTTAAAGGGAGGATTGGTATGGAGCAATCCTTTGAAGAATTTACAGAAAACAGGGTGAGATGCCAGAGAGGAAGCCTTCCCCACTGACAGAAAAGCAGAAACAGCTGACAAGCGTAGCTTCAGGGTAGCTGGTCTGATGCCTAAGCCAATAAGATGAACTATATAATCCAGAACTGTAGACAAGTCAGTAGTATCGGTTGATATGTGCCTAATGGAACACCAAATGCTAAATCTTTTCCGTTTGGAGTTACAAGTTTTTCTGGTGGCAGGCTTTCAAGAGGCCTTGAGAATATCCAGAACCCCCTGAGAAAGATGCATGCTTGCAAATTCTAGCTCTTCAAGAGCCATGCCTTGAGGTTGAGACACCGAAGGTTGGGATACCAAATCCTCCCTGAGAGGAAGTTAACAGATTGTAATTCTTGGGAAAAGACAGTGGAAGATGGACTGCTAAGGACAGCAATAGAGGATACCAAGGCTGCCTGGCCCAGTCTGGAGCAATCAGGATCGCTTTGCAAGATTGTGACCTTATCTTGACCAGAACTTTGAATAATAGAGGAACAGGGGGAAAGGCATACAGATATTTCCCCTCCCAATCCAGAAGTAGAGCATCCAAGGGGACTGAGCCCAAGACTGGGGGTCTGCAACAGAAGAGAGGGAGTTGGTGATTGTCTGGGGCTGCAAAAAGATCTATCTCTGGAGTGCCCCACCTTGAAAAAAATCACTTTTAACACTAGGGGATCCAGGGACCATTCGCAGTGGCCCTGAGAAATCCTGCTCAGGGCATCCGATAGCACATTGTCCTTCCCTGGAAGGTGGACTGCTACCAGAGATGTCTGTGGGGAATAAGCAGGGACCATAATTTCATGTCTTCTGTGCACAAGGCTGTAGACCGAGTGCCTCCCTGCTTGTTAATGTACCACATGGTGGTGGTGTTGTCTGTTCTGACCTGAACCACCTTGTTCTGTACTGATTCTGAGAAAGCTTGTAGAGCCAGTTACACTGCCCTGACCTTTAGAAGACTGATGTGAAGTAGAGACCCCTGAGAGGACCACACTCCCTGTGCTGTGAGGACTCCCAAGTGAGCTCCCCACCCCAGGAGAGAAGCATCTGTGGATAGTACCACAGAATGAGACTGGGTGATGAATGGAACTCCTTGCCTGAGGTTGTCCTGATCCAACCACCATTGGAGAGCCAGGATCAGAGTCTGAGTCACTGGAATTAGTTTGGTTAGAGGATCTTTTTTCTGAGACCAAAAAGCCCTCAAGTGGAACTGGATGTCCCTCATCTGAAATCTGGCCCCTTGCACCACTGCAGTGGAAGCTGCCACGTGGCCCAGGAGTTGAAGAAAATGCCTTGCTGGTCGAGACACCAGAAGGTGAAAGGAAGAAGCCAGGTCTGTAAGGGCCTTTACCCTTGCCAGAGGAAGAAAGACTCTTGCTTGGACAGTGTCCAACTCTACCCCATGAAGGTCAGGAGTTGCACTGGTTCGAGAACTGACTTTGGAAGATTGAAAAGGAATCCTAGATAAGTGAGCAATTGCTGGATCACTTGCAGGTTTGACTTGACTTGGTCCGGGGACTGCCCCACAATGAGCCAGTTGTCCAGGTATGGAAATATGAAAATATTTTGTCTCCTTAGAAAGGCCACTACTATTGCAAGGCATTTTGTGAACACCCTGGGTGCTGATTTTAAGCCTAAGGGCATTGCTCTGAACGGATGATGGCCTGAAGGCAGTTCGAACCTGAGGTACTTTCTGTGGGAGCACCTGATGGGAATGTGAAAGTAGGCATCCTTGAGGTCCAGGGAGGCTAGCCTATCCCCTGGCCTTAGACAGGGAAAGTACAGTTACGTAAGAACTTACTGTAACAGTAGATCTTCGAGAACAGCTCTTGCAGCAGGTTACACCATTAGGACTGAAGCCGGCAGGCGTCAGGACCCCATGGAAATTTTCTAGCTAGCAGTCTTCAGCGGGGACCGCCTCCGACGTCAGTCCCGCCCCCGACGCCAGGCGTAGTACACATAAGGAGGCGGTCCCTCCATAATCCTCAGTTCTCCCGCCAGAGACTCCCGGCCGCTGGATGACATCAGAAGAGGAGACTGAGGATCCGCCACCGATGGCCAAGACTATAGAATAGGAACGCCCCATCCCATAAGATGGGTGTTTGACTACGACCTACCTCCAAAGAAGGGGATGGTGGGCGGATGAGGTTTCAGCTGCAAGAGCTGTTCTCGAAGATCTACTGTTACGTAAGTTCTTACGTAACTGTACTATCTTACTTCGAGATACAGCTCTTGCAGCAGGTTACACCATTAGGACTGATTTCCAAGCAATAGTGGCAATCATGCGCCACTGGGAGGAGGACAGGTAGAGATCTCGATATTACTCACGCCTAGGACAGAAGTCCCTGAAGGACGGACAGATCGAACCCCGCTCTTCGCCTCAATGCAATCTCCAGACTGTAATGCCTGATAAAGGTATGCACAGAGCTCCAAGTAGCTGCAGCGCAAATAGATGAGGTGGAGACGTTCTTTAACGCCGCAAAAGAAGTAGCCACCCTCTTGTGGAATGACCCTGACCGCACCTGCAAGGGTTTATTGGCGTCATCATAACAGAAAGTGATGCACTGGATGAGCCACCTCGAGAGTGACTGTTTGAGACAGGAGCTCCTTTCATCCTGTGAGCAAAGGAGATGAAAAGTTGGTCCGACTTTTGGAGCTGTTTGGTTCTGGTCAGATAGTATCTGAGGCACCGATGCACGTCGAGGGTGTGCAGAAGGGCTTCTCCCGATTAGTGTACCTTGGGAAATACACTGGTAGATCAATATCCTGGTTAAGGGTGCGGGCTGAAACCACCTTAGGCAAAAACTTTGGGTTTGTCCTTAGGGATACCCTGTCCTGATGGAAAACCAAATAAGGCTCTTTGCACATAAAAGCATGCAATTCCGAGATCCTTCTAGCCGAAGTAACGGCAATTAAAAGTAACGTTTTCCAAGAGAGAAAACGTAGCTCGCAATCAGTGGCTGGTTCAAAAGGCGGCAGCATAAGCTGCTCCAGGACGAAAAGTAAGCCTCGAGGAGGAACTGGATCTTTGATAGGCGGCCTAAGGTGGAGGACTCCCCATAAGAAGGCACGAGTAGTGTCCAGCTGGGCCACCGTCCGATGGCCTACTGGGGCATGGTAAGCAGAAATTGCACAAAAGTGCACTTTAACTGAGAAGTAAGCCAGCCCGGAGTGGAAGAGGGAAAGCAGGTAGTCCAGAACCAGCTTTTCGGGACAGTCTAATGGCGAAAAGCCGCGTGCTTGAACCCACAAACAGAATCTACGCCATTTCATGGCGTACGTTGTGTGGGTTGCCGGTTTTCTGGCGGCAGAGAGTACATCTGCCACTTCATTAGACCCTCGTGATCGCATCATGGCTATGTCTCTAGCAGCCAAGCCGCAGGTTCAATGAACGAAGTTCTGGGGACCAATGAACCCGCCTCCTGAGACAATAGATGGGAGCTGATTGCTAAAGGAACTGGATGTTCCTGGGATAGCTGGTGCAGAAGAGTGAACCAAATCTGTCTGGGCCAGAAGAGCACGATCAAAATGAGCGTTGCTGCTCCCTGCAAAGTTTTAAGAGAACTCTCTGGATCAGCGGGAAAGGATGGAAGGCATAGAGGAATCTGCCCGCCCAGGAGAGGGACAACGCGTCTCACCAGAAAACACCAGGCCCTGCATCTAGTGAGCAAAAATTGGGCAGTTTTGCGTTACATGGGGATGCGAAAAGGTCTTACTCGAGCGCCCCATCTGTGAAACAGATCCTCTGCCACCTCCTGTAGAAGTTCCCACTCATGGACTCTGGCCTGAGAGCGGCTCAGACTGTCTGCGACGGTGTTGTCCACTCCCGGGACGTCTACTACAATTAGGTTTGCGCCGTGTTGCAATATCCACTCCCACACTCTCATGGCCTCCCTGCAAAACGGGTAGGAGTGAGTGCCTCCTTGTTTGTTGAAGTAATACATCACCGCAGTATTACCTGTCTGTAACAGGAGTGTACTCGGTGCAATCTCCGACTGGAAGGCTTGCAGAGCGTAAAGGACTGCCCTCATTTCCCAAATATTGATGTAGAGATGAGACTCTTGGGCTGTCCACAGGCCCTGAGACCAAACACCATCCAGACGTGCTCCCCACTCGAGCCCTGAGGCATCTGTGGAGAGTGTCACCGTCGGAGACGGCGCTGTGAAGGGAACCCCCGCGGAGAGGTTCCCCAGATTTAGCCACCATTGCCAATCCCGAATTACGGCATTCATGATTCGGATTGGCTGTTGCAGATGGTCTTGCCTTTGGTCCCATTGCACCCTTAGCATCCACTGGGTTACCCGCATGTGGAGACATGCCAGCGAGACTTTTGCAATGGCCGCAGCCATGTGTCCGAGCAGGCAAAGGACCGATCTGGCCGGGACGGTCTTCTTCACCGACAAGCATATGCCATTGCCTCCGCCCTTGACACTACTGCAGTGACCTCTGCAGACTGCTCACCTAACTATAAGCGTTAGCCCCTAACAATATTGCACTATCTCTTTCCTCCCCCAATCTGAACTTAACGCTCCTGAACTAGGTTACCTAGGGAATCTACAGTACTGTCTCAATAATGTCTCTGTCAATGGATAATGTATTGAACAACACTGACCATGCAGATATATCAATCCTGTTTAACAACTATGTGTAAACAGCTGAATGCGGTTTGCCCTTAAACTGTTTCACCTAAGGAATCTAGAGTACTGTCTCTGTCAATGGATGATGTAATGAACAACACTGACCAATCAGATATACCAAACCTATGTCATGTCTGCTATGTGTAAACAGCTGAATACTGTATACCCATGTTAACCTGTACTCCCATATGTTTTCTACTGTATGTTATCTCTTATTGTTATTCCCAGGTCGCCCCTGAAAAAGGGACCTTCGGGGCCCAGTGGGCTTACCCGGTCATCAAAATTCAATAAATAATAAGTCCCTGATGAGGGATCCGATGTGTTCCGCTCTGTCCGAGGGAAGAAAAGCTTTCCCTCTTACGGTGTCCAGAACTGCTCCTATAAACTGCAGTTTCTGGGACGGCACCAGGAGTGACTTCTCGTAGTTGATGAGAATACCCAGTGATTGAAAAAGGGACTGGGTGCAGTGAATGGCCGTCATCAGTAGTGGAGGGCGCCATGAGAAGCCAGTTGTCCAGGTATGGGAACACGCAGTGGCCTTGTCTCCTCAGAGATGCCGCTATGACCGCCATGCACTTCGTGAATATGCGAGTGCCGATGACAGCCCGAAGGGAAGAGCTCGGAACTGATAATGGCGGCTCTGAAACTCGAAGCGCAGGAACCTTCGGTGCGCTTGAGCAATCTGAATATGCAGGTAGGCGTCCTGCATGTCCAAAGATGCCAGAAAGACGTCTTGCTTCAGCATGGCAATTAGGCCCGGAAGGGTCACCATGTGGAAGCGCTTGTAAACAACCGACAGGTTGAGGTCGCGGAGGTCCAGTATTCGACGGATGTCCCCTGTTTTCTTTGGAACCAGGAAGAAGTAAGAATAGTACCCTAGCCCTCTCTGGTTCTGTGGGACGTGCTCTAAGGCTTCCTTTTCCAGGAGCGCAAGCACCTCCTGCTGTATGAGCAGGGCATGCTGACCCGAATATCGGGAAAGCAGGGAAGGTCTTGGGGGTGGACTGCCTACAAATTCTATATAGTGGCCTTTTTGACCAGTTGCAGAACCCACCTGTCGGTGGTGATCGACCGCCACTCAGGTATGGCGCGACCTAATTTTCTTTTTCTGTTGATCCTGAGGAGGGTTGGGGGCCGGGAAGGAGTCATGCTGTGGCAGCGTTTGATCCGGCAGGCTGTGCCAATTTTGCAAATCATTGACCTCTGCCTAGGGATGACTTGGCCTGGGCTTTGCAGGTGAAAGTGCCCCTCTGCTGTTGGCCGGAACGTGGCTGTTGCCTTTGTAGCCGGCCACGGAAGCGGCTCTGGTTCCTACGAAAGGAACTGGGCCAAGACCTATACATGGCCTGTACAGATCGGACTGCCTTCCCTGCGTCCTGAAGTTTGGTGATTACTCTTTCGGAGGCTTCACCAAATAGGACCTCGCCGTTATAAGGGACGTCTAAGATGTTCGTCTGGACGCCCGGGGTAAAACCGGAGACACGGAGCCAAGAGTGTCTCCGGAGACACACGCCTGAGGCTGCAGCTCTGGCTGAAGAGTCCGCAGAATTATATGTGGCTCTGAGCACCTGGGTCCCCACATCCGAACCCATGCGGAGGAGGTTCAAGAGCTCCTCCTTTTGGTCGCCATCGGGCATCTTCTTGACCAGGTCCTGTCCCTGTTCCCACAGTGTGTTCTGGAATTGAACCATGTGGGTGAGGTAATTCGGTGACCTGATGGTGACGCATACGTGCGCCTACCCAGGACATCCAATTGCTTGGAGTCCTGGTCCGGTGGCTGTGTGCTCAAATGCTGAGGTCTCTGAGACCGGTCATGCGATGCAGTGATGACCAGGGAGTCAGCCAGAGGATGGTTCGCCAGATACTGGTCCTCCCTGGGGGCCTTGTATAGGTGGTCAGTCTTCTTCGGCACTCCTGAAGTGGAATGCGGACGTTTCCAGGCGGCCTTGGTGACGTCCGCAAAGGTATCCACCAAGGGCGGCACTACCACAGGCTTCAGGTCTTTCTGCCGAAGATAGCGGGCAAGGCGTTGCCTCTCGGGGTCAACCTCTTCAGCATCCCACCCCATATTCTCCTGGATGGGCCTCATGATCTCCGCGAAAGAGGGATCATCCGGAGGAGACCTAGGTAGGTCATGTGGGTCCAGAGAGGTAATGCTGATGGGAGAAGGAGATCTGGAGTGCCCTGAGGTGTCAGATCTAGAATCCTCCCCAGACGGGGTGTACCGGCGTCGTCTGGGTCTCTTGGGACTGGGTGACCTTGAGGTGGATCTGGAGGGAGGTCTTCTCCTTTCTGAGGATCTGCCCCGAGGAGGTGGTGTTTGCTCCTTGGGGGCTGGTGAACGTCCTACGGGCCCCTTGGGTGGAGGACGGGGCATAGGCGGTGAAGGAGTAGGAGAAGGCAGAGTCGGAGTAGGAGGAGGATGTGTGGCAACCACATCTTTTCTGATGGTGTCCCACCAGAAGGTAAAGAGCTCCTTTACCTCTGCCAAATTCATGCCCGACGACGGGCCTGGCGCCGGTGGCCTGTCGCCGGGGTCGGGCATCGGGTCCCCGGGGGTCTCCTGCTCCGGGGAAGGTTCCCCTGGGAGCCCGGCATCTCCGGTGTCCTCGGGCTGTGTGGTATCCTCCTCTGACGAGTCCTTCTGATCGGCATCCACCGGCGACGGTGGTGCAGTCCTTTTCTCTGGGGTAGCTGACGTCGGCCCTCGGAGGCGAACGCCTGGCCGGCGACGGGTGTTTTGGTGTCGCCGGCTCCTGGGAGTGCCAGTGATGCTTGGCCGACGTCGGGTCCAATGTCTGTTTGAGGGATGTCAGGTCCTTGGTCTTGTGTGGAACCGGATCCGACCCATGCGGAGGCTGGGAAACCGACCTGGCGTCGGAGTCCTGCCGGCGGGAAGAAGATTTATGATGCTCCTCGTACTTCGACGAGGCCTTAGATGGAGTGGAAGAGGCCGACGGCCTGGAAGTCTTCAGGGGCTGCAAAGAAGAGGAACCGCTGGAGGATCTGACCAGAACCGGGGGAGGCTGTGATTGAGCCCTGGAAGGAGAGCAGTCCGATCATGAGCCAGAGCTTTTGGAGTCCGAGGCCCTCGCCGTGGACCTGGGCCTTTCCTTTTCCTGGTGTTTGTCCCGGTGCTTGTGGGTTTTACCCAACGACTCCCCCCTGGAGGAAGGTTCTTTATCCATGGTTTTCAGTTTCCCCTCTAAGAGAAACGCTTGAAGGGCCTTCTGGCGGCGGATCCTGGTGCGACTGTTGAAACCCTGACAGAAGGAGCAGGCCTTAGTGTCGTGTTCCAGGCCTAGGCAGCGCACGCAGGCTGAATGTGGATCCCTGAAGGAGATCTGTTTGCTGCAGGCACACTTCGAGTGGTGACCCTCCAGAGAAGTAGCTGGAGAGGACATTAGTTAAATCCAAAGTCGTGAAGAAAGACGAAATCGTCGTAGCTCTAAAGGTCGTTGCACACTAGAAAAAGGACCGAGAAGCCGATACTGGAGATGTCGACGCCGGAAAAGAACTGAGGATTATGGGGGGGACCGCCTCCTTATGTACTACGCCTGACATCGGGGCCGGGACTGACGTTGGAGGCGGTCCCCGCTGAAGACTGCTAGCTAGAAAATTTCCGTTGGGTCCTGATGCCTGCCGGCTTCAGTCCTAATGGTGTAACCTGCTGCAAGAGCTGTATCTCGAAGTACGATTAATTATTCCCAGAGTCACCATTTTGAATTTTGGCTTGAGTAGGTGCTTGTTTAAGTATCTTAAATCTAGGATGGGCCGCCACCGTCTTTTTTGGGATAAGGAAGTATCTGGAGTACAGACCTTTGCCCCTGTGAAATATAGAAACTCTCTCTATGGCTCTGTGAGCCAGCAAAGAGGAAACCTCTGCCTCTAGGGCAATGGTTTTGGAGAGGTTTGCAGGTGGGAAGGACCTGGACCTCAGCTTTGGAAACTTTTGAGTTGAGGGCCAGTCCCTGGCTTACTACCTCCAGGACCCACTTGTCTGAGGTAACAGACTTCCAGGCCTGGAAGTAGTAAGCCAGCCTGCCTCCTACAGGAATTGGGGAGTTGAACCGGGCTAACACATCAGGATGTCTGCTTGGCAGGAGCCTTGGACTGAGAGGAGGATGCAGCCCTGCTCATCCCCCTTCTGCCTCTCCCTCTGAAGAACCCCCTCTGAGGAAAAGGACAGGAGGCCTGTGCCTGGTAGAAAGGCCTGTGAAAAGGCCTGCCCCTAGCTTGCTGCTTTTGAGGAGTTGCCTGCCTTTCCTTGGCCTGTGCACTCCTGTAGGTGGTCCTGTATTCATCCATTTTCTTCATATAATTCTCTGTCTGCTCCTCAAACAGAGAATTCTCCATGACAGGAAATCCATGGTCTTAGCCTGGGTGTCCTGTGATAGGCTAGTACATCTGAGCAAAGCCAGCCTCCGAAGAGCCACAGATGTAGCCATGACTCATGACGACACATCACTGGAGTCCATAGCAGCATGAAACTGGATTTTAGATGCCTCAATCCCATCAGCAACCACCTCCTCCAGCTCCTTTACAAGCTGGGGGGGAAACCTGTTTAGCCAGTTCCAGAGCAGTATCCCATCTGAACTTCTGGTATCTGGCTGTGTAGGCTATGTAGTTAGCCTGTCTGAGTCCCAAGGAAGATGCCATGTACTGTTTTTTAGCAATGGCATCCAGCTTCCTGGAGTCTTTATCTGGGGGTGTGTGAAGCCAAGGGTATGTTAGCCTTATCACAGGCTGCAGCCTGCACGACCCCAACATGGCTGCATTGCTGGTACAAGTACTCCATACCTGGGCCTGACAGCACATACCTCTTGTCCATTCGCCTGTCCACAGGAGGTAACGTGTTTGGAGTTTTAAGAAATCTTTGAGTCTGTTTCCCAAAAGATTTATGGAGGAAAACAGACAGTCTCTTGGACTCTGGGATGTCCATCATCTCCACATAGTCAGGCTCCTCTTGTTCCTCAACAGCTTCATCCAGAGGGAGCTGGAGGGTTTCTGCCATGTTCTTGTAAAACATAAAATGGGAAGGGGACTCAGAAAGCCTGTCTGGGGAGATGTCTGGTTCTGTGGGCTCATCCAGACCTTCCACACCATCATCATCATCCTCATCATCATCATGATCTTCATCCCCCTCCAGATCCGGTTCATAATAGTCTTCTGGAGAATAGTCCGGAACCAGAGGAACCGACTGAACTGAACGCCCCCGGAGCGATTCAACTATACTCATCGCCCTGGCAATTTCCTCAGCGGTTGGACGATACGGTTCTGAATCCGAACTGGCTGATTTCTCTTTTTTTTTTCCAGAACCGACCCTCAGGATCGCTTCCTTTGCCCGAGGGAGCCTCACCAGGTCAGTGGGCCTCCTCAGGTTTGGTCGGAACCGAACTGGCTGGCCATCCGGGTCAGCTGACTTCTCGGCCTCCTTTTCCCTAACCCTGCCCAATCTTTTATCTAAGGTGGCCTTAGGAAAATTTTTACAAATCTGGCAGTCTGAATCAAGGTGGTCAAAACCCAGACAGTAAACACAGGTGGTGTGGGGATCAGCCTTGGCAAAGGCCTCCCCACATTCAAAGCAGTGTTGAAACCCAGTGGGCCTGTTTTTTCTTTTGGGTTTCTCAGACAAAGCCATCCTAAAAACTTACCCTTTACTCAGCAAAAGTCAGGCAAGACCCCCTTATTGGTTCCTAACCGTGTCACGGGTATTTGAAAAAAACGTCTAAATACATTGTTTGTTGTTTTTTTTTTTAGAACCGATAAGGACCGGTACCTCACACTAAAATTCAGAAACAAAATAAACTTCAAGAGAAAAAAACAATCGGTTCAGCTGAACTGATTGAAATATTTCTTTACAATTTCCACACAAATCACACTAGTCCACTACCCAAGTACTTACTGTACTGCAGACAGAGATCTGAACAGAAATAAAAAATAAGAAATAGCGGTTTAGAACTGACATTTTTACTATACTGAACCGATAGTGAAGGAGAGATCCCGGAGTGACTGTTCGGTTAGGCGGAGTAAAGAATCTGACGGTTACACTTTAAAGTGCAGCAGACAGAGGTTTGAACCGAGATCGAGCTCAACGTTCTATGCTCTGGCATAGAGTTAACTCTTTTCTCCCCGGAGTAGTTCAAGTGCTGGGGCTAACTGCATAATATCAGAATACAGCAAGACTTCATGTTGTTTGAAATAGGTAAATTGGGAAGCAGGAGTGAAAGGGGTATCTGGAAATGGGAAAAGGGTGTTGCACGTGGTATTCTGATCCCAGCCCTCACCTATGGTGCTGTCACATACTTAGGTGCCTCAGAAACCTCTCCTCAAAGGTGGGACACCATCTACAATAACATATGCCGCTATGCCTCTGCCTCCTCTTATCTTAAACACCACTGTCAGCTCTACGCTGACCTAAAATGGCCCTCCCCATCCACCCATTGACTCCTCTCTCTTGGATCTCTGATTGATGGCATTATCAGATCAGGAACTCCAGCATCCTTAGCCTCCATGCTGTCCTTGCAAACCTCCATGGACTAAGGTCTGCTGACCATACTCTTACATATACCGAGGTGTAAAACTGTCAAAGGTGCCCGTGCTTTCTCCCATACTGCCCCTTGCTACTGGAACTCCATTCTTCTAGTTGTCTGGCTAGCTCCCAGTCACGACCTCTTTAAAAAGAAGTACCTAGAACACTTTACCAAGATAGCCTCATGTACTTGCTTCTATCAGCCTTAAGCCCCTTTATACATTCTACTGCTTGGTTCACTCCCCTTCCCCTTATTCATCTCACCTCAACCTTCTAACTCTCCTCTCCCAACTCTCATCTCCCTTTTCTCCCCTACACCTATTCTGACCACTTCCCTACCTCATGTGGTTCTTAGTCACCCCTTTTACTCCTCTTGCACTCTTGTCCCATTCTCTATTGTTCTTCTTGCTCGTACGATAATTCCCTATTAATAGATGCCACTTATTTTATTTTTGATTAAACTCTGGATGCCATTTGTTGCTCTTGTTAATTTAGCTTTTACGGACCGTTTTGTCTTTTACATTGTATCCCTGTGTTGCCAACTGTTGACTGTACTTCCTCTTTTGTCATGTATTCACTCTGTTGTAACCTACCGGGTCGTGTCTGAAAATAGGCATGTCTATGTCTAGTACACCCAACACGGTTACCAAAAACAAATAAATAAACATAAGTGATGGATTCCTGAGGTTAGAAACTGTGAATTACTGGACATTCCATTTTTTCATAGCTAAAGACATTTATATGAAAACATGCTCTTTGCTCCTTAGAATGCATCCATCCCTGCAGATTTTCCTGCTTTGCAGTTATAATCCTGTGCTTGTAAAATCTCAGTCCATTTCACAGCAACAGACTGCGAGCAGAGGATTACAATTTCAGAGCAGAAATAAACTGGAAAGATGACTGCTAAGGGGAAACATCCATTTTCAATGAAATAATCATCAGTAATAAAAACTGGAAGGTCCAGAAATTCAAATGTCGGGGGAGATTTTGTGTAGTTGAGGTCTACTAAAGCCACCTGGGAAATGTTTGCTGGAAACTAGAACAGTTCTTTGAAACTGGCATTGCAGTGTTTGCAGGATGACGTATGCCACAGCCTAAACATTCTATCCATTAGGCTTTGATAATGTTAATTCTAAGGTACCGGGATCCTTGAGTTTTTCTGCCATCTCTCCCAGTGTTTCCACCTCTTCTTCCTGTGGAGCATGGATGACCATGACGGTTGAGCCCACAATGCTCAGGATGCAGCCGATCTTCCCATGGACATTTAGTTTCTCATTCAGGAAGTACGATGACAGAACGGCACTATGGACGTAAAGAGAACCAAGAAATTGTTGTATATGAGAAAAGAAAGTCTATGCAATGCCATCTAGCAGTGAAAGCTATGAACAACAGTTACAGCAGTGCTAAGTATTTGAAACAGCAATACAACCCTCTAGTGGGGGTTATGAAATAGCAAGTATGAAAGTCGAATGAACACCATAACCTTCCAGCTAGGAGGCTTTTCCCTTTAGCTGAGTAGTTAAAGCTGCTGTCTACAGGCACTATGGTCCCAGGTTTAATTCCCAGTAAATGCAGGAGGTGTGTCTGTGAGACATAACAAAGAATTTGGAAATGTTAAAAAGGGAGTTCTGCTGAACCATCTTGCATACGCTGGTACATGCAGAAGTAAGCTTGTTTGCTGGAACCTACATAACTATTTAGTCCAGCCTTTTAAGATAATATTTTTTAAAATCCATTTAATGCCCTTTGATACAGTCACAGCCAGACATACGCACCCTCAGATCTCACGGCCGCTGGAGACTTCAGTCCTGACTGGTACATTATCCATCTTTAAAATGTATGTGCTGTTACATATGGTTAATAGTGTGGTAAAATGCTATTCATATAAAATAGGAACAGGGATACAAACTCAACTGAGCCACAGCTCATTTACAATGAGGTCCCAGTTGCATTTCAAGAAAGATAGTTACAAAAAGTAATAAATATAATAGAAACAGAACAACATCAAGACAGTTGTATATACGGTTGATAACTTTATGACTGATACTATGCAGACACAGTTTACAACAACGAATACCCTACTGTGTAATACTGTACTGTGATTTGATATAAACCACAAATACTCTTGACTTTACTGGCAACTGTAAATATCCACCTTGCAGTCAAGTCCAAGCAGGGTGATTTTCTTTAGCATTAAGATGTAGCCAATCTTACAGTACCCAAACTGATTGTTTCAACAACAGGTTTTAGGCTGAATGGAAATGTATTCCATGCAAGTGATCCCTTCGTGCAAGTGATCCCAAATAATAAATGGTCATTTTGCCAAGCTCCAAGTTATTCAATAGAACAGTAAGCTCTAGAGCCACTGCAGATCTTAGGGAAGCTCTCTTTTGGCGAATATGTATATTTGCCAGTATATACTCTGGTAAGTGACCCCCACAATGCTTTTTTGTATGAGGGTCAATATATGTTCTTTCCTTTACTCATACAATCGCATCCACCCTAAGTCAGAGTACATTTTACAATGATGCATATGAGGGCATCAAGGATGAAGCGGGCAAGCCTGTTGTAACATACATCCAGTCTTGCTAGCTCCCATCCCGATGTCCCAAGGTACAGAATACCCCCATTGTTCAACACTGAGAGGACCACTGAGGTTACCATTTGCTGTCCAACCTCCTTGGACATACATTTCTTTACACAGCGTAACATCCTTAGTCACCTGCTCAAATTCCCTGATAAGCTATCTATGTGGATATCCCATCTTGCTCATTGTCCAGCCACATTCCTAAATATCAGTAAAAGTTAACCTCTGTAACAAAATATTATGTTCCGTTTTATCTGTGTTGTCTGACTTTCTGTTTCAGTCCCCGAAGAATAGTAATATTGGAGTCTTTTTTTGGATTTAAAACCAATTTGTGTTTCTTAAAAAAAAAAAAAATTAATATAATCAAAAGCGCACTGCAATTTTTCCTGAACCTGGCTAGTTGAATTATTCGCCCTATTGATAACTGTATTATCTGTACAAAAATGATAAGAAATGGATGTGTCAGTAAAACACAGTTCATTCATATAAATGTTAAAGAGAAGTGGGCCCAATATGGACCCATGCGATGGTAATTGTTGCAAGATCAGATATGTAATCATGTACAGATAGCAACTGCTGACATCCCGTTGGGTATGAACTAAACCATTTAATGCTTGATTTGGGCTGCAAAACTCCTAATTATCCTCAACCCAGTTATCGCCACATGTCATTTTTTGCTGGGTTGGGAGTAACGTGGGACAAATCCATTTTGTGGTGGAAAGTACTCTCTAAGCAGCTCTCTCTTCTGCTAATCCGCACGTGCTTGTGTATCCTCCTTTTGTACTTATCTACAATTTTTGTGCTTATCCATGGTATTTTTATTCTGTGAAAACCCATTTTACTTTTTCACAAATGTGCATTTTTTTGAGAATTATAAGACAGCAAAATTCTACAATCATCACAGTGGGAATACAGATAAAAATACCTAAATACATAAAACTAGTGACCATCAATAAAGGGTTACTAAAATGGTGCAAGATCTGTACCATGAGACATATGTAACTAGGTTCAAGGTACTAAAATTGTACTCACTAGAATAGAGAAATAAAGGGAGCATGATAGAAATGCTCAAATACATCAAGAGAATAAACAAGATGGAGAATCTCTTCCAAGTAAACAAAGGAATTCAGACACGGGAGGCACAACTTGTCTCTGGTGGGAGGCAAGTTCAGGAGCAACTATAGAAAGTATTTTATTTTTTTTTAATTTTATTTTAGTCTTTGGTAACTGGGTAAGGCCCACTAGGTACACGTGCCTGTTCTCAGGGGCAACCTGGGAGCACTGAGTGGTTAAGTGACTTGCTCACAGTCACACAGTATGGAAGTGGAGGTTGTGATACTCAAACTCAGATCTGGGCTGCTGGATGTACTAAGCTCATTCACACCTCGTTCCTCTAACCTCTAGGCTATACTGCCAGCCAGACTTCTTCATGGAGAGGGTGATAGACCCATGGAACAGCCTGCCAGCATAGGTGGTGGCAGCTAAGACAGTAACAGAATTTAAACTAGTGTGGGACAGACAGTGTGGACAGCTTGGCTTGAACAATTAAAGGGAAGGGGGGTAGCCACCTTGGGCAGACTAGATGGATCAAATGGTCCCCATCTGCCGACACCATTCTAATGTTCTTATGATGAAAACTTTGTATGGCACTGGAAAACTGGGCCAACACCTAACTTACTCTCCTAGCTGGCAAAAGGATTAACTGGAATTCCACATTGATTCGGAGACTGAGAAAAGGAGTGGCTGCAAAGGCTTCAAAAAGTGCCCTTGGAAGAGCACTTAACACCAAGGACATCTACACAGGGGAACCACTGGCATCACTTATGGACACTGCAGGAACACAGCACTAAAGAATCTGATGTGAGGAGGAGATATGCTTGGGTCTCCCAATTCTGCCATGGGAAGGGCCCTTAGGGCTGATGAAGTCAATGGGATTAGCTTTTTCAAACCCTTGCAGAACCAACACTGCCTGATCACTCCTGCGCCAATCTCTGAAGCAGATGTGAAATTCTCTCCAAATACCAAAATATACCCTCAAACCTAATGGGTGCCGTAAAGTTAACTCAATGTCTAACACCTCCTGTGAATATCTCATACCACCAAGTAACTCCCTTTTAATTTCTAGACTGATGGGGACAGATTGTTGATTATGTGAGTGAACCATGGCTGATGAGTTCAGTACTGGCTAACTGACAAAATACAGCTTTCCATTGGAAAGCCCAGTACTGTATCAATAGATAAAGAGCATCCCCAAGAACTTCCACTTGCCTAGGGGAATGGCTCTACTGCTTAGTCAGTCTGCCCTGGAGTTGTACTGCCATGGAATGTAGGCTGTAGAGAAGTTGCCTGGGTGTACTTCGGCCCATTCGAGTCGCTAGGCAGACGTGGGTGCATTCTGCAGCTTCTGGTGTCTCCTTGTCATCTGATGTATGTCATAGTGGCTCTGTTGTCTGTTCACACCAACACATTTTTTGATGACAGACAATGTGCATGAAAGTCTGCAGGGCTAGGCAGACTGCTCGCATTACTAGCACACTGATGCTGAGAAGGGACTCCAGAAGGGACCACCTGCCTGGAGCAGACCTCTGGTCCAGGTGTGCTCCCCAGCCCCTGAGGCTGGTGGCGACCGTCATCTGCATTAGCAGTGAACGCCCCAGGCTGTGCCCCTCCTTGACAGTCAACAGGCTGGTCCAACAAATCAGAGTGCATTTCTTCCTTTGAGATATCAGACCTTCTGATTCTTGCTGTCTCCATGGGGAGACCATAGACTTAGTAGGGAAGCCAATTTTGGTCATAAAATGATCATCGTCCAGGGCATCGTGTCCATCAAGGTTCCCACTGCTCAGATGAGATGCCGAAATAGCTGAGCTGGCTGCCATGCAACCCATGGAAAGCGGTAAACAAGCTGTACAAGATTTACATACTAACATACTAAAATGCCAGCAGAATAGGCCTAACGGTCTTTCGAGTCTGCTCGATTGGTCAGCCCCCACCCTGAGTGCTGACCTTGCTGACCCCCTCGCCTTCTCTGGCTTCTCCCTTCCCAGTTCCGGATACTCTTGCTGCATTGGATTTTGCTTCCAGAACCCTTCAACTGTACCTGTCCCACCCCCTCCTGAACCCCTCCACTGTCTCTGCCTCCACCAGCCCCCTAGGCAGTGCATTCAATGGCTCCACCACCCTCTCAGTGAAGTAGCACCTCTTCCTTTCTCCCCTGACTCTTCCCCCCTCCAGCTTCCACCCATGCCCTCTAGTGGCCCCTCCTCCTTCCTTCGAAGCACCCTGACTGTTCCTCCCCTATTTACCCTCTTCATGTACCTGAAGACCTCTATCATGTCCCCTGGTCCCTTCTCTCTTCCAATGTGTACATATTTAGCTCTTCAAGCCTCTCCTCAGGTCCTGTCCCCAAAGCCCCAAATCATTTTGGTTGCCCTCCTTGACCTCTCCAGGAGTTTAATGTCCCTCTTTAAGTGTGGCCTCCAAAACTGCACGCAGTACTCAAGGTGTGGCTTCACCAAGCAGTTATACAGAGGGAGTATCACTTCCCTCCTTTTGGAGGTGATCCCCCTAGCGATGCATCCCAGCATCCTGTTGGGCTTGGCTGCTGCCCTCCTACAAGTCTCCGAGTTGTTCATCTTGACATCCACCACCACCCCCAGGTCCCTCTCAGCCATCGAGACTTGTAGCATTTCCCCAGGGTGTACACTTGGCCTGGGTATCTGGCCCCCAGGTGGAGTACCTTGCATTTCCCTGCACTGAACCTCAGCTTCCACTTTCGAGACCATCTTTCCAGAGCCTCTAGGTCCCCCTGTAGGGCCACCCTCCCCTCCTCCCCATCCACCACCGCCCCCAGTTTTGAGTCATCCGCAAAGAGACTCATCTCACTCCTGATTCCTGTCCTTATGTCAGAGACATAGGCGTTGAACAGGAGGGGCCCAAGGACTGATCCCTGTGGGACCCCACTAATGACCCTCCTTGGGGATGAGACTATCCTCACAACCACGACCCTCTGGGTCCGGTCCTGGAGCCAATTGCCTATCCATCTGATCATCTGGTTCCCCACCCCATTTCTCCCAGCTTATCCAACAGGCCCACGTGAGGAACAGAGTCAAATGCCTTGCTGAAGTCTAGAAAGAGGACATCCACTGGTCTACCCAGGTCCAAGGCACTCGTCACCCAGTCATAGAACTCCACAAGGTTTGTCTGTCACGATTTCCCCGGGACGAATCCATGCTGTCTATCGTCCAGGCACCCTGACTTTTCCAGGTCCCCCCCGAGTCTCTCCTTGACAATGCCCTCCATCACCTTGCCCACCACCGATGTCAGGCTGACAGGCCTACAGTTCCCTGCCACCTCCCTTGATCCGTCCTTGTGGATAGGCACTATATGTGCCACCTTCCAGTCCTGGGGCACACACCCTGTCCTCAGAGAGATGGTGAAAGTGCTCCATGGGGGTTCCCAGGACATCCGTGTCCTTCAGCACTCTGGGATGTAATTTATCCGGCCCCAGTGCTTTCTCAGTCTTAAGGAGCTGGGGCCTCACTCTCTCTCTGCTGTGATTTCACCTCCGTACCTCTTCTCCTGCTTCCTCCCCTCCTGCCAGTGATGCCTCCCTCTCCCCAGACCGCCTGACCGTAAGGGTCCCTCCTCAGTATCTCTGTCTTCTCCCATATATGATGCATCACCCCCATTTTCCTTGGTGAAACTGAGGTGAAGTACTCATTTAGTACCTCAGCCTGCTCCCGGGTCTTGTGCCCATCTCTCCCTGATTTAATCCTGCTAATCTGCCCCTTCACCCTTCGCTTTTCCCCAATGTATCTAAAGAACCCTTGTTCCTCTCCCACTTCCCTGGCCAGGTTCTGCTCCTTCCTTGCCTTAGCCGCTCTCACCACCCTAGTGGCCCTTCTAGCCATCAGCTCATACTCCCTCGATCTCTTTCACCCTTGAGCACTTGAATTGCCTATAGGCTGCTCTTTCCCAAACCACCTCCTGACCTCCCTGGTCCACCAGCAGGGTTTTCGGCCCTACCGCGTATCGCCTTACTCTTGCACTGGTGTTGCAGCATCTGCACCCTCTCCTGATGATTTCCACCTACTATCAGCGCCCATGTCTGACCTAATCACATCCAAATGCTCCTTTAGGATCCTTCCCATTTCCTTAAAATCCGTTCCCCTGAAGTCAGTTACTTCCGTCTTTCTGCAGCCTTCTAGCCCTCCTAGGTCTAGGCAGAACCAGGCCGTGGCATGGTCACTCCCCACCAACGGGTCCCTTACCTCCAGGCCCCTAATCTGGTCACTGTCTGCCAGGACGACATCCAGTACCCGCGCCTCCCTGGTCAGTTCCCCCACCTGCTGAGTTAGGAATGCGTCTTGAAAGACATCCAACAACCTCTGTTCCCTGGTCACAGAGGATGTCATAGTCTCCCAGTCTGTTCCTGGCATGTTTCAGTCCCCCAACACCACCACTGTTCCTCTGCCCAGTCTGCAGTGTCTCCCAACATCTGCCACCAGACTCTCCTCCAGCTGCTCCGCCAGGGCAGGGGGTCTATACACCACTCCTATTTTTACTCTCTTGCCCCCCCTTGTTATCAAGGTGACCCAAATTGCCCACGGTTCCCTCCGCCTCCTCTACTCCCCCTATGCCAATGCAGTTTTTGACTATCATTGCTACCCCTCCTCCCTTCCTCCTCCCCTGTCCTTCCTGAACATAGTGTAACCCTCCAGGTTCAGGTACCAGTCGTGTCCTGCAGTGGCCCAGGTCTCAGTGACCACTGCCACATCCACCGCTCCTCAGTTAGCATTGCCTGGAGCTCAGGCATTTTATTTCCCAAGCTCCTGGCATTTAGCAGGACTACCTTCCACCCTTCCCTATACTTCCATTTCCCTGCTCGTGTTCCCATGGGGATTCTGTTTCCCTGGTTCACCTTTGCCAGTCAGCCTTTTCCCCAAGATCTTCCAGCTCCCAGGGGGTGGAGACAGAGTCCCTCCTTTATCAGCACCCCTTGACAGCCTTTTCTCCCATCCCTCCCCTTCACAAGTTTAAACCTCACTTTTCACCAATGAACCCTCTATTTTCAACTTAAGGATTCCTCCTCCAAATTGAGATGGAGTCTATCTCAGCATACAGTTCTTCATCCTCCCAGGTCCCCCAATCCCCCATCAACCCATACCCTCTGGCCTCACACCACTCCCTGAGCCACTGGTTTATCTCCCTAATCTTCCTTTGTGTTCCCCACTAGCCCTTGGCACCGGCAGGATTTCTGAGAAGGAAACTGTGCATCCTATGTCATGACAGACCCTGGCAAACTCCCTGAATCTTGCCTGTATCTCTTCGCTTATTTCCCTCAATGTCATTTGTACCCAGGTGGACCATGTGTCTGGGGAACCCCACAACTTTGCCAGCTGATATACCTCGTGCTTAGCCTCTGTGCACCTTAGTCCAGGGAAGCATTTTGTTCTAACTGGCCAGGCTTCTCCTCCCTATCCCATTTGATACCCCTGATCATAGATCCCCAACAGGAGCACTCTGACTGCTCCTTTTCCTCCATTTCCCCCTTCCATGTCCTCATCCTTTCTACTGGCCCCTCCACCCAGCCGGCTCCTTGTTCCTTCTCCCCTATCTGGGTGCCATATGCCACCCCCTCCTTATTTACCCTGGCCACCCCTTCCCCTCCAATCCTATGCCTCTCCTCCTCCTGAGTATCCTTCTGTACCTTGCTAACTCCCCCTTCACTGCTCGCAACTGGTCCTTCTCCCCCATCTGCTAAACTAGCCTGGCTCATCCTCCCTTCCTTGCTGTCTCTGAACTTCTCCGCTGGGCAGGGCTTGACCTGCTAAGTACCAAATTCCACTCCTAAGGTTATAATCAATTAAGCTGGCTGGAGTATGCTCATCTGACAGTTAATGGCAAAACTGTACGCTATTACAGTAGCTGACTCCAGAAAATATTGCTCGTTTTGCCTGGTCAACAACGGGGCACAGATAAAGATGTCCAACTATTACAAGACCTGGATTCCTTAACTCTGTGAGCCTGTAGGATTCAGGGCCTCTCAGACAAGGACCGGTAGATAGGCACCCTGAAGGTCAATGTGTGCCAGACAGTCCTCCTGTTGTGCCTTTCTGATGAGTGACCAGAGTCTCCATTTTGAAGGATGTGCTCCGCACAAACTGATAAAGGACATTTCGGACTAGGATGGATCTGAATCTCCCCCATGCATGCCTTCTCAGACAGAGCAGAAAGAAGGAATAGGCCTCCTTGTCCTGCTCCTTGGATGGCACGGTCTTGATGATGCTTGACTGAAATCCACTGTGGCCTCTAGGACCATTATCCTTTATTGTGGAGTGGACGAGGCTGAGGTCGAGCCACCTGAGACCAGAGTTGTGGCTACTGTTATTGCAGTCATAGCTGGTGCGCTGGTTTTCGAAATGAACCCTGATCTTTTGTCTACTGTAAACCTGCTCTGCCAAACTGTTCTGCAGAAGGTCTGGCCACAACAAGGTTTCATAAATTTATTTAATTTCTGTCCCTGCCTGCGTACTGTGGAAGGCAGATCCTGGCTGGCCCACCTCAATTCAGTGCTGTTTCTTTCAGGGATGTCTCAAACAGGAGTCCTCTGTTGTATACTGAAGTTCCCACATGGACCATGGAGGGGGCATTTAGCCAGGCTGTGAGCTAGAGGCTTTTTTTTTTATTTATTCATTCACCTACACCCCCAGGCATCCTTCAGGAGTGCCCACTCAGAATTCGCCCTACTCCCAGCCTGAACCCCCGCACCTCCCCTCTGATCCCTCCCCAAGCGATCACAGGCAGGCCCGACCCCGTACCATCTCCGGGGCCGATTCCGCCCTCCCTCGCGGCTGGCTCCTAAGTGTGAAGTGCCTAACCTGCTGTCGACGGGTCGGCTCTGGAGGGAGATCCAGACACATCTGGGCTGGCATTTGGGATGTGGCCGATTCCCCGGGGCCACCGTCCTCTTACCGACAGTGTAGGAGGCTTTTCATCTTTCTTTTCCCCCTCACGAGTGTGGCGTGCAATGACGTCAGCACACTGGCTATCCCCATAGATGCCTGCCACGCTCATCCCCCAATTGTAAGTTCCACGCATGTACTACCCCCAGTCTCCACCGGGGGCCACTAATGCGCTGGGAAACCCTTGGATCCCTCCCCAAGAGAGGAGAGCAGTCCTCAGGATGCTCAATCCATCTCCCTCCCCTGCCGACCCCCAGCACCTGGACTCGCTCCCGAACCCAGGTTGTCGGTGCAGCACGAGGTGTGGTGTCCAGCGCCTCAACCCTCAGTGCCACCGGGCTGGCTTGAGTCAGAGGCTTCTTAGGGCTAAGTTTTGAGAAAACAGAACCTGAGCTGAGCATCGTACAGTCTTATTAGGAAAGTCTACAAAGAGCCTGAGTGGTGGTACAGAGGGCTGAGGCACTGGCACCTCACCTGCTGCCATGCCGGCGACCCAGGTTCAGAAATGAACCAGGGTCACACAGGGGTCGGCTTGGGGAGAGGAGGACTGAGCATCCCAAAAGACGCTCTCCTCCTCTAGGGTGGGAGGACAATGGACTCTGCTATGATACTCTTACCTGGATGACCACAGGTGGTTGCACATTCAGCAAATCTTCGGTCTTCGCAATCCACTATGGATTGCTGCTCAAACTATTTTGAGCTGTTACTTCTTTACTTCCCAACTCAGATCTAATTGAAACTGCAAGCAGTGTGGGACTTTCCCCAAGATCCAAAAGGTTCAGTTGGCTGATCTGTCTGTCTGTCACAACAAACTACAAATCCTACAAGTTTTAGACCCACCAAGCCCCTGTAGGCAGGCTCCATTTTAGAGTCCCAAATGTACTGACTGGCCCATTCTGCAGTTCAGGACCAAGATGATGGAAACAAACAGAACTGTCCATGCTGCAAAGAAGGCAGGTTAGAACAAACTGCAATATTATTATTACTCTAACAAATGATCAGCAAACAAGTACATCTTCTAACAGAACTCCCTCTCGGATTAATTATGGCTGCAATCCAGGCAGCTCTTAAAGAGACAGTACACAGAGGCTATACAGGCACTCTCTAGCAATCACATTCAAACTGCTAAAACGCAGGTTACCAGCCTGCCAGTGAACATTTAGGCAAGCTCAAGGAAGACTTTTCTGGAATCTCCACTTGTAGCGAGGTTACACAAGTGAATATCCACCACGTCTCTGATGCTCGCTCCTCTGCTGGGATAGGTGCAATCTTATCATTGGGTCTATTTTAAGGAGTCTAAAGCAAGAATCTGCCATGGTATCAGGGAATATTAGGAATCTGTCAGTATCTTGTGGGACAGGGAACTTGACAAGTCCCTGTCAATTCTTCTTGAGTGAAGCCTTGGTGGTGCAATGGGAAAAGCTGACTGGGCTGCATGGAGTAGGACCGTTTGGAAAGCTGCTTCTCCTCCTCCAATGTGCTGGCATTCAGAGTCATGCTAAGTCCAACCAGTACCTTCCAGATAAAGAGAGCAAGGCCCCCAAGCTGAAGTTGTCTGCTGGATTCCTGCTCTGAGTCTGAGGATTCCTCCCCAAGTGCACTGTCCTATATTGAATTCTGCTGTATGAAATGCATTGTTACACGAGTATAAATTATGTAAACCTCATTTGTTACCTTACTTTTGTATTAATGTGTGCTTGTGCTTTACCCAGACTATTCGTAACCAGCCTCACAAAACTGTTGCAGTCATGTACTTCGTCCAGGCTATTTGTAACCAGCCTGAAAATTATTTCTGTAACAATGTTTCCTTTGTTCCCCTTCCCCGGGTTGCACCTAGAAACGAGCCTCAGATCAGTGTGCCTTTCCCGGTTGCCAAACTTGAAATAAAACAAAAATAAAATAAATATTGACATGGAGTTTGAGTCTGATGGGGAAGAGGATTTCTGACTCTCTTACTCCTGGGGAGGTGTTAGTAGCTTTCTCCTCTTCTGACGGATGCTGCAATCTGGTCCTTTTCCTATTCTGGTTGAAAGAGCCTTCAGTGCCCTCTGTCTCTTCTGAGGATGATGATGGTGGTGGTGAGGTGGAGTCCTGGCCTTCTGCAGCCTGCGTAATGCACTCCTCAGTCACCAGAGGTGTCTGACCCTACAGAGGCATTTCACACTGTAGGCCAAGGAACAACAGAATCCTTGCATTGTGCAGCTCGTGTAGTGTATTCCTCAGCCACCTGATGTCTGGCCCTCCAGAGGCGTTTCACAATGTAGGCCTTGGAACAACTGAGTTCAGGCACTGTACAACCTGCGAAGTGCGCACATCTCCCTCCAATGGCGTTTCGCACTGTAGGTCCAGGAACTCAGTAAACGTGGCCGGGGAGTACTTGCAACTCAGACATTTTCTCCTCTGGCTTAATTTTTTTTTGTAAGTTAACCCATTTGATTTGTCAGCAGGCTTACCCACAGATGACAGTGTTCAAAGGCTCAATGTGTGTACTTGCTTGCTCCTTGCTCAGCCAGATAAATAATATTACCGCTGTCTGCATTGTGGTAATGGTTCAGAAATGGGCTTCGAGTACTATTACCAATTTCTTAACCCAGGGAGCTTGGGGCTGTCAGTTCAATAAATCTCCCTTCTGGAGGCGTGTAAGCATGAATGTGGGGGCATGCCGGACATAGAATGTAGAGATTTAGCCTGCCAAGAAGGATGTAAAACACTTTTCACCCAGCAACAGACTTTATTAAACCCTGGAGACATGCTCTTGTTTCAAGGTTTGTGTTCCTGGGAAAAGCAGAGCTGGTGTGGAGGGTGATCATGGTCTAACCCTGCATGCTGTACTTGCAAGCAGTAGGATGCCCAAGTGCCTGATAACTTACTCGGTTACCAAAGACTAAAATAAATAAATAAATGAAACTTGAGTGCCCATAATGCCTGAAACAGTGGATGTGGGAGACCACAGACTCCGGTGATGCTGATTGGGAGGACAACACTAGAAACCAGAGTGCGCACAGGGACAGTGGTGCTCATGAAAAAAGTCAATAGTAGTTACCAAAACATTCGAGCACTAACATCAGCCATATAGGAACAACTCCACCAGTTCTCAGTGTTATTTCAATCCACTTAGGTCGCTTCCACAGAGAGCTAGGAGGCTCCTGACTAGGGCACTCCTTCCTCATCAACTCTCCCTCAATGCCAAGAAGACCACCTCCATGACCTTTGGCACTAGGCAGAGACTCACTCGGCCGTCCTCCCTCCCCTCCTCCCACACCCTTGATGGGACAACGTTAGAGGACTCCACCTCTTTTAAATATTTGGGTGTATGGCTTGACTAACACCTAAACTTTTCTGATCATACTGACGCTCTTCTGCAAAAATTGCGCCCCCAAGCTCGGCACCCTTTACAGAAACCACAGTTCATTACCACTACCGGTTAGGCATGAACTTGTTCCGAACATGATAATACCCATAATTGACTATGGTGACATTGTCTACAGTGCTGCTCCCAAGTCTTCCCTTGCCAGACTGGATTCCCTCTTCAATGCCTTCTGTCATTTTGCCCTTGACTCCCCAACCGGCACTCATCACTAAATTCTATACCACTTTGTAGAGCTGCCTTCCCTGGAAAGCAGGTGCCTCTTACATTCCACTAAGTTTACTTCCAATTTCTGGTTTGGGTCCCTCCCCTCTTACCTCTCCGCATGTCTCTCTACTCCCCCTCCAACCTCCCGCTCTCTTAGGTCCTCTGACTCCTGTACTCTTGCCATTTCCCATCGCCACACCTCCATAGGTCAGGAAGCATTCTCCTTCCCCAAACTCTGGAACTCGCTTCCTCCTCCAATCCAACTCTCTTCATCCCTCCACCTAGCTCTACGCAACTTCTACTTGCCTAGCTGCTCCTGCCCCTAGCCCCCCTTTAATCCACCCTCCACCCACTCTTCACTCTCTCCAGGTAGCCCTCCTTCTGTTGGTCCCTTACCCCATCTTCCCTCTCGACCCCTTAGGCACCCGCCGTCTTCCTTCTCTCTTACCTCCCCCCTCATCTCCATTACCCTGTTCCCGCTCTCCTTGCAGGGTTTCCCACGCATCCTGAAGGGGGTTCCGTTCCAGGTAACCTCTCCCTCCCCTCCCATCTGGTCTTCACTGCACTTAAAGCCCGACTCCCAACTCTAGGCACTCCTCTAAATTCCTTGTTTGCTTCTTTCCTGGCCTTCTGATCTCTAGGCCCTGACTACAACACATAGCTCTCCAACTTTGTGTTACTAGTATCTAGGCCTCTGGACATTGTATTATACTACATTAGTCTGCAACGCTGTATGTTAAAGAATTTGCACCTGTATTGTTGATTTTGCTTTGTTATTCCCTCACCCATCTACTGTACACTCCTCCCCCAGGAAGCTTCTGGAAACTAGCTGCTTGTCAGCTCATGTTGTCTTTCCTGGTGAAACAGTTTGTAAATAAATAAGCTAAATTCTGATTACTGCAACTGCATTTTTCTGTTTAAATTAATTCAAATTTTATTTAGCTTAAAATTAAGTTCCTGCTGACATACTACTGCCTTGGGCTTGGTTTCCCTTCTGCCCTTCCCTCGATCTGTTCATTTATTCCTTCCCCTACCTGTACTGCTACTTAAGTCTACAAAGCTAATTTTGATTTTCTTTCCTTTCAACTCTGCCCTCTTGCCTGGTGCTGACCTGCCCTCCCCTCTCCTCCACTTCTTCTCCACTGTGCCTCTCTTTGCCTTCGTATCCCCGACCCCTGATTTAGGCTAATTACTCTACCTCGTCCTCTCTGCAGTTATCCGGCCTCTTTCCCAGTCTGTTCTGCGCCCACCAATTTCTGGGCCATTACCTAATCTGTGTCTTTCTCCTTCTCTCCCGCAGCTAGGAGGCCCCTGATTAGGGCGCTCCTTCCTGGACCCTCCTGCGGCACAGCGCTCAATCCAGTCACTCGCCCCTGCTACCACTTCAGCTGCTTCCACTGAGAGGTATGCTGCCCGGTGAATCCGAGCACCTTTTTTTCTACTTGAAACATGAGCGCTAGTCAGCAATAAAGCTGCTGGGCTGTTCTTTTATTAATTCCCGCTGACGCTTTGTGCCGGCTCCCCAACCCGCCCTTAGTGGACACTTACTTATATAGTTGTTTTTAGTCACATGACTAACCGCCTACGTTTCCATTTACTCTTTACAGAACTTGCCCACTAGGGGTGTTTTGCCCCAGTTTCATTTATAACTGCGTGCCTTATACTGCTGTACTCTCTGAACACAGCCCACCTATCTTCTCTATTTACAAAAACAGTGCCCTGCAAGCTATGGTGGGAAGACTACTGTCCCTGCTAACCATGAGCCTTGTGCTCGTTCTACTAGCTCTCCTCACAGCTAGTCCTTGCTCTCCAGGCAGTGCACAACTGGCTTCAACACTGACTGATTTCACCTATTGGAACCTACTTGTTTCACAACATAAGCATTATAACCGGACTCCTTTATTATTCCCTAGGTTGCTCATATATCTAGCTGCCGCTTATACCTCAAATTGCTCTTGGCCTAGTACCCCCTTTTTTCCAGTGGAAACTGTGGTACCTTGTGCTTCTAGCCCTACTATTATCTGGGGACAATGAAACTAACCTGGGCCCACAGTCCCCCAATGCAACCCATAATATAGACTGGACAATTGCAAAAGGCCTACGTATAGTCCAGCTAAATATTAGAAGCCTCTTCCACAACTTCGCTGAATCAGAAGCATGGATATCTACCTGCAATCCAGACATCCTTTTTTGACAGAAACATGGTTAAAACCTTCCACTCCAGTCTCTTCGTGCTCCCTGCCAAATTATATTTTGTTAGAGATGATACGCCATCCAATGGGTGGGGTGGGGGTGGGGGGCAGAGTTGCCACATTTTAAAAATCACCTGGATGTATCTCTAGTGCAAAATTCAGCTATCTCTACTTGTCAATCCTTACATGCTCTTCTCCTTGGGGCAAAAAACTTCACATAATATGTGTCTATAATCCCCCCCAAAAGAGGTCAATTAGGCTGCTCTGAAATGCTGGAGCATTCTATCTCGACCAACGGACAAAATGAATTAATTATTCTTGGCGACCTTAACCTTAATTGGTTAAGGAAAAATAAAAAACCCTTACTATCCTTAGTGCAGGGCTATAATATGCACCAGATGATAAAAGACCGTACCAGGCTAGCTCAGACCCCTGCCGCCGGTACAGTTATTGACAGGATTCTTACAAATCGACCTGACAGAATTGCTACCTCTGGTGTACTCCCTGATTCAATAAATGACCTCTCCCCTGTTTTTTGCATCTGGGGCACCTCAGTGGTCACTGCCCCGTGAACGCGCTATGTCACCTTCCTAGATTTTTGCTAAACTGGATCAGGCAAGCTTCCTACATGATGTCTCATCTATAAACTGGACCCCTGTATTCCAGTCCCACAATGTTGAGACTGCCCTTGATTTCTTTATTACAGTATTCTTATTCCTCTAGGACAAACACACTCCTAAGCACACACGGTGTGTTCATGTAAAACAGACAAGGTGGCTACATAAAGAACTTCTCACCTCCCTTCGGTCACATGACAAAATCAGGAAATGCTTTAAAAGCTCAGGCCATCAAATAAATTATGACACTTACAGAACACAGCGCAACGCGTGCAAAAAACAAATCGGACTTGCCAAGAGCTCGTACTGCAAAGTGCTACAACTGGAATCTGCAGGTGACCCTAAGAAATTCTGGGCGCATGTGAAATCCTTTCTGGGCTCAAACCAGTCACATTCTACAAATGACATGGTTCTCAGCGGTGTCCACTGTAATGATCCACTCACCAATTCAAATTCTTTCAATAACCATTTTGCTGACCTATCCAAACACACTGCCTCTTTCCCAGCGGATCACCCAGAACCTCCCTTCTACTCCGAAATCTGCACACCCAAACATTCGCCCTTCTATTTTAAAACTGTTCCCAAAGTAGATGTTCTAAAACTACTCAATTCCATCTCCGACAACACTAGTGTAGGCTCAGACTGCCTTGAGCCTAAACTCCTGAAGCTAGCCGCACCCTTCATTGCTGCTTCCCTGGCTAAAATCGTTACCATGTCTCTCTGCAACGGGCATGTCCCAGACATATGGAAAATAGCTAAAGTTACTCCGGTTTTCAAAAAAGGAGATCAAAAGGATATTTTCAATTACAGGCCCATAGCCATTCTATCAGTGCTAAATAAAATCCTAGAGAAACTAGTGGCTACTCAGATCACTGGGTTCCTCTCTAAATACAATCTTTTGTCACTTACCCAGCATGGTTTCCGTAAAGGACATAGCACCTCCACTGCGCTGCTATAACTCACTAATGATGTCTTAACTGCTATGGGCCTAGGCCTCATGACAGAAGCAGTGTTCGTTGACTTCTCAAAGGCATTCGATCTCGCTGATCACCCCCTCCTGCTTGTTGGCCTGAGTTCTCTTGGTTTCTCTGCGCAATCCTTTGAATGGTTTCTTAGCTACTTAAACAGAAGTCAAAAGGTAAACTTCAACTCTGCAGTGTCTGATTCTGCACCTATAAATGTTGGTGTTCCACAAGGGTCCATTTTGGGGCCTCCTCTTTTCTCTGTTTTTATAAATCACATATCACCCAACACACCCTCATGCTCATCCATCTTATACACAGATGATCTTGTGCTATACACCTCCTCTGCAGATTTACTAGAAATAAACAGTCATCTTTCCTCTGTGTTTCTTACAATACAAGACTGGATTAATAAACATAGGTTTGTCCTTAACATAAGCAAAACACAAGGTATGCTCTTTGGATCCCCTGCCAAACTTAATGCAAACCTCAGCTTATATAACTTCTCCTGTGCTAATGGCTCATCTCTTATGACGGTAACCTCGTTCAGGTATCTAGGTGTCCTGCTTGATGAAATTCTTAGCTTTGAGCAGTAGGCACATCATGGCTACCTGCAAGACAGTTAACACTAAACTTGGAATTGTCTACAGAACAAGTCGGATCCTTACTCACTCAGCTAGGCTGGCTATGCAAGGGGCATCCTACTCCCATCTCTTGCATATGGTGCCGTCACCTACATAAACGCTTCTAAAAGTACTCTTAGCAAATGGGTCACTACATATAATAATGATCTGTCACTATGCCTTGGCCTCACCACGTCTGAAACACCACTGCTTGCTATAAGCAGACCTTAACTGGCCCTCTCCATCTGTCCATCGACTTCTTGCCCTTGGGACTCTGCTGGATGATAGTATAAGATCCAACCTGCCTATTTCTCTTGCTGCCATGCTAGTGCCATAGTCCCCCTCCTATGGCCTCTGTTCAACTGAACTCTCTCTACTATGCACTCCTAGATGCAGAACCTTGAAATGAACAGCAGCTTTCTCAAGCCTGGCCCCAAAATATTGGAACTTCTTACCACTTGATGTTCACTTAGCACCCAGTCATGCTGCTTTCAAAAAGATGCACCACAACCTTCTTGTCAAATCTGCCCAATGCACCTGTTTCAATCCTCCCCCATAGGCTGCTCACACTCCTCTGCTTAGCTCTCAAGTTATATTTCTCTCATATTGTGTCCTTACCTTTCTCTTGAATTTGACAACTGTTATGTAGAGCACTTGCTATGGATTGTAAAACATGACTAATACCCAACAACTGTATGTTTATCGTTTATCAAACTGTTCACATATTCTTTTGTTCAGTACATATTATTACTGTTATTCCTGTAACTTTGTTGTATATCTATTTGGTTTGCTGTATTTCTATACATTATTTGTAAACTGACTGACTGCTTAACTCTTTGTAATCTCACAGGTCGTGTATAAAAAAAAATCACTACTGTGGTTAAGGCACCCGCCCGGTAAAGAAAAACTAAATAAATAATAGATGTATTTCATAATAGAAGTAAACACCTGACACCAAGGTCAGAAAAACGCTCAACGCTTTTCAGGTCTCCCTAGACCCTTTATCAAAAGCTAGATTTTCCTGACCAACACATTCATTAAATACCCCACCCTACACAACACTCAACGACATCACTGTGTCATATTTCAAATCCACTGGTGCTAATCTGCCGTGTGTTAAAAAGCTGTGTATAATTCATATTTAACCCATCCATCACCATTAAAACCATGCAAAATCTCCTACCTCTACAAAATACACTATCTACAATACACAACACTAATAAGGATGGAGGGGGAATGGGATTTTAAATACAATTTAAGCGATAACATATCACATATATAACTGATAAAAACTTTCTTTTGCATGCTTCTTTCTTACAATCACATCAGATCTGTGCAAATAATCAGAATTATCAGAAGTTCAGGCTATTTTATCACCCAGATAGGGGTTTAAATCAAATCCTTTGTTGAGACCTGGGTAATGAGTTGCCCTCAGTTTAACTATCCAATATGTCTCTCTCTCTCTCTTTAGAACCAAGTTATTAAAATTGCCTCCCCCCTTCCCCCCGAGGGTTTCTGCTAATCTTGTCAATAATGCAAAACTCGAACTTATGCTCACTGCTTCTATTAACATCAATATGCAGCAAGGGATCTTTTCTCTCAATAGCTCTTATACGCTTGCCCAAACATTGTTTAAATGGGTGTTTAGTTTTACCCACATAAAATGCTGTACAGGTACATTGGGCAAGTTAGATTACGCTGTGTGACATGTAAGCTGTCTTATTTCAAACTCTTGTTTTGCAAACTTGAGGCCATTTTATGAAACTCTTTTCTCTGCTTCAACTGTTTAACTGAAGCAGAGAAAACAGTTTTAGAAAAGGGCCTTAAGTTTGCACCCTCCAACCCGATAAATGAAGTACAAACCACTGTGGACATTAATTTTGCCAGCACAAAACTGAATCTTAAATCCTTTTTCTCAAAAAGACAATCAAATCCAGAAGTTCAGGACTGCAATAACCTAAAACCAAACTCTACCTTCTGTCCTCCCCCCAGCCCAGCAGTCAGTTTTTAAAACTTTGGTAGAAGCAGATTTGGAGAAACTTTTTTTCAAATCCCACCAGAGCCACTTACCAGAACATGTCCAAAGCAGAACGGAGGCACTTAAGGACTGACAAAATGACAAATAATTATAAAACAGGCAGACAAAGGGGGTTGTATGGTGATCCAGAAGAAAGAGAACTGTGAAAGAAGTCCTCAGCCAGTTGGTAAATGAAATGTTTTATAAGAAACTTAATACTGATCCAACATGGGACTTCAAACACATAATAGAGGAGGAAAATCAAGCTTTCGTTAAAGGTATCATCATAGCTAAAACAAGAGATGCCCTTATCACACCAAACCCAGTCTGGGCAACTTTTTACATGATCCCAAAAGTGCACAAGAACATGAATGAACCACCAGGACGACCAGTCGTAAGTGGGATTGGTTCACTCACAGAACCATTATCACGCTTTGTGGGCATGTATTTAAAAGTGCATGTTGAACAGTTACCATCTTACATTTTATTTATTTAAACTTTAGTAACTGGGTAAGCCCACTGAGACTAGAGGTCCCTTTTTCATGAGCGACCCAGAGTTAATTACATACAGTGGTACATTCTTCAATTGTATACAGAGGTATATACTATGAGTACATAGAGGGTAAAACATTTCACATTCAGTATGTTAGTTATTTGTTGAATATCTGTGAAAGTTTGGCTCTGGAAGAAATCACTAAATCTGTGACGCTGGACACTGATTCACTATATACAAACGTGCCCCATGACGAGTGTTAGAGGCTGCTGCCTATTATTTGAACAAGTCTGAGACCACTGATGTCCCCACTGAACTTATTTTTAAACTGTTGGAATATGTGCTAAAACACAATGTGTTTATGTTTGACTCTAAAATGTATTTACAGGTCAAGAGAACAACAACGGTGGCCACATGTTTCCCCTAGATAGCAAATTTGTATGTGGGGAGATGGGAAGAGCAATATGTCATGAATGAGATGAACACCTTCAAAAGTAAGATTTTCTACTGGGGCTGTTATATAAATGATGTGCTCCTTATATGGGGGGGGGAGACACAGAGGAAGAACTGGGGGAGTTTGTACATTATATGCATATTAACATCAACGGTTTACTTACAATTGTAACGTACAGAAGGTAGATTACCTTGATGTGACCCTGAGTAAGAAAGACATGGGTAAGATTGATACATGCCTCTACAGGAAGCCAGTAGATGGCAATGGATTACTAATTTACTCCAGCTGCCATCCACATGTCCACAAAAACATCCCGAAAGGATAGTTTCTTAGAGCAAGACAGAATTGTAATAGGGAGGACAGCTATAGACAGGAAGCAGATACTTTGACCCATAGACTGCAGGAACGAGGATACAGTGTTAGAAACACTGAACAAGCATAAAATAGAGCAGACAACACTGAAAGGCAGATATTTATTTGTTTGCTTTTGTTAACCAGGTAAGCACACTAGACAGCAACGTGCCTATTTTCAGGAGCGACCCGGGAGAGTTACAGGGTATCCATAGAGACACAATTACATACAGGAGTCACATGCTCCAACAGTTGGTAATACAATAGAGGTTACATACTGGAGCAATATGCTCCGCCGTAGGGTGATACAGAGGTAACAACAAATAACAGTTAGGAATTCACAGCAAGGCAGGAGTCGAACATCGAAGCGGTATCGGGAACATGGGTGGAACTACCAACAGATAGCAGTTGGGAGTATACAGCAAGAACAACATCAGCAGGGGAGAAACAACAGAAATAGTTAGGAGAACATGGGTAAGTAATGGCCTGGCCTAGATGCCTATAGAGAGAGGGAGGGGTAGGCACTGGCTCGGGTGAGTGAAAGATTAAGAGAGATAACGCCGCTCCACCTGGAGTAGTAAGTGCCTGAGGAGGGCAGTCAGCAGAGATATACATTGGGAGAGACTGCACGCTGAGGGGGCAGGTGGGTGCTTAACATAGGTAGGTGGATGCAGTTTTCAGATAAGGAACTGGCAACTACATAGGAGGTACAGAGTTTCAACTTTGTCACTACATATTCGCAGCAGGCAGACCAGGTCAAAGAGATTTTTTCCCCAACAATGGAAGGTGCTAGCTTGTGATCCAGCCCTTAAAAAGTTGTTCAAACAATATGAAGTCTTGCTATATTATAGACATTAGCAGTTTGATCCAGCTCTAGAACTGCCCTGGAGTGAAATGGTTAAAACCATTCCAAAACAGAATTTTGGCACGAGAGCAGCTCTATCTGTGTCATTTCAAACTTGAACTGTCAGATTCTTTACTCCGCCTCAGTGAACAGTCGCTCCGGAGATTTCTCCTTCTGCTCGGTCCATTTCGGTTTAAAAGTGTTTTCTCGGTTGATTTAACTGAGAATAGTTTTATTTAACCGCAAAACCGCTCGGTTCAAGCTCTATCTGTGGTAACCGTAAGTAAATGAAGGTTTTGTCTGTGTGGAACTTGTGTTATCGGTTCGGTTTTGAACCGATCAGTGGTTTAAACTCATTTAAAACTAAAAGTTACTATTTTGAAGTCGGTTCCAGTTCTTATCGGTTCTAAAAAACAGATTTATGCGTTTTTCCATTACCCCGTGACACCGGTTAGGAACCGATAAGGGTGTCTTGCCTGCACTGCCGTTAAAGGGCAAGTTTTGATTAGGCTGGCATTATGTCTGAGAAACCCAAAAGAAAACCGGCCCACTGGGTTTCAACACTGTGATGTTTGTGGGAAAGTCTTGCCAAGGCTGACCACACACCACATGTGTTTATTGTCTGGGGTTTGACCACCTCCAGTCAGACTGCCAGGTATGTAAGAATTTCCCTGCAGCCACCCTGGAAAAAGATTGGCAGGCTCAGGAACGAGAGGCCAAAAGTCCGCTGACCCGATGGCCAGCCCGGGTTCGGTGCCAACCGAACCAGAGGGAGTGCCCTCTGACCAGGGCCAGACTTCTCGGCAAAGAAAAGCTGGTTCTGAGGAACCAATTCCAGTAAAGAAAACAAGAAAATCAGCAGGTCTGGAGTCCAATATTCCTTCTCCAACTGATGTAGAGATAGCAAAAGCCATACAAATTGTCCAGTCATTGTTCAGGGTCCGTCCCAAACCACCACTATCTGGTAAAAGGTCGGTTTGTCCGTCCCAGTGGTTCAGGATTATGATATTGAGGAATTTTATGAACCAGAGGAGGGGAGGAGGATTATGAACAGTATGAATGTGGCTGGGAAGGTTCGGGTGTGCCCAGTGAACTGACATCTCCCCAGACAGACCTTTAGAATCTCCTATGCTGTCTGAGTCCCCATCTCATTTTATGTTTTATAAAAGTTGCTGAAACCCTCCAGCTTCCTTTAGAAGAGGCTGTGGATAAGCAAGAGGAGCCTGATTTTGTAGAAATGATGGATATTCCAGAGTCTAGGAGATTGTCTATTCCTTTACATAAGTCTTTTAGGAAACAAACAATTAAAATTTTAAAAGCTCTAATTCTGTGCCTCCTGTAGATAAAAAGATGGACAGAAGGTATACATTGTCAGGCCCTGATACAGAATTCCTTTCTCAGCAATGCAGTCATGTTGGGTAGTTCAGGCTGCTGCCTGTGATAAAGCTAATATTCCTTGGCTCACATCCTCCTGACAAGGATTCCAGGAAGATTGATGCCATGGCAAAAACAGTATATGTCAGCCTCTCTGGGACTCAGGCAAGCAAATTATATGGCTTATGTAGCTAGGTATCAGAAATCTAGATGGGATACTGTTATGCACTGGCTAGCAGGCCCATGGCCAGCTGGCTAGTGAACTAGAACAGGTGGCTGCCGATGGCATTGAAGTCTCTAAGGTTCAGTTTCATGCTGCTGTGGATGTTAATGATGTTTCCTCCAGGGTCATGGCCACATCTGTAGCTTTTAAGTAAGTTGGCCTGGCTCAGGTGTACTAGTTTGTCACAGGATACCCAGACTAAGGCTATGGATTTTCCTGTGGTGGGAAATTCTCTGTTTGGAGAGCAGACAGAGAATTACATGAAGAAGATGGATGAATATAGGACTACTTACAAGAGTGCCCAGGCTATGGAGCCGAAGCCACTCCTCAAAGGCATGCCCCCAGGGTAGGGGTAGGCCTTTCTGCAGGCCTTTCTACCAGACTCAGGCCTCCTCTGCCTATGCTCAGAGGGGCTTCTTCAGAGGCAGGGGCAGACGAGGGGTGGGCAGACCTGCTCCCACCCCCCAGCCTAAAGCTCCTGCGAAACAGGCACCCTGATGGGGTGCCCAGGGCCGATTCTCCTGTACCAGTGGGGGGCAGGCTGGCTTACTTCAGTCAGAATTTGGCTTCTTTAACCTCAGACAAGTGGGTTCTGGAAGTAGTAGCCAGGGTCTGGTTCTCAGCTTCAAAAGTTTCCAAGTTGAGAAGCAGACTTTTCTACCTGCAAGTGCTTCAGAGACCCTCGCCTGGAAACAGAGGTCTCATCCCTGTTAGCTCTCAGAGCAGTAGAAAGGGTTCCTCCTGCATCAGGCAGGGGTCTGTATTCCAGATACTCCTACCCCAAAAAGACAGGAGAATGGCGCCATTTTAGATCTCAGATATCTGAACAAGCATCTTTGAAACCAAAGTTCAAAATGGTAACTCTGGCAATGATTTTACCTTCCCTAAGGCCAGGGACTGGCTAGCCTCCTGACCTCAAGGATGCCTATTTCCATGTCCTAATCAGAAGATCCCATCGAAAGTACTCGGATTCGAACTGCCCTCAGGTCATTACCAGTTCACAGTCAATGCCCTTCGGCCTTACCTCTGCCCAAGGGTATTCACAAAGTGTCTAGCAGTGGCAGTGGCTCACTTAAGGAGGCAGGGGATTGCTGTTTTCCCTATCTAGACGACTGGCTCATTGTAGGCCAGTCCCAGAACAGGTAAAATTTCACCACGGGTCACCAAGCAGCTTCTCACCTCCCTGGTTTTCTGCTAAACCTACCAAAGTCGGTTCTGGAACCAGTCCAGGTACTCACCTTTATAGGGGCAGAATTGGACAAAGCTAGCCAGAGCCTTCTTCCCCAGAAAGGGTAAGGAATTTAGTGGCTCTGGCCTCTTCCTTCACTCTGCAGGTCTCGACCAGCAAGACACTTTCTGCAGCTCCTGGGCACATGGCTGCATCCACAGCTGTTGTGCAGGGAGCCAGATTTCAGATGAGAGACATTCAGTTTCACTTGAGAACCTTTTGGTCTCAGAGAAGAGACCCCTTTCAAGTTGGTCCCAGTGATTCAACCTTGATCCTAGCTCTCCAGGTGGCAGGATCAGAGCAATTAAGAGCGGGGTCCCTTCATTTCCCTTCTCACGACTTGACTCTCACTACAGATGCTTCCTTCTGGGTTGGGGAGCCCACATGGGTGACCTTTCCACTCAGGGAGTTTGTCCCCCAGGAATCTCTGCTCCACATCAATTTGCTGGAACTCAGAGCTGTCTTTTAGCTCTTCAAGCTTTTTCTGCATCTGTCCACGACAAGGTGATACAAGTCAGAACACACAACACCACAACAATGTGGTACATCAAGAAACAGGGGGCACTCGGCTTCGCCTTGTGCACGAGGCAATGAAGTTGTGGTCTCTGCCTATTCCCTGAACACTTCCTCATAGCAGTTCATCTTCCAGGGAAGGACAATGTCCTAGCGGATGCCCTCAGCAGGATTTCCCAGGGCCATCACGAATGGTCCCTGGATCCTCAAGTGCTGGGGATAGTTTTTGCCAGGTGGGGCATACCTCAGATAGATCTTTTTGCAGCCCCAGACAATCACAAACTTCCTCTGTTCTGTTGCAGGCCTCCAGTGCTGGGCTCAGTTCCCCTGGATGCCCTTCTTCTGGATTGGGAGGGGAAGTTCCTCTATGCTTTCCCTTTCCTCTCCTATTCAAAGTACTAGTCAAAATCAGATCTCAGCCTTGCAGGGTGATTCTGATTGCCCCGGATTGGGCCAGGCAGCCCTGGTACCCACTCTTTCTGTCTCTGACAGTCCATCTTCCCCGTGCCTCCCCAGGAATCACAATCTGTTGACTTGTGCCCAGGGAAGGGTTTGGTATCCGGACCTCAATCCTCAACCTCAAGGCCTGGCTCTTGAGGAGTTAGAGTTTGCTGATTTACACCTCTCTCAGGGTGTTCTTGAGATCCTAAAGGCTTCCAGAAAGCCTTCCACTAGGGCTACTTTAGTTCTAAATGGAAAAGGTTTCCATTTGGTGTGCTGGGAAAATATTTCCCGAATCTGCTGAATTGCCCATTTTGTTAGATTACATTGTACATCTTAATTCCTTGGGTCTCAGACCAGCTACCCTGAGTTCATTTGACAGCTGTGTCTGCTTTTGTGTCAGCAGGAAAGTCATCCCCTCTTTCCTCTCATCCTGTGTTTTCCAAGTTTTTAAGGGATTACTCCATACTAATCCTCCTTTCGAACCGCCCTCTTGGGACCTTAATGTTTGCATTGCCCAGTTAATGCAACCCCCTTTTGAACCTCTGTCTTCTGCAGAGCTTAAGTACCTAACTTGGAAAACTGTTTTTCTAGTGGCTATCACTTCTGCCAGACGCACAAGTGAATTGCAAGCCTTGTCAGTGGAGACTGACTTTATTTCTTTCCACAGGGATAAGGTAGTCCTTAGGACTAATAGGAAGTTTTTGCCTAAGGTGGTTTCAGATTTCCATCTTAATCAATCTATCTCCCTTCCAGTATTTTTCACTGATCACTCCTCTTCGGGTGAGAGGAGGTTGCACAGCCTGGATGTTAAGAGAGCTCTTAGTTATTATATTATAGAGCGTACCAAAGGTCACAGGTTCGAATCCCTCCAACTTTTCCTTACCTATGGTGAAGTTGGGAAAGGCAAACCTGCCACTAAGAGATCAATAGCCAGGTGGATTGTCTCTTGTATCCAATTTGTTATCAGAAAGTGGCAGAGCCCCTCCCTGGTTTGAGGGCTCATTCTACCAGGGGTACAGCTGCGCTCTAGCTGCTGCCAGAGATATCCCTTTATTAGAGATTTGCCAGGCTGCTACTTGGAAAGCGGTACACACTTTACCAAGCATTACTCCCTGGATGTCCACGCCAGGAGAGATGCTCGGTTTGGCACAGCTTTCTTCAGAGCCTATTCCTAAGTAGGTTCTGCCCCTCCTCCATGGAGGGTACTGCTGTGTATTCTACTAATGTCTATAATATATAAGACTTCTATGTTGTTTGAAGAAAAAATTACTCACCTTAGTAATGTTGTTTCTTCTAATGGAGTCTTGCTATATTATAGACCTCCCCCGACCTGCCCCTCTCAGAACCTCTACTTGGTGGGGTGCGGGCAACTTAGTGTGGGCACTACTTATGTCCTGTTAGCATTTTGTCCCCTTTGGGACTTTGGGGGTGTGTATGTGTATGTGTGTGTGTTTTATTATACTTATGTTCCATTTTCATATTATTAGAATGGTGTTAGTATTTCTGGTCCCCTGACTTGAGTCTTGGGTGTTGGGACCATCAATGGTTGTTATTATTTAGGTAGCCATTTGGCTAGTGTAGTTACAGCTTCCACACAGACCTTAGTGAGTTTGGCTCGTAAAGATCTGACAGTTCAAGTTTGAAATGACACAGATAGAGCTGCTCTCGTGCCAAAATTCTATTTTGGAATGGTTTTAACCATTTCACTCCGGGGCAGTTCTAGAGCTGGATCAAACTGCTAATGTCTATAATATAGCAAGACTCCATTAGAAGAAACAACATTACTAAGGTGAGTAATTTTTTCTTCCAGACTTACCCCCCGCATGTGGTATAGATGTGCTCCAACTTTAAAAGATAAGTTGGTGCACAATCATTTTGTTGACAGTAAAAAGCTACTTGGCTGGATAAGAAAATAGGATGTTTCAGATGTCACAGATATTTGTATTGCCAGTCAGTTAGAAACTGCAGCAAATTTAGTAGTGTGAATGCAGAACAAGAGGAGTTTGAAATAAGACAGTTTACATGTGACACAGCAGGGGTAATCTACCTCACCCAATGTACCTGTACAGCATTTTATGTTGGTAAAACTAAATGCAAGGGTGTAGACATGCATACTCACTGTACACATTTGTGTACAGTTTTGTTGCACGCCTGTCAGAAACCATACTTTTCTGTTAACATTTTCATTCTAATCTGTAGTATTTGGGTTAGTGTAGGCCACCGAGGAGTGTCTCTCTTTAAACGTCTGTTATTTAGGAGACAGATACATGTATAACCTCTTTAGAGATTAGAGGAATTATCTCACAACAATCTGACTTGTTTGGAAGGGGGTACTATTTGAAGAGGATGTGTACATTTTTTAATGGGGGGGGGGGGTGTACCTGTTGCAGACTGTGTATAAAACGGAAATTTCTGGCTATACACCGATGCAAAACAAGAGTCTGAAATAAGACAGCTTACATGTGACACAGCAAGGGTAATCTATCTCGCCCAATGTACTTGTACAACATTTTATGTGGGCAAAACTAAACACCCATTTAAACATTTGGGTGGGCATATGAGGGCTAGTGAGAGAAAAGATCCCTTGTATACAACAGCCCTACATACTGATGTCAATGGAAGCAGTGAGCATATGTTTGAGTTTTGCATTATTGACAAGGTTAGCAGAACCCCCCCCGGGGAGGCAATTTTAATAACTTGCTTCTAAAGAGAGAGACATACTGGATAGGTAAACTGAGGGCAACTCATTACCTAGGTCTGAACACAGGATTTGATTTAAACCCCTATCTGGATGATAAATAAAATAGCCTGAACATCTGATAATTCTGATTATTTGCATAGATCTGATGTGACTGTAAGAAAGAAGCATACAAAAGAACGTTTTTATCAGTTACATATGTGATATGTTATAGTTTAAACTATATTTAAAAATCCCTCTCCCCATCCACCCTTATCAATGCTGTATATTGTAGATAGTGTATTTTGTAGAGGTAGGAGATTTTGCATGGTTTTAATGGTGATGGATGGGTTAAATATGAATTATACACAGCTTTTTAACACACGGCAGATTAGCACCAATGGATCTGAAATTACAACACAGTGATGTCACTGACTGTTTTATAGGGTGGGATATTTAATGAATATGTTGGTCAGGAAAAAATAGCTTTTGATAAAGGGTCTAGGGAGGCCTTAAATGCGTCAAGTGTTTTTCTGACCTTGGTGTCAGCCTTTTACTTCTACTATGCAATAATGGTTTGATATAACACTGAGAACTGGTGGAGTCGTTTCTATACGGCTGATTGGGAGGATTTCACACACTTACAAGCCATGTGGTTTGCAATGTAATGGTGCCTTCACAGTGCAACATTCTTTTAGCACTATTCACTCAATGTGGCAGTAGCAAGGATTGCCCCATTTGCAAAACTGGCGTCTTCTTGATTGCATTAAATGGTGTCTTTGTAGCCCTTGACTTGCACTTTCTGCGCCCCCCCCGGCCCTCCCAGTACTCACTGTGACTAGGTTCCGAGAAACCTTTGGAGACTGCTCCTGATGACCACGCTGTCTTGTTTCTTTAGTAATGCGCCTGTTCAGACAGCTAAGCACTCTATGTTGCCTCTGATGCCACTTCTGAAAACTGACAGCTCAGTACTCCATGTAGCTTCCGATGCCACTTCTGAAAACTGCCATGAAACTCTGGCAGATGTTTTGGTAGGAAAGGGGGAGACCAGGGCTGCAACAAGGCGATACCTGGATTACTGACCAATGGGCCCTGTGGCCACTAGCCCCAAGTGCAGCGTAGGTCCAAACTGGAGAACTTTCAAGCACTCAGTCCCACCCCTGCACACAAGTTGAGTGCAGAAATCCCCTGGGGGGACTGTGCAAGGAAATGGAGGACAAATTATTATGAAAGAAAAAGGAAAAAAAAAAAGAAAACCCTAGCCTATGCTTGCTGTCACAAGTGACAGCCTGTGTCAGGTGCTGACTATCCTGTGAAAGTAGGAAGCATACTGGTAAAATCCACGGGGCGGTGGGGGGACACCTGTGCTACCGTGTCAGAAGTCTACTCCACAGAAGCCTAGGAGGAAAGAGCCCAGTCTTATGACAGCCCTACGACCAGCAATAGGAGAGAGAATGTGATATCTTTTTTTTTTTTTTTTACTTTACCACCTTATGCACACCACTTAGGACCTCCTTCCATGCACTGTGCCACTTTTCTTCCTTTAATGAGCAGCTACTTGAGGGAACCATCTAACAGCCACTACTCCACTCCAGGATGAAGATATCTCAGCCCCACCCAACTGAGCTAGCACCTGGGTTAGCTATGTGGCCAGCAGCACCAAGGAGGGATGAGATAACATGCTCCTCAACAAAATCAGCAATATGACCCTCATGGAACGTGGGGGCAGGGCAGGCCCCTATTTTTCCACAGTTTCTACCTGTGCTTTCACTATCTCCCACAAAGCATGTCAGTGTGCACAACCTACCTTCATCCAGCCTGATCTATAGCTCTTTCGCTGATAAGACGGATCAGGCTCCTTCGGCACCAGGGGGCAAATGTACAGTGCTCCAACACAGACACAGCCTAGAGATGGAGCCTGTCTTATGTGATGTATCCTCCCCATCCAGCAGGCCTGAATGGTATGAAACCAGGTGGCTAGTAAGGCTGTACGAAATTATAAATTACTCTGGTGGTATTGCCATTCTGCATTTTGCTTCTGAATTTTCAGTGAAATAAAAAAAAAAAAAAAAGCAGCTAAATTTCTCCAACAAGTAAACCGTAGCATTTGTAATGTACAACGTCAACTGTGGCATTTTTACTGTGGATCTCTTTCCTGCTGGTTTTTTTTTTTTGCACATATAGACTAGACAACAAGGAAAATTGTTGAAGGTAAACATTTTCTGTGAAAAATGTGTAGAATTCTGTAGATTTAGCATTGGCGGGATTCTACAAAAATCCTGACATTCCACAAAATTTCTACAGAGGTGGAAGCCATAACTTTTGCCCAGTTCTTGTGGCCACCATGGCACGCTGAACCCCTACCGTATCCTGCTATCACATATTGATTGATTTATTTTGTTTACCAGGTAAGACACACTGAGCCAAATGCCCATCATCAGAAGTGACCTGGTGCCATAGGCAGCATTACAAATATATTATTTGAAAGAAAAATAAACAAAACACACATTAGTAGAGCTCTGTAGAGCCAATGAAGGACTGGGGAGGCACGGGACTGAATACCAATATTAGATGTACAATCTCTTTCTGGAGTGTTATTTTTTATAGACTCACTGCTGAAAAGGATGCCCCCCTCACTCTAGAATGCCCTCAGGGTTCTTCCCTAGCAGACAGGCACAACATGTCTAAAAGAGCACTCACCTCACAAGGACACTCAGGGCTCCCAAAGGTGTGACTAGTGTGGCTGGAGCAAATGCGTAGGCTGCAAAATTTGCTGCTTCACCCGCACCCACTGCAATTAAAAAACAAGTATTTAGTTTTGCATAGTATTTGGGGCAAATCTGCAGTCATCCCTAAAATATCATCTCTATATCGCTAGATGGAGGTGATTTCACTGGGCAACACCTGAGGGAACCCAATTGGATCATGCTGGAACCAGCGTAAGGCAAGTAGTTTTTTCCAAAACTGGACACCTGTTGCCCACCTGTGATGAGCATGTGATGCATTCTAAACCATTTATCTGAACATTTTCCATATCAGCAAGGCCTCATTAAGGGTGTATCACCTACTCTTCAAGAGTCCACGTTTTAGGCAGAGGGAACAAAATCAGCAGTATTATTTATTACAGGGCTGCTCAGCTGCTAAACATATTACAATTTTCAGATACATATAGAACATACAAACCTAAGACAGAAGAAAAAATTACTCACCTTAGTAATTGTGTTTCTTCTAATGGAGTCTTGCTGTATTCTGACAATATGCAGTTATCCCCAGCACTTGAACTGCTCCGGAGAGGAAAGAGTTAACTCTATGCCAGCGCATAGAACGTTGAGCTCGAGCTCGGTTAAAACCTCTGTCTGCTGCACTTCCCAGTGTAACCGTCAGATTTTTATGAGCTAATACTAACTAGCTACACCTACGGTGTGGAAATTGCAAAACTACTAGCCCAAAGGGCAACCAATTATTCTGGATCCCAAAAGACTCAAGTCGAGAAATCCAAAAGAAGAACTAGGTAGTGAACAACTATAACTATCAAAAAACAATACAACATAACCCACTACCCCTCTCTAAAAAGGGGTAGTGCCAAGTGCACACCTGAGGTGCAACACTGCATCTGCCAGCCCACTTCCCAAAAATCAGGTTGTGAGAGGGGAGGCGGGGGGTGGGAGGTTAGAATACAGCAAGACTCCATTAGAAGAAACACAATTACTAAGGTGAGTAATTATTTCTTCAAACAACATGAAGTCTTGCTGTATTTTGACAATATGCAGGCTACCATGCAGTACCTCCATGGAGGAGGGACGGAACCTATTTTGGGAATAGGCTCTGCAGTACTGCTGTACCAAACCTAGCATCACTCCTAGCCTGGATATCCAGAGAGTAATGCTTGGTGAATGTATGGACTGTTTTCCAGGTGGCTGCTTTGCATATCTCTAACAATGGTATATCCCTAGCAGCAGCCAGGAAAGCAGCTGTACCTCTAGTCGAATGAGCCTTCAGACCTGAGGGGGGTACTTTGCCTAGTTTGTCATAGCAGAATTGTATACAAGAAACAATTCACCTGGCAATAGTTCTCTTAGTAGCAGGTTTACCCTTCCCCACCTCACCATACGTGAGGAACTGGAGGGAGTCAAACCTAAGTGCCTTAGTATGCTCAAAGTAGTAGCTAAGAGCCCTTTTAACATCCAAACTGTGTAATCTTCTCTCTCTTGAAGAAGAATGATCAGTGAAGAATACAGGAAGAGACATGGACTGGTTCGGAAGAAAATCTGAAACCACTTTGGGTAAGAACCTCCTGTTGGTCCTAAGAACCACCTTATCTCTATGGAATGAGATAAAAATCAGGCCCCACTGACAGAGGTTGTAATTCACTGATACACCTGGCAGAGGTAATAGCTACCAGGAACACAGTTTTCCAAGTCAAGTGCTTAATTTCTGCTGAGGCCAAATGCTCAAAAGGGGATTGCATAAGATGGGCAATGCAAACATTAAGATCCCAAGCAGGAGTAGGATTCCTAAAGGGAGGATTGGTATGAAGCAATCCTTTGAAAAATGTACAGAAAACAGGGTGAGATGCCAGTGAGGAGGACTTTCCCACTGACAGAAATGCAGAAACAGCTGACAAATGTACTTTGAGGGTAGCTGGTCTGAGGCTTAAGCCATTAAGGTGAACCATATAATCCAGAACTACAGCCAAGTCAGCAGAATCTGGAGATATGTGCTTAGTGGAACACCAAATGCTAAACCTTTTCCATTTGGAATTATAAGTTTTTCTGGTGGCAGGTTTTTGAGAAGCTTTGAGAATGTCCAGAACCCCTTGAGACAAATTCAGACTTGCATATTCTAGCACTTCAAGAGTCATGCCTTGAGGTTGAGAGACTGAAGGTTGGGGTACCAAATTCTGCCCTGAGAGAAGGTTAGCATATTGTGATTCCTGGGAAGATGGACTGCCAGGGACAGTAATAGAGAATACCAAGGCTGTCTGGCCCAGTCTGGAGCAATCAGGATCACTTTGCAAGACTGTGACCTTATCTTGACCAGAACTTTGAACACTAGAAGAAAGGGAGGAAAGCCATACATAATTTTCCCCTGCCAAGTAGAGCATCCAGGGGGGCTGAGCCCAATACTGGGGGTCTGCAACAGAACAGAGGAAGTTGGTGATTGTCTGGGGCTGCAAAGAGGTCCCTCTCTGGAGTGCCCCACCTTGAAAATATCACCTTCAACACTAATGGGTCCAGGGACCACTCGTGATGGCCAAGAGAAATTCTGCTCAAAGCATCTGCTAGCACATTGTCCTTCCCTGGAAGGTGGTCTGCTACCAGAGAAGTCTGTAGAGAATAAGCCAGGGACCATAATTTCATGGCTTCTGTGCACAAGGCCATAGACAGAGTGCCTCCCTGCTTGTTGATGTACCACATGGTGGTGGTGGTGTCTGTTCTAACCTGAACAACCTTGCTCTGTACTGATTCTGAGAAAGCTTGTAGAGCAAGGTACACTGCCCTCAGCTCCAGGAGACTGATATGAAGTAGAGACTCCTGAGGGGACCACACTCCCTGTGCTGTAGGTGCTTCTAAGTGAGCACCCCATCCAAGGAGAGAGAGGCATCTGTGGTGAGAACCACAGAATGAGACTGGGTGATGAATGGGACTCCTTGCTTGAGGCTGTTCTGGTCCAGCCACCAGTGGAGAGTTTGGATCAGAGTGTGAGTCACTGGAATTAATTTGGTTAGAGGGTCTTTTTTCTGGGACCAAAAGGCCCTTAAGTGAAACTGAATGTCCCTCATCTGAAATCTGGCACCTTGTACCACTGCATTGGAGGCTGCCACATTGCCAAGGAGTTGAAGAAAATGCCTTGCTGGTCGAGAGACCAGGAGGCGAAAGGAAGAAGCCAGGTCTGTGAGGGCCTTTAACCTTACCAGAGGAAGAAAGGCTCTTGCTTGGACAGTATCCAACTCTACCCCTATGCAGGTGAGGAGCTGCACTGGTTCGAGAACTAACTTTGGAAGACTGAGAAGGAATCCTAGAGAAGTGAGCAATTGCTGAATAACTTGTAGGTCTGACTTGACTTGGTCTGGAGACTGCCCCACAATGAGCCAGTTGTCCAGGTACGGGAATATGGAGATGTTTTGTCTCCTTAGGAAGGCCACTACTACTGCTAGGCATTTTGTGAATACCCTTGATGCTGATGTTAGCCCAAAGGGCATTGCTCTGAACTGATAATGGCCTGAAGGCAACTCGAACCTTAGGTACTTTCTGTTGGAGCACCTGATGGGAATGTGAAAGTAGCCATCCTTGAGATCCAGGGAGGCTAGCCAATCCCCTGGCCTCCGAGAGGGAAGAATTATTCCTCCAAGTCACCATTTTGAATTTTTGCTTTAATAGGTGCTTGTTTAGGTATCTGAGATCTAGGATGGGTCGCCACTCCCGTCTTTTTTTGCGTAAGAAAGTTATCTGGAATACAGACCTTTGCCCCTGTGCACTGTAGGAACTCTCTCTATAGCTCTGAGAGCCAGTAGAGAGGAAACATCTGCTTCTAAGGCAATGGTTTCTGAGACGTTTGCAGGGGGAAAAGACCTGGCCCTCAGCTTTGGGAATCTTTTGAAGCTGAGGGCCAGTCCCTGGCTTCCTACCTCCCGGACCCACTGGCCTGGAAGTAGTAAGCCAGCCTGCCTCCTACTGGAAGGGGGGGTGGGGAGTCGACCCGGGCTGACACATCAGGGTGTCTGCTTGGCAGGAGCCTTGGGCTGAGAGGAGGATGCAACCCTGCTCATCCCCCTTCTGCCTTTCCCTCTGAAGAACCCCCTCTGAGGAAAAGGACAGGAGGCCTATGCCTGGTAGAAAGGCCTATGAAAAGGCCTGCCCCTAGATTGCTGCTTTTGAGGAGTTGCCTGCCTTTCCTTGGCCTGTGCACTCCTGTAGGTGGTCCTATACTCATCCATTTTCTTCATATAATTCTCTGTCTGCTCCTCAAACAGAGAATTATCCACCACAGGGAAATCCACAGCCTTAGCCTGGGTGTCCTGTGAAAGGCTAGTACATCTGAGCCAAGCCATTTTCCGAAGAGCCACAGATGTAGCCATGACTCGTGACGACACATCACTGGAGTTCACAGCAGCATGAAATTGGATCTTTGATGCCTCTATCCCATCAGCAGCCATCTCCACCAGCTCCTTGGCTAGCTGGGGGGAAGCCTGTTTAGCCAGGTTCCAGAACAGTATCCCATCTGGACTTCTGGTATCTGGCTGTATAGGCCATGTAATTAGCCTGCCTGAGTCCCAAAGAGGATGCCAAATACTGTTTTTTTGCCATGGCATCTATCTTCCTGGAATCCTTATATGGGGGTGTGAAGCCAAGGGTATGCTAGCCTTATCACAGGCTGCAGCCTGCACAACCCCAACATGGCTGCATTACTGGTACATTAAATCTGTACCTGAGCCTGACAGCATATACCTCTTGTCCATTCGTTTGTCCACAGGAGGTAGAGAATTTAGGGTCTTAAGCAGTCATTGTGTCTGTTTCCCAAAAGATTTGTGAAGGGGAATAGACAATCTCTTGGACTCTCAGATGTCCATCATCTCCACATAGTCAGGCTCCTTTTGTTCCTCAACAGCTTCAACCAAAGGGAGCTGGAGGGTTTCTGCCACTTTTCTGTACAACATAAAGTGGGAAGGGGACTCAGAAAGCCTAGAAGGGGAAACACCAGAAGGTCTGTCTGGGGAGGTGTCCGGTTCTATGGGCTCATCCAGACCTTCTATACCACCATCATCATCATACTCTTCATCCCCATCCAGGTCAAGTTCTTAATACTCTTCAGGGGAATAATCCGGAACCGGAGGAACTGACCGAACCGAATGCCTACCTGATGGCGCCGGAGCAGTCGGAACTGGATGGAGCGATTCCACAATGCTAATTGCCCAGGCAATTTCTTCGGTCTAGGACCCCCTAGTCCGCTGTTATAGAGTTCCAACCCTTCAAGTGAAGGGAGAAGCAACCCCCAACTGCCTCCCTTGGTACCTACAGAAGAGGAGGGGCGTCCGGGAGGGAGGTGGTTGGATGATGCGGTTCTGGATCCAAACCAGCCGATTTGTCTTTCTTCTTTCTTTTTGATGGAACCAATCCCTCAGAATCGGCTCTCCTTTTGCCTAAAGGAGTATCGCCCTGGTCAGAGGGCACTCTCTCAGGTTCGGTCGGAACCGAACGGGGCTGGCCATCTGGGTCAGCGGACTTCTCAGCCTCCTTTTCCCTAAGCCTGCCCAATCTTTTATCCAGGGTGGCTTTAGGGACATTTTTACAGATCTGGCAGTCTGAATAGAGGTGGTCAAACCCCAGACAGTAAACACAGGTGGTGTGGGGATCAGCCATAGCAAAGGCCTCCCCACACACACTGCAGTGTTGAAACCCAGTGGGCCCGGTTTTTCTTTTGGGTTTCTCAGATGTAGCCATCCTAACAAAACTTACCCGTTAATCGGCTTCAGCCAGGCAAGACTCCTTATCGGTTCCTAACCTGTTATTGTATTGAAAAAAAAAAAAAACTTAACACTTTTTTTTTTTTTTAGAACCATAAGGACCGTACCTCACACAAACCACAATACAAAATAAAGAACTCAAACAATCGGTTCAGCAACCAATAAAGAAACTTTTTTTTTTACAATTTCCACACAAAAACACACACTTTAACCTATCAGTCCACTACCTATACACTTACTGTACCACAGACAGGGATCTGAACCGAAGATAAACAGAGAAAAAATGGTATTTAACCAACGTTTTACTTTTACCAAACCAAAAGCATAGGAGAGATCTCCTGAACAACTGTTCAGTTAGGCGGAGTAAAGAATCTGACGGTTACACTGGGAAGTGCAGTAGACAGAGGTTTGAACCGAGCTCGAGCTCAACGTTCTACGCTGTGGCATAGAGTTAACTCTTTCCTCTCCGGAGCAGTTCAAGTGCTGGGGCTAACTGCATATTGTTAGAATACAGCAAGACTTCATGTTGTTTGAAAGACTATTAGGCCATCGAGTTCTTTTCCCATCAACTCTGCGGTGCATCCAATAAGGATGAGACATAAACTATACATAATGAAAGAGTAATTGTGTTGCATGTACAAAAAAGCTGGGAAATACAGAGATTGCTAGGTATGCACAGGGAAAGTACAGTTATGTCAGAACTTACCGTAACATTAGATCTTCGAGAGGAGCTCTTGCAGCAGGCTATAACCATTAGAACTAACGCTGCAGGCCTTAGGACCCACCGGAAAAATTCTTAGCTAGCAGTACCCAGCAGGGACTGCCCCCTTGACGTTGGCTCCACCCCGACGTCGGTCACGGTACATAAGGAGGCGGACCCCGGCTCTACCCCAGTTCCCCTGCCAAGATCCATGAACGGGCCCCAACGAGAGAAAGAAGCGAAGCCTGTAGATGATGTGCTGAACACCTCACTCGGGGGATAGAGGGCGGGAAAGCAGCACCTGCTGCAAGAGCTCCTCTTGAAAATCTACTGTTACGGTAAATTCTTACGTAACTGTACTATCTTACTTCAAGTGGGAGCTCTTGCAGCAGGCTATAAACATTAGGACTGAATCCCAAGCAGTCCTGCACCAAGGAGGTGCCTAATCCCGGGAGGAGGAAGGATGGAATAATGCTGGCAACACAGCAACTCAGGACAGGAGTCCCTGAAGAACCACCAAGCCAAAACCGGCACAGCATCTGGATGCAATGTCCAGGCTATAGTGCTTCACGAATGTGTGCACAGAATTCCAGGTGGCTGCCGCACAGATGTCTCTTATGGAGACATTCTTCAAGGCAGCAAAAGAAGCCGAGACTCCCCTGTGGAGTGACCCCTAACCAGGCCCGGAAGGGGGCTGTTGTGCTTCTCATAGCAAAACACAATGCAGTGGACAACCCACTTAGAAATCGTTTGTCTAGACACCGGTTTGCCCAAGTGTTGTGGCGCAAAGGCCACAAACAGTTGCTTCAATTTACAGTGTGTAGCTGTGCACCTGAGGCAGTACCTCAGTGCCCTGTAAACGTACAGTGTGTGAAGGAGAACTTCTCCCCTATTGGAAGGAGAAGAAAAATAAACTGGAAGGTCAACTAACTGGTTGAGGGTCAACTCTGAGACCACTTTAGGAAGCAACTTAGGATTTGTTCGAAGGGAAAACATTTCCCTGTGAAAAACCAAATAAGGCTCTTTACACATCAGAGCCTTTAGCTCGGAAACTCTTCGAGCTGAGGTAACAGTTACTAAAAAACAAATCCAGGAAAGGTAACGCAGCTCACAATCAGCCGCAGGCTCAAAAGAGGGGAGCGTGAGCTTCTCCAACACAAACAGGACGTCCCAGGGAGGGATAGGATCCCTAATGGGAGGTCTCATATGCAGAACACCCTGTAAAAAGGTGCGGGTCATGTCCAGTTGGGCTAAGGTTCTATTCCCCCAAGAGGACATGATATGCAGAAATGGCACACATGTGCACCTTTAACGAAGAGTAGCTCAAGCCTTGTTGGTATAAGGAAAGGAGATACTGCAATGCTGAGTTCACCGGACAGGTAAGGGGGTCCAGACGGTGAGACAACGCCCATAAGCAGAAACGCCTCCACTTCATAGCATAAATGGAGCGAGTAGAAGGCTTCCTCACTGAGATAAGGACATCCGCCACCTCCTGGGAGACCCCATACCTGGATTTTGCTACGTCTGCAGGAGCCAAGCATGAAGATGCAAAAACCTGAGATCTGGATGGACCAGCGTGCCCCAATCTTGGGACAGCAACTGTGAGCATACTAGCAGCAGGATTGGAGGTTTCAAGGACAATCACTGAAGTGGTGGGAACCAAATCTGCCGAGGCCACAATGGGGCGATTAGAATCATCCGAGCTCCCTCAGCCTGCATCTTCAACAGTACTCTCTGAATGAGAGGGAAGGAGTAAAGAAACCTCCCTGCGCAACAAAGGGACAACGTGTCTGGCCAGAAAGCACCAGGTGTGAGCTCTCACGAGCAGAAAGCTGGCAGTTGCGCGTTGCGTGGGGATGCAAATAGGTCCAGATCTGGTTGACCCCATGTGTCAAAGAGCTGGTCTGCTACTGATTGCAGTAGCTCCCACTCGTGCGCTTTGGACTGAGACCTGCTTGGGCTGTCTGCCAAGTCATTTAGGATGCCAGGAACGTGCACTGTGGACAGAGAAATGTGACGGTCCAGTGCCCAGTATCAGACTCTCATCGCCTCCCTGCACAGATTGTAGAAGTGAGTTCCCCCTTGCTTGCTGATGTAGAAGACAACCACCATGTTGTCCATCTGAACAAGGAGAGAGCCTGGGACAAGGTCCACTTGGAAAGCATGCAGCGCATTGGGGACTGCTCGCATCTCCAGAAAGTTGATGGGGAGTTCGCGCTCCGTAGGGGTCCAGACTCCTTGTGTTTGGTGGGCCCCTAGGTGCGCCCCCCATCCCAAATCTGACACATCCGTCGTTAGGGTCTGATTTGGGGGCTCCTGATGGAAAGGGACCCCTTTCTCTAAATTGAGAGGGTCTAGCCACCAAAGTAGTGTCCTTTGACCGGCTCTGTGACCCTGATCATGTGATCTAGATCATCTGACCACTGATCCCACTGCACCCTGAGTGTCCATTGTGGGACTCTCATATGGCGGCGGGCCAAAGGAGTGACAGGAATGGCCGCCGCCATGTGCCTCAGAAGTCTGAGGAAGGTCCTGGCCTGGACCTGAGGGGTTACAAGGACCGATTCTGCAATCTCCCGCAGGCGATTGCCCCTCTCTGGGGGTAGAAAGGCCATGCCCTGGACTGAATCCAGGACCGCCCCTATGAAGATGAGTCTTTGGCTGGGCTCCAGGGAAGACTTTGGAAGGTTCAGGGTGATCCCCACCTCTCAGAACAGAATATAGGTATCTCCGAGAGCTTGAAGAAGACACGTCCTTGACGGGGCAGCACGCCTTAGAGCTGCAGCTACCACTGCCAAACATTTGGTGAAGACTCGAGGAGCAGAGGAGAGGTCGAACGGAAGAACCCGAAACTGATATTGCGCCCCCTGGAAGTGTAACCTCAGGTACTTCCTGTGGGGGGGGGGGAGGAGAGCCCTATGTGCATGTACACATCTTGCATGTCTAGGGAACAGAGCCAGTCTCCCTGGTGCAGCCTAGGAATAAGACCTGGAAGGGTCACCATCCAGAACCTTCGGTACTCTGTATAGTTGTTTAGAGAGCTGAGGTCTAGGATGGGTCTAAGATCCTGCGTCTTCTCTGGGTCAAGAAAAAAATGGGAGTAATATCCCTTTCCCCACTGCTGCAGCGGGACTGGTTCTATCGTCCTTTTCTGCAAGAGGGCCTGAATCTCTCCTTCTAGGAGAGTTATATGAGAAGGAGGATATCTTGAGGACCTTGGTGGAGTATCTGGAGGAATCTTGGTGAACTCCAGCGTATGTCCCCTCCTTATAATGTCTAGGACCCACTAGTCCGCTGTTATAGAGCTCCAACCCTTCAGGTGAAGGGAGAAGCGACCCCCTACTGCCTCCCCTGGTACCTACGGAGGAGGAGGGGGGTTGGGAGGGAGTCACTGGGAGGAGCCGGGAGTGGTCAGAGAGGCTTGGGAGGACTTGGGGCCATGAAAAGGAGTACCTCTAGGTTGCTGGTTGCCGGCTCTCTTTTTGAAGCCACCCCGCTGGCTCTGTTGGCTACCATGGGTTTGAGCACCTGAGGGCTTACGAAATGGCTATCGTCTCACTCTTTTCTGGTCCTCTCTGTACATTTGCCAGATGGACCAGATAGATTTGCCCGACTCCTGGAGATGAGAGATAAGAGACTCTGTCTCCTGCCCAAAAAGGATGGAACCCTGGAATGGTAGGTCCCGGATTCTGGCCTGCAGGTCCTGGTGAAAGCCTGAGACTCTCAACCAGGTGTGCCGCCGGAGGCAGACACCTGACGCTGCTGCTTTGGCCGCCATATCTGTGGTGTCGTACGAGGCACGGAGAACATGCATGCCTACATCCAAGCCCGACTTTAAAATGTCCAGGAGCTCCATCTTTTGAGCGGAGTCTGGCAAGGCAGTAGCTAGCTCCTGCCCTCTCTCCCATAACGCATTCTGGTACTGGACCATATGTGTGAGGAAGTTGAGGGACCTAATGGAGCGGGTGGAAGCAGAGTAGACTTTTTTGCCTACCTGGTCCAAGCAGCGGGATTCTGGGTCAGGAGGCTTGGAGCTTAGGTGCTTAGGCTGCTTGGATTTGTCGTGGGCAGCCGTAATCACCGATGTGTCCGCCTGAGGGGGATCTGCCAGGAAAGGCTCGTCCCTTGGGGCTCTATACAGCCTACCTTACTTTTTCGGAACCACCGGGACTGAAGCTGGATGCTTCCAAGTGATCCTGGTGAGATCCTGGAAGGTATCCACTAAAGGAGGTACCACTAGAGGCTTGGGCTCCTTCTGCCTCAGGTATCTGGCTAGTTGGTGGTGTTCTAGATCCAGGTCTTCCGTCTTCCACTCACTGGAGGCCTGGATGTGCCTCATGACATACATGAAGGTTGGATCATCAGGAGGCGTGCGGGGTTGATCCTTCTCTCCCTAGGAGCCCCCGACTCCCGAGAGGGATGAGGAAGTAGAAGGGGTAGGCGACCTGCTACTGGGTCTTGGATGGCCTGAGCTGCGTCTCGGACTCCCCACACTCGAATGTCAGTAGCGGCCAGACTGACGTCGGTCTGAAGACCGGCGTCGGCTATGGGACCGACGGCGCAACGACCGACGTCGGGAGTGGGAGTGGGCCCGGCTAGAAGAGCAGGAACGGCTCCTGGACTGGGGTCGAAACTGGTGACGGCTTCCCGATTTGGAGGGATGCCGATGACAGTTCTCAGACCGAGAACGGGAATGAATCTTGGAGGGCGGGTGCGGCAGTGGCCGCTCGGGGGGTCTTCCGTGGAGAAGGAGCGGGAAGCCCCTCGGGTTCAGCGATGTCCAGCCAGCTAGTCAGGTCCGGCATTGGTGGAGACTGTTCTTTTTATACCTGTCTCCACCAGAAGGTGAACAGCTCCTGCAGCTGGTCTTTATTAAAGACTGTGGCTGCTGCACCTAGAAAGGGAGGCAGTGAAGCCGGATCAGGCAGGTCATGGGAGGGCAAACCTCCCGCCGAACCCTGCGAGGTGGAAGATTCAGGAGTCCCCAAGGCCACCCCTGCCGTGGGGTCTTCCACTACTATAACCTCTACCGGCGTCAGTATGGGGGCCATCATAGGTACCACAGGAGTCGGTGCCAGGGTGACCTTCTCACCCAGCAGTTTGCCTGAATCGGGTAAAGCCGAGACCTTCTTAGGCAGGGCTGTAGCTTGTGCCAAAGGGGTCTGGGGGGGTACTCCTTAGAGGAGCCACCTTTGGTTTGGATTTATCCCCCGAAGTGCCTGCCTTGGCTGGTGCCATTTTCTGGTAGGAGGGCTCAGCACCCTGAGCCTTCCGGTACTCTATGACGGTCCCCTGAGCCTGAGGAGGGAGAGAGGGCTTCGGAGAAGAGGGACGAGACTGGGAGAGATGATGGACGGTTACAGTCCTTTGTGAGCGCCACCGACTTGTCCCATGTTTGCTGCCTTTTTTCCCCTGAGGTGTGCATAACATCCATGTTCTTCTCCAGAAGTTGGGCCTTTAGAGCCTTCAGGCGCCTAATTCTTGTCCTGCTGGTGAAGCCTTGACAGATGGAGCAGGACACGCTGTCGTGGTCTGGGTCCAGGCAGAAAACGCACTTAATGTGGCAGTCTTGCGAGGGGATTTGGCGGCCACAGTGGCACTTATTCCTCTTGGGCCCGGAGGAGACCAATGACGGCGACATGTGCCCAGCTGGAGTCGGAGGACGAAGTGGTAGGAAAAGTCGAACGCCCGAAGGAGGAGTCAATTTCGAGAAGAATCCTCTTCTTTTTTCTCTTTTTGCTGGGCTGGATAGCCAGAACTTCCCCAACGTGAGCAGGTCGCGGCGGGAAAAGAACTGGGGTGGAGCTGGGGTCCGCCCCCTTATGTACCGTGACCGACTTCGGGGTGGAGCTGACGTCAGGGGGCAGTCCCTGCTGGGTACCGCGAGCTAAGAATTTTTCTGGTGGGTCCTAAGGCCTGCGGCGTTAGTCCTAATGGTTATAACCTGCTGCAAGAGCTCCCACTTGAAGCAAGTTCATTATGTAAAGGTGAAATAAACTAAGGCTGTGATACTATATATATAAACCATTACTTTTAATGCTTAGCTGTGGCTCATACTGTATCGAAAATCTCTAACCATCTTAATTGTTCTCAGCTGCATGATTGGCAAGTTGAGAAGACAATGACTGTGGCAAGCTCAGAGTAACCAGCTGGCTTGAGAGCTCAGCAGGTGGAGCAACACCATGGTACTGGGAGGCAAGGGTGTAGACAGGCATAGTCACTGTACACATCTGTGCATAGTTTTGTTGAGTGCCTGTCACAAATCATATGCCTTTCTCTTAACATTTTCATTCTAATCTGTAGTATTTGGGTTAGTGTAGGCCACTGAGGAGTGTCTCTGTTTAAACTTCTGTTGTTTAGAAGACAGATACATGTATAACCTCTTTAGAGATTAGAGGAATCATCTGCCACACAATCCGACTTGTTTGGAAGGGGGTACCATTTGGAGAGGATGTGTACATTTTTTAATGGGGGGGTGTAACTGTTGGGAGACTGTGTGTACAAAACAGAAATTTCTGGCTACACCCCTGCTGGGGGGGGGGGGCAGGAGTTCATATATTAGCAATTACAAAATGGCAAGGAAAAATACTGAAACCTCATTTGCTAAATGACATCACCTGACAGTTCATTAAAAAAGTAGTGATGCATGGTCAAGTGCCGGATCTCACTACCAAGGCAAAAAAAGCCCCACTACCGACAAAATCAGGGACAAGTTTATGTATATAATTTTGCCATTTAAAATGTATTTAAGCAAATGATTTTATGTAAAACAAAAGTCATTGTTGAAATGTTTAACTTACACATAATACATAAGAGCAGCAGGACATTTTAAAAATACAATAAGCCACTCCAGTGTGTGCATTAAATTACCTGAATGCGCTTCCCGGGGTGTAAGGACACTCAGCCTTTGGCCTTGTGCCCAACTCCTCTGGGGTGTGCATTAAAATCCTTTATAAAATGGGTAAGAAAATCCTTGCATCTCAATTGGCCAGGACCTATCCATGGTGACAGTACTACCATTGGGTAAAATGTTTAATAAAATACTCCTCTAAGATCCATTTTACAAGTAAAATAAGACACTACAGGGCATTGGTAGTACTGTATCAACCACACTTCCAGTAGCTAAAGGCACACGACTTGTGATTCATGCCATACTAGACCTCTGAGTGCGCAGCTGTCATAGTACTCCCAGCACCCTGTTATGTCTTATTGCTTACCTTACCCACTGGCCTGACAGCTCAGCTAGTAGAGAACTGAGACAGTATTACATGGACCTGGGTTCAATTCCACTTTTTTGGGATCCTATCAACATGATACCAAGTTGAGCAAGCTAACATGCACGGATGTTCAATTCCACCTACTGAGGAAAAAAATACTATTTTTCCTCTAGTACTGGGCACTAATAGCTCAACTTCCTTCCTTTTTTCCCCAATCAAGGTTTTTCTCCCTGCTGGCTGCACACTGGAGCCCTTTCTCTGGCTAGACAACCACCCAGTTCCATCTGCCATTAACAACTATGCTGCCACCATCCCACAGCTTGACCCCTGCAGCTGGGCCCTGAGGAGAGAGGGCTGTCCTTCCCCTAGCACAGAGGATCTGTGTGTGGTCAGAGAGCTCCATGGTATGGAGCCAGATCCACTGGCCATCATGGAAACAACAACCAGGTTTTTCAACCTTAGAAATTTTTCTCAACTTTTTTTTCCGTTCCACCCCCTCCTCCCAGAATATTGGCCTCTGCAGAGCACAACGCAATGTGCATAGCCCATAATGAGAGAGCAGGCTTCCCAGCCCACTGTGGGGGTGCCGATTTCTCCCTCACCAGGCTGGTTTGCAGCAGGCAGCAGCACTCCCCAGCTTGGGCTGCAAACGATTCTGTCTCCTGAACCTAGGACACTGGCAGGAAAGCACGACGTGCTTCCGTTGGGCCACTGGACATGCCCACTCCCCTTCCATTGCGAGCGCAGAGAAGCTCTATTCTTTCATGGTTTATTTTACAACACTCATTTGAGTAAGACTCTTGACTTCTCATACTTCACTACAGATCTAATAGGGCACAACACTGACAGAGTTTTAAACCTTGCCCAAATGAGAATTCTGAAGCATAAAATGGAAAGTATGCTTCAACACTGACACTATATTCAGTATTTACTTTGATTTTATAATTTATTTCTCAGGATGGCCCAGCTGAGGGGCAACATCTCATTTCAACTGGGGTCCTGCTTCTGCAAGTCTCTGAGCTGGGTGAACTGGAGCACTGGGAGTTGAGACTTGCCCAAGGTTACACACTGGTTTGGCTTTAGTGGTATTTCAACCTGTGATCTTCTTGTTCCCAAGCTGGTGCTCTAACCACTAGACCACCCTGCTTCTTCATATTACAAGCTCTGCAACCATACCGATAACAAAAGTCAAGTAATGCAGTAGTGGCACTGCAGATTTGTGACCCCACATTTTCTGTATTGGCCCCAAAATAGCAAGTAGTGGGTAGAACTGACCTCCACTTTGTTAGTGCTAATGAAAGCCATAAACTGCTACTGATAAAGAAATTAGGGTTGTCGTGGTATCATGGCATAACCCAAATTAGAAAATCGGCAGGGAGGATTTTTGTATCTGACTGGCTAATGAGATCAACTAGCTGGTCCTTTATTTATTTAAAAGTTTTACTAGGAAGGCATACTGAGCAGACTACCGCTCGATTCCTGATGCGTCCTGGGGGTTTTTGGGGACGGGATGATACATACATATGAAAAACAGATACACAAAATACAGAATATCAAAATTTCATAGATTATATACAAAAGATATATACAGGAACATAAACAGTATGTACACAGCAAGCAACAGGCAGTAATTTGTAGAAAGTGCAGTGACAACTAACTGGAACAGAGTTAAACCTTTCGAGTGAACCACAGTAGTAGCAGCTGGCGAGCTGGCCATTCTAGGGTGAGGCTAGGCAGCATGAGCAGTTTGTGGAGACCTGCCCTTTAAGGACGGAAATTTGTTGCAGAGAGGAGGGGGCGTGCCGGATGTCCGCAGGCAGGGAGTTCCATAGTTTTGGTAGTCAGGCTCTAAAAGCTGACTGGCCGGCAGAGGTCGCCATATACGGGACTTGAAGGAGCCGTGAGTCGAAATTTCTGAGTGAGTATGTAGATGGTGTTTGAGCAGTTAGGGTAGAGGAGAGGTAGGAGGGCAATAACTGGGCCCAGAATTTGGCTGTGAGTCTATTACAGTGGTACTGGCGTCTGTCAAAAAGTGAGGGGAGGTTAAGGGACCTGTAGAGGTCGCAGTGGTGGGTGGAGGGCGGATAGTCCAGCGCGAAACGACAGAAGGAGTTGAAAAGGGAATCCAGTCTAGCCAGGGTGGATTTAGGGGTGGCACTGAATACTACGTCCCCATAGTCAAAAATAGGGAGGATCATTTTCAGCAGTATTTCTTTGCGGGCTGCCAGAGGAATGCAGCTACGGTTCCGGTATAAAGCGCCCAGCCTGTGGTGCAGTTTTTTGTGCGTTGCTTCGACGTGAGTAGAAAAGTCGAGGTGTTGGTCCAGCCAGACCCCGAAGTATCTGAAGGAGGTACAAACTTCTAAGGGGGTCCCATCAAGGGTTTTGAAGGCAGGGAGTCGGGAGAGTCTCTGTCTCGTGCCGAAGGTTAAGGAGACAGTTTTCTTGACACTGAGAATAAGTTGATTAGCGTGAAACCAGAGCTGAAATTCGGTGAAATCTTGCCGGAGTCTGGATTCTACTTTCAGTGGGGAGTGGCCTGAGGTATACAGTACTGTATCGTCAGCGCACATGTGAATGTATGTATGCCGGCAGGTTGATGGCAAGTCGTTGAGGAAAATGGAGAACAAGATTGGGCCAAGGACAGAGCCTTGGGGGACACCAATGGTGACAGAGAGGGGGCTGGAGGTGGAGGCATCAATTCTTACTGATTGGGACCCATCTGCCATGTATGATTTGAAGCAGCTGATGACCGCACTGGAGAGACCTGCGTTGGAGAGTTTCGACAGGAGAAGGGCATGTGAGACTGTCAAAAGCCTTGGCTAGGTCAATAAAAATGGCAGATGTGATGTGACCTTTGTCCATGCCTATCAGGATGGAGTCAGTGAGTCTAAGGAGGGAAGTGACAGTGGAGTGGGATTTCCTAAAACCCGACTGGTTTGAAGTAAAGAAGGAGGAGGAGTCAAGGAAGGTGGTAAGTTGTGAGAGGACTAGTTGTTCCTGGATTTTGGCTAGAATGGGCAGGAGGGAGATGGGGTGGTAGTTTCCAGGGGAGGATGGGTTGCCGCCTTTAGGCAGGGGGATGACTGTGGCATGTTTCCAATCTGAGGGTACAGAGGCTTTAGTGAAGGAAAGGTCAAAAAGGGATGCTAGAGGCATGGCAATTGCTGGGGCAGAAAGGTAGAGCATTTTGGCATCCAAATCTGAGGGGAATTTACCCTTAGAGGGATTTAGGGCAAACAGGGCTTTGAGTACTTCAGATGGAGTAACCAGGGAGAAGGAGAAAGCCAGGTGAGGGGTTTGAGCGGGTAGGGATGTGGATGTCGGGTGGTGTGTAGCGGGTGGTGGGTTAGTGTAGTGAGGGGACCCACTGTTAGTGAACACCGTGTTGAAAACCGTGGCAACAGCATGTGGTTCTGATATGGTGGAGCCGCCTACATCAAGGGCAGGGGTGGGGAGAAAAGTGATTTGATTGACCTCCAAAACTTGGCTGGATGATTTAGATTTTTTTGGAAGGATGATGTGAAGTAGTGGGCTTTTGCCTGATGGATAAGCCTGGTGCAGGCATTTCTAAGCGTTCGATAGTGTAGGTGGTGGGCGTGCGTCCCCGCTGATTTGTAGGCTTTCCACGCCTGGTCCCTGGCGCGGAGGTGGTCCATGAGGTCTGCAGTGATCCATGGCAGACGGGCTCCCCTTACTCGAACCTTTTTGAGCGCAGCATAGTGGTCCCAGACGGCAAGAAATTTCGACTTGAAGAAGTCTAGGGCGGAGTCCATGGAGGTGGCTCTGGGGATATAAGACCAGTCCAAGTTTGTTAAATCATTTAGGAGACCTACAAGATTAAGGGATTTATATGACCTGATGAGGAGAGTTTTTGGTGGGGGTGACTTGGCTTGAAATATTTTTCTTACTACGTATATCATATGGTGATCGCTCAGGGAGTCTGGAAGGAGGCCAGAGGCTATTATCCTGTACAGGTGAGAAGTGAGGGCCCAGTCCAGCAGGGAGTGGTTCAGAGTTTTGTGGTTTAGACCCTTGGGCTCAATGATCTGTTGAGACAGATTTAATGTTGCCACCTGGTTTCGGAGTTTGGTGCTGGTACTAGAGAGACAGTTCAGGTTAAAATCACCGAGGATGTGGAGCTCCCCTCCTGAACCAATGGTTTTTAGGGTGTCCAGGTGCGCCGTGACTGAGTTTAGTTGGGAGTCTGGGGGACAACAGGAGCCTGCTATAAATACGGGGATTGAGTGGGGTATGGAGATTTTTATTAGTAAGGTGTCGATGGTTTCCGGGAGAGCGGATAATGAGACCGGCGAGAAATTTACCAGGGATGATATGTAAATTATCAGGCAACAGAGACCAGGAAGTACATTTACAAATACAACTTTAGGAAGGCAGTACAGTGCAGTGGTTTAAGGCACTGAGCTGCAAATCTGGTGACGTCCAGCAGTTCAGACCTAGGTTTGAATCCCACAGCTTCCACCTGCATACTGTGTGACCCTGAGCAAGTCACTTAAATTCCCTGTGCTCCCAGGTTGCTCCTGTAAAAAAGCTTTCAGCTTAGTGTGCTACTCCTGGTTAAACAACTAAAAAAAAAAAAAAATAAATAATGAGTCCCAGTCTCTGGCTGCCTCATTTCATTGTAATATTGTTGTGGCCACAGAATTTTCAAAAGCTAACGCCCTCCATGTTTTTTTCTCGCTTAGTGAGCAAGTGCCTTCCCACCTGACTTGCTTCAGTAAAACTGCCACCACAAAGTGTGCCATGCTCCTGTTTTTTGTTAGTTGTACACCTCACCAGAGAACACTGTTCCTCCATAGTCTCCTCAAACCACAATCACTCTGTCATCCTAGTCAACCGCGGTAACAACAGGCATAATAAAAACAAACAAACAAACAAAAAGATTATAGTCCCGTATAAAACAAACTGTTTTGGTGGTGGTGGGAGAGGAGATTTATTTGTTTAAGTCTTCAGAAAGTACCTTTGAGCTCAGAGCTCTTTTACAAAGATTCCATGTCATTAGGTAAGAAAAACATTTAACATTGGCACAGATTACAGAGACAGGATACAGATATCTAACATTGGATGCTAGCTGGTCAAGACAGTAAGTTAAGGTAACAGGTTACAAGATGACTAAGAGGTAGTTACAGCTGCCTTTTCATCAGGCTTTGTCATTCGAATTAGTTAGTTGTATTATTAGGTGTCAAAGCTGCCTGTGGAGGTATCAGAAGTTGCCTCGTCACCAGGCATTGTCACTTGACTTAGATTCTGAATGGTTTAATACAGGTTGACAGCAGGGGTAGGAGCTGGGGTGGGGTGGGGTAAGGGAGCGGTAGATCAGGAGATGGGAGGAGATGTTAAGGGGAAAGTAAGAATAAGGTTTGGGCAAATAAGGGAGGTGAGAACATTAGAAGGGGAGATGGAATTAAGAGTCCCAGTGATGGCAGGAAATTATGGGATCTTAGGGCATGTAGTGAGAGGGGCAGTAAGAGGCATAAGAGACCCTTGTTCACAAATGGGCTTGTTCACAAAGAGGATGACATTGAAGTACGAGCTACCACCATGCTACGCCCTGCTCACAGACTACATAACTCACGCCTATGGTCTTTTAATAAACTCACTGCTGTTTTTTTTTTTTTGGGGTGTTTGGTCTTTTTTGACAAAAAAAAAAAAAAACACATCTGGCTCTGTTCAGAAGTTATCTGAAATTGCTTGCTGACAATGGACTGAACATGAGAACAGGGAGGAATGTAGAAACACCAGAGTAAACTTCATATTCATAATGGTCAGTGGCTGTGGAATAATTTCAACAAGGAGGGAGGGATAGGACACTGGAGCAGAGCAGAGACAGGTATGCTGTTTTCTTTTATTTATTTATTTAGTTTTTGTTAGTTGCGCTAGCCAAAGTTGACTATTTTTAGGCACGACACGGGAGAATACATACACAAAATGAGATGAGATTATACAATGCACAGTATACAGTACAGGTAGGTTAGAATACAGATCAAGTCAGATAGTACTCGAGATAATACATACAGTTATGCAGAGATGACAAAAGTGACATTAGTACATGCAAATAACTGAAACTGGGCTAAGCGGCAGCTATAAAGACATTTTATAGCAAAGCTTGTTTAGAAGCGCAGCAGTGTCTTGGGCGAAATAGGGTGGTTAGCTGTGAGGCATTGTGGGATCAAAGCATGTGCAGGGGTCCTGGGATAGGTGGCATATAGTTATTTTTTGAAGATTGATGGGAGTTAGCCTGCCTCAGGGCAGGAGGGAGGGAGTTCCGCAGGTTGGGGCGTGCAGTGAAATGCCCCAGAGCTTTTTTGAAGTAAGACACCTTGGTATGGTGAGTAGAAATTTGTTTGCCGATGAGCTCCGTGAGCAGGTGTCTGTGGTACAAGTAGAACTGCAAGGGAGGAGGGGGTTTGGTTACAGTTACAGAGTCTGTGAGGTCCTAGGAGTACAGCCGGTAGGCAGTTAGGGAGAGCCAGCCCTGGTCGCTGTACAGTGTGCAGTGGTGCTTGAGGCGATGGGAAGAGGAGGCATACCGACATATGTTGTTATAGGCTACATCCCATTTATGGAGAGCAGTCTTATGGGCATTAGTAAAAGTGGAGACACCATATGTCAGCGCTGGAAGCAGAATACCCTTGGCAATTGCCAATTTGGCGGATGGTGTTAGCAGGTGACAAGTCTTATATGTGATTCCAAGTTTGCCATTTGTTGCTTTACAGGTTGACTGGATGTGCAGAATGAAATCAAGGGATTTATCAAGGAGGACTCCCAGGTATTTGAAGGATGTGACACAGTCGATGAGAGCCCCCCCCCGAGTCATGGACTAGGAGGGGTTCCTTACAGGCCCTGAGTTTGGGGGCAGTGCCAAATAGCATGGCTTGGGTCTTTTTTGTGTTGAGGATGAGCTTATTAGCATTTAGCCATGTTTGCACATTCCTGAAATCCGAGGAGAGGTTTTTGTTAATGATGTTAACTTTGTCAGCGCTGGAGTAGAGGACAAGATCATCAGCGTATAAGATAGCTTAGCAGGAGAGTATGGCATAATCTATGTTGTTGATATACAGCGAGAAAAGAAGGGGTCCCAGGATGGAGCCCTGGGGTCCTCAGATGTCAGTGCTGGTCACATCCGAGAGAGCGGAGTTGAAATTAACAAGTTGTAATCTATTTGATAGGTAGTTGTTAAACCAGTCAACTACCGAGGATGAGAAGTTAAGTCTATGCAGGGTTGAGAGAAGCAGGGGATGATCAACAAGATCTAAAGCTTTTGGTAAGATCGATAAATACTGCTCCAGTGAGTAGGCCTTTGTCCATGTTGCAGTGCACATCGGTGAAGAATTTGAGAAGAGTGGTTGAGCTACTGTGCCCTTTTCTGAAACCATGCTGAGTGTCTGAGAGAAGGTTGTTCTTTGTGAGATAGTCAATGGTTTGGGTTGCAACAAGCTTTCTCCAGTAGCTTGCTTAGCACAGAGAGGATGGCTATGGGCCTGTAGTTGTTGATATCCTTTTGGCCCCTTTTTAAGGATAGGTGTAACTCAGGCAATCTTCCAGAGATCTGGGACAACACCGAGAGAGAGAGACAGAGTGAAAATCTTGGCCAGTGACGAGGCAATCAATGGTGCCGCTTAGCTTCAGGAGTCGTGGCTCGAGTGAATCTGAGCCGGGGCTAGTGTTGTCGGATATGTTTTGCAATAGCCTTTGGACCTCAGATCTAGATATAGCTTTAAAGTGGAAAGAGGGGTAGTAGTTAGTTGGCAGTGCTCAACACCAGATGCAGATCTCTGGGGTGTGCAGTAAGGCTGAGATGCTGTGGGAGGTGAAGCGAAGGACGAGGTCTACTGAGACAGGTCCGTGAATAATCTGTTATAGGCATTTGCTATAGTGTTCGAGTCATTGCAATGTACACCATTTAGGATCATATCCCCTGGGGTCAATGACTGGGTAGCCCCAAGAAAGGTCTTGATGTGTGTCCAGAATTTTCTAGGGTCACTAGCAGAGTTTGTGAGCAGGTCCTTGCAGTAGATGCTCTTTGCTGTTCTGATTTGTTTTTTTTACAGACGCTCCGAGAGGCCCTGTAGGTATTGTAATCCTCCGGTAGTCCGGACACTTTATACTTCTTCCAGAGTTTGTCCTGTGTGCGCAGGTTAGCCAGCAGGTCCTTGTGTAGCCACCTTGTTTGTTTACCCCTGACTTTTCTGGTGACCTTCGAGGTATGTTTATCCTGAAGTGCTGTGAAATTATCAATGAAGATATCAAGGGCTATTGGAACATCATGGGAGTGATAGATGTCAGACCAGTTGATACAGGATGCATCATAGAGGAAAGCTTCCACGTCCAGTTTGGCAAAGTTGGTAATTGTGAGGTAGCGTGAGGGGTAGGGGAGCAGTCTCCGGGCTCCATACACAGAAAGTGGGGGAGTGGTCTGTGATAGCATCTGCCAAGATGCCTGCAGTTTGCACATGGTCAAGGCGATTCACCAGTACCCAGTCTATGAGGTTGGAGGTAGTTAGAGAAGGGGTGGTTCTAGTGGGTTCAGTTAAGATCTGGTGCAGGTTATAGCTCTGCGTTAGTGTCAGCAGTGTGCTGTGAGTTGGTCCCAGCCAGTTTTGGTTAAAGTCACCTAAGATTATGACCTCGTTTTGCTTGGCGTTTGTGACGGTTTGATTAAGTGAATCCTGAAGACCCTTGAAACCTTCAGTGGGTGGGTTGTAGGCACAGATAACGTGGAGTTTTTTACACCAAGGGCAATGGTTATGTGTAGGGACTCACAGACTGAGGGTGAGCCAGTGGGTGGGCAGACTGTAACATCAAGATGTTTTTTATAGAGGCTAGCGGCCCCCCCCCTCCACGTTTTGGGGAAGGCCTATCTCTCCATATCAAGGAATAATTGGGCAACGAACATAAGGAGTTCGGAATATGAGGCTTGAGCCATGTTTCAGATAGGCACAGTAGGTCAGGACTGTACACTTTCATCCAAGCCTCGAGATCAGCAAAGTGCCTGGTAATGCTCTTAATATTCATATGAGCAATGAGAAGCCCTTTTCCTGAGACAGCCAATAGGTCAGTAGGAGAGTGGTGGACAGAGGGGCCAGGGTTAAGTTCTACATCCCCTGACAACAGGATGATGAGGTGTAGGAGAAATCACAGTTTAATAGTGTGGAATGGGAGATGAACCAGATGTGTCATTTTGTATTTTCTGAGCATATGAAATGAGTTGTAGGTACAACCCTTCAGAAGGATAAGGGTGGTGTAGGCACGCACATGTTGTGTTTCGGCAATTTGGTTGGAGAAAGTAAAGTCACTGTGTTGTGAGGTATTCTCTCCATAGTGGTCGTTGATTGGAACAGAAGTAGATACCCCATGTAAGCATAATAGCAGTATCAGAAGCAGGATTCGTCCTCCCAGTCTATGAGTTGGCAGTTTTGGCAGGAGACTGCAAATGTTTACTGTAGCAAGGGTGAGTGTTCTTGAGTGACTCATGGTGAGTTACTGTGGACCAGAAAACTGATTGTTACAGACCCAGAAAGTGTTAAATTCCTGAAGGTGATGAACAACTCAGCGCTTTAGCCTAGTCCTCACGTTTCAGCCCCACACAGTTGAACTCAGCCAGCTCTGACAGTCCCGTAATGGCTTCACAGCAGCTGGGGGGGTGCAATACTACTTTTAAAAAAACTGCAAACCTGTATGCATCTATAAAACAGTATCACCCTCAGTTTCTGTTTGGGGGAGGGGGACACTACTTGCTTCAGAAAAAAATCTGCAACAGTGTTCACAAACAAAACAGCAGCAACTTCTACTGGCAAGTGTACCAGCAGAGGGATCACTTTATAACAAATTTAATTTCTGTTCTCTTTTAGTAATGTTTAAACAGATTTTTTAACATTTTCAAATATTTTGTTTAAAACAGTCACATATAACCCATTTGCTAAGCACAATAATACCCTCCAGGGTGGGCAGTATTGGGCTATATCAGACCTTCCAGGGGCTATAAGGCGCTCTGCCTGCGGTGTCAGGCCTCATTATGCCCCTGGGTGGTCCGGTATAGACAGTACTGCCCACCCTGTCAGGTATTATTGTTTACTTAACTTTTGGAAGTCACTGTACTGACACAAAGGATGATTTCTGATACCACAATAACAGTGGTTCATGGTAAACCATGGTATTTAGTCCTTTCAACTTTTTTTTTGCGTTCTTAGGGACTTCCGCACTACCGCTCCCTGACAAGTGTTTGAAAAGGTGACTTTTCCGTAGGAAAATAACTACTTCTGCAGTAATACTGTAGTATTACCTATGACAGCTATATCATATCAGCAAAGTGTCATACAATTACATCCCTACACTCAATACCCAGTAATTAAAATGGCCAGCTGATTAACTAGGTCAAGTTGTGACACTTACTTGACAGAAGCCCAGCCCACCACAGCCACTCCTTGAGGTATGCATGACCTCCTTGTCCTAAAAAGGGGAGAGGAAAAGAAGTTAGTCACCAGAAATGGTGTTTTTTTTTTCTACAGTGAATCATCTATAGCCACACACCTTGAATCATTGCTGGCTCAAGGAGTCGGAACCCAGAGCCATCCAATCAGAGTCAAATGGCAACTGTGTGCACGCCTCCATCTTTCACATGCAGTTTCTTTCAAACTTTAGATCTTTTCCACTGAAAGCAGAAGCACTTTAACCATAGCAGAACAAGCAGCAAACCTAAACAGCCCAGACAAGGGAGGATGGTTGTGTGGTGTATGGCTATAGATGACTTACTCTAGAAGAAACAAAGTTACAGTGGCGCAACATCTTCTAATTATGAGTATTTATCTAAAGCCACACACTGCAACGACCAGTAGCAATACGAGTTGGGAGGAGGAAAGTACTGAAGCTATCTGGGAAACAAACTCTGCAGTACTACAGAGCTACAGTGTGCATCCTCATGGGACTGTAGGTATGCACAGTGAAAGTGTAGGTGGATACCCAAGTGGCTGCTTTATAGATCTCCACAGAGGGAATGGAGACTAAGGCTGCCATGGAAGTTGCCACAGCTCAGGAAGAGTAATCGAAGTCCCTCATGGACAGGGTGCAAAGCTAGCATGCAGTAGTAGGAGATACTTTAAAGATGATAAGCCAACAACAGATTGTCTTCTTAGCCATAAGAAGGCCTAAAGATACACCATATGTGACATAAAGCTGCTTAGCTAAACCTCTGTAGGACTCTGGTCTGTCAAGCTTAATTGCTTGATTTATATTTGACCAGGAAGACGGACTGGATCGTAATGATCCATTTTCAGCGACACCTGGGGATAAGTGTTACAACAGAAGAAAACAATACATGTTATAACACAAAATACAGTACTAAATACAAAAAATGTAAAATACAATTAAAAACAAAAATAGACAACATTCTTATATACATAGTGTATTTACAACAACCTAAGATTTAAGCTCAAGGCCACTTTAACATCCAAATGATGTGGGCAGTTTCACCTCTGTTGGTATAAGGTCTAGAAAAGAACACCGGGAGAGAGACTGATTAATGTAAAACTCTTAAAGGGGCACTGTCAGCTTAGCCCCTCATTTTTTGAAAATTTACCAACACTAGCTTGCTATGCACATAACTGCTGCATTGTTTCTGATGAATGCATATACGTGAAGCACAAAGGATTCCTCTTACCAATTTTCTCAATATGACTTAGTTGTACTCCTGCTGTCCCGAGTGAAAGTCTCCGTGCACGGGAAGTAAGTTTATGTAGGGAAGGTGCCGGGAACGTGCATCTACCTGTAGCGCTATCACGGCATGCATATTTTATCATGGCCATTGAAAAAAACAAAACCTCTGTTAGCGCTAGTTCCTCTAAACATCTCTTGGTACATGATACTTAAAACCGAGGGCTATTTCTTGTGTAAAACACTATTCAACACTGGTGTCCAAATCCCATGCATGCGCAGTAGCGACCAGGTTAAAGATCCCGTGCATGCGCGATAATGGAAGCCGCTTCCTTCGCACTAGTGTTGGTAAATTTTCAAAAAACGAGGGGCTAAGCTGACAGTGCCACTTTAAGACAACCTTAGGCAAATACCTTGGGCGAGTTCTAAGGATGACTTTTTTCATGTGACAAATCAAACATAAGGGTTAATACAAAGAGCCTGCTACTCACTTGCTCTCTAGGCTGAAGTAATGGTCACAAAACAACAAAAACAAAAATAAATACTCTGGCTCGTGGTAAGGACCACTCAGTAGGAAACACTGAAAACCAAAGTACTGATACTCACATTTTTTATTTCATTTCTTCAGACAGAAGAACAAGGAGGCATGATATGAGGCTGAAGGGTGGAAGGCTCAGAGGCAATGTTAGGAAGTACTTTTTCACTGAAAGGGTGGTGGAGCTGTGGAACAGCCTTCAAGCAGAAGTGGTGGGTGCGAAAACAATACAGGGGTTCAAGAGTGCATGGGACAGACATATGGGTACCCTGGGGATGTGCAGAGCAGGAGAGCCACAGATCAAATAGGATCTGGGGCTGCAGCAGTGAGTATGGAAATGGGAAGACTAGGTGGACTGTATGGTCCTTATCTGCTGACAGATTCTATGTTTCTAAGTCAGTCATCCAGTGCACACTGCCAAGTATTAGATACATTATCGGATACTGAGTCCTCACCCTAACTGATTAATAACTAACCTTGGCACTTGCCTCTGTCCGAGTTTCACAGGGGCTAGTTATCAGTCACTTATCACTGGCCATTTTCTTATTTTTTCAGTCCGCAATCTCACCATCCTTAATGCCAACAGTATGGTGGCCCTACGTCATGCATGACCAACATACATATTGTGCCACAAGACTCTCTCTCTCTCTGCTCTTATTTTCTAGGATCACTAAGGGGCAGGCAGGGTGGAGCAAACATTTCCTCCCCCCCGCGAAGAATTCAGATGCCCAACCTTCCCTGCAGGGACAGAAATAATTTCTTGTGAGTGACTGTCCAAAGGACAAGTGTAATGTTCATTTTGCTTATACCACATTATTTGTACCTGTCCAGTAGATTTTTTTTTCTAATTTTACATTTCTGTTTCCAAATCAAGGCTAATTAACTAGTGTGCCCCCTGACTGGTACAGTGCCCTGAAATTGCTTAAAGAATGGACAGTGCCCCTTGTAAAGTGCCCTAGAAGGGTAACTAAATATTACATTCTGTTGTATGGTTTTTAAAAACTTAGAAGGTGTATACCCAGTTCACCGCACTGATGAGGGCTTTTAATTTACTTCTCCTCCTCCTCAGAAGCAGCCACAAGGACTCTTAGTTAACTCTCTTTTGCTCTGACTCTGCCCTAACAAGCTAATCAGTTTCTTCTGCTCCTTTGTACAACCCTGGCACTAAGTCCCCCTACTCAGATGCCTTGCAAAGGGCCTTTTATCAGCCTCCCTTCCTGCTCTCTCTCTGTAGCCCATCTCACCTTGATAAGGTTTTTTTCTAACTGGCTGACTCAGCCCTTTAGATACTGAGTCTCTGTCTCTTTCTGCATGGATTGCCTGCCCTAAAAAGGGATTTTAAATTTGATGTGATTTGTTTTATTTAAAATCTGGTAATACCATGAGCAAAATCTGCCTGTTTTCATGGAAACCAGCAACAACAACAAAAAAAAAAAAAAACACACAAGAAAAAAATAAAAAAATTCAATTCAATTCATACAACAGGCATAACTAAATACACAGACACTAAAAAGGTAACACAAACAAGCTCATCCACATTTACAACTATCAGAAGCAAGTAGCAGTTTTTTTAGGATTAGTTTTAAAAACAGTTAAACTTGACAAACCAGCAGTAAGGTTTTGAAGTAAACAATCATAAAATTTAGGAAGCTGAAACAACAATAGTTTTATAACACTTACACTGGCTTTTAAATTGCCTTACGCAGTCCTTTTTCAGTTAGCACACAGCCTTGAAAAGGGCTTTTAATTTGCACCCTCTCCCCAAAACTCTGCGGCCTGTGAAGAAGAGCTTATCTGGCACTACTACTTTAAGTATGGCACTCAGAGAAGTAAGGTATGCACTGCAGAAAGCAACAACAGAAACACCGTCTGGCAACAATACATGCATGATGACAAGGAACACATGCGCAGTCTAGTCCTACTGTTATTCTGGTTTTATATCTGCTGCTTGACGAAACAGTTGACTGCACAGAAGAGCCCATCATGGGACATATGGTTGACCGGACATCCTTCAACATGTGACACCATGATGCTGGGACATCCATTAACCCAGCCATACAGATGGCAGCATCTCTTGGGTCCTAGTGCCCACTAACGCTTTTTCACTTGGTGTCTGTGTCTGTCCGAGGGACAGGCAGAGAACTGAAAAAAGCTGTCCCTAGGGAGAACTGGCTGTCTAGGACAGGCAAACAGGCAGTTATTTTGACCCCTGCTCCCCCGTTGGGCTCAGGACGTGAAACTGAGTTACTTGATGTGACATGTGGCACCCCTTCCACTGTCCTATGGCTTCGCCTTTTATTCTTTTTTTATATGACAAAAACAGGTTAATCTTCATGGCTCTTGGTAGTCTTTGCCCCTTTGGGGGTCTAGGACTAAAAGTAAACAACTGGTGGTGTTGAACAATGTTCTTTTGTAGCTGCTTTGATGCGTCCCATTACACACTGTGGGTAGGCACCAGGCAGCAGTGTATGCATCCTGCAGCGACAGCAGCACATCTCGAGGAGTCAATGTCCTGATGAATGCACATCTTGATGGCTGCTAGAGCATCAAGGACAAAGGGCCCTGTGACTCAGAAAGCCCTGACAATGCACCAGTATAGCTTTGAGTGAGAAGATTTCTGAAAGTGGAACAGGCAGCACAAAGGGTCCCACATTTCAAGTGTGGGGCTAGTCCCAATGTGCACTTTGTGTGTAAAAACATTTTGGTTTACTTACTGATTACTGTAGTATAGTAGATTGAATAACATTACTTTTATTAACTTCTAGCCTGACATATACTGTTACTACAAATCCCAGAATCCACTGAAGCTGACATCACAGCAGTAGGCAGCAGTGGGAGATTCAATAGCCTAGAGTACATGTTAGAGTTCTCACGACATCCAGTCAGATGTTTTCCAGTTCTGCTGTTCTCCAGGGGCTAACTGCAGTCCTCTGTTGCTGTACTTAGCTCAGAAAGGACGGCTGGACCTGCAAACACAAGATTAGAGCCTACAGTATATAAATTCTAACATGCACTGCAGGCCACTGAATCTCCCACTATTGCCTACTGCTCTGATATCAGCTGCAGGGATTCTGGGATTTGTAGTAACAGAAGATGTCAGAACACCTGGAGGAAGGAGCTACTGGTATAACTAAAACTTCTCTACTGGGACTAAGAACTAGAAATCTTGTACTGGGACCTTCAATTTAGGGTAAAACAACAACAAAAAAAGTTAGTGTGTTTGTCAGAGGTAGTTGAAGTAAATTGTTATCTGTTATCTGTGTACTTATCTAGGTGCTTGTCACAACTGTCAGAAGGGAACTGTTATCTGTAAAATTAACTAAGTGTAGAAAGATTTGCAAAGTAGGGGGAGTGGCTTAGCTAGAAGGAGCCAGATTAAAACCAGATTTAAGCACTGCCCTAGATAGCTTCTGCCAGAGAAGACAGAACACCAGGAGGAAGGAGCTACTGGTATAAGTAAAACTTCTCTACTGGGACTATATTGCCCTCCTTTCCTCCCCTCCACCCTAAACCAGTTCTACTTTTATAGGCACAGGATTTAATTGACAACAGGAACTTCCTGTTTGGGAGCAGGAAGTGAGTGATCACAGAGCCACCAAAGACTCACCATCCTAGAAGGGCAAGAGTAGCTCTCTGTCCCCCCAGCTGCTGGAGGTCTGACTCTGAGCAAGTAAGGAGACTACTGAGAAATATAGGAACTTCTTGTCTTAGAACAGGAAGATCAGGAGCTGAAAAGGCACAGAGGCATTAAGTAAGCAGGGGAAGAAAAAAAAAGAAAATAAACAGAAGAAAGAGTAAGTATTCACAACAGTAGTTAGGGGCCAGAAAAAAGACATAATGGGAGTGGTGCAGTGCAGTGGCTGTGGAGCAGCAGTCTTCCGGGAGACGTTCTGGAGGATGCAGTGTTGTCCCATCAGCAGGCACCTCTCTGGGCTGAGGGCGGAGGTTACTCATCTCCAGGTTGAGTTGGCCAGGATTTGTGGGACCTCCTCTCCCACCCAGGGACCACCAGGGTCACTACCGCTGCCTCAGAGGTTGCCAAAAAAGAGAAGCGATTGGACCACAGTGGGCTCAGGGAGGTGAGGGTGGTGGAACAGGCGCATCCCCAGTTGTACCTCTCCACAATTTCAATGCCATTCTGGAAAAGTGTGGTTCCTCTATGGAGGCACCCACAGTGGAGAACAAGGAGGATGCTGGGAATCTCCACAAAGGAGACCCACAGGAGGGTGGCATGGGACCCCACAGGGGAAGGAAACAACTCCTGGTGGGGGACTCCATTATTGGGAAGGTAGAACTGGGGTAGGAAGGGAAGAGGGAGGCAAGGTGCCTGCCTGGCACCATGGTTTGGAGGGACAGGGAGCGAATCCTCAGGATTGCTGGAGCAGCTGCACAGGGGAGGGAGCTGGATGTCGCTGTCCACCTAGGGACAAATGACCTGGCTGAGAAAGGGATCAGAGCAGTGCAAGAAGCGTTTGTGGAGATGGAGAGGGGCCTTAGACAAATAGCACACAAGGAAACCTTCTCGGAGGTGCTGCCTGTCTATGGCATGAATAAGGCTAGGGTTCTCCACACCATGGGTTTCAATCAGTGGTTGAAAAACTGGTGCAGAGCTCAGGGATTTGGCTTCATTGGGGACTGGGGGTCCATCTGGATGGATGCAGGCCTATACTGGCGTGATGGTCTGCATCTGTCCAGGAGGGGAACCAGGATCCTAGGTGATAGGTTTAAATATTTCATTGGCAAGCATTTAAACTAGCCAAGGGGGGAGGCACTGGAAAGGAGCAGGGAAATCCTAGCCCCAAAAAGTCAGGGTACTAAGTGAGGTAGACACCAACACAGAGGTGTCAATAGGGAGAAGCGCAAGGGTAAATGGAGAAAGTGACAAATGCAATAAGGACAGGGATGGGGCAAAATGGGGTAAGGCCATCAAGAAATGGAGGGTAATGAGTACCACGCCTGTAGTCTGGGCAGCAAGCTCCCTGAACTGGTGGCCTTGATGGAAGAGGGATGCCTGGATATCGTAGTAGTCACAGAAACATGGTACACAGAGAACCATGACTGGGATGTTAACATACCAGGGTACACAACCTACAGGAGAGACAGGGAGGTGGGGGAAGTAGCTCTCTATGTAGGGAAGGATAAAAGCAACTGAACAAAAGAGTAAATAGGGAGGAGAGGAGGCACTGTGGGTCACCTCAGAGACTGAAATGGCACCACAATCCGCACGGGGTTGTATACAGACCCCATGTCAGGGAGGAATGGACAAGGATATGATAGAAGGCATACTTAGGATGGCAGAGAAAGGGAGATACTGTTGATGGGGACCTATATGCCAAATGTTAACTGGAGCACCTTTGCTGCAGCCACATCAAAAGCAGGGCCATTCTTGATGCCCTTCAGGTGGCATGCCTCAGACAGCTAGTTTTGGAACCTACTCATGAGGGAGCAATTTTAGACCTCATACTCTCAAATGGGGACAGTGAGAGGATCTCAGATCTAGAAGTGGGTAGCCATTTGGGAAAAAGTGACCACCAAATAGTGTGGTTCACGATAAACTCGCTACAGAGTCAAGCCATGCAAAAGTGAGGGTTCTGGACTTCAGGAGGGATGACTTTGGCAAGATGGGAGAGTGCCTTAGGGAGCACTAGCAAACAGGCTAGGAGGAGGGGTGGAACAACAATGGGGAAATATCAAAACTGTCATCACAGAGGCAACAAGCCTTTGTGTGAAGCAAATAAACAAATCAAAATGAAAGAAAAAGCCACTATGGTTCTCAAAAGAAGTGGCGGTGAAAGTTAGGGAGAAAAAGATAGCATTTAGGAAGTATAAGGAAACACAGAAGGAGCAGGACAGAGAATTGTACCAGTTAAGGCAGAAGGAAGCAGGGAGGGTAGTCAGAATAGCAAAGGCACAAACTGAGGAAAAGACAGACAACTCAGTTAAGAAGGGGGATAAAACCTTTTATAGGTATATCAGGGAGCGTAGAAAGATAAAGGGAGGGATAGTGAGGCTGAATAGAACGGATGGTGGGTGGGAAGAGAGTGACAGTGAAAAAGCAGGGATGCTGAATGAATACTGCTGTTCAATACTCACAAAAGAGGAAGTGGGGGAGGTGCCTAATCCAATTACCAGAAGCACTCTGGAGAGGGGGTCAATCCCAGTCCTTTCACAGAAGAAAGGGTTCTGAAAGAACTCCTAAAACTGAAGGAGGACAAAGCAATGCGGCCAGATGGACTTCATCCCAGAATTCTAAAAGAATTAAGCAGAGAACTAGTGACACCACTGACTACCCTTTATAACAAATCATGGGAGAATGGTGTGGTACCTGAGGACTGGAAGAAGGCTGATGTGATTCTTCTTCATAAAAGTGGGAGCAAGACAGAGGCAGGAAACTACAGACTTGTCAGTTTGACCTCTGTGGTAGGGAAAGTGATGGAATCACTTCTGAAGGAAAGAACTGTTGATTACCTAGAGGCCAGTGGGGCACAGGACCCAAGGCAGCATGGGTTCACAGCGGGAAGGTCATGTCAGACGAATCTAATAGATTTCTTTGACTGGGTGACCAAAGCAGTAGACCAGGGAGGGGCTGTGGACATGGTCTACCTAGACTTTAGCAAGGCATTTGACACAGTCCCACACAAAAGATTAGTAGTCAAATTAACCAGCCTTGGAGTGGTTCCCAGGGTGGTAGCCTGGGTAAAACACTGGCTGAACAACAGGACACAGAAGGTAATTGTAAATGGAATCCACTCTGAAGAAAGAGGGGTTACTAGTGGGGTACCGCAGGGTTCAGTACTGGGTCCAGTCCTTTTTAATGTCTTTATAAGTGACACTGCAGAGGGACTGGAAGGAAAAGTATGCCTCTTTGCAGATGACACAAAGATCTGCAACGGGTTGATACACAAGGAGGCATGGAAAGGATGAGAAGGGATTTGGCAAGGTTGGAGGAATGGTCAAGCATGGCAGCTTGATTCACAATGCAAAGAAGTAAAGTAATGTACCTTGGAAACAAAACCCAGGAGAAGATTATACAATGGGGCGGGGAGGAAAATAACAACACAAAATGGAAAGGGACCTGGGGATAATCATATCAGATGACCTTAAGGTTGGCAAGCAATGTGAGAAGGTGGTAGGGAGGGCTGGGGATACTGGATGTATAGGAGAGGTATCACGGCAGAAACAGGAAGTTGTTATCCCACTGTACAGACAGTTGGTGAGACCCCATCTGGAGTACTCAAGGCCCAGTTCTGGAGACCCCATCTCCACAAGGACATAGACAGGATAGAGGCAGTTCAGAGGAGGACAACTAAAATGGTGCAGGGTCTGCAAGAGAAGCCATACGAGGAGAGGCTAAAGGAGTTATATGTATACCCTGAGGAAAGGAGGGAGAGGGGGACATGATAGAAACGTTTAAGTACCTCAGTGGAATCAACAAGGTCCAAGAGGGTAGCATCTTTCAGAAAAAGAGATGTGCAAGAACAAGGGGACACAATTTGAAGATAGACAGGGGACTGCTCAGGGGCAATGTGAGGATTTTTTTTTTTTTTTACAGAGAGGGTGGTGGACGCATGGAACAGCCTTCCTGAGGAGGTTGTGGGGTCTAAAACTGTGGGAGAATTCAAGAATGCATGGGACAAACATAAGGCAATTTTTGAGGGGGGTAGGAAGAAATAGGCTGTTGGTTAAATAGGATCTGCAGCTTATCCTCTAGGTAGGGAAATGGGCAGACTAGGTGGGCCAAGCGGTCCTTCTCTGCCGTCAAAGTCTATGTTTCTATGTCAGCCTAGAAATGTACAGAATTTTTCTGATACAATCTACTACAGTATAGTAAGCAGTAAGTCCACCAAAATGTGTCTGCATGCAAAATGCACATTGGGACCAGACCCACACTTGAGTGTGGGGTCCTTGGTGCCGACTCTTCCGTTTTAATATTTATTCATGCAACTTTTTCTTCAAATAGGACCAGCAAGACTATCCCACCCGGGACTAGGTATCAGCTGCCGAACCGACAGCCAGTCTCACTTTATTTGGGCAAGACTCAATAAATTGGGACAAGGACGTGAAATTAGACAAGGGTACTTCTGCAACAGGGAAAATTGCTGAGAAAGGAACATGGTCAAGATTAACCAGGAAATTATTAAAATAACATTATCTTTTAATGCTCAATCACTCCTAAATATATACAGAGTACATATGCATTCATATGTCTGTCTACCCATTCATTCATCTAGATTAGATACAGCCTGACTAGCAATATTACATTTATTTCACTGAGGGAGGCAGTAGCTTTCACCACTCGTTACTTATGGGTCTTATCTTTTGTAATGATAAATGTGCTAATCTGTTACTGATTCCTTATAGGTATGGTAACATTGGTAAGTCTATGTCAACAACTGCTTTTCTGTGGGGGGAGGGGGGAATCTGTCTTACTGTGTAGCTTCCAAGGGATAAATTAAGTGGGTTCGCATCGCAATTTATGACTCAAGAATCGAGAAATGCGACTCAACTGCCAGCATGATTAGCAGTCATTGCTAATCATTCAAAACTGGCAGTAGTTCCTTTAAAAATGGTTTATTTGGGCACTATGTCTTAAATTTTTTTTTCCCCAGTCAAATAGCTTTTCCTTTCATCCTTCCCCATGCCCACCCCCTGTGTCCTGAGCTGTCTGTTAGAAGGATGTCCGGGCTCCTCCCCTCACCCGCTCTCAGCATGGGAGAAAAGTTATTTGGTTCTTTGCTGCATCAGTATTGCCGGTGGAAGAAGCTGGTCGTGGGAGCAAGTAGGAGTTTCAACTGTGGTGAGTACACATTTTTTTGTGCAGGGCTTTTTTTATTTGCTTGTTGTGTTTTGCGTCTGGTAGTAGTAATTTATTTTTTTACCTTTTCTTAGCAGGGCAGAGGAAGCCAGGAGGAGAGACCAACCCAAGGAGGCCGAGACCGCGGACCACCCAGGAGCCAGAAACTGGGAGGAGCCATGGAGGCCAAGAGCCCAAGAGGAGTGGAGCAGAGATGAGAGTGGCTGACACGTGGTGGCAAGCAGGCTGAGATGCAGTTTTTGGCAATGTAGTGCAGCAGGATTGGGGACTCTACAAAAAACAAGTCAACTTTTCATTCTTTAAGGGCAGGAGCCATAACGAGGAAGAAACAAAACATAGAACACTGATTTAACAAGCAGAATCAGTGGGACTGCTGTGCAAACAGAAAGAAGGGCACTTGACTGGCAAGGCCGAAGGGCACTTGACTGGCAAGGCCGAAGGCCTGCAACACTTAAGCAAGGACAAGGGGGCTGCAAGTTTTGAATGATTAGCAGCAGCTGAATCAAAGGGCCGATTGATACCCCAAGGGAACGGCCAAAAACTTGCACACTTTTTAAGAATCAGGACAGTTCTACTGAACAAAATCTTTGCCAGCTTGGGTTGGAAGTAATGTGCCCTGCAAATACAGAGATTGGGCATCAGCCTCCTCAGCAAACCAAACAAGTAATCATTGCACTGCTGCAATGCAGAGAATTTGAGGACAGATGCAGAAATAAAAGTTTGTGCCCTGCAGACTTCACAGTGAAGGACAACTGCTGACCCTGAATTTACAACTGTCTGAGTTGTGTTGTGCCCTGCTTTTGCAGTGAAAAAAGTTGGTACCCTCAGTCAAGTGTGAAAAATTAAGTTGTGCCCTGCAAATACAGAGAGGAATACTGGACATCAGCCTCCTTGCGGAGTCGGTGCAACCATGTAAAAAACTGTGTGCCCTACTTAAATGAGACATTTTAAGGTTTGTGCCCTGCTCTTTGCAGTGATTGGGGGGAAAGAGAGACATTGCAAACAGCTTAGAGCTACTAAGTGTTGTCCTCTGCTGCTGCAGTGATGGGAAGAGACATTTACTGAGTTGCTAAGCATTGTGCCCTGCTTACTTTGCAGTGATGGGGAGAGAGACATTTACTGACAGCTGCCAAGCGTTGTGCCTTGCTTTTGCAGTGATGCAAAAAAGAGACATTTTACTGTGCTGCTGAGTACTGTGCTCTGCTTCTGCAGTGAAGAGACATTTACTGACTGCTGCTATTAAGTACTGTGCCCTGCTTTTGCAGTGATGGGGTGAGGTGGGGTGGGGGATGAGCTGGCAAGTGTTGTGCTCTGCTTTTACAGTGCTGGGAAAAAGAGACATTTACTGAACATAAAAAAGAGTCGGCAGATGGGGACCGCATGATCCATCTAGTCTGCCCACGGTGCTACCCCCCTCAGATATCTTTCAGCCTAATTTGCCCACAATGCCAGCCCCACACGAGTTTGAATTCTCTTACTGTCTTTGATGCCCCCTCTTCTTGTGGCAGGCTGTTCAATGGGTCTATCACACTCTCGTACTGAACTACTAAAGTGTTGTGCCCCACTTTGGGCAGTGATGGGGGGGGGAGAATTTTACTCAAACTGTCTAAACTATTCATGTGTTATGCCCTGCTTTTGCAATGAAAAAAAACTGTACTGTGTGGACATATTGTGCCAGCCCAGTGTGAAAAATTAAGCAATGTGCCCTGCTATGCAGTGAGATCAAAACCATGACCTCTGCCCTGCACAAAACATGGGAGTGATGCCCAGCCAGCCAAGGACAGGAGGGTTGGGGATTTAATAAATGTGTCTAGTGTCAGCCTATTTGGGGGGGGGGGCAGTAAATCTGCTGCCACAGTCCATGTTGGGATAATTCAGTTAAGCCTGAGTCAGTCTGCCCCTCTTTCTGCTGTCAAGGGTCTACTCTCGCTGTTCCCATGAAGTCACTGTGCTAGGAGGTGGCCTTTACTTCATGTGAAAATGCCTGCGTTGCCAAAAGTCTGCAGAGAGACTGGGGCAGGGACAGACACAGTTACTGAATTCTGACCAACATGCACTGCTGCACAGTTAGCCCTGTGGGATGAAGCTGAGCTGCCATTCTGCTTATAGGACCATTCTCAGTACAGCCACTGAAATGTGTTAAGTGCACACCCAGACACCTCTTGTTTATCCTAACTTCAAACTTTTTAACAATTGCAGCCTGTCTGACATGGCTGGAGTAAATCTAGCAACTCTTAAAGGATGGCACCAAAAATATGATACAGAAAAAAAAAACTGGCTACAGATAAGTAGTGAAGGACACTTTGCAGTGCGTGTTAGCTGCAAATTGTGCTGCGAGTACAGAGATGAGCTACGTGGGATGAGGAAATTCCGTGAGACATTAATTGCAGGGATAACAGGCCCCCAGCTAAAAGTTGACATAATCCAGAAACATCTTCAGACAGAGCAGCACAAGAAAGCTATTAACATTTTGAAATTTGGTAAAACAAGGTCACCACTTGACATATATCGCCTCACCACAATTAGTAAGTTTGAGTTTCCAGGTCCACCTCGAAAATGAGCTTGCTCAATGGTGATCTCCTGGTTAAATAAAGACTTTGATTGACTGATTGAAAATAGTGAAGGGGGATAGGGGTTTGGACCCAGAGCTAAAATAATTTTAATTCATTTGCAGGGAAAGCTTTCAGTAATGCAGAGGAACAGTATAGAACGACTCTAGGCAGACTGATGGAGATCCTGTATATGATGCCCAAAGAAGATATCCCTATTAAAAAGTCTGAAGCGATAGCAGAACAAGAGAAGCATCATCTAGTTCATATGGACAATAAGTACATTAACGCTGTTAGTGGGAAAGAACTCACAACATGTATTGGTAAGATGCTAGAAGAAAACCTGCTGGCAACTGCTAAGAATTGTTTATTTTTCGGTACTTATGGATGGTAGTACTGACAGTGGTGTAACTGAAAAGGAACGGGTTTACATTACTTATGTAAATCCCAACAATGGTCAAGTGGAGACTTTCTATGAATGAAAGCTGTATCGGATGGCACAAGTGAGGGATTGAAAAATCTCCTGATATATTCTTGCAGAGAGTGGCCTTCACATAAAAATGGTGGGCTTTGGGGCTGATGGGGCAGCTGTCAACATGGGTGTAAGACGGGGTCTTGCTGCACTTTTAAGGAAAGACATTGAGTGGTTAGTTACTGTTCACTGTTTCTCACACAGATTAGAAATTGCCATAAAAAGGGGCTTTGGATAACACCTGTTTCAATGAAGTTTCAAACTTTCTGACCCAACTGTTTTATCTCTATCAGAAAAGTCGTAAGCAACGCAGAGAGTTGCTGTCCCTTGCCCAGGCAATGGAGAGGTCAGCTGAAAAGCCCAAGAAGGCTCATGGCAAACACTGGGTGAAGCATAAACTTCTTGCCACCCGGGCTGTTACCAAATCATACCCTGTAATTTGTGCCTATTTGGAATCTACGGCTGCAGACCCAACTCATGACTAGGCCAAAGCCAAGGGAGTTTTGCAACTTACGACTAAATTCCAAATGGTGGCACACCTTTTGTATTTTGAACAGCTGCTTCAGCCACTTGCCAGATTCTGACTGGCACTTCAAAAGGAAGTAGCTGAAATGCCAGAGCTACTTAGCTCCATTGAAACTTTGAGATACACACCTGAATATGCAAAGCAGGGTGGTCCCATAGTTGGCAGTGAACTTGAAATTCTCATAAAAAATGGGTCTGATGTTCCTTCAGAAGCATATCCTGAAGTCACTTACAGGGGTGTGAAATTAACACATTTCAGAGGCCAAGGTGTTAAAATTATTAACAGCAGTTTAAGAAGTACATTACAAACATTGAGAAGTATTGTGAAGAAAGATTCTGTTTGACTGATGAAAGTAGTATTTATAACTGTGCAATATTCTCAGCAGGCATGTGACTTCCAAAATTCTTATCTGAATCTCTTGAAGCTTGTGAATGTGTTGAGGGCATTTCCTGTGTCTAATGCAATTGCAGAAAGGTGTTTTCAACTATGAACAAGGTTAAAACTGACTGGAGAGCATCTCTTGCAAAGGATACTGTAGAAACATTGATTCACATTAAAAAGCAGGGCTCCCCTCCAGCTGAATTGTACCCAGAAAGGGCTGTAGATATATATATTTTTTTTATTTAGTTATTTAACCAGGTGAGACACACTAAGCTGAAAGCTTTTTTACAGGTGTAACCTGGGAGCAGAGGGAAGTTAAGTGACTTGCTCAGGGTCACACATTATGCAAGTGGAAGCTGTGGGATTCAAACCCATGTCTGGGCTGCTGGATGTCACCAGATTTGCAGCATAGGGCCTTAAACCACTGCGCTATACTGCCTCCCATATATTTTTAAATCAAAAGCCTCCTGGTGATATGGCAGCTCAGGATGGTGACCCCAAAAAAGGCTAGAATTACAGACTACATGCCTGGTGCAGAACAACAGCAAACTAGACCACCGAATAAGAAAACAACCCAGACTTTTTGGCTGCTGTTTTTTTTTTTTTTAATTTGTCATGGTCACGATCTGTCACGGTTTGCTTCTCAATAGACATCACGCTCTGAGGCTCTTGAATAATGTGCTGTGCTGCACAGTGCTGTTAGTGTCAAAATGGCTAAAACTAAACAGATAATGTCTGAAATTATGTGTACAATGTGTATTTTATCAATGTATACAGTGATAAGTAATTATAGGGTTTAGAGTAAAAATACCAGTTTTCTGAAACTGCTAATCAGCTTCATCCAATTGCTAATCATTTTTCATTTTAATCAGCAAAGGCCACTAATCAAGTCTCCAACACCAATTTACGCATTGGCTTCAGCAGCTGCAGAGAGAATAACTATATGCTACCTACCTGCCCTCACAGAGCCCCTGCTGGCCAGCTTAAGGAGGCCTTTCTTCTTTAGGATGAAGCTGCCACCAATGAAGAGGCTGGAACTAACTGCCAGAGCCAGCCCAATGTAAAAGTCATAATGGTTCGAACCATTGTCCATCCTGCAAGGCTACCCCAGGAGAGAGGACTGGTGGGAACCCAAATGCTGTTGAGAGATGCTGCATAAAGCCCCGCCAGAGCAACAAAGAGTGTTACGTGGAAGGAAGGCTCCAACTCCTCCCCTCCTGGCTGAGGCAACTAGCTCAACCTTGATGCAAGTTTAGTGTTTGTACTACGTGACAAGTCCAGCACCACCTGTCGGGGCTGTGGAAGAAATCCAGCTGCTCCAGGTCGAGTATGCTTGGCGATGCTCTGCAAACACCTGTCCATAGGACAGACAAAATCCCACTCATCCAGGTTCAGCTGCAGGAACTGGAAGTTAGCCAGCCATCTCTATGTACCTGAGTGAAAGAAAATACATGAATGAAAGCAGTTCATGTTAAATCATTTTTATATACTGTAATTCATCATGCACTCCCCTGATTCTGTTAATTTCTGTGTTTTCAAATCCACTTCTAAGGTGCCACGATTTATTTTATGTTCACTATTTCAGACTGCACGTTTTATGGCCAGACGGTAGTCCCAATGTCCCCAGTGTCCCGTAAGATCAGGGAGAAGCCACTGTTGCCTACTAGTTTATCTAAGTCACAAGAAGAGTGAGACTACATAATGGTGGCCCCATTTCATCACCATAAAATGTTCATTATGCACAACTCTGCCTTAGCTGCAGCTGATGAAGGAGAACCCCTGGCACCCATATCACAATGCAAACTGGTTGGCCAGATGTTAGTGGGCACAGATGGAGGTCATATCCACTACCGTGCTGGACTGTGACATCAACAGATCTCTCTGCATGGCACAGTGTCAGTCACATGAGGCTATGCCATACCAAGAGCTTGTGGTGCACCGATGTAACTGACGGAAGCTCCTCCCCCCGGCCAAATCTGTACCTTTAGGCGCACTGCTGTGACAGTGGTTTCCCGTCTTTCTTTTGCTCCGTAGCTTATGCCTGGTGGTCAAGTGGCCTCACACACCTGCCTGTCAGTAACAGTTCTACAGGGAGGGAGGGGGAGTCAAAAAGCATGGCAAGAGAGTTTACGAGGGTCACCATGCACTGTGAATCCATTTGTAAAGCAAAGCCCCGGCCCCCTCCCCACACGGTTGCAATGCCTTTAGAGACCATGAAAGGAACGTTTGCAACCCCTGCTGTACACAGCAAAGTGGGGCACATGACAACGTAATGTTACTAACTGGTTACTGCAACAGTCCCTTGTAACCACATATAGAGCGTTAGAGGTTCAAGGAGGGAGTTGTCCATGGGAACACTGGTACAACTTTTAAATACGCTCTAGATTTAAGATCAAGCTGTTTTTACGGTGGTTAACAGAAAGGGCATGGGACTTTATATATTTTACTTGATTAGTTATTTAAAAAGCTTAATCAGGAAAGTACAGCGAACTGAAGCTCATTTCCAGGTGCAACCTGGGTGAAAAGAAGCATGTGATGCAAGTTTTTTTTGTTTTTAAACTTTATTTTTAAAACTACTGCATTACATATAGCGCAGGTACGACCGTACATACGCATATTCACATTTGATAAACTCTAACATTACAGAGCATACTTCATTTTAACAGTAAGGTAACTGCTATGTCCCAAACTGACACTTCACCGAGGGGCAGACCTCCAGGTAAGATATTTTGGGATGAGTACTGTACTCCTCATTTTGAAAGTAAGGTAAGTAAAATCAAATTCAGATACGCACAAATGTCTGGATGGAGTGGTGTGAGGAGTAAATTTTTAAAAACAATATAGTTTTTTTTCTAGATAAGAACTGATCAGGTGTCAACAATGTTCAGATAATGTCGACAAGTAGGAGTAATTTACTCACCAGTTTTAAAATATAGCGAGTAAAACAAAACTGGGATGCATACGAGAGCTGTAAATCTAGGGAAAAAAATGTTTCTTTTGAATCACTGGTTATGTTATGATGAAGCACCATTCTTTGGAGTGTGGAGTATTTACAACTGTTGGGTAAGTACCGGTACTCATTAAAAAAATTTCTGAAGATTATTTCCTAAAATGAGGAGCGTAAAATAGGTTGGTACTCCTCTTATCTGGAGCCCTGCCCAGGGCTGCCCCTTAATAATACAATTCCATGTATTTATTTATTGAAATCTCGGATTAACAACCTTTCAGCTAAAAGCTCGTTTACAAAGGTTCCACATCATAAAAGACAAAATACACATAACATGTTACAGACAAAATAAATTACAAAAATTGAAGCAAACAAAGCAGCACATTAAGGTACAGATTAAAGTAAAGCTGGTGTTATAACTAATGATAACATGTAGTAGGTACTAGGCTAAAAACAGTGTCCTGGAGAGGCTGATGGTACAGTTGGTGAAACAGGGTAAACGACAGGAGGACTTGAAATGATCACTGAAAGGGAACAGAAGTTAGCAGGCAGAGAGATGTGGAATCAGCGGTGAAGCAGACCTAGGTACATGTAATAGCCTGAAAGGAGACGGATGGGCAGCTCAGTTCGAGCCGTGTCGAGATCATAGTGAGAAGAGAGGAGGTGGGTAAGGAAGGGAGGGGGAAGGAAGTGTGGTGGTAAAATGCATATGTGGAAGTGCAAGGGGCAGGGCAGTGGACCATCTACACGAAGAGAGGGATTTTAGGAACCACAGTAGCAATTTTTATTGCTGGTCAACAGGTGAGACCATAGGAGCAACTTAAAGAGGCCAAGGTCAGAGCAGGCAATAACATCTCTGTCGTGGAAATTTAGCCATTTAGGGGCCCTAAAGCCAAATGATCTTTGCCCTAGTGAGGTCTGGCGGAAGGGTACTCTTAGGGATCTACTATTTACTCCTCTACTGTTTCTGGTATTGTTGTTAAGGCAGATGAGGCCCGATAGGCCAGGGGTGTTGAGGCCTAGAGTACTCTTTTTTTTGCTAGCAGGCATAGCTGGTACTGGACTCTGTTTCCCAGGTCGAGCCACCCAACACGGGAGTAGAGCTCACAAGTATGAGTTAGTCGGTGGGCACCAAGGGTAAGCCTACAGGCTTTATTGAGGGTTGTTCTGATTTGATTTAGGGCAGTAACTGTAGCCGCCCCATAGACTGCTAGACCATAGTCAATCACCAACAGGATGGAACTAGTTACAGCAGTCTTGAGGGCCTCTTCAGTAAGACAATGCTTGTGTCTGTAGAGAAGGCCAATTTTTGAGTTGGCAGCCTTGGCGACTATATCAATGTGATGTGAAAAGGAGAGGGAGCTGTCGAGTGTGACACCCAGGTACCCGAAAGTATTTACCATTTTCAGAGCTATTTTGTGAGTGTTGTGTATTTGAAGTTAATCATTTTGTTTTGTTTTGTGGGGTGGCAAAAAGCACTGTCTTGGTCTTCTTGTAGTTTAGAAGAAGCTGGTGATTCATGAACCAAGACTCCACAGCAGTGAAGTTAGTTTGCATTTGTTTCATCAGGGTGACAGGGTTTGCACTGCTAGAAAACAGTACTGCATCGTCAGCATATAGGAGGACATGGTCAGTGCGGGGGGGGGTAGTTTATTTAGAAATATGCTGAAAAGTAGAGGTCCAAGGATTGAGCCCTGGGGAACCCCTGACGTGACATAATGGCTTGAGTGGGTGTCTTGGATTTTGACCTGTTGGGAACGTCCGGTGAGGTAGCTTTGGAACCACCCCACCGAGTCAGGGGAAAGACCGGTAGCGGACAGCTGGTTTAGAAGTAAGGCATGGGTGAGACTGGGCATCCGGAGAGGAATTCCTAAGCATTTCAGGAGTAGGATTATCACAGGGTGGGAAAGCCAGTACAAAGAATAGAGTACACATAAGGGGAAGTTTCCACATTTTGTGGGCTAGGTTAGTGTTTTCCTTGCGAGAAGCACGCTGAGAGTCAGTACTACTGGAATAGTAGGAAAAGGAGAGGTACAGACAATTGGGAGAGGGGCAGAGGCAAGCCATAGGTCCTAGTTTTATACGTCTGCTGAGAATAATAAAACGTTGGAAAGTATTAAGTGGAAGTAGAGTTGCAAGAACAGCGCAGCGGTTAAGTGTTTGCCTACGGTGTAGAGGGTTGGTGGTTCAAGTCTGGTATCAGCTAACCTGAGAAAGAGGTTAGGTGGAAGGGATTCCGGAGGGTTTCTTTAGAGGGCGAAGGAGGAGAAAAAGGGGAGCAATGAAAAGAAGGGTAGGGGAAGCCACCTAGTTACAGTTAGTGAATGAGTGACTCCTAGTGGCAAGGAAGTATAAAATGCTAATTCAAGATTGGACACTTAACCCTTAGGCTGTCGACAGAATTAGAATGTATAGGAATTTTGGACTGATATATCAGTCCGCGGCCCTACAATGGTTAAGATTGCTTATTAAAAAAGTCACCTGAGTGTCACATGACCTACAGCTGCCAATAAATGCAGGGACAACTGAGGGTGGAGGGGTGGTGGGGCAGTTGATGCATAGTGTCGACGGGCTTACACCCCTAGCAGCAGGCTGCCTCCCAGTAGTGTGGCTGCCGAGTACTGTGTCCCGTACCTTGTTTGCAGCTCCCGTGAAATGCTCCGCTGAAGTGGTGGAGCAGAACAAGGGGTGGATTCAGACCCGGGCCTGCAGGTAAAGAGAAGGGAACCAAGAGGTTTCTACAATAGAAACTAAATAGCCGATACTGCCATGAGTGGGGGATACTTCAAACATCAGACATAAAACATTGTGTTCCCTTGTTTAAACAGTAAGGCTTGTTCCCCCTTACCCAACATATCTAGAGAGTAATAATAGGCAACCATAAGTGAGACCTGCAAATACAAAGGCATTGTGATGCAAGTTGCAGAAATAGTCACAGATCAGAAAATACAATGAACAGAATAGCAGATGGCTAGTCATGCACTATAAGCTCAGGATTCCATCAAGGGCTCCTGATGGAATCGAAGACATGAGAATGCAGCTCAAGAGGTCTCTCATTTCATTAGGAGCCAGAGACGGAATCCAGAGCTTGCTGTGCCTGACCAGCCATCTACTGTTTTTGTTTTTTTCTATTTACAATTTTTTTGGTTTTTCCCTTTTTCTCCCCTTCCCCGGGGTCACAGAGTACACATGCCTAGGTGCGCATGCCAGGATTCGGTGACCCCTTTCACCCCAAACCAGATCTACGTCACCGCTCCTGCCGCTTGCATGCCTATTGGACCTCCACCGATGGGTGTGGGAATACGGAGGGAGCGGCACCTCCCCTGGAGGGGAATCCCACCCAGCACCCTCCCCCCGACCAGCACCCCAGCGACCCAAGGTCGTTCCTGAACTTGGGTCGCTGGCACGGCATGAGGTATGGCGTCCAGCACCTCAACCCTCAGCGCCACAGTGCAGGCTTACTGTTTTTTTGTTTTGTTTTTTATATTATTTTGGTCAGCGTCTGTTCACACACACATTTTTTAAATACACAAAACCAGGTATTTACAATTAGCAGAGAGTCGGGACAACGTTGGGAGTCAGGCTACAAGATTGGGCACAAAATCAAAAAACTAAATGATGAAACGGCCGGCCCAGTGGTGCTGAGGGTTGAGGCGCTGGACGCCACACCTCGTTCCACGCCGCTGACCCAGGTTCGGGAACGAGCCTGGGTCATCGGCGGTCGGCAGGGGAGGACTGAGGTTGAACGTCCCAACGACAGCTCTCCTAGTCCTGGGGATAAGGAGTGGATGTACACTGTGCTCTGCTGGTCCCTGGGGACACCTGGAGGTACTACAGAGGCATGGGTACATAGAGGGGGAAGGACGGCAGACGTCTGAACGTTAGTGTGCTGATGTCATGGCACGCCCCTGCTTCCACTGGGAGAGATAACGGAAAAAGGCAGCAGAAGCCCGCGGCAGCTTGATGGCCGCAGTTTCGCTTACCGACCAACGATGCCTGGATGGCATGTGCCAGCAATGGTTCCTCCCCGGGCGTAGGGGCTACAAGCGGGGGGGGGCCCTTTCGCAGGTGTAGATGCATCTGCCAGCTGGGCATGTGAGCTTTGGGGTCGGAGGTGAAGCGGAGAAGTGGTGGCTAGATGTAGAGCAGGGCTGTTGCTGCAGGTAGAAGCTGTTATATGATAAAAACTAAATGATGAAACAACAGTAAAACGGTAAAATTCAAAAGTCTGAAGAAAAGTCAACAACGGAAAGCTGCAACAAAAAACACAAATTGGCAGCAACAGGAAACAGTTTTTCTTTTTTCAAATCTGCAACAGTCACTCTGCATCTGTGTCCGATTAATCTATGATGCTGACTTGTGGTCTCTCTGTCATGGGTATTGCCGCCATTGAAAACTGCCATGTCATTCATTTTGTTAGTTGCGCTTGGTACGATTAAAACAGTGATGGCGGAACTTTCTTTTTTTTAACTGGGGCATGCGCAGCTGGTGATAGCGTAGTGCTGTACCACTGATCTGATGTCAGATCGATGGCGCAACAGCAGTCTGATGTCAGATCGATGGCACAACAACATTTTGGCTGTCACTGAATTTCACATAAACAGATGGCCATATACTATACATAGATACATAGATACTTAGACAGTGTCGGCAGATAAGGGCCTATGGCCCACCCAGTCTGCCCATTTGAGCTTGTAAGTTCAGTTTATGTTTTCCAAGAAGTCTGTTGCCCCTTACCCCTGACCTCCAGAATTCCTTTATGTGTATCCCATGCATTCTTAAATCCCGTGATTGTTTCAGCCTCCCACCACTTCCTCTGGCAGGGTGTTCCACTTGTCCACCACCCGCTCTGTGAAGAAATTCTTCCTCACGTTTCCTCTGAATCGTCCTCCCTCCAACTTCATCCCATCCCTCTAGTCCTGGAACATCTTTTTCGCTTAAAAATAGTGTATTCCTGCACCCTGTTCCTCCCTGTAAGATACTTGTATGTCTCTATCATATCCCTCCTCTCCTCCAGGGAGTACATGTTCAGTTCCTTCAACCTGTCCACATAGGACTTGTGATGCAATCCATGCACCATCTTTGTTGCCCTCCTCTGAACCTTCTCTACCCTGTCTATGTCCTTACGTAGGTAAGGTCTCCAGAACTGTACAGTGTACTCCAGGTGGGGCCTCACTAGTGTCTTGTATAGTGGAATTATGACCTCCCTTTTCCTGCTGGTGATGCCCCTGCCTATGCATCCCAGCATCCTATTTGCTTTACCTGCTGCCTTGTCCCACTGTTTCCCTGCCTTGAGGTCATCAGAGATGGTAACCCCAAGACCCCTTTCCTGCTTGGTGCATGCTATATCCTCACCCTCCAACATGCAATACAAATTAGGCAATATTATGCAAAACACAATTTAAGCAATGTGCAACGCATACAATATGTGCAGAACATTTAGGCAGTAAGTGCCGCAGGTGCAAAAAGATACAATATTACAACAAGTGTCGCACCCGCGACACTTTCACAAACTTTTGCGAAAAGTGTCGCAAATTGCGACACTACTTTTCTAGGCTATGCCGAAATGACAGGAGTTCTTTGCCAACCTGCTGGAAAAGAACCATTTGCTCTTTTGGGTTCAAATTTGGAGGGAAGGTAGCCAACATGTCACAGATGTGCCTTTTGGGGGTCTGGTGAAAAAATATTGCACGGATGACAAGTTATGGTACTCTGAAGTTGACGTTTTTTCCCATAGACTAACATGGTGGCGTATGCCACGTCCTTTCCGGGCTCATATCTTGAAAACGATGCGCGATACAGATTTTATGGTGTAGGTTACATAGCCCTTATGGGCTATGTAATACAAAACGGTAGCCAGGAAAACAATTTCTGTGAAATTTAATTTTTTTTCCTATGTCATACGGTTGCTGAGATATTTGCAATGAAGTACTTCCAATGCTCATTTTAAGCTTCCATTGCCATTACAATGTATACATTTCTTTGTACACACTGTGTTTCTCTATGCAGTTGTCCAGCAAAAACAGGGTATGCGCTTCTGTTGCAGTTACAGTTTCTCCTTGCGTTTATGTACCTGTTAGTGTTACCGATCCCGTGTGCGTTACCCTTGCCCATGCTTTCACATTCTGTTACCATTTGCGCTTCCACCTTGTGTTTGGCTTGTTGTTCCTGTTACTATGTCACAAGACATAATGTGGGGTTTCCGTCATCATTCTCAAAAGAAGGAAATTAGAGGCAAAAAACTCTGTTTAATGCATCAGTTAGGGTTGTTCCACAGTGACAAAAGTAAGGAAATTGGGTGTTGGGGTTGAAACCCCCCTAGACACCTCCAGTCCGCCCCCACCGCCATCGGGTGCGTTGGTGTCGCCGGTCCTAACTCTCACCCCCATTCTCCTATACCTCTGCTTCTTTACACATGTGATGGGGTGAGAGTTAGGGCCGATCGCCTACGCACCCTCCAATGGCTGCTGGGGTGGGTGGGGTGTCCATGGGGTTTCAACCCAACACCAAATTTCTCGCTTTGTCGCTGTGGAACAACCCCTGACTAATGCATTAAACGGAGTTTGCCTCCAATATATATATATATATATATATATATATATATATATATATATATATATATATATATACACATACATACATACATACACACACACACACACACACCTATATAAATAAAATAGATAAAGAAGGTGATGAAAAAGGAGGAAAAGATAAAGAAAGGAAGGATGATCTGTGTTGCTGCCTTTAAGAGCCACTAACGCCAATAGTTATATAATTTCAACCTGCTCATATGAGATCTGAACCCAGATATCACCAAACCCTGCCTTACTTGGCGGACAGAGGAAGTGTATCTGAATACAATGATTTATAAATAATGTCCCATTTCTTGAAAAATGTTGGTGAATTATCCCTTAAGGATAAAGCTAATTTTTCTAGCCTAAGGATTTCTAGTACACTGTTCCTCCACTCACATGTGGTTGGTGATGTGTCCTCTAACCAGTATTTCAAAATAAGATGCCTAACAGTTACACCTATAAGAAGTAAGGTATGTTTCTGCTCTTTACTCCACCGTATACTCCTTTGAAAGTGACCCAAGATGCAGGTGTTCAACTGAATATGGTTTGAGATTGCAGGGATATCCTGGAATAAGTTTCCTACTTCTACCCATAAAGGTTGAATCTTAGGACACAACCAAACATGTGTAGGAGAGTACCACTACCCAAATTACATTTATGACAAAGCGGGGAAGGGAACAAACCCATTTTATGCCTCTGTACTGGAGTATAATAAAGATTATATAATGTCTTGACATGAATCAGCCCAAGATCAACTGTGCTGATTGTCTTGAAGGGCAATTACCATATATTTTCCCAGTCCCAATTTTCCGTGTGTACTCCCAATGCTTGAGACCACCATCTAGCTGACTCAGTTTCAGAGCCCCTGACCAGATCTACTAAAAGTGAGTACAAAGTTGATATAGAGGCTGACAGCTTTAAGCACCCGAGTAAAGACAGAGAATTTTCATTAAGGGGATTGATAAATCAATCTTATTTTTAATTGCCTGTTGTATAGACAGGACAGGTAAGTGAGCTGCAGTTCCTATGGAGTAGAGGTTATGTCACAACCTGCAAAATAGGCAACTGGGGCTCTAATCTCAGCAGACAGTTTACTTTCATAGACTGTTGTTCTTAGTTAAATGTACTTCTCATATAAATTTCCTATTCCACTCCATACAGCCATGAATTGCTACTCAAGTGAGATCTATCTTTAAAAAAGTTTGAAAAAAAAAAAATGCTTAAGTCCCTTCTCAGATTTGAACCACTGAGCCTTTCCCTGCTAAGCAAACACATAATCAGCATGCCACTGAACTGCAGGTTAGTGATCTGCAGTTCCTATAATGTAGAGGTTATGTCACATCTGCAAAACAGGCGAATAGAGATCTAATCCCAGCAGCTAATTACCTTTACAGATTGTTGTTCATAGCTAAAGTTGCTTCTCGTACATTATTCTACTCCACACCACCATGCATTGCTATTCAACTGAGTCTCCATCTTACAAAGAAAGTTGAAGAAAGTGTTTAAGTCCTTGTCAGAATTCAAACTATGTCTACATGGATTTAAACCGCTGATTTTTTGCCTGTTAAGTAATCACATATTCAGTGTGCCTCTGAGCTGCAGTAAGTGAGTCTCATTTCCTATGGTGTAGAGTTTATGTCACAACCTGCAAAACAGGTGACTGGGAATCTAATACCAGCACATTATTTACCTTCACAAATTGTCATTCTTAGCTAAATTTACTTTTCATATAATTAACTATTCTGCTCCACACCACCATGATTCACTACTTAAGTGAGTTTTTATCTTAAAGGGAAACACCCACATACTTATGTCCCACACCTCTGAGTGGGACATCCCCCGATTTGCAGTTTTGCACAATGTATCTAATTTTTTACTTAATGTGCTACTGTTTTATTTACATTTTATCTGGTTGATCCCTCCATCCCTCCCACCAGCATTTTGAGTAACACGCCTCTAGCGGCCCATCCCATATTATACAATGGGGTATGAAAATCCTGTAACCTCATTGGTCAAAATACATCCTATGACCGTGATAAATCCTCCAGTATACCCACTGTAAAAGGTTTATATCACTATAAAAACAAAAACAACAACTTTAATATTGTATAATAGCAATATACCATGACAGGGAGTGGGTATATAGGTGGATTTACCACTTCTGGTGTGGATAAGTCACTCGGCTGTGCCTTGTGACCAAACCACACCAGGCGTGGTAAATCCACCAATATACCCACTCCCCGTCATGGTATATTGCTTAAATCTTCCATGGCTGACATCAGAACCTGGGAGTAGCTGTGGGAGCGTTTATAGTGTAAGCCTATGGATGGAGCTGTTAATAGCTCTGGTTTGTGAGTTAGAGGTCTCGATACTATACCAAGAATAAGTATAGACTGGTAGTTGACTGCCAGTCTATACTTGGCCTCAGTATAGCGCTGAGGCATCTAACACTAAAACTGGAGCTATTACTAGCTTCATCCATAGGACAACACTATACACACTCCTGTGGCTGCTCCCTATGACGTCAGCTGTGGGAGATTGTGCGATGTGCTGCCAGAGGCGCATTACTCAAAATGCTGGCAAGAGGGACGGCAGGATCAACCAGATAAAATATAACTAAAACACCAGCACAGTATGTAAAAATTAGATACTGTATAACACAATATATCCACGCAGGTAAATTTCCACGCGATGGCACTACTGGAGGAATTTAGTGTAATCTCATATTCGCGGTTTTACGGTACCCAGAAGTCTACAAAATGAAGACAATACCAGAGACTGTATTCCGACTGTATTCCATCATTTAGCAGACTACTACTGACTGACTACTAAGATGTCTCTCTTATCCTGGTTGAACAAAAAGCCTGCTGTCAAGTAAAACTTATCCGGTGAGCCCCTGAGTGCTGAAGGTCTTAGCCAGACTGCTGCAGTCCCACTGCAGGTTGCCGAGGCAGTGATCACTGAACTCGCTACTGACGTCTCTGGTCCTGTCCCAAAGAAGCGCCGGACAGAATACACAAAATACACTGCAGATGTTCGATTTGAGGTTGGCAAGTATGCAGTGGAGAACGGTGTTATGAATGTCATTCGCTACTACTGCAAGAAGTACTCAAACAGCATAAAAGAGAGTACTGTGCATGGGTTCAAGAAGGACTACCTTGCGGAGCTTAGCAAAAACCCCGACCCCACCAAACTGGCTCCTGAACTGCCCACTAAACCCTGTGGCCGTCCTGCATTGCTTCTCAATGACATTGAGGAAGAGCTGAGAAAAATTTTTAAAAGCCTTAGATCAGAGGGAGCAGTTGTGAATGCTCATGTGGTATCGGCCATAGCATCTGGGGTAGTCAAGGCACACAACCCTGACCTGCTATCTGAGAATGATGGGCATCTTACATTTACAAGGCAGTGGTCCTAGAAGCTTCTGAATCGCATAGGGTATTATAAATGCAAGGCGACCAAAGCTGCTAGAAAAACCCCACTTGACCTCCTAGACTTGAAGGCTAAATTCCTGGGTAGGGTGGCTACTGCTTGTGGGCAAGAACTGATCCCTCCTGCCCTTATCTTTAATTTGGATGAGACTGGCGTACAGTTAGTGCCATGCAGTCAGTGGACCATGGCGACTGTCGGTTCAAAGCAGGTAGAAGTCTGCGGACTGGGTGACAATAGGCAGGTGTTAGTCGTGCTTGCAATATCAATGACTGGCGAACTTCTGTCTCCCTAGATCATTTATAAGGGAAAGACTGACAACTGTCACGTTGCTTTCACATTCCCTGTTGGCTGGTTAATAAGCCATTCCGAGAACGATTAGGCAAATAGTGTAACAATGCAACAGTTCATCATGAAGGTGCTTGTCCCATACATTTAAAAAAAAAAAAAAAAAAATCAAGCTGCAGATGGACCTACCCCATGAACAGAGATCGCTGCTGGTGATGAATTTGTTCAGGGGTCACACCACTGAAGAGGTACTGCAATGCCTGAAGGAAAATGAAATTGTCCCTACTTTTGTTCCCACCTCATGCACTGACTTATTGCAGCCGCTTGATCTAACGGTGAACAAGTTGCTTAAAGATGAATTAAAGCAACATTTCACCACATGGTATGCTGATGACTTGTCAGGCCAGCTTCAAAGTGAAAGAGATTCTGGAGACATTAAAGTTGACCTACAAATGCAGAGCCTAAAAGTGAAGCATGCCCAGTGGTTGGTGGACAGCATAAGCAGAGCTGGCGAAAGGAAAGCTGAGATCATCAGCGGATTCCACAAAGCCGAAATCTTAGAGGCACATGCTCAGTGCCTAAACTACTAAGACAAAAGAAGAGCCGGAATTTTTTCTCCTTTTTTTCCTTTTCTTTTTTACTTCAATGAAGTTTAATAAAGTTTTTTGTTTTTAAATGTGAACACAAACACAAAAACAGTGCATAATCACTTGTCAGCCAGTCAATACCACCACCCTCAAAACGCAGAGCCATGGTATAAGCAAAGGCATGGACACTCATTCGGTTTACTCACACAGTTTTTTTTTCTACAAGCCACACCGAATCCATGGTCACGACCCATCATAAGCATGGACGCTACCCGCCCGGCATCCACACATTCACACAAGACACTCACTTTTTGAAATGCTTTAACTTTAACCCAGTAAGTCCAGTCCCTGTAATTTTAGTTTAGTTAAGTTTCCCTACACATGCACCTGCGAAATGGAGAATGGAACAGAACCGATAGCACGTAGAATCACGTGATCTAATAGAGTATCACGTGATTCGATTCAGATGTTTGGCTACCACAACAAGCTGCTGAATACTTAACGCATGGCGAGTGCTTTAAGTTGGATATGGACATACAGTATTGGAGGTTTAAAGTAAGCGCTACATAAATATACGCGTGCTCTCAATGTTCGTGGATACTAAGTGACCAGCGAATAGCACGGAAATAAAAAAAAAAAAAAACACGGATTTAAAGGGTTATACAGTACACTGTGCAAAACTGCTAGTTGGGGGATGTCCCACACAGAGATGTGGGACATAACTACGTGGATGTTTCCTGTAAAGGAAAAAAAAAATGCTTATATCCCTGCTCGATTCTGAGCCACTGATCCTCTGCCTGCCAAGCAAACACGCATTCAGTGTGCCACTGAACTGCAGTTCCTATGATATAGAGATATTGTCATACCAGCAGAACAGGTGACTGGGGACTCTAATATCAGCAGGCAATTTACCTTCACAGATTGTTCTTCTTAGCTAGATTCACTTCTCATATAAATTTACTATTCCACTATACATCATCATAAATCACCACTCGAGTGAGTTTCAATCATTCGAAAAAGCTGGAAAAAAAAAAAAATGTTCAAGACCCTACCAGGATTCAAACTATTATTACCTGAATTCGAACTACTGATCTTTTGCTTACTAAGAGAACACACATTCAGTGAGCCACTAAGCTGCAGGTAAAGGAGTTTCATTTTCTGTGGTGTACAGGTTATGTCACAACCTGCAAAGTGGGTGACTGGGGATCGACTGTAATTCCAGTAGGCAATTTACAATCATGAATTGTTGTTCATAGCAAAATTTACTTCTCATACAATATAATTTACTATTCCAACTCACCACCACCATGAATCGCCACTCAAGTGAGGTTCCATCTTATAAGAGAGATGTTTGACTCCCTCCTAAAATCTGAACAACTGATCCTTTGCCTGCTAAACACACACACATTCATGTGCCACTGAGCTACAGGTAAGTGAGCTGCAGTTCCTGCGGTGGCAAGCTTATGTCACAACCTCCAAAACTGGTGACTTGAATTGTATTCACACCTAAACAAGACTCAGCTGGGACTAATTTAACTGACTGCAGCATACTGCAGAACTAAATTAAACTATTTAGCTCTGCTGAAACATTTCTCTATGTCAGCAATAACATCTAACACTTTTTCTTATACAACAAAAGTTGCTGTGAGAAAGAAAAAAATGTGGAATACAGGGTCTCGAACTCAGGCTTCTGTGGGTCTGAAATCCTACCCCTAGACCCAAAAGCTCTATCACCAACATCATCAAAGACATCATGCAGCTGAATTGCTCACACTGAATGTAACCTTAAGCTTGACTAAATGCACAAAAAGACTATGCATGACCACAATATGTGCTAACAGCTATGCAGTAGGCACCTAAAAAGAGCATATACCCCTAAGCTGCACGTGATAATCATGTCACATACACGTCTTTGCCATAAAGGGCCTTCTGAGCTGAGGCCAGTATGTTTCATTTCCCCACATAATTTTTAGATTATTTACCTAGGACAGCCCTACTTCAGTCTTAATGGATGACTTCAATGCAAACTGGCCTTCCAGCAGACTTCCACTGGCCCCTCGGCTTGAGCCAGCTAATTAAAGATCCCACATGATACGACTCAAACTGCAGGGTTTCTGCTATCTGATATTTGATTTTTACTTCTCCTGGACTTCCAATTAGCTCCTCTGGTTGCCAGGGGAAATCTGTTTAGTAGCCATGCAATCACCTTTTGCACGGTTACTCTTTTCCCTCACAAATTTATCCCAATACCAATAATTTTTGTTGCTTCAGGAATTTAAACTTGGAGGTTTTTAACTCTGTACTGCGCAAGATTTAACTTGGGGGGAGGGTTCTTCTCAATGAAGATGCCGCCTGGGATTATTTCTTTCAATAGTTCAATTTACTCTGTGATCAGCACACCCCCCTTTCCTGAAATAAGAGTTAAATCCAAACATGCTGAGTTAATACTTTTATTCTTACCCAATTGAAGAATAGTGATAAATTATACCAAAAGGCCAAGAAATTAGATACTCCAGAGGCATTACCATCACCAGAAAATCTCAATTTTATTTCTTCAGAACTAATTAAGCTAATATCAGAAATAATGCAAGGACATTTTGATGCACAGTTGACTCTGTTTGGAAGGTGCCTTCAGTGTCCTCCACCACAACAGCATCTTATGGTGGTTCCACTGTGTACTCCAAAGATGGTATCTGTGCTATGTACATTAGGGAGCGATGCTGAAGCTTAATAAAGGGGAGGGAATGTGGGCAGAAGGTGACATTGAAAAAGCAGGGATACGGAATAAATAATTCTGCTCGGTACTCACAAAAGAAGAGGAGGAGGAGGTACTATACCAAACAATAGAAACACTCTGGATTGGGGGGTTGATACCAGTCCCTTCACAGAAGAAAGGGTTCTGAAAGAACTCTTAAAACTGAAGGTGAACAAGGCAATAGGGCCTGATGGGATTCACACCAGAATTCTAAAAGAACTAAGGGGAGAACTAGTGACACCACTGACTACTCTCTTTAGCAAATCATGGGAGGATGGGGTGGTACCTGAGGACTGGAGGAGGGTGGATGTGATTCCACTTCACAAAAGTGGGAGCAAGGCAGAAGCAGGAAACTACAGACCCGTAAGTTTGACCTCAGTGGTAGGGAAAATGATAGAATCTCTTCTGAAGAAAAGAACTGGTCCCCACCCCATTTATATTTCCCTCCCGTCACCGCTAGCTGGGGCCCATTGGTTGACCTGCCTTGCTCCCCTTCTGCCCGAGATCCTCCCTCTGTGCTTCAGTCCTCCTTCACTGCGACACACCAAGAGTAGACCCTGGAATCTACCCCCCCGGAGTGGGGCCACCTTCTGCTCCTCAGCGCTTTCTTCCCGTGCTCCTCGGGCAGAGGTGATTGGGAGGACGGGGTCTCCAGTCTGCAGGGTCTGGCATTGGAGGCTGGGACAGACAACGTCTTCCTCCCAGTAACTGGGGATTTTCCGGTATTCATCGTGAGCGTGATTCCCCCCCAGGAGCCCAGATGTGTAATGACGTCCAGTGCAACCGGACGTGTTCCCATACCCTTCCCGCGGACGTCTGCAGAGGCTCCACCGCAGTACCTGCATGATCCCCAGGCTATCGCACTCCCAACCTCTGCTGGGAGTCGCTATTGCTGGGGAGTCATCCACCCACTCTCCCCAGGAGAGGAGAGCAGTCCATTGGAAGCTCAATTCTCTCCCCTGCCGACTCCCGACTACCCACGCTCGTTCCCAAAGGCGGGTCGCCTGTGTGGCATGAGATGTAGTGTCCAGCGCCTCAACCCTCAGTACCACTGGGCCGGCTAAGGAAAGAATTGTTGAGGACCTAGAGGCCAGTGGGGCATAGGACCCAAGGCAGCATGGATTCACAGCAGGAAGGTCATGTCAGACGAATCTAATAGATTTCTTTGACTGGGTGACCAGGGAAGGGCTGTGGACATGGTCTACCTAGACTTTAGCAAGGTATCTGATTTGACACAGTCCCACACAAAAGAATAATAAGCAAGTTAGCCAGCCTTGGAGTGGGTCCCAAGGTGGTAACCTGGGATAAAAAACTGGATGGACAACAGGATGCAGACAGTAATAGTAAACAGAGTCTACTCTGAAGAAACGGGGGTTGGGGTTACTAGTGGGATACCGCAGGGTTCAGTACTGGAACCAGTCCTTTTTAATGTCTTTATAATTGACACGGAGGATGAACTGGAAGGAAAAGTATGTATTTGCAGATGACACAAAGATCTGCAACAGAGTTGATACACAAGTTGGGGTGGAAAGGATGAGAAGGGACTTGGCAAGGTTGAAGGAATGGTCAAATGTATGGCAGCTTAGATTCAATGCAAAGAAGTGCAAAGTAATGCACCTAGGAAACAAAAGCCCAAGGGAAGAGTACACAACGGGGGTGAGATACGAACAACAACAAAAATGGAAAGGGACCTGGGGGTAGTCATATCAGATGACTTAAAGGTGGGCAAGCAATGTGAGAAGGCAGTAAGGAGGACTTGGGGACACTGGGATGCATAGGAGAGGCATCACCAGTAGAAAACAGGAAGTTGTTATCCTCTGTACAGACAGTTGGTGAGACCCCATCTGGAGTACTGCATGCAGTTCTGAGACCCCATCTCTGCAAGGACATAGGATGGAGGCTGTCCAGAGGAAGGCAACTAAATGGTGCAGGGTCTGCACCAGAAGCTATACGAACAGCAACTAAAGGAGCTTAATATGTATACCCTCGAGGAAAGGAGGGAGAGGAGGGACGTGATAAAAACTTTCAAGTACCTCAAGGGAATCAACAAAGTCCAAGAGAGTAACATCTTTCAGAAAAAGAGATATGCAAGAACAAAAGGGGGCACAATTTGAAGATAGAGGGGGGACGGCTCAGAGGTAATGTGAGGAAGTATTTTTTTTCACAGAGAGGGTTGTGGATGCATGGAATAGCCTTCATGAGGAGGTCGTGGAGTCAAAAACAGTGGGGGAATTCAAGAATGAATGGGACAGACATAAGGCAATTCTAGTGGGGGGAAGGAGGAAGTAGGCTGTTGGTTAACTAGGATCTGCAGCTTATCCGTTAGGTAGGGAAATGGGCAGACTGGGTGGGCCAAGTGGTCCTTATCTGCCGTCAAATTCTATATTTCTATGTATAACTCATTTTTTTCTGAGGCTTCTGCTATGTTGTTGAACAAGGCTGGCCTATCTTCGATTGGATTATCCCACAATCCCCCTACAATGTTTCCTCTCCCAAGACCTAAGTTTTATTTTAGGGCTATTAAACCTTATGAAGTATTTAAGCTATTATCCACATTGCGAGAGGATACTGACAACATAGATAACGTTCTACTTAAATATAGCACTGACATCTTGGTTCCTCTTTTAACCTACATTTTTAATTTATGTCTTAGTATCCACACTTTTCCTTTAGCTTGGAAACATTCATTAGTCATCCCTTTAAACAAAGGTGTGTTTAAAACTTTGGTATAGAATTACCGCCCGATTTCTTTGCTTCCCACAATTTCTAAATTTATGGAAAAATCGTTATCTCAGATCACTGAATATCTGGGTAATTATCAGGTTCCAATTTTCAGTCAGGTTTCAAGCCCAAATTTTGCACCCAAACAGCCATGACTGATTTTCACGATTCTGGATAAAGGGTTTCTTATAGGCTCTGTTTTTAATCGATCTAATCTAAAACCTTTGACATGATCAATCATTCCATGTTTCTAACTCGTCTATCTTACTACAGCTTTTCTTCAAATGTTACCACTTGGTTTTCATCCTATTTACATGAGAGAATTCAATGTTTCCGGGAATGGCTATCTTTCTTCTCTTTCCATTTCTCCTGGGATCCCTCAAGGGTCTATAATTGGTCCTGTTTTATTTAATCTTTTTTGTAGACCCTCTGCCTCCTTCTGTGGATCATTGTTCAGTCACATTTTATGCTGACGACACGGACTCTTCTACACTCAAATTCCATCTTTCCTCGACTGTCCAGGGTGGTTTTGACAAAACTTTTAAATGATTATCATTGTCAGTGGCTCAGCAGGTTGCACGCTCGCCTCAGAGGCCGGCAGATTGAAAGATTATGGGTTCTAACCCCACATCAAGCACTTGGGGTAAATCCCAATACTGACACTGTAGTGCATCATGAGGGGGATGCTGCACTCCTGAAGTGTTGTCTTTCTGATGAAACATTAAACCGAGGTCCATTCTGGTGGTTGTTCAGGTGGATGTTAAAGATCCCATGGCACGTCTCGAAAAAAGTAGGGACATTTCCTCGATGTCCTGGCCAAATTTCCCCCATTCACTAAAAAATACCACCAACAGCTTAATCTGGTTCAGTTTCAGTTGGTTACCATCTGCTCTCGAAAAAGGGACTTCTAGTCTCAGTGGGCCTACCCGGTCAACAAAATTCAATAAAATAAGTAAAGAATATGTTTTCTGACAATCTATTACTTCTAAATAGCAGAAAGATTCAAGCAATGTTGTTTGGGTCCCAGCCAGCTCTGTCACCAGCAAATTCTTCTTCTTCAGTTTGTTTAAACAACCATACACTCAAGCTTGTAAGTGAATTTAAATATCTCAGTCTTACTTTTGATTCCTCCTTGACCTTTGAAACACACATTGACCAAACCGTCTCAAACATTCGTCAGCGTCTGATTCAACTAAAGTGTGCCAGGCACTGCCTGACATACTCAAGACTGTAAACATACTATTGGGCAAGCCACTCTCCCAATCTTGGATTATGATGATACTATTTATCATCATGCCCCTGCTTCATACCTTCTTCCTTTAAATACTGTTTATCAGTTACTTCGATTTATCCTAAAATTAAAATGGAATGAACATTACTGCATCAACTAAACTGGTTGTCACCTTCTCTGTCCCTTATTTCTAAAACTGCAAACAATCAGACCATTACTTTTATTGGATGTCCACAGATACAGCCTCAGAGATGTGTTCCACTGTGGCCTTTCCTTGCGCAAGTTCCATACACACTTTGACAAAGAATGTTTTTTACATGCAGTCCCGTTGTCTTGCAGTAATTTGTCTCCACAACTTAGAATTTCGTCCACCCTTGGTATGTTTAAACATGGTTTGAAAAGACTGCTGCTACAGAAACAACCCATCTGTAAATGTTATTAGTTAAGTTTTTGTTGTCTTATCATTTATGACTTCGACCACGGTTCAAGCTAAGCAGCAAGGCGCAGCCACATGTCCGCTCCCCACAGAATCCAGGGGACGGCAAGCCCCACTGAGCAAGTGGATCCTCCAGTGAACTGACCACGGTTCGAGCTAAGCACCAAGACACAGCCGCCTGTCTGCTCCCCACAGAATCCAGGGGACGGCAAGCCCCACTGGGCGAGTGGATCCTCCAGCGAACTGCCCACGGTTCGAGCCAAGCATCAAGGCACAGCCGCCTGTCCGCTCCCCACACTACCTTCCCAAAAATATGTAGGAAACTCATCCTAATCCTGCTGCTGATCTCCGGAAACATACACCCTAACCCTGGCCCCATTCCAACCCACACTCAGACCCAGATTCCTACGGGGCAATTAAGGATTGTGGCCTTGAACACTGGCAGCCTCCTAGCCAAGCTAACGCAGTTTGAGGCTTGGGTTGCACATACTCTGCCTGATGTCACTGCTCTGACAAAGACCTGGCTCTCCCCGCGAACAACTGATTCTGTAGTCTCCATTGCCGGATACAACCTTCATAGACAGGACCGCTCCGGAAAAAGAGGTAGTAGCTGCATAATATACACCCGGAACCACCTGCAGTGCCACAGAATTCAACTGGCTACTGTTAACAATCACTGCGAATGCCTAGAAATAAAAATCCTACTAGGCAAGGGGCAAAAAGGCCCGATCGTTATGGCAGTCTACATCCCACCAGGGCGGCAGCAAGCTGGGCTAGAAGCCTTTGCTAATCTTTACACCCAGGCTAGCCAACACAAGGAGACTACTGTACTAGGGGATTTTAACTCCAACTGGCTTGCCAGCTCCAGTGCCATGCAGAGATCTTGTACCCGGACTCTACCTAACGCAGGCTGTCAAAAGTTGCAGCAGAACAAACTACCGCACTGGTACAAGCACTCTGATTGACTGGGTACTAACAACTCACCCAGAAAGGCTAAGTGATGTCAAGGTACTCCCGGATACTCTTAGTGACCACTCACCTATCCAATGTGAGTGGTCGACAAAATGGGCCACCCCCCACCCAAATTGGTGAGGAACAGAGTTATAAAAATAGCACTATGACCGATTTCAGGAATCACCTTTCAGGCATTGACTGGAGCTTCCTTGACTTACGCCCTTCTGTTGACACTGCCATACAATTCTTCCTCACCCATTTCAACGCAGCTGCAGACAAGTTCGCCCTGTACCGCAAGAAGATGATAAAAGGTTGTAATATGGACTGGGTCACCCCTGAGCTTCTCGGTATGATGCAGCAATGGGATCTCCTTTGGCACCAGGCCAGGGCAACAGGGACAACTACAGATATTCAAAACTACAAAGCGGCCAGAAACAGGTGCAACTGGGCAATATGACAGGCCAAGGCATCATTCCAAAAGAACCAGCAATCTCACTGCTGGAGTAGTGGGACGAAGTTTTGGGACTCAATTAAAAACCTCCTCGGGTCTGATAACAGACCCCCCAGCCATGCTCCGCTACAATGACGAAATCATACTTGATGATGCTGGCATGGCCAATATCTTTAATAAGGCTTTCTCTGACTACAGGGCAGTCCTGCTTCCCAGGTCTGCCACACACCCTGATGGAATGCCAGCCTCCAGCTAACTGCCCTCCTCTACCACTGCTAAGTCCAGGCCAAACTTTTACTTCAGACTGGTGACCGTAAAGGAAACAAGAAAATACCTTGCAAGTGACCTGGGAAAAACAAGGATGGGGGGTGATGGAATCGATATGAAATTGATTTCCATTGCCTTACAAGAGGTTGTCTTTCCCATCACCAAGCTGTTTAACCTGTCTCTGCACCTGTCCACTTTCCCCTCCACATGGAAATCCGCTCTGGTCACTATTGTGCACAAAGGAGGTGACCGGGCACTAGTATCCAACTACCGACCTATCTCAATTCTGTCTCCGCTCTCCAAAGCACTGGAGAGAATCACAGCCGACCAACTCACTGACCAACTGCATAAATATAAACTCCTCTGCCTCAACAGCATGGCTTCCGCAGGATGCATAGTACTAATACTGCCCTAACTGCCTTCGCAGACTACGTGCACATGGCACCTGACCAGGGCCAACTGGCCGGAGCAATCTTCATAGACCTAACCAAGGCTTTCAACCTTGTGAATCATCGGCTGCTGCTGCACAGACTAAGCTGCCTTGGACTATCCCCTGACACGGTCAGTTGGTTCTCCAGCTACCCGTCTGGGCGCTCTCAGCAGGTGAAAATCAACGGAGCCACCTCTGAGACCAGTGAAGTCACAGTGGGGGGCCCGCAGGGGTCCATCCTGGGCCCACTCCTATTCAGCCTCTTTGTGAACAACCTTCCAGAAGCGTGCCCCTCCTCCAAGGTACTGCTCTATGCAAATGACACAGTGGTGTTCTCCCGAGACTCTTGCCAAGATGCACTCACTAAGGACATGCAGTACAACTTTGACCTCCTACAGGATTGGCTCAAAGATAGCCTGCTAGTGCTCAACCACGAAAAAACAAGTCAGTGTTCTTTGCCAAAAGCCAAGAGAGAAAGTATACCACTCCCTTCTCAATTTTGTGCAACTCCCACTCCACCCTTGAGCAGATGCCCTCATTCCGGTACCTAGGGATTACAACTGATGAGTCCCTCTCCTTCAGTGAACAAATACGACATATTACCACTGCTGCCAAAAGGAAGTTAGGGGCTCTATATAGGCTTTGGTTCTGCCTCACACCTGAAGCTAGGGTCCAGGCAGTAAGAGGGGCAGTCCTACCCATCCTGGACTATGGTAATGTAGTATATGGTGCAGCCTCTGAAAAACCAGCCTGCACAGGGTCCATACTATCCTCAACAAAGCTTGCCGCTGTGTTTTAGGCGCAGATCGCCTTACGCTCACATGTAACCTTTATATTGGGACACGATGGTTTCCTCTCATGGACCGAATCAAGTTCCACTCCTGCCTTCTAGGCCTTGCACCCCCCCCCCCACAAGCCTTATTCCGTCCGGTCCCGGCTGAGCAATCCACGAGAAGTGTTACAAGACATGCCCTAGCAGTACCTTTCAGAAGAACTGCCTTGGGGAGGTGAGCCTTTCAAATCAAATCAAATCAATATTTATTTGTATTGCGCTTTTCAAAATGCCAAAACGCAGAACATAACCAAAAACAACATATATCGACAATAAATACAAATATAAAAACAATTTAAAAGGCAGCAAAATACTTAATCAAAAGCTAGTGCAAATAAGTGGCTCTTCAATAATGCTTTAAATGACTCTGTGGACGGGCACTCTCTAATCCGATAAGGTAGAGAATTCCACAGGGTTGGGGTCACAAAAGAAAACGCTCTGGCCCCAGATGACTGAAGATGAACCCTGGGGATCTCTAGCAATCCCTCGTCAGTGGAACGGAGTGGGCGGAGAGGGTGGTAAGGCCGAAGGAGCCTTTGCAGTAAGGGCCCCCACCTGGCTAAATAAGCTCCCCCAGGCCACTACTGGCCATACTCGCCTTGGCCAGATCAAATCTGAAATTCGGGAGTCCATCTCCCCTCCAGTGCAATGTTGCTGTAAAGAACATCCCAGCAATTTTTAGCCCTCCCAGAGCCCCCTGACACAATATGGCTTGGCTGCGGCGACCCGTGGCTCCTAAGAATCTCCGCTAATCCCCACCTACCCACCCCTTGGTCCCACATTCCCCCCAACCCCTCAGCCCTCCATACTCCCCACTTCCAAACTGGCTTAGTACCCCGACCCTTAAGCTATCATCCACCATTGTGCTCTCCCCTTCACCGTCTGGCCTGTAGCCTACTTTCCCTTAATGGCTGTACTTGTCGGTGGTCACATTACTTGTTCCTTCCAGGAACCTATCTAAGCTCTATAGCTGCATTCTGGGAATTCTCATACTTTGTACATAGTTAGAATCTGCCCTTTATTCACCTAATCTGTTATGGGACTATTTTTCTCTGTATTATGTAATTAAGTGATGGCTTTTGCAATGTATTCTGTCTCTCCCCATCCTTCTATTTGTAATGCTGTTTAGCCTTTTTAACGATGTGTTAACTGACAATGCCTTCTAGCTGCTTCTGTTTTTCTCCATTGTCCATGTACTTGATGTTCCCCCACCCTCTGTTTGACAAGGATCCTTTGTAAAGGAGCTTTTAGCTCAAAGGTTGTAATTCCAATTTTACAATAAATAAATAAAACTTGGGACGTTCCGTAAACAAGACTTGTTTCTCAAAGAACTCATCCTGTATTTTATGCAACTTTCAAATAAAAAAAAATAACAAACTGAGATGCACCAAATCTCATTTACAGTGAGGGTTCTACTTCTACCCGTAGCTTGTTTAGGCCTTTGCAAGACACTGGATGCAGGATACTTCTCAATATTCAGTCTCACAGAAACAAGGCTTAAACATGGAGACAAATTACCAAAGCAGGGACACATCAGTTGAATACACTGTCTGACTTTCTGTGGAAAGCATTTTATGCGGAACTAGACTGCGTACACTAATATATGCTGTGGTTTTTTGCTTCCTTCAAACTCGGCAACACTTTAGGAACTAAAATGCCAAGTTTAGGGGGAACAAACAGTGGGCTGACGGGAAACACAGCTCAACTAGTTACGAAAATGAAATTGTCATGCCCCCACTTTTTGTTAGTAGGGTGACTGCCCATTAAAAACCAAGTAAATGTTTATCTGGATTCAGTATATGGGTATGGGGAGGAGGGCTTGCCAGGGTTCAGACAGGAACGCTCTGAAGTGAGTCCCTGTTGCTCTCCTATCACTGCCATTGACATAATGGGAAGGGAGGGGGCCGCACGTCTCAAGATATGAACCCCACAGGGGCCATAATAGCTTGCGCAGTTCATTAAAGTGCATTTCCAACACAGGATTTACAGTAGTCACACTGTTCAGCATTTGATGGGACTGGCCGGACATACTTCTAGACAAGGCCAGAATTTCTGTAGTACAAGGTGGTCTCCCTACGTATGTGTTGTTACCTACTGACAATAAGTGTATTTCTACCTGCTTACGTTTTTTTTTAGGCAAAACGCAAAATCAGAAACAGACTATGAGAGGTAAGCTATTACTGAGTGGAAAAAAGTCGCGGGAAGGGCACTCTACCCTGTAACCGAATTACATAATCATTACAACCACATATTCCGTGGTTACATTACATAAAGCATGTAAAAAATAAAACGGTCTCTGCCAGTTGAGGACCCACTTCCCCGGGACCCCTTAACCTACCTTCCGGTCACCAGCGTCGGCAACTCCTAGCAATGGTCTCACTTCCGGTCTGGCCTCTGTATGTTACATTGTAACCTGTCCCCCTTCCTCGGCTCTCAGTGGGGAGAGGGTACGGAAAAAGGACGGAGAGATTTGGTAGCCGCATATCCCCTCCACTGTGTCCTGACTAACGCGATATGAAAGTCTTTTCTCTGGTGAGTTCAAACGAAAGATTTTTTTTCGTAGTTCTTGTGATTTTTAAGGTGTTCATTATTTTTCGTGTACCAGGGTTCCCAAATTAGCGTGGTATCTTCCTGTAACTGTATGGCAATTGTTTAGTATTTTACTGAACAATAACATCATATCCTATATGGAACCTGTGTTGCAATTTTCCGACCAATGCGAATGTTTAGATTGTGCGTTTTTCCTATAAAATACTGGAAGCCCCATGTATCTGACAGCAATAGTAATTTATATAGCAAAGGCATATACTTGGTCGACCTATCTTGCCTTTAAAAAACAGACTAATGCAAGTGTTCGTGAATCAAATGCCAGTGGTTCCAATGAGATAAACACAGAATTTGACGGCTGAAATTTAAGGACCGCTTGGTTTAACCAGTCTGCACATTTTCCCTGCCTATATTGCCACACAGACCCTTGATCTCCGGTTCTCTCTTGCTTCCCACTAAGATTCCTTTGTGCCTGTCTCATGCTTGCTTCAAGTTCACCCACCACTGTTTTTGCCCCCACCACCTCGCTTGAAGGTTGTTCCTGGCATCCACGCTCTTTCGGTGAAGTATAGAAACGTAGAAGTTGACGGCAGATACGGACCGCAAGGCCCATCCAGTCTGCCCATTTCTTTTTCTACCTTATGAATGTGCCATCGACCTTTGCTCTGTCAATGGCCGATGGCTGGTACTGTAAGAATCTTTATCTAGCTCTGTTTTACACTGTTTAAAATTGATTGATTTTCACATATCTAGATATATTTCTGTTAATTTATGTTACACTTGTTTAAACACTGTTTGGAATTTTGTGATTTAGATAAGCGAAAAAAAAACTTTTGGGATCAGAAGGAAAATGAACACTATGTATTTACAGTTGCTTCAGTTTTCTCTCAGAGTTTTGGAGGGAATGGTTGATGTGAGATGGTTGTCCACAAATACTTGAAATGTGATTGGTTGCTTTTTAGGTTTCTTATAGTGGCCCAAATTACATTTTTAATTATTCATTTCTCATGTAACTGGTAGTGTGGAATTGGTTGCAAAAATGTGTCGGTCATAGAGTTCGTGCATCGTAATTGGTCAGGTCAGATTTGTTGCGTGGTGATTTTGTAATGTGGAGAAAACATGGTAGTCTTTATTTATTTATTTATTAGCTTTTGGTAACCGGGTAAGTGCGCTAGGCAATAATCCTGCCTATTTTCAGGCACGACCCGGGAGAGCACAGGACATTGGTGTACATAGTACAGAAGTACATAACAACATATTACAGTAGAACATAATAACAATCAGGGTAAACAATTACAGCAAGAGCAATTAACAACATAAGGTGATTAGAGCATCAACGTCAGATACAGTGCATTAAAGACATATAATAACAAAATAAACTAGGGTACGTGCCACAGGCCGGCAGTAGGTCATCAGTAAGCATTTTTCTTACATTAACACTGAAATGATTTGTAATAGAATGAATTTATGTGTTTTTTTACTGCATGTCATGATTTACTGAGTGTTCTGCTTCATTAGTGTTGTATTAAGTGGTCGCTAGCGTTTGAACTGTGAATTGGAGGCATTTCCTGGTGAAATGCATTGTGAGAAATAGTGGGACAAGGTAATTGAATGTAGGAAAGCAAGATGTGCTTTCCTGATATCAAGTTTTTATTTCATGACACATATGCTGAGTTAGTAATGGGAAGGTTTTGTAAGTTAAATTATGTTCATGTAAGCATTTTTAGTTTCGCTAAATATATATGTAAATTAAGATATTGAGAATATTTGGGAAAATACTTGGCATGTGTAATTCTAGGTCCTGGAAATTAATACACCAAGGTATTTCTTTATTTGATAAACATCACCTGTTGTGAAAGATAATCATGAACTTTTGGGAAAGAATTTGTTACTTTTGTGAACCCATGAGGTGTGGTTTTAATGGTTAAGTTTTGTGATGAACTTAAATATCACAAAATTGTTATCTTATTTTATGAAAGTAAATTAGCAAATGCTATATATATGTAGTGGGGGGAAAACTGTCTTATTCAAGAGAATGTATAGGGTTTCATCATAGTCTATTGATAATGAGGGGATTTACGATACAGTTTGAGTGCTTTTGTGACAATTGAATATTGTTACATTCTTATATCAAGAATTATTGCAGTTTTTGGGAAATTAGAAGTTGCTTTTTAGAAATTTACATATATAATGTTTACAACTGGTGAACATGATTAGTTTCGTAAAAGTGATAGTTAATATCGCAGATTCAAGGTTCAGGTATGCTAAAATTGTATCTTCAGAAACTTTCTTGATAATGGTCACCTACTTTCACAACATACAAATTTGGCTGGTAGAAATTGGAAGTGAATCTACTTTCATGATACTTATTGTACTATTATGCGTTCTGTATAGATGGCCATGATTATGCAGTGTCACGCATTAACACATACTTTCGCAAAATTAAAATGTTATTGTGAAAGTACTGTGCACTTTTGTGATGCTACTTATTTTGTTTCATGAAAGCAGCTGTGATGACTGTCGTGAAAGTTGAACGCTATTTTGCAACATTGAAATATTATATTGAACCACTACTTTCACGAAAATAGTGACTTATGGCAACAGTAAGTATAATACCTATTTAATCATCTTTAAATGGTGCAGGAGAGGAGGCAAAACTAGGTGCAGTGGGACCCCCTCAGGATACTGAGAACCCTGCAAGGGGACTGCGAAGACTACAGAGAAAAGGTAGAATGGGGGAAGGAGAAGGAGAGGAGACAAACCTAGATGCAGTAGAACCCCTTCTGGATGCTAAGAACTGTGCAAGAGGACTGCAAGTCTAGGGAGATAGGAGGGAATGTGGGGGAAGGGACTAGATGAGTGATACAAGACCCATGGGGGGGGTAGGAGAGGGACACATGGAGAGCATTTGAGGTCCCTTACATTCTGTTAGAGATCAGGGGAGGACAGTAAGCAGGAGCAGTTTGGAGGAAGGGGAGGAGAGCTAGAAATTTGGGGGGTGTAGGTGCACAGAGTAAAATGAAGGTGACGGTAGTGGGGTAGGGTTTGTCCAGAGCTTAGAGGAGGAAATTAGGGAGGGACAGGGCAGGAGCACCTAGGTGCAAGGTAATTATTGAGGGCAGAGTTGATGGAGTAGGCAGAGGATGAGTGCCAGATTTGTGGAGGAGGGCATTCCAGATTTTTGGGAGGCAGTGAGAGTAACTGAATTGGCCGATTTGGGTGGATCTGCGGGGGACTACTAGGGTGCAGAAGTCAGTTGATCTAAGGGAATGGGAGGGGGGGTTATAAAGGAGAGGGTGAGGTAGGAAAGGAGCTCACCCAACCAGTGCTTAGAGGTGAATTTAGCACAGTGGGAGAGTCGCCTATTTGTAAGGGAGGGGAAGGATAGGGTACGATAAAGATTTCAGTGGTGAGTTGGGGGGGGGCATCCAGGGCAAAGCAGCTGAAGGAATTGAAGAGGGTGTCCAATCTGGCCAGGGAGGACTTGGGGGCAGCACCACAGACTACGTCACAGTAGTCAAAAATGGGCAGTATCATTTTCTGAACAAGTTCACGCCTAGCTGTAGGAGGGATGCAACTACAGTTCCTGAACAGGGCACCAAGCTTGGGGCGCGTTTTTTTCTGGATGGCGTCAAAGTGTCCAGAGAAGTTTAGATGTTGGTCCAACCAAACACCTAAGTACCTGAATGAAGATGTGTCCTCAAGTAAAGTCCCATCAAGGGTGTGGAAAGTGGGTAGGGATGGAAGCCTAGAGAGTCTCTGCCTTGTGCCAAAGATCATGGAGACAGTCTTCTTGGCGTTGAGGAAAAGTTGATGGCTAGCAAACCAGAGCTGAACCTTGTTGAAGTCTTGCTGTAAGCTGGTTGTAACCTTAGCAGGACATTAGCCAGATGCATACAGGACTGTATCATGAGCATATATATGTATAGCGGAGGGGGGGGAGCAAACAGAGGGAAGGTCGTTTAAGAAGCTGGAGAATAGATGGAGCCCTAATACAGAGCCCTGGAGGACGCCAGTGCTGATCAGGAGGGGAAGGGAGGGAAAGTGTCATCCAAGATCATAACTGATTGGGTTCTGCCAGTAAGGCAGTCCTTGAACCAGTTTGTGGCGGAGGGAGATAGGCCAGCTGCCGGGAGTGAGTCGAGGAGAAGGGAATGAGAGACCGCATTGAAGGCCTTGGCCAGGTCAACGTAAATGGCAGAGGTAGTTTGGCCACTGTCCTTCCTGGTTAGGATGGAGTCTGCAAGCCATAGGAGAGAGGTGGTGGTTGAGTGGTTTTTCCTGAAACAAAACTGGAAAGGGGTAAAAAAGGAGGTATCAAATAGAAAAAAAGGTGAGCTGGGAGAGGACAATGTGTTCTTGGACGTTTGGCAAGGTAGGGAGCAGAGAAATGGGATGATAGTTGCCAGAGGATGAAGGGTCACCCCCATTGGGCAGAGGGAGGACCACTGCATGTTTCCATGAAGAGGGGGGACCAAGGCAATAGAGAATGAAAGATTTAGGGTTATTGGGAGGGAGTAGGCCATGGCCGAAGTGGAGAGGGAGAGGAGTTTTGGGTTGAGGCTGTCAGGGGAGGCCCCTTTAGAGGGGCTGATGGTGAGTAGGGCACTTAGGGCATTATTTGGGGTTACAGTAGTGAAAGAGAAGGGAGGTGGGAGGGTGGTGGGGCACACCATTAGAGGGTGGGGAGGGGAGGTGGGAAGGGATTTCAGTAGCTCAGTGGCACAGGAGGTATAGTAGGAGTTAAATTCCACAGCCACGGCTGGTGGGTCAGACACTAGTGAGCTATTTACTTTAAGTACTGGGGGGGGAGGCAAGATGAGGGGGTAGACGGGGCATGGACCACCTTCCAGAACTTTGAAGGGGAATTTATGTTGGTGATGAAGACAGATTTGAAATATTTGGACTTGGCTAACCTTGTAACTGTGGTGCAAGCGTTATGGAGCATGCAGTAGTTCGCGAGGTCACTAGGATACTGGGTAGCTTTATGATGCTTCCAGGCTTGATCTGTAGCCCTGAGGCAGGCCAGATTTTCAGGGGTTATCCAAGGTAAGTGGTTACCTCTGCGTCTGGTTTGTTTGAGTGGGGCAAAGGCATTCCAGTTTACAAGAAATATTTCTTTGAAGTATGCAAGGGCCTTATCAACTGAGGGAGGAAGGTTGGGGGGGCCCAGTCAGAAGTGGCAAGGTCACGCAGAAGATGTTCAAGGTCAGGAAACTTGAAAGAGCGTAGTTGTACGGTGATTTAGTTCTGTGGACTTTCCTAACTATGAATATTGGATTATGGTCACTGAGAGCATTGGGGAGGATGCCAGAGGGGATGACGCAGTCGGGGTGGGAGGTAAGGATCCAGTCGAGTAGGGAGTGCTGTTGTGTCTTGTGGTTTAGGTGGGTGGGTTTGGAGGGTTCAGAGATCAGTTGGGAGAGGTTTAGGGCTTGGATTTCATTTTTTTAATTTTGGTAGTTTTAGGTGACAGACAATTTATACTGAAGTCGCCTAGGGTGAATAATTCCCCAGAGCGAGCAAGGGAAGTGATGGAGGTTAGGAGGTCTATTGCGAATGAAGGATCGTCTTTTGGGCGGCAGTATATGCCGGCTACAAAGATTGGGAGGGTCACATGGATAGCTCGGGCATCATGGTTCTCAGGACTGGAGGATGAGTAGATGATGGAATATTGAATGGCAGAGGCAGAAATAAGGTTTTGGCAATGGGGGGCCAAGAATAGCTCCTGGCCATCGGCATTTTTTTGGTGAACCAGGAGCTACTCAGGCCAACCAGGAGCTATTCGCTCAAAAATGAAGAAAAATGTAGTCGTATTAGAAAACAAGAATATTTTTTTTTTTTGCTTTAGCAGGGACAAAGAGCCAAGACTAGCACTGGGCAGAGCAAGAGTAGTACTAGGAAGAGAGGAGAGAAAGCAGAAGACTAGATTCAGGCCAGAAAGTTAGGCAGAGAGCAGAATTATGTAGAAGTAAAGCAAGCAAAGAACAACAGTTGCACAGAAATGCTGCTTGGAAGATTTTAAATTTCACAAAGACAGACAGACTCTCATTAAATAAAGAATATTCCAACTGTAGTGTGACTTTTTTTTGCATATATTGTAATTTTACACACTTTGTGTAATACAAGTCATGGTGGGGAGGTCCAGTAGTTTAAAAACAGCGAGTATCACACGCAGCTAAAATTCCCCACCGGATATTAGTCTTCATCTGAATTTTATTCCAAAGGATGATGAGGTCCTCCGCGTTCTTGCTTTCACTAAATGACGTGATGTGAACTTCTTCCACTACTACTTTGCTTTTGCCTGCTGTTTTGGACTAGTGAGGTTTTGCTCCCAACCTACGTTTTGTTTTTAAAAACCACTGTTTTACTGATGGTGTACTGCAACAATCTTGTAGTTCTGGGCCCTCCATGGCGATTAAAAGTAAGTCAGTTATGGTGCTGGTCTTCAGGTTAGCCCTCCAGTCTGCAAAAAATCCTTTCCATAGCTGAAAATGCCCTTTTTAGTGTGACACTTGATATTGGATACACAAGTACTATAGCTATGACATGAAGAATGTTGCTAAAGTATTGAGATTTTCTCTGGAAGATTACATGCCATACCTCAAAGAATGAGAGATGCTTGTGATACTTGCTAATGTTTTGTTTCAACAGTTTCCATTTTGTCATTGCAGTATGCACAGGAGAGAAGTGGTTAATAAGAATCTGGATCTCATTTCCAAATTCCAAAAGCTTGTGATTATTGTCAGGCCAGTTTGCAGGGTCAATGGCAGTGCCATTCTTTTAACAATGGGTCTCCTGCGAAACCCGGGAAGCGCTGGTCGAGACAGTCCATTACACTGTTCACAATCACTTCACGTTCTTTTGCAGGAGCTGAAAGAGCATCCCTTATTTCCCTTTGGAGCTCAGTTTCTTTAAACACTGCTGTCCTTTCTTCATTAATAACCACTTCTCTCCTGAACTTGGCCAGTGTGGTTCCATCCTGTGCTGTGAGATGTTCTATTTCCGAGAGTACTGTACTGTACTGACAGTATCTATTACGATGGGAAGGGATACATGAGCATCCTGGAATGCACGGGAGACAGTTGAAAGACCTATGAGTATGTCAAAATAGAAGTGTGAGAAGATCAGAAATTTAACATTGCTTATCTGTTTTCTAAATCCCTTAACTTTTGCCTTGTCTGCTGCTGGAATATCTCGTCTGGTGTCGGACACAACCTCATCCCAGTGACCCAGTATGCTGCTGTAATTATGAAGCACAGCATGGAGAGAGTATTTTTTATGTGAGAGCCATTGTGTTCCTTTGGATTTTTTTTTTTTTTTTTTTTTTTTTTGAACGTGATGCAGGTGGTCTGATTGGCTTCCGCCACTCTTTTTAACTCTCTATAACATTTTGGGGAGTTCTCATAAAATTGAATATTGATGTTAACATGCTGTCAATGGTCTGTGAAAAGTAGGAGGCGTTAAAAGCATCTTTAGCTGCTAATTCAAGCCTGTGTGAAACGCCGTGAATGACAAGAAGCCATGGGCACTTTTCTTTCAATGCCATCAAACCCTTATTACATCTAAAGTTGACGGACACACTATCTGCTTCTGCACCAATGCAGGATAACTGTTTTAAGTCGACCGTGTCCTGTCCCAACAACTGTGAGTATGTGGAAGTCATTGCAGACGTCGGACCACTTGCATCACCAGAATCAACATCAGTTAATCCTTTAAACTTCATAGTAGGCTGCTCATTTTCAAGAATTTTGGCATACACAATCTCCTTTTCCGTGATGGTCCTATCAGTAGTCCCATCCATAAAGACAGAATATTTGTATGGTGTTGCTTCTCCTGTGAAGTGACTCCCAATGGATTTCTTAAGTGATCGTCAGTAGCTGCAATGAATGTGGCACACACTTTCTCATTGGCATAAGCTTCACCAAGTTCTACACCATGGCCAAGATATTCAGACTGTGTCGGGCAGTGGCGCAAGTGGGGGTGCAGCGCAGCCAAGATGTGCCGGGGCCAAGACAGGGTGATATTCAAAGGGGCACATCACCTTTGAATATGGCACAGAATGCACATGGCGCAAGTACAATGCGCCGGCGCAGTCCCCAGACAGGGAGGACTGGGAATACACCAGTGCAACTGTAGTTGCGCTAGGTGCAACACCCACGATATTCAAACATGGGCATGCAGATGGGGCCATAATGTATGCATGGCGCAAATGGGGCCATTTGCATGCATTGCGCAGGGTATCCTGGCGAGATCTGCCTGGCACCCTGTGCAGCCACTGTCACCATGCAGTGACACCCTGGCAGACTAAGCACACCGCCCCCCCACCCGTAAGCCCGATCGCGGGCATGTGTAATAATAAACATACCCTGGTGGTCCAGTGGTTCCCCCCTCCCCTCCCCTCCCGTATGCCTGATGCAGTCATTATTTAAATAAGAGTAGCCTGGTGGTCCATTGGTCCCCCCACCCATATGCCCGATCGTGGGCAGTAGTATGTATAATGTAATCCCTGGTGGTCTAGTGTTACCCGTCCTCCAGTATGCCCGATCCGGGCTTGTGACATAAATTGTAACCCTGGTGGTCTAGTGGTCCCCCACCCACAGAGGCCCCGGCCACCCAGCCCCATTGGCTGGCGGCTGCACCCCGCCCGCATACCACCTGGCTGCCCACCGAATGACAGCTTACAGTATGTTCTGTAAGACTGTTGGTCCACAGTGTGGACCAATGGGCTTACAGACCATACTGTAAGACACAGGCTCAAATAAAAAAGTGGCCCAATTCTGTGCTCTTTCTACATTGAATCAAATCTTGAACAAGTTTAGTTCTCACAGAAAAGATGCTGCTTACTCCCTCCCCCACAGCTGTAATTATTTCAAACAGAATTTGTTTCCACAATAGCAAAAAGGGAACATTTCAATATCTACAAAGGGCAGGTTAGATTTAGCACTAGTCTGAGTGCTAGTTATACCATCAGTTATGAAAATCTATTGATTTATCAGTGAAGTATTTGAGCTATGTATAGTATGCAACTAGTATCTTCAATAGTTTTCTCTCAAATAACGAGGCAAGTAGCTGCCCCTTAACAAACACTCTCACACTGTCCAACCCTCCGAGCTCATTGGCTGAAAGATAATGTGTGACAGGCCGGTTACCCACTGAACAGCCACACACTACCTGTAGCTTGCTGAATTGCCACCCGATTGGCCTGCACCATAGCCATCATGTGATGCAAGGATTGTTTTGTCATGACCTGCCAGTCAAGTAAAAAATGGGCAGGTCTCAAAACGGCAGAATCTACACGCCCCCTTGGCAGACTGAACTGTAACCACATGACATTCCCCACGATACAGCGAGGAGAGTCAGGTGACAACACACTGTTCACCTGAATTAGGGAGAATATGCTTGATTGATTTTTTTTTATAGCCTCAGTCGAGAATTAATGTGTGCTCTGGCTGCATGAGCAATGGGATCCGATTGTCGGATCTCAGGGGGGACGAGATGTTATGCATTTTTTTCTACTGCAAACAACCAGCTTTTGTTTTTATAGCATCTGACACTGACTGGCATTCAAGAAGAGTACCTGATTGAAGCAGCAGACCTGAAATCTGGGGAGGGGGCGAGTGTGGCAGTGATGATTACTCTGAGCTCTGTTTGGACGGTGCAGATATGTGACCCAACTCAGATCCACAGCAGGAGAACAAGATTATAACTTTTTTTGTCTGTACAGAAACAGACAGTTTCAAGCTGTCTTTTTCTGTACAGACAAAAAAGGTTAATTCCTCCCACCTGCCAGTGATGCCTCCCCCTCTCCCCAGACCTGCCGATCGGTAAGGGTCCCCCCCTCCTCAGTATCTCTGTCTCCTCCCATGTATGATGCAGCACCCCCATTTTCCCAGGTGAAAACTGAGATGAAGTACTCATTTAGTACCTCAGCCTGCTCCCCTGGGTCTTGTGCCCATCTCTCCCCTGATTTAATCCTGCTAATCTGCCCCTTCACCCTTCGTTTTTCCCCAATGTATCTAAAGAACCACTTGTTTCCTCTCCTAATTTCCCTGGCCAGGTTCTGCTCCTTCCTTGCCTTAGCCGCCCTCACCACTCTAGTGGCCCTTCTAGCCATCAGCTCGTACTCCCCCTCGATCCCTTTCACTCCTTGAGCACTTGAATTGCTTATAGGCTGCTTTCTTTCCCTGCACCACCTCCTGGACCTCCCTGGTCCACCAACAGGGTTTTTGGGCCCTACCGCATTTTCGTCTTACTCTTGCACAGGTGCTGGTAGCATCCTGTACCTCTCTCCTGATGATTTCCCACCTACTATCAGCGTCCATGTCTGACCCAATCCCATCCAAATGCTCCTTAAGGATCCTTCCCATTTCCTTAAAATTCACCCCCCTGAAGTCGGTTACTTCCGTCTTTGTGCAGCCTTCTACCCCTCCTAAGGTCCAGGCAGAACCAGACCGTGGCATGGTCACTCCCGTAATGGGTCCCTTACCTCCAGGCCCCAATCTGATCACTGTCTGCCAGGACCACATCCAGTACCCGTGCCTCCCTGGTCGGTTCCCTCACCTGCTGAGTTAGGAGCGCGTCTTGAAAGACATCCAACAACCTCTGTTCCCTGGTCACAGAGGATGTCATAGTCTCCCAGTCTGTTCCTGGCATGTTTAAGTCCCACAACACCACCACCGTTCCTCTGCCCAGTCTGCAGTGTCTCCTAACATCTGCCACCAGACTGTCCTCCAGCTCCTCCGCCAGGGCAGGGGGTCTATACACCACTCCTATTTTTACTTTCAATTGTAGCGCTATTTAGCACTCAGCGCCCCCTTTTGTCGACCCTTGAATGGAGGCTAGGAAATAAATGGCCACACCACCATCCCTGCCAGCACATCTTGTACAATATAAAGCATACAAACATAAATACAGAGAAATCCATATGAAAAACACCCTTTTAAAACCCATATCAGCAGATCTAACAAGAGTCAGAGAAAACAAGCCCAAATAGATAGTCTCTCCCCCGGTATAACTGTTTATACTCCCTGAGCCTGGCAGGCAGTTCTGGTCCCTCCCTTTGAGGGACTCTTGTCTCCAGCTGCACCATTTCCCAACACTACCCAGCACCCCCCTAGATCCCCCACGGGCCCCCCCAAGCTGTGACCAGGCTGGGGTGAAGGGGTGCCGGCCTTCCCCTACCCCCAGAGCGAAATGCAGATGTTGGGGGACCGGTTCAGCACTGGTGCTGCCATCATGGAGCCTGCCAGCTCAGTTTTTTTGTTTTCTCCCATCCCCACTCCCTACTGATGTAATGATGCTGGTGTGTGCTGACCCGTTAGTGGTCACTGCAGGAGGGCAGTCACGAGTGGGATGACCAACGTCCCTCCCCAAGAGAGGAGAGCAGTACTCCCGATGTTCGCTCCTCCCTCACCCCTGCCAACCCCCGGCGGCCTGTGCTTGTTCCCGAACCCAGGTTGCTGGTGTGGTGCGAGGTGTGGCATCCAGTGCCTCAACCCTCAGCGCCAGCAGAACGGCTCAAATAGATAGGTTTTAAGAGTGATGTGAAAGCTCTGGACAGTCAGGCAGTCTCTCACCCGACGAAGCAGAGAGTTCCACAGGGTAGGGAGCCACAAAAGCAAAGAAGCGAGAGCCCAGGGTCTTTAGATTGAACCCTGGGAACTTCTAGCAATCCCTCGCCGGACGGAGTGGAAGGAGGGCAGCAGGGACAGAGAGATCTTGCCAATACTGAGGTCCCTGACTGTGCAGGGCATTATAGGTCAGTAACCCAACCTTGAAGGTGATCTGTCACTGTATTGGCAGCCAGTGCAGGCCGTGGCGCACATGCATGATGTGGCAAGATCATGGTAAGCCAGTCCACAGCCTGGCCACTGCATTCTGCACCAGCTGCAAGTGGCAGATATCAACCCCCGGAAGCCCTAAGGAAAGGGCATTGCAGCAGTGAAGGCGGGAGGTCACAAAGGCATGGACCAAGGTTGGAAGATCGTTGGGTGGGACCAGATGCTTTATCCGGGCGATATTCCTCAGATGGCAAAAAGGGGTCTTGACAGCAGCTGACACCTGAGATTTAAGCGTCAGACCATTATCAAAAATAACACTGAGATTCCACACCCAGTCAGAGGTTGCCAGCTGGACACCACTAAGCCAAAGCCCAGAAAGTTGTCCTGCCAGCGGCTCCATACGCTGATGAACTGGGTCCACCACCAACACACCAGTTTTATCTGGGTTCAACTGCAGCTAGTTAGAACTCATTCAGTCCTGGATCTCGGAGAGGCAGTTGTTAAATACCGAGATGGTTCCACCCTCTTCGGGCACAAAGGACATGTATAGCTGAGCATCATCTGCATAACAGTGAAAACTAAGTTCATACCACCTTATAATGTCTCCCAATGGCAAAATATACACTGTGAACAGCATGGGTGACAAAATGGAGCCCTGCGGTACCCCGCAGGATGGGGGGAGAGGAAATCCCTGACACTACTCTCTGAGTCCTACCCATGAGGAAAGATTGAAACCATCGGAGGACTGTACCCTACAGTCCACAGATCAGCCTCAAGCGCTTCAGTAACACACCATGGTCCACAGTGTCAAATGCTGCAGAGAGATCAAGGAGAACCAAGATCGAATGGATCCTCTGATCTTTCACTATTAGATCATTCAAAACCGAAACCAGTGCCGTCTCGGTACTATGCCTCTTTCTAAATCTGGACTGAAGAGGATCATAGACATCATGGGTGGTCAAATGATCCTCCAGCTGCAATGCATCCACCTTCTCAGTAACCTTTCTCACAAAGGGGAGGTTAGAGACAGGTCTGTAGTTAGTCAGACAGTTCGGGTCGAGGGAAGCTTTCTTAAGGAGAAGTCTCACCTTTGCCTCCTTCAGGAGGTCAGGAAACACCCTTGTCTCCATGAACTCTAGACTATCTCAGTTAGGACTGGGCCGATCACCTCAACAGACCCCACAAGGAGGCGCATTGGGCCCAGGTCCAAACTACAGTAGATTGGTCGTAAACTCTGGATGATCTTCACAATGTCAGTGATCGCTGGCTGGCAGAAGTCTGATCAGGTAAACTGCTTGCTTGCATCCTCCTGCTGACTTCCGCAACACCCAATAGAGGGGGCAGGACAGATCCCGGACCTGATGGTGGCAAACTTATCTATGAAGGAACAAGCAAACTCATCACACTTATTTTGTGAAAAAGCTCCCTCAGTCTGAAGACAGATTGAATTGCACACAATCTGTCGACAGTCTGGAAGAGCTGACCCAGTCGATTCTGTGCAGCGGTAATCTCCCTGGACAGGAACTCTGCATTCTTACAGGAGACTGCCGATTGGTGGTCTTTATAATGATCCATCAATCTAAGCCTGTCATCAGCCAGGTCTGTTTTTTTTTTTTTTTTTTTTTTAATTTCTCTTTTACTCCCTACTGCCTGCCGGCCCCGACTCTTCAGGGCCTCCAGGGAGTCATCCTTCTGCCTCTCACTCACACAGACCTACCTCTTGATTCCCCCATGGAGCTTCAGCCCGCCCCCGAATGGGGATGAGGTGGGGTCCCTTCATCCTGACATCCTTCATTTCATCGTGCCAAGGAGGTGGCCCCGTGAGCGGGGCACATTGGAGACATGCTCCAGGAAGCCTGTCTTCCCGGAACCGGCAGGTGTTTTTCCACTTTTCCTCCCTCCCCTACAGCATGTGACACCTGACGTCACACGATGTCCACGCTGTGCAGTGGCCGCTAATCCCCTACAATTGGAGCCTGCAGTACTCTGAGCCTTCGCTCGGAGTCGGGCAAGTGTGCGAGCATTGGCCTCTTCCCTCCCTGGAGAAGGCAAGCATTCGTTGGATGCTCAAGTCCATCTCCCCCCCCCTGCCAACCTACCAGCGACCCGAGTCTGCTCCCGAACCCGGGTTGCCGGCGTGGTGCAAGGTGCGGCGTCCGGCGCCTGAACCCTCAGTGCCACCAGGCTGGCTTGCCAGGCCCGTTTTCTGCCAGCACCTCTCTAACCTTTGACCCACTCTCCTCAACTCCTTCAAAGTCCCACCAAACCAGGGGGACTTTGGGCGAAGGGGGGCGAACATGGACAGGAACTATAGAATCCAGGGCCACCATCACTGCCTTATTATAGGCAGGTAATAGATCCCTCGGCTCCAAGCTTTCACTCTGCACATCCAATAGGTCCAGTACAACCATCAGACCATCTGAGATGACACCCTTTAAAGGGCAATACTGGACCATCTCCATAGGGGCAGGACAATTGGGGAGAGCCACAAAACTGAACCCTATGGTGTGATGATCTGACCATCCGACCAGCTCCATCACCATGTCGGAGATCTCCATCCCCAGCAGGAACACCAGATCCAGTGAGTGACCATGCTTGTGGGTAGCAGAGGTAATTACCTGTGTAAGGCCCTGTCTCAACTGTCTCAACATGTTCGCATTTTTTACTTCTCTATTCTGTAACTAGCTAAGATCTTATGTTGTATCATCTGATTGTCTCCATGTATATTATTACTGCTAATGTGTATTATTTTTTTTGTCTCCATATCTCTGTCATTCACTGTACTGATGAGGAACCTTTGTAAATGAGCTCTTAGCGCAAAGGTAAATGTAATCCAGTTCTTTCTAATAAATATAATAATAAAGGCCCAATGAGGTCATCAGTTGGAGGAAGTCTTGACCAAATTGCGAGAGTTCATCATCGACCCAGGCATTGAAGTCCCCCAGAATTAACCATCTGGGGGACTCCAACATGTGGAGGGGTTGTGGAATAACAGATGGACCAGACACCGAACTTTAGGTTCAACACTCAATCTCCATGTGATGTTTATTCAAAATACAGGAAATAAGCTTCTGCAATGCCATATTCCTTCATCAGTATATCAGTTTGCAGCAACAGATTATGCATGTCCTTTCTCTGCACTTAGCCAGCACCTACTGATTTCTGAGCTAGCCACTTTTCAGTGAAAACCCTGCATCCCATATGTGGGCCATGTTTATTGGGTAGTGGGGGCTTAAAAACGAAAAAAAACAAACAAAAAAAAACAACAAGCTATAGTCAAAGAACCTCAACGCAGATTTACTGAAAAAAAGGGTTACCCCAAAGGGTATTGGCAACAAGTCAAGTTTCAAAGAAATACAACATCATACATACTTCCATAATGCAAAGCATCATAGGATATATGCAAATCACCATGACATTTCAGACTTGTTCAACTTACAGCAATTTACATGCATTTTAAATAGCACAACTAACTTAATTTCTATAATAGTCACCTAGTACTTTTTACCATTGTTAAAAACACCTCGTTCCATAGTATTTTCAACATTTACAAGTTTCATAAACGTAAGGTATATACATCAAGGTATTTTATGACATAGTGCTATTGCATACTAAATCTAACACCGATAAACACAACCTGTTTTACATATGTTTGGAGGTCACCACAATAACCTCCCTGTATGAAGACCTGAGAGGGAAAAGGAAAATTAAAGGGGACACTATAGCATAGTCAAGAAAGGGGAAGGGATGCCCATAGGTGGCCAACCTTATGGACTAGAACTTGTAAAGGATAGATCAGCCTAAGAAATAGAAGAACTGTGGCAACAGATTTAAGAAAAGGTCGGTCCTCAAGAGTGGCAGGAGCTCCCTGTCACACAACACCATGTTGACGATGAAATCCGCAACTTCCTGCAGGAATTCCTTTTCATCGCCGGGTGGACGGTAAATGAGAAGTATCCTGCAACCTAAATCTGCACCTACGATACACTCAAAGGATCTAGTTATTCCCACTGGAACATCCACAAGGCCCAGTTCAGATTTAAAACAAATGGCTATACCCCCGCTCCCATGATTCGCCCTCGGGCGATGTATCACCGAGTACCTGGCTGGAACTGCGGATGCCAGCATTTTCGTCCAGCCAGGTCTCTGTAATGCAAGCCAGGTCAGTAGTACCAACAAGATCCGCTATCACAACTGTCTTGTTTATTATAGACCTGGCATTGCACAACACCGCCTGAGTATGATGGTTAACCGAGGAAGACCGTGCTACTTGCTTACATAAAGTACAGTCCTTGGGTATGGGAACCAGCCAGGGTTCTTACCAATGTTTGCAAATTTTTTTCTGTTCCTATGTATGTAGATATCACAGTACTGTACCCCAGTGGGCCTGTCACCACTAAAGTGGAGTCCAGTCTGCAGCATAACCTGGTGGAGATGCACAGGTGGCTTCTGGATTTCTTGTTTGTGCATAACTGCAAAGACACTGATGCCATGCTTTTCAGTTAAAAGTAAAGCCCAGTTAAGTACCCCTTCACCTCTGCCTTAGTAGCATGTCTGGGCTCCCTTTTATATGTTGTGAATAAGTTCAGATACCTGGGTCTTTGCTTATTCCCCACTTTGACATCTCTGCCTATGCTTTACCCCAAGATTTGTGCTCTATACTGAAATGAAGGAACTCTCCATGGTAAGAAAAGAGCTAGTTTCTAAGGTGTTCCTCCACATACTCCGTTACGGAGACATTGTCCACAGGGCTTCTTCCATAGTCGGACTTGACCTATTCCTTCACTCATTATGTAGACTCATCCTTAATTTCCCACCTCACACCCATCACTGCAACCTCTGCAGCCAGCTTGGGTGGCTCCAGTTTGAGACTCCTCACCTGTTGGTCTGCTGCATATTTCTCTACAAGTTCTGGCTTGGTAAACTTCCCAGCTACATTTCAAATCTCCTACCAGCTGCCTAAAACTCTGCATATACTGAATTTCTTCACAGTCTTCAAAGTCTGATACCTACAGAGGCCTAGGTGCTTAGACCAGATGTCCTTTGTTTAGTGGCTGTTGAGCCCCCATGAAATTAGATGTGTAGAGTCTGACACTACCACCCCACCAAAAACACTAAGAAACAAAACAAAACCAAAACAAACACAAAAACAATAAGCCCATAGCTGCACTTGTTTTGTATGGGTATGTGCCTACGTACTGGGGGTAGTGGTATAGCCCCACAACTGGCCTCAACATATTACTGTAGTAACATGAACATTCCTGATACAGCAGTTACTTCTGTTACTCCTATACCACTTAGGGAATAACAGCATAGTTGGAGCTCTGTGGAAGATTTAGTGATTATTTTTTTTGTTTGTTTAATTCCTGTTTGTTGTTTTTCTCAGGAATTGTGTAACTCTGCTGGCCCGATGGCATAGCAGTTGGATTTGTGCTTGCAACGCCAACAACCCTGGTTCAGGAACAGACCCAGGAGTCAGAGGGCCAGCCAGGGGGAGAAGGATCGAGCATTCTAGGGACTATTCTCCTTCTTGAGGGGCGGTGTTTTACAGACCCCTGGTGAAGACTAGGGTTACCAATGTGGCTGGCGCTGTTACCCGGGGGCAGAGCAGATTGCATCCCACCCAAGGGATCACCAAAATAGCAGCCACCATCCATGCTCCACTTCCCTCTGACCCTGTCCACCCACCGTGGCACTCCCACTTAGTGACTTATTCCGTCATCTGCACTGCCTGGCTGACCCAGCGCCCCACCCTGGGGGGCAAGCCAGGGGAGGCAATGTCGAGCAGGTGCCCCTACTGGCAGCCTTCTCCTGTTGTCGCGGGCTCACGCCGGTCAGGTGGCCCCGCTCTGGGGGGCAATCCAGGGGGTATTGCTTGGGGGTGGGGACCGAAGGGGGTGGCAAGAGCTGAGTTGCAAAAAGGGGTGGCCACAAATAAAGCATACTAAATAAAAATAAATAAATAAATAAAAATTGTGGAACTCTGAGACATGTTTCAGATTTCTGGTGACAAGAAGCGCTCCTAGATTTACATAGATACATAGACAGTGTCGGCAGATAGGGGCCTATGGCCCACCCAGTCTGCCCATTTGAGCCTGTAAGTTCAGTTTATGTTTTCCTAGAAGTCTGTTGCCCCTTACCCCTGACCTCCAGAATTCCTTTATGTCTGTCCCATGCATTCTTAAATCCCGTGATTGTTTCAGCCCCCACCACTTCCTCTGGCAGGGTGTTCCACTTGTCCACCACCGTTCTGTGAAGAATTCTTCCTCATGTTTCCTCTGAATCGTCCTCCTCCAACTTCATCCCATGCCCTCTGGTCCTGGAACATCTTTTAAGCTTAAAAATAGTGTATTCCTGCACCTTGTTCCTCCTGTAAGATACTTGTATGTCTCTATATCCCCTCTCCCTCCTCTCCTGCAGGAGTACATGTTCAGTTCCTTCAACCTGTCTTCATAGGACTTGTGATGCAATCCATGCACCATCTTTGTTGCCCTCCTCTGAACCTTCTCTCCCTGTCTATGTCCTTACGAGGTATGGTCTCAGAACTATACACTGTACTCCAGGTGGGGCCTCACTAGTGTCTTGTATAAGCGGAATTATGACATCCCTTTTCCTGCTGGTGATGCCCCTGCCTATCATCCAGCATCCTATTTGCTTCACCTGCTGCCTTGTCACACTGTTTCCCTACCTTGAGGTCATCAGAGATGATAACCTCAAGATCTCTTTCCTGCTTGGTGCATGCTATATCCTCACCCCCCAACTGATATATTGTGCCAGGGTTTTTGTGCCCCATATGCATTATTTTGCACTTCCTTGCATTGAATTTCAACTGCCAAACCCCTGACCATTCTTCAAGTTTCTGCAGGTCCCTTCTCATTCTGTCTACACCCTCTGGTGTGTCTACTCTGTTACAGAGCTTTGTGTCATCAGCAGAACAGTGAAATTCTGCCTTCTAGGTCCTGCGCAATGTCACTGATGAAAATGTTGAATAGGACCGGTCCCAGCACTGATCCTGTGGTACCCACTGGTCACTCTTCCCTCTGTGGAGTGACAGCCATTTACCACCACCCTCTGTGTCCTGCCACCCAGCCAGTTACCTACCCACTACACTACTGTCCTGCCCACACCCATATTCCCCAGTTTGTGTAATAGTCATCTATGTGGCACAGTGTCAAAGGCCTTGCTGAAGTCCAGATAGGCCATGTCCACTGCCCTCCCCTGATCCACCTCCCTAGTCACCCAGTCAAAAAATTCAACGAGGTTGGTCTGACATGACCTCCCTGGTGAAACCTTGCTGCCTTGGGTCCTGTGGTCCATTGACAACCAGATGTTCACCAATCTCTCCTTCAGTAGTGCTTCCATGATCTTCCCACTACCGAGGTGAGGCTGACTGGTCTGTAGTTCCTGCTTCCTCTTTGTTCCCACTTTTGTATAAGGGACTACATCTGCTGTCCTTCAGTCTTTGGGTACCTCCCCTGTTTCCAGTGATCGGCTAAACAGGATAGCCAGAGGTTCAGCCACCACCTCTCTTAGTTCCTTAAGGACCCTGGGGTGCACCCCATCTGGCCCCATTGCTTTATCAAAAGAAATAAGTGCGTGTTAAACTAAGGCTTTCAAGTAGTCAGGATGCTTTTTGCTTTAAGCAGGTCTGCTGGTTATTGCTAAGTAAGCCTTTGTGCCTCAGGTCAGTAAATTGTATTTTGTTGTTAGTAGGTGTCCATTCCCTACTGTGACTTATATTTGTGGTAGTTGTTCCCTGGGTTTTTTGTCAGTGAGGGGTTGTTTGTGTCAGTTTTTTCATTTATTTCTTTTTTTCCCTAGTTTCCTGGCCTTTTCTCATGGCTGTTTTTTGACAGGCACATTTTACTGCATGGGCATTACATTGTGTTTCTGGGCTGTGTTTTGTCTTGCTTGGTGTTTGTCAGGGCATCTAGTTGCTGTCATCCACATCTTAAATTGTTCCATCTTTGTTGGCCTTTTCGAAGATTTTGATCAGCTTTGTTCATTTTTTTTCTCTCCCATACTTTGTGCTCCTATCCTGGCTGCCCCTTCCCAGCCAACCCCAGCCCTGTCACCCGGCTCCCCTGGGAGTTACCTTACACCGGCATCCTCGGCCACAGGACTTATGATGTGTGCCCAGCCACCAGGGCAGAGCCTGCGGGGAGCTGGTCTTCATCTTGCCTCGGGGGTTTTCTCCACCAGTTTTCTCCCCATACATCCCGGGCCCTTGCCATTAATGTGTGTATGCTTGGGCCGCGGCGCTGGCGCACTAACAACAGCCCCAATCTGCCCACCCAGCCTATCGCCAGCCTCCCAGTGCCTGGCTGCTGCCATCGAGTCTCCACTTGGTGGCAGTCAAGAGCCGAAGAGAACTGCCTGAAGGCTGCTCTATCCACTCCTAGCCCCTCCCCCGTCTGACCCCTGCAACCCGTGCTCGTTCCTGAACACAGGTTGCCGGCATGGTAAGAGGTAAGGCATCCAGTGCTTCAGCCCTCTGCACCACTGGGCTGGCTAGCTTTGTTAATTTTTAACAATGTAATTTTATAATAGAACACAGATTCATTTTAACAACAATGTAAGAGCTTAGGAGGGACATAAACTTCACCACACAGCTCCAAAGTGGTACTTGCAAGTATGCAAGTCACAAACACTTATAAAAGACTAGTAAGGATGAAACATTGGCTGAAGTGGAACAAGTGGTTATAAATAGTTTCTACAGGACAAAATGACTTACAGGTTCAGCACAGTTCTCCTTTAAAGAGCACCTGTCTTGGTGCTCAGAAGGAGAAACCTGAGTCTTTCTTAGCTGAACGGGAGTGCTATCATTAATTTATAATTCTAATTGTAGCCCAGAATGGAAAGGAAGAGATTGTAATGTTCCCCTGAATTGCTAGCCATGCAATCCCTTCTACTTCCCGATCAACGACTCGGCCCACACTCTCCATCATTTTGTGATCTAGTAATAGGGAGAGCATGGCGGCGTGCTCCAAAGCAGCCTATGGAGCATGTTTTTAAAAGGTTATTTTACTAATGCGAGCTGACTTTTGGTACAAAACAAAGGCAGAGTTCAGCTAACAAGAGCCTTGTTAGCTGAACCCTGCCTTCGATTTGTACTAAAAGTACATTACATGTCAATTACATTTGTAAAATTAGCTTGCAGAAAGGTGCTTTATAGGCTTGTATGCAGCGTGCCCCCTTCGCTTTCCCTATTAATACATCGCAAAATGGTGGAGTGCGGTGCCGGAGTCAACAGTCAGGAAGTGGAAGGGATGGGGTGGCTACCCCCTCGGGCAAATTATGATCCCTTCCGTTCCATAGTTAATGCATCAGTTGCAAAACTGGCCGGGGTTCGTGTTAGTCCTGATTTTTTTCTGGCAGTATGTTTTACATTTTTTTATACTACAGTAAAGTTTTTGTGGATAGCAGCAGTGTGGTGCTGATTTTGTTTTACATATGAGAAAAAATATCACTAATATTTATTACAGGGCAATGGCATATTCGATTTATGCAGAGCCCTTTCCTTTTTTGAATTGTTTCTACATTTTTAATTTTTGTATTGCGGGTTTTTCGTTTTAAAATGTGTAATTTTTTTGGTGACCAGCATTGTGTCTGAGATGCTGCATAGGTGCATCAGTGCATCTCTGCAGAGCAAGCAGGGAGTCAGCCTAATCAGGAAGCTAGGGCATTCTTAAAATAGAACTATGTTGCCTCCTCCCATCAGTGAGTATCTACAGGGAGAATATTTTTTGTTATTGGGGCCTAGAGTGAAAATATCATTATGTTCTTACTCTAGTGCCAGGTAAACAAATATCACTGTTATTTGCCATTATTTATCCTCACAGGAATTGCACATATATATGTGTATATAGTTAATATGCAGCAGATGTGAGGATAACTTGACAAAGATAATCTATGATACCTGTGAAAAAGTAGAGCTGTGGTTCAAGATATTAAAATACTAACTGGTCGTTACATCACAATTAACTAGTATCGACAGGGCATACCACATTACTTGATTACAATGCTACCTTGTCAACCATTACTTCACACATTCTTCAGAGGCATTCCGTTAATAGAACAAGCATGCCATCCAGTAAATAAGAAAACTTGTTTACAGCTTTAATTATGAAACTTAGGGTGCCTGTTGTGTACATGAAATATAGGATGAGCTAATTTAAGATACCTGAAATATCTTCTTTCATTGTACTTGGCTTCCTAGTGGTGACTTTGCCACTTGTGAGGTCGGGGCCTGATATTCAACATTGCGCAAGGCGGAGCACAAAAGTTTGCACTACGCCTTGCAATAGCCCAGGAGACCGAGGATGCAATATTCAGTCAGACAACGCACTGGCGCTGTTCAACTGAATATAGGGCTATGCCAGAGCAGCACTAAGTCAAGTAGCGGTGCCCCGACATGGATCCTGAAGTGCCCCACCAGAGTGGATAGCACCAGAGCGCTATCTGCAGCATTCAAAGGGACCTATGCAGATGAGCTTATTGGGCATGCAAGGTGCTAAGGGGCTGTTTGCATGCCCACTATGGGCTCATTTGCATGGATAGCAGGACAGGTTAGTGTGGCACCCCCCAACCCCATTGCCCGGTCCCAGACCTGTATGTGTAGATATCTTTGGCACTAGTTGTCGCCCTTCCCACACGCCCTGTCCTGTAAATTAAGATATGCACTCCCTGCCTGGACATATGGTGGCTGGCTGCGCTGGTTGCCATATGCACACCTGTGGCACTGAGGAGTCTGGTTGGGTGGGGAGGGGGTACTAGACACTAGGAAGGGTTGTCTGATTTCCTATGGGCCAGCAATCGATGGGTTGGGGGGACCACTTCATACAAGAGAAGTATTATACTTATTACAGGCTGACGATCGGAGGGAGGGGGACCACTAGGCACCAGGGAAGTATTATACTTCCTACAAGCTGCTGATTGAGGGTGGTCACTAGGCACCAGGAAGTATTATTATATTTATTATAGTCTAATGATTCCGAGGGGGGCCACTAGGCACGGGGAGGTTTAATCTAAGTATGGGCTGGCGATTGGCGGGGGAAGACCACTAGGCACGAGGAGGTTTTAATCAAAGTATGGCATGGTAATCGGGGGGCGGTCACTAATGGGTTGGCAATCGGAGGTGGGGACCACTAGGCACCAGGGAGGTTTAATCTATATACGGGCTGGCGATTGGTGGGAGGGACCACTAGCACCAGGGATGTTTACTTTTATTAGGAGCTGGCAATCAGAGGAGGTGGGTGCCATGGTTCACAGGGGGTTGGTGTGCTCCCCCAGCAGATAATCGGCTAGGTGGTGGCATTACCTCTGGCAGCCGCTAGGGTTGCCTGGAGTAAGTCGGGGTTGCATTTGGCAGTATTTGTGCTGCATAGAAGGATTGCACAAACCCCTTTTGCACAGCACAAAGCCACTGAATATGGGGTAGTGCAGCTATTCATGGCCTTGCGTGTCCCCTTGCCCACCCACATACATTATGTTTTGCGTGTGCGCTAACCCTCTTTGCCTGCGTCAAAGCCCCTTTTGAATATGGGGATCCGTGGCAAACTCCAGTTTGTGCAGGCAAAGACTTGTTGGCGCCTGTGAAAACTTTTGAGTGTTGGGCTCCAGGGGTCAAGTACAACTCAAGAAGATATTTCTAATATCTTGCATTAGTGTGTGTGTGTGTGTGTGTGTGTGTGTGTGTATGTATATATGTATGTGTGTGTGTATATGTGTGTGTGTGTGTGTGTGTGTGTGTGTGTATATATATATATATATATATATATATATATATATATATATATATATATATATATATATATATATATATATATATATATATATATATATATATATATATATATATATATATATATATATATATATATATATATATATATATATATATATATATATATATATATATATATATATATATATATATATATATATATATATATATTAATATATATGTATGTATATGTATATATATAATATAGGATATACAATGGAGGCGTCAGATAAATGATTTATCTACACAAGTGCTGTTTGACCTTGGGTAACCTCACAAGTGGCATATGCCACGAGTGATGTGTCCAAGGTCAAAACAGCACGAGTGTAGATAAGTTATTTAGTTGACAGCCCACCATTATATATTTCATTTATGCAATAGGGATGCTTTGTGTCAGTGCAGGGACATTTGCCTTTGATTGCTTATCTTGTTTTGCATATGTTTAGCAAAAAAGAGCAGAAAATACAATTTTGTGTTCACCTTTTTGACAATTATAAAAAAATCTAAAAGGTATCAATCTATTAATGAAACACCACTCATTTTGTAGATAATTTTGTGCCGAACAACTTTCATGCTCACAGTACTCTTATCGTTTTTCATTTTAAAGTTATTCGCATTTGAATATGGGTGGTATTGCTACTGAGGCTGAATATTCTACATGAGTTCCGAGTGATTGTGACATAACTACTATACGGACACATTTTATTTATTCAACGGCTGTGAAGATAAATGGATTTATTCAATGAGTTTTTAGCCTACTTTTATTGCATATATATATATATATATTATGGTAGAGGAGCCATTTCTATGTTAAACCCCAAAACTTTGCACCTTAATAACTTTGCAACCGTTTTATGGATTTACCTGAAATTTGGAATACATGATCAAGAACCATAGGCCTTGGGATCTGCCAAGTTTCGTAGTGGTCGGATATCTGGCTGCAGAGTTATTAAAGCGTGATCTGTCTTGCGTTTACACTTTTCTGGAATTGTGCGGTCGGCGCCTACAGGTTATACGGTTTGCACGACTGGTCCGAAATCTTCAGGGAACATGTGGTCGGGGTCCCGATGTGCCTTCGAAGATTTCGTGAAAAATATTAAACGGTTCAAAAGTTATTCAAAAAACAGTTTCCCATTATAAGTCCATGGGAAAAGTTAACAAAAAGTTCAACACTTTCGCAAATGCATTTTTACTTTCGCAAATGGGCCTGTTACTTTCGCAAATCGGCCATTTTGTTTTCAGTTGGTGATCAGAAAAATGGTTGGCATTTAAATTTGGGACCCTCTAGCAACCTAATTCTTTTTGTATTCACCTAGTCGGACCCTGAGGATGCTTGCCATGTCTTTATTTTGTGGTAAAACACCCCAGAAATATGTTTTTCAAATTTCTGGAAAAGTACTTTCATAAATTACTTTCGTGCTCACAAGTGTCAATTTTTAAGCTTAGCAGATGCGACAGTAGTTTTCCATCTGTGGGACAGCGACAGCGATTCTTTGGCACTGCACTGCAAAAGAACCGTTGGGAGTTTTGGGCTGAAATTTGGAGGGAACAGAGCCGACATCTCACAGATGTGCCTTTCAGTGTTGTATTGAAAAAATATTACATGGCAGCAACGTTACAGCACTCCAAAGTTGACGGTTTTTCCCATAGGATAACATTACGGCGCCCGACACATTACAGAAATCCTTTGGCACCCTGCTGCAAAATAACGGTTTAGTCTTTTTCCTGAAATTTGGAGGGAAGACAGCCAACAGCCCACAGATGTGCCTTTCAGTAGTTTGGTGAAAAAAATATCACCTGACAAAGTTATGGCACTCCAAAGTTGACGGTTTTCCCATAGGATAACATTCACGGTCGACTGTTACAGAAATCCTTTGGATCCCTGCTATAAAATAACGGTTTGGTCTTTTTCCTGAAATTTGGAGGAAGACAGCCAACAGCCCACAGATGTGCCTTTCAGTGGTTTGGTGAAAAAACATTACAGGGAGGCAAAGTTATGGCGCTCCGAACTTTTCTTTTTTTCCCATAGGATAACATTATGGCATTCGCCGCGCCTTTCAGGGCCCGTATCTCGGAAACGGTGCGAGATACGGACTTTTCGTCGGAAAATTTCTTAGCCCCCTAATGGGAGCTAAGATTCAAATTAGCCAGGACAGTTGTAAATAATATGATTTTTAAATTTTTTTTCTACGTCGTACGGTTCCTGAGATATAATGTATTTAATATTCCAAGATCTCATTTTCTGCGCCGATACTCATTATTATGCATACATTATTTGTACTCACTGTCTTTCTCTATGCAGGTTTTGGGGAAAACCAGCCTGTGCGCTTACATTACTGTTACTGTTGCCCTTTCCGCTTGCGGTTCCGTACCCGTTTCACTTACCGTTGACGTCTGCGCCACCATGTGCGTTATCCTTTGCGTTTTCATTTGCGCTCGCGTTTCTGTTATTTTTTGCCATTTCTGTCTACAGTACTGTTTATCTTTCTGTTTCACTTTACATCACCATGCCCATTGACATTTCTGTTTGCAGGCACCATGTTGTTATGTGACAACACATCATGTGGCAGACCATTCCGTCTCACATACCCATGTCGTTACCCTTTCTGTTCTCATTCGGCGCTTGTGTTTACCATGTGTGCCACTGTTAGCATTTCTGTTTGCGTTGCTGCTCCTGTTACTATGCCACAAGACATCATGTGTGGCCGGGCCCAGCAACTCCGCCACCGCATTACATTCACTATTTCTCATTATCATTCTCAAAAAGAAGGGAAATTAGAGGCAAAAAACTCTGTTTAATGCATTAGTTGGGGTTGTTCCACAGCGACAAAAGTGAGGAAATTCGCTGTTAGGGTTGAAAACCCTAACTCCGAATTCACCCCCCCCCGCAACACACACACACACACACACACATTCAAGTATGGGGGAGGACCAAGTCAACACAACCAATGACAGACATTCAGCAGCAGGTGCCATTTGCCAGAGACTGCTCCTGCTGGGAAGCTCACCCCGCTTGAGGTGCCAAAACATCTACGGCCTTTCTCTCGCTCCCCGCCCCACTGTGCAGCAGTCTGATTGGGCCGGGAAGCAATCTCACTGGCGGCTTCCCAGGCGCACTTTTTTTCAGGCGCATGAGGTGCTAAAAACTGTCTGGTTTGCTTCCCAGCCCTTGTGGCAGTCCAGGATCGGGCCAGAGGAGCGAGGAGGCAAGTGGTTCACCGACTGCATGGGATCAGGCGTTTGGTGCGCCGCAATAAAGCAGTCTGCTCCCCGGCCCTTTGGAAGTCCAGGAATGGGCTGGGGGAGTGAGGAGGAAAACTGCTGCAGGCTGGAGGTGGTAGGTTGGGACATGGAGGGGCCCCAAGCTAAGCTCCCGACTTGGGAGGGGAGTTACATTCTCCCCCCACTGAAATCTTTGGCATCCTCGTCAAGGCCTGAAACATCAAACATTGCAATACAATACATTACATGCTATCTAATACACCTGATACCTGACTAACCAACATTAGTATTGCATTTCTTAAAACCAAGGGTATGCACTGAGATAATTACTTTGCCACCATGGTTTACATGTACACCTCCTTATTATGACTTGGGGGCAGCAATAGTGGGTTTGGCAGCAGATTAACCTTTTCATGCACCACATTGACAGGGAGAATGGAAGGGACACCAGGGACATCATAGGTGAGTTTTACTCTGTACTTGACTTCTCTGCTAGAGCGGCAGGGTGCTACAAGTTCCTCGGCAATGGTTTAATCAGTATCATGAATGGGTTTTGCATACTCGGCTACATTGGGTTCAATTCTTTCAGTATCCTGTATTGGCTCTATTAATGGAGTCTCAATATTCCCTGCATTTGGAACGTGGTTCGTGACTGTGGGCCCAGTGTCAGTCGGAACAAAGGGTACTACAGCCAGATTCAATGGCCTGGAATGACTCTCCTTACTCCCTCCAGGTGCTGAAAAGGGGAAGTCCATGGGAAATGGTGCAGGCTGATACTGAAGTGGTATCGGGCAAATGTAAGGTTCTTCATCCTCAGAATTAGAACTACTGTTGAACACATCAGACTGAGTCGCTGGTGTGGCAACAGGTACTGGCATTTGAACTTGACTGTTTCTTCTTTGCTTTGTCTCATTTCTAGTGACCGGTCTCTGTGGTGGAGAGAGAGGTACTGAATTAACAAGTTCTGGCAACAGTTGACCAATTGGCAAGAGGTGGTTTCGATGCAGTGTTTTAACCACCATGTTTCCTATTTCCATTCTTAATCTGTATACTGGCAAGTTTGGAAGTTGTTCCACAATTACATAAGGCTCGGGTTTCCATTGGTCCTCAATCTTGTGTTTGCCTGAGACCCATAAGTTCTGAATCCATACTCTGTCTCCTGGCTGAAGAGCTTGTTCTTGGACTCTCTTGTATCTGTTTTTGTTTGCTAGGCCGGACTTTGCAGCTGCTTCTTGGTTCACCCGCTAGGCCTCTGACAGTTGTGCTCGCAATCTCCTGGAGTATTCCAAGTGTGTCTGTGGTAGGGTGCTGTCTGCTGACACCCAAAAACATAACTCTACTGGAAGCCTGGCTTCTCGCCCAAACATTAGGAAATAGGGTGAGAACCCGGTTGCATCATTTTTAGTACAGTTGTAGGCATGGACTAGGAAAGGTACCTGCTGGCTCCAGTATGACTTTCTGTCAGTGTACAATGTTCCCAGCATATTAAGCAGTGTTCTATTGAATCTCTCAGGCTGAGGGCCACCTTGAGGGTGGTATGGAGTAGTATGAGACTTCTTGATGCCCAAAATGCTTGTCAGTTCTTTGATAAGGCAACTCACAAAGTCTCTTCCTTGATCAGAATGCAGGTGTTTGGGTAATCCATAGTATGCAAAATACTTTTCACACTAAACTTTAGCCACAGTGGTCGCTTTTTGGACTTTTGTGGGGAAAGCCTGTGCATAGCAGGTGTTGTGGTCTGTTACTACTGGAATGTTACTGGTCCCCCTCCGATCAGGTTCAAGGGAAAGGAAGTCCATACAGACCAGGTCCATCAGCCCACTGCTGGTAATGTGTACAAGGGGAGCAGCTTGTTTGGGTAAAGTCTTATGGGTGATGCACCTATTACAGCTTTTGCAATGTGTTTCCACCTCCACAGCCATACGAAGCCAGTAGAAATGGTCTTGTACGAGGCCCAATGACTTATCAATTGCCTAATGTCCCATGTCTTCATGAAGAACTTGCAAAACCATTCTGCGATACTTTATGGGCAGCACCAGGTGCTCTTTGGGGAACTGAGTTTTTGTTTTGGTGATTACATACAACAGTCCAGGCTTTAACGAAAACTTGTCCCACTCTCTCAAGAGAAGTGATACATCAGGCAGGTTTGATTTAACTTGAGAGGATGACGAACCCTTTTCTTTGGCTAAGATGATGTGTCTCAGACGAGGATCTGTTTGCTGTGCTTTTCTTAAATCTTTAGGAGATAAGTGAGGCAAGGAGGTGTTGTGCAGGGTGATGAATCGTGCATGACACCCAAAAACCTATTACTGTATGGCATCAGGATGCACTCCAAGCGGATCCACAGCACATTCTGGGTTGGTGATGGCAGATCGGTCATCGGGCACCATCATCTGGCAAACGGCTTTCACTCCATCTTCCGATACGTAGGTCCAGGGCCCCTCCATGGGAGGTGTATGATGGGGGCCTCTGGACAGTGCATCTGCATTTGTGTTGTTTTGGCCAAGATGATATTGCAAGCAGAAATTGTAAACAGGGCAGAGATCTGTTTATGCCCAGTGGCATCCATCTTGGCAATTGTCAACACACATTTATTTTTTATTGACCAGGAAAGGAGGACTGGACAATTCTGCCTATTTTCAGCCTCATCATGGGGGAAGGGGATACAGATGGATGCCATCTGACATTGAACCAGATTAAGCTGTCGGTGGTATTTTTAGTGAATGGGGGAAATTTGGTCAGGACACTGGGGAAAAGCCCCAGCTCTTTTCGAGAAGTGCCATGGGATCTTTAACAACCACCTGAACTGCCACCAGAACAGGCAGCTGGGACTTCAGTTTAACATCTCTTCCGGAAGACGGCACCTCACGAGTACAGTTCCCCCCTCATGCTGCACCATAGTGTCAGTATTGGGATTTAACCCAAGTGCTTGGTGTGGGGATAGAACTCACAGCCTCCTGATCTTCCAGCCTCAGAGGCGAGTGTGCAACCTGCTGAGCCACTGACACTGCTATATGTCAGTGGGTTATTGTCAGTTAGCACAACAAATCTTGCTCCATACAGATACTCAAGAAATTGATCAGTGACTGACCATTTCAGTGCAAGGAACTCTAGCTTATGGACTGTATAGTTCTTTTCAGAGGGAGTCAAACTGTGACTGGCATAGCTGACTGGTCTCATACCCATGTCATGTTCTTGGTAGAATACGGCACCCAATCCTTCCATGCTGGCATCAATGTGAAGGATGTATGGCTTGGTGTAGTCAGCAAAGGCTAAAACAGGAGCTTCTGTTAGGAGTCTATTAATCTCTTGAAATGCACTCTCACATTCATCAGTCCATTGGTCTCCATAAGGTTCATTGGTCTTGAAACATTCACTAGGGGATGTCTTTTTGGTTCTTAGACGTTTGCTCTTCTGAGTCAGAGGATCCCTGAGTTTATATAAAGGCCTCACCACCGAGGAGTAGTTTTTTTCGAATCTCCTATAGTACTAACAAAATCCTAATAAAGACTGAAGCGTTTTCAAGTTGGCAGGCCTCAGCCATGTAGTTAGAGCTTTCACTTTTTCTGGATCAGTACTGATACTTTGATCTGAAACAATATGTCCCACATACTTCGTGGAAGTCTGGCAGAACTGACACTTGTCCAGGGAGAGTTTTAAACCATGTTCCTTCAGTTTATCCAGTACCTTGAGTAGTCGGGCTTCATGTCCTTCCAATGTCCTCCCAAACACTATCAGGTCATCAAGGTAGACTAAGACTTCTAGGAGATTCAGATCACCTACCACCTTCTCCATCAGGTGCTGGAAGGTGGCTGGGGTGCTGGATATCCCTTGTGGCATTCGCTCAAACTGGTAAAATTCTAGTGGACAGATAAAGGCAGTCTTCTCTTTATCTTCCTCTGCCATCGATATTTGGAGTAACCACTGTGCAAGTCCCGAACAGAGAACCATCTACTACCCGTGAAGCTGTCCAAGGTGTCTTGCACTCGAGGCATGGTGTATTGATTGACCACTGTACGTTGGTTCAGGGTGCAATAGTCAATGTACATTCTTATGGCACCGTTCTTTTTCCAGGCCACCACTGCTGGCGAAGCATGGGGACTGTGAGACTCTGTTATTATCCCTGCCTTCTGGAGCTCTTGCAGATGTCGCTTGACATCTTCTTCAGTGTCAGCGGGCGCCAATCTTCTCAACCTTTCTCGGAATGGGCGGTCATCATGCAGGCATATGTGATGCTCCTCTCCTTTTGCACATCCTACATCCTATTCATGGCAGGAAAAAACATCAGATCGGTCGACCAGTTCCTTCTGTAATCAGTTCTTCCAGCTGGTAGGAGTGGGAGAATGAACCGAAATTGAATACCCCTTCATCCTGTCGAGTAGTCTTCTCTGGAGTGGAGATGACCACGACCACATCAGCTGTGTGCAGGTTGACTAGTACTGTACCAGAATGCACTGTCAGATCTTTGTGAGTCTCGTTCTTTAACTTCATGTTGATTTTTTTGACCATCATGTCAGTTCCAGGCAGCACTCCTCGCTGAACCACCAGACCATTGGGCAGACCTCTTCCTGGTGACTCTACAATGATGATTTGGTCGGACAGAGATTCATTGCAATCCACAGCTCTGTCCACCAAGCACTCTGCACCAGGGGGCACAATCAGAGGATCTTTCCATTCTTTGTTGATGACTCCGACAATCTCCTCAGAGTGGTTACAGAACTTGGTCTTCCTCTAAAGGTGGGCAGTACTCACAGTGGCATGAATCTGTAGAGTCTAATAGTTTCTTTCCCCTGCCTTCTGCAGGCACATGTGAGCCAGACGTCCAAACATATTGGCGTTTGTTCCAGTCAACACAGGTGTCTTGTCCAGTATCTGGGCATCAGGACAAATGAGAGCTAAAGTGTCGATCCTTTGAGGGACTCCAGTAAAAATCTCTGGAAATTCAATTTGCACAGCAATGTAGCCTTTGTAGGGGTAGCTGGCATTATTCAACCCCCACACAGAAAGTTCCTCTAATGGTTGCAAAGGTAAATACTTCAAGTAGGTCTGGTAAAAGGATCGATAGATGATGGTGACTTGTGGCCCACTGTCCAGTATGACTTCACATGGGTACCCTTCAATAGCAATCTTTATGGTAGGAGTAGGACCCATCAGTCCTGATGGTAACTTGTTCCTGACAGATGCAGCAGGGTTTGTCCATCTTACAGAGCTGTTTACTATCAGAGTCCCAGGTTGTTCCATCACTGGGCTCCATTGTCGTTTCCCTGTAGCTGTTGCTGTCTTTCCCATTTCTGGTTTACCAGCTGCTGGTTCTCAGGCCTGCCACAACCTCCTGCAAAATGTCCATCTTCCCTGCAATGAAAATAGAACAGTTCACCTCTGGGTATAGTTGAGGATCGAGGGCTGACCCTTGGATCAGAGGAAGGATTCAGTGGTCGTCCTCGCCCAGGTGGCAAGGAGTTGGCTCATGGATGAGATGCCTGTGTCCTCTGCAAGGCTTTGACACACTCGGTGAGTTCTTCCAACTGTGTTTTCATGTCTGAGACATCACTGTGCTCTTGGATACTGTCAACTTCAGGCAGCAGGGTGATGGCTTTCCCAGTGGGCACTCGCAATGAATTGGCAAAGGCTTTCTGTGACTCTTCCTCCCTCGACTCATCAAGTAGTTGTCTGAAACTCGGTGGGGGGGGGGAATTGGATCTGCATTCTTTCAGTCTCAGAGTTATCAGAGTCCATCAGGAATGCAGAGCACCTCGTAAGATCTGGTCAAGTCTCATTTGGACAACTTGTGCAAGGTTAACTCTTCCGGACTCAACTGTCTTGCGAATCATTGGCTCCATTTGGGTCATGTAGTGAGACAATTGTTCTCCCACTTTCTGGGTGGTGGCTCCCAACTGAAAAATGAAGTCTTCCTTACGCTCAACTGCTCCAAAGGAACTTCTCAGCACGGTGAGATGGTCACTAGCAATGCAGTCTGGTTGGCTGGCTCACAGTGATCAGATGACATCCAGTGCCATACCTCTCAAACTCTCTACTGTGTGTTTGCATTTCTCGTCATTCGAAGATTTCTATACTTTCTCCATCTGGGTGGCTTGACTAATAGAGCTCTCGTAGTCATCCTCTCCAGAGGGAGTGGGGATAGTACCAGAGAAAGTACACAGTCTCCTGTACTGTTCGAAAGGTGGGACTAAGTAAAGGGACCAGTCATGTCCTCCTGCTCTGGTTTCACCAGTGGGTTTTGTCTTTGTCGGGTCACTTTCCTGGAACATTGCTCTAATATCTTGAATAGTCTTTCCTTCAGCATCTGACAGCGAGTGTAATTTCTTTTCAGTCACTTGGTTCTTTAGGGTCCTCGGAAGGAGGATCCAGGCTTGCATGGGTGATTAAGACCCACCGGGTGGGGTCTCTATCAGCATGGAGTTGATCAGGCACTTTGGAAGGATCAACATCCTCTCAGCACTCCATCAAAACATGAAATGCTTGCTGAGCAGAACTGTAAATCCTCCCACATACAGTCACTTTTCCCAGACATTTTATGCTGCCTATGACACTTTCAGTACGGTCTCTTGGGGTTGCTTCAGGGATCCCTTGTACCAAAATTGCCTTTTTTCGGATCAATTTCCACAACCTTACACGAGTCTAGCAATGAGATGCAATCCAATACGATTTTGTAATTTTTTTTTGGGGTGGGGGGTAACAGACTGTTCCCACTAAACGGAGGGTGCTGCAGAAATGCCCCAAATCCCAGCGGTAGCACCCACTCGCAAGTGGTGCTGCCTAAAGGATATAAGGTGGTGCCTGGGTTCATGGCAAGTGGTGCGGTGCCTTCACCTATGGGGATCCTTATGGCAGTGTACTGCCAGGGTGCTTTTCCACAGAAAATAAAATACAGCCCCCTCCTTTGGTGACAGGTAGAACAATACACAATTCCACCCCCCAACATATCATTCTAAGCATGCATATATACACTACACAATAATGTAAATAATTGCAGTAAAATAAACAAGGGGGTTTATTTTGGGTCTGGATAATGAGGTAAGGAACAAGGGAAGCAAAGGGTGGTAAAACATTCAACAACAAACTTATAATAAATATTGTAATCAAGCAAAACAATCAGATATCACAGTACATTACAATCCAGTATTCCCTGTCCCAGTCCCTCTTCCCCACACTGGTGCACCGGTTAACCCCACAGTCCCGGTGGGAGCTCCCAACTAACTTGTGTACATACTGAGGAGTTGCAGACCTGTGACTAGTAAAAACCGGGTGCAGCACCGTTGCAATGGTTGGATGATGCAGATGCAAATTATAAACTACACCAGTGGATGTAAATGTACAGTTTATCCTGGAGTAACTGTAGCTGCAGGCTTAGCTAAGGTCCCACAGGAAGCCCGGATGGTAAGTTAACTAGCTAGCTAGCTGAACAGTTAGAAAAGTATTTGTTTGGGTAAAACCAGTACTCAAGACCTTTTGGTGAACAGATGAAGTAGGAGTTGGGGGACGTCGCTCCTTGCAGACAATTGGGAAGAATGGGTAGAACTGGCATGGATGCTGACGATGATCCTCTTCACCCCACAGAGGGACTTGTCTTCACTCACCTTGACAGGTAGGCAGGTCTTTGTCTTCACCCCATAGAGGGACTTGTCTTCACATACCTTGCAGGTAGGCCAGCAGTTAAACAGGCAGGCAGGACCTCAAAACTCAGATCCCCTGGCAGAAATCATAGTCTCTTGTATCAGGACAGTGAGGCAGTGGATTTGTCTCTTCATACAAGCACAGATAAAATACTTCTCTAAGTAGTCACTGATATCTGGATTGCCAAATATCAGCAGTTCATTACTGGTTGAGGTAAATCCCCGTGTCTCTGGAATTTACCAGACAATTGGAAACAAGTTCAGAAGTCCTTAGTTTGTTTTGGCACAAACTAAATGTTTCTTGGCTATGACAGTAGTAGGAGCTGTCAGAATTCAGTTGTTTCTCCTCAGAAATTCACAACAACGGACCCAGGGTCAAACTATCAACCCCAGAATGTTTAGTTTGAATCAATGACCTCTCACCGGTCCACAGAAGTCTCAAGCTCCATGTCCTGATTGGTTGTACTGCAGCTACCAGTAGAATTCCTCACTGTCTTCAGGCAGACCACATCCAATATGGCCGCCCCATATAGTTCTGTTCATCTCAGTCCAAAAAAACAGCAATTAAACAGTGTTGGCAGCATCTGGCTGCATGGCTCCGGACCCTTCTGGTCCCTTCATGTTGTCGCTAGGGCCAGGGGCACTTTGAGTGGACAGGAGCCCTGTGGTATGCTCCGTTTTGTGAGCTTTCCAGCAGGAGCAGTCTCTGGCAAATGGCACTTCCGGCTTCTGAGCATTCTGGGACTTGTAGTCCCTGTGGGCGCCATGTTGTCCCCTTACTCCCCGACCCACTGGAGGCATGGATTGGGTCGGGAGCCTCTTTAAAAGTTGTATTTTTGTTTTATTCAGTCCCCCCCAGCCCCCACTGGTGTCTGATAGGGCTGGGGAGAGGAACATAAAAACGGTGCTTCTGCCACAGTTCCCTGTCGGGCGCTTGAAGCGCTGAAAACATCTGCAGCCTTTCTCTCACTCCCCGTCCCACTGTCCAGTAGTTCAATGGGGCGGGAAACAATCTCACTGGCGGCTCACGGCCGCGCACTTTCAGGCACATGAGTGCAGCTATCTGGTCGCGCTCAGCCCTGGTGGCAGTCACGATTGGGCCGGGGCGAGAACAAGTGGCTCGCCTGCCACGGGATCCGGGAGCATGGGGCGCCACAATAAAGTCTGCTCCCCGGCCCTTTGGCAGTCCAGGATCGGGCCAGGGAAGCGAGGAGGAAAACAGCTGCAGGCTGGAGGAGGCAGGTCAGGACACGGAGGGGCCCCAAGGTAAGCTCCCAGCTTGGGAGGGGGGTTACATTGATTTAGACAAGAATCAAGTTTTTTTTATTGGCTTGAGCTGTAATTATTAACAGTGTGTTACAGTTCTGAATATGTAGTCTAATCAGAAGTCTGGTTTTTATTTAACTATTTAACAACATGTCACAGCTCCACCTCGCTTTAGAAACAAATCTGAAGAAAGGCAGTTAGGGTTCGGGTGACCACAGTGCATTGATTGAACTTGATTCTAATTCGAATTCTAAGTTCCATAATTAGTGCAAGTTCTGTCTCCGGGGCACCTCATCCAGTGGACTGATTTGCTATTTGTGAAAACTACTGGTGGCTCTCTTAAAGGGACACTGTCCACCCTTTTAGCATCATTATTTCTAATTGAAGACCCAGCTCATGATTACTTGCAGTAAAATGCATTGATGTTGCTGGTTGTTTTATCTGCTTCTTTTCTTAGTAGAAATGAAATGCATGGTAAAGGTGTAATTACACCCTGCCTTGTTTTGTTTCAGCTGTTTATCAGCTCTTATTGCAAACTTCCAGAACATTTTGAGCACCCACGAACGGTGCAGCCACTCGTGACGCAACAGTCTCCTTTCCTCCCACTGAATCATGAGTGGCTAGACTGTGTTGGGGTGTTTCCAAGTCCAGAAAAGTTGCAGTGGGAGTTCACCAAAGAATGTAAACAAACACATTTTTGTGTGGTAATGCCAGTATGGTTGCCAGTCTGTTTTTCACTTTTGAAAAGAAGAAAGTAATCCAAATCAAACA